>OW052220.1:314532425-315797812 GCA_932526605.1 Nephrotoma flavescens
TATTAGTTATAGTTTTGGGTTTTTACTTTAGAATTACAACTGCCAAGAAGTATTTTCAAAGTGGCATTAAGGCTATACTTAATTTAAACGTATTAGCAAAATTTTAACGGATTTAGGATCTCTGGTTTGACAGCAATCGACTTGAAATTATCAAATTTGTGAAATGTTATTTCAGAGAATGAAGTCCTAATTTTTGTGATAAATTCAGGTTCAATTTCAATAACCTCTAGATTCAGGTACTCTATTTAGACCGATGGTGATGGGAGCATTAGTCTGTTATTTTATTTTCTTATTATAAATTTTAGATACATATCGTAAAACTTTTCAATCATTACGGTTTACGGGATACTAATTACTCTCAGAAAAAAATATGTTAAATACATGATTGCATTTACCATAATATCATCATTGTGTGTTAAATACAATTATTTAAATGATTGATTTTATCATACTATGATATTTTTGATCATTTTCATCATAACAATGATGATTACTGCAAAAAAAATTTTGTTTAGTGATCATCATTGTTATCATGAAGAAGATCAAGAAGAATGATCAAGAATATCATAGTATGATAAAATCAATCATAGTATGATAAAATCAATCATTTAAATAATTGTATTTAACATACAATGATGAGTGAAGCCTATTATGGTAAATGCAATCATGTATTTAACATTTTTTTTTTTCTGAGTGCACCACCCAACTCCTCGAACGTCGTGGTATGATACGTTCCTTCCTTTTCTTATTTTCCTACAAATTGGCAACGGTTATCGTGACGACTCCATCATCATCGGCTAGCAGACCCCAAATCGAAAATCGAACCAAAACCGAAATTAGAAGGCATAACAAAATCAATCGACATAGAAGACTAAAATTATTTGTAAGTCAATAAATATGTAGATCTATTTTGCTTTATAATTTCGATTTTGGTTTGATTTCCAATTTGGGTCCTGTTAGTTTTAAATTGAATAGCCTGAATTTTGGTCAAGAACGAGTAAACCCCAAATTATTCAATGGATCATTTAATTCGGTCACAATGAGCCTACAATTATTTGTTTGTTAATTGATTTTGTTTTGCATTATAATTTCGGGTTTGTTCCGTGTTTTGATTTGGCTTCTGCTCGTTTTAAATTAAATGACCTGAATTTTGCAATTTGCTAGCCAAAGTTCTGGGGGCTGAATCATGAAATACGACCGGAAAAATTTAAACGGATTTAAAAATATTTTCAAATTTATTAGATTAAAAGTATTCAAATTTACCATGATAGATGCAGACTGATGTATAAATGCAACTTCTATACTACGCTCCAGGTTCGTCGCCGTTTCATTTTATGAGATATCATTGAAGTCTTTTGTATTTCAAAATTTTAAAAATTCCGGAAATAAATAATTATTTTGATGTATACAGGGGCAAGATCATGTGGTCCGACCGGAAAAATGAATTGTTAGAAAATACTTCAACGGACAAACACAAAAAAATTCGAAAAATGGTCAAAATTGGCGTAGATATATTGTATGAAAACACAAATAAATGAAAGTTTAACCTAAAAATTGTGTTCGACAACTATTTCATAATCGAGCAGTTTTAAACGGAAATGTTGTACCGGTAAAAAAAGGATTTCGAAAGCCATTGCTCTTCAAATATTATAGAAGTTGCATTTATACATCAGCCTGCATCCATCATGGTAAATTTGAATAATTTTAATCTAATAAGTTTGAAAATATTTTTAAATCCGTTTAAATTTTCCGGCCGTATTTCATGACTCCGCCCCTGACTACTCAATCAATTTTACCAAGGAACTTTAAATTTCAAAATTATTTTTTCATAAAATTTTTGTTTACTTTTGCGATATTACAGTAAAATTTAAAGCTTCGCACAAAAAAAGCAAAAAGCGTATTGAAAATATAATTTGAAATTTAACTTTCCTTTGTAAAATTGATAGAGTAGTCAGGATTTTTGTTAGCAAATTGCTTGCTTGCTAGCGGATCGAGTATCTAACCCAATAAGCCTAAAATTATTTGTATGCCAATTGATTTTTTTTGCATTATAATTTCGGTTTTGGTCCAATTTTTGATTTGCCTTCTGCTAGTTTTAAATTGATAAACCTGAGGTTTGGCCAAGAACGAGTGAAGCCCAAAGCTTTGTAATGGGTCTTTTAATTAGACGTTTATGACCTATCTAATGAGCCTAAATAACCTTATGAGCCTAAATGAGTAGATTTTCGATTTGAGTTATGCTAGCTTTAAATTAAATGACATGCATTTTGGTCGAGAACGAGTGGAGCCCAAAGTTTTTTAAAGGGTCATTTAGTTAGGCGTAGGCCGTAATGAGCCTAAAATTATTTGTATGTCAATTGATTTTGTTTTACGTTATAATTACAGTTTTAAATTTAATGACCTGAATTTTGGTCAAGAACGAGTGGAGCCCAAAATTTTTGTAATGGGTCATTTAATTAAGCGTAGGCCATAATGTGCCTAAATGAGTCGATTTTCGATTTAGATTCTGCTAGTTTTAAATTAAATGACCTAAATTTTGGTCAAGAACGAGTGGAGCCCAAAGTTTTTTAAAGGGTCATTTAGTTAGGCGTAGGCCTAATGAGCCTAAAATTATTTGTATGTCAATTGATTTTGTTTTACATTATAATTACGGTTTTGGTCCGATTTTCGATTTGAGTTCTGCCAGTTTTAAATTTAATGACCTGAATTTTGGTCAAGAACGAGTGGAGCCCAAAATTTTTGTAATGGGTCATTTAATTAGGCGTATGCCATAATGAGCTTAAATTAGTCGATTTTCGATTTAGATTCTGCTATAGTTTTAAATTAAATGACCTGAATATTGGTCAAGAACGAGTGGAGCCCAAAGTTTTTTAAAGGGTCATTTAGTTAGGCGTAGGCCTAATGAGCCTAAAATTATTTGTATGTCAATTGATTTTGTTTTACATTATAATTACGGTTTTGGCCCGATTTTCGATTTGGGTTCTGCCAGTTTTAAATTTAATGACCTGAATTTTGGTCAAGAACGAGTGGAGCCCAAAATTTTTGTAATGGGTCATTTAATTAGGCGTAGGCCATAATGAGCCTAAATTATTGAATTTTCGATTTAGTGACCTGAATTTTGGTCAAGAACGAGTGGAGCCCAAAGTTTTTTAAAGGGTAATTTAAAGGGTAAGAACGAGTGGAGCCCAAAGTTTTGTAATCTGTCATTTAATTAAGCGTAGGCCATAATGAGCCTAAAATTATATGTATGCCAATTGATTTTGTTTTAAATTATAATTACGGCTTTGGTCCGATTTTCGAGCGAGAGAACACATATAAAAACCTCTTCAGGACATACTGTACTATTTTTGTGTCCCATTTCTGTGTCTTGACGACACCTACATATAAAAGCGAGGTAAATGGACAGGTCGAACGGGTTGTGCTAGTTTTAGCCGAGTGAAATCAAAATTATTTAATGGTAGGTTGTGGATCAACATGTCACAGGATCTACGTTTTAAACCATATTTAAAATTATCTGTCAATTTACCCAAAGTGAAAAAATCCGCGCGACTCCTATAAATTAAAGTATTTTGATTTAAACAAAATAAAAAAATAAAATAACTAATGATATGTAAATGATTATGATCGTCATCATTGTGATGATTACGACGATGATGATCATAAAAAAAACAAAAAATAAAAATAACAAAAAAGAGAGTAAAATTGTAAAGAATTCTTAAGATTTAAGTTTCTTTTATACACAGCAATTCGATTTCTTCATGTGTGGATAACTCGCGTAACTCTTACCTCTATGTGGTGTAAAAAAAGAGAGCAGAAGTTTTTTTTTATGTTTTCAAACATAATAAACGAATGAAGAAAACAACAACAACAACAAATATGTGTTTATATATACTCGTACATACATATATTGTAGAGCCGGTTTCTTATATTACTCGTATATAGTTATGTTGAGCTTGTTGTTGGATTTTATTTATAAGACGTATGTTATTTTGAAGCCTCACAATATAATCATTTTTGAGATGTGTTAGAAAAGTAACATTAGAGAGGCACGAGAATGTGTGTATCGTCTACCTGCTGACCAGGTACGCAGACTATGTCTATACCAAGAATATGCTAAGCATTTAATGATAATATGATTATTCATAATTTTCAAGTGTACCTGTGATTTATGCGCAAGGTGCGCAAAGAAAAGTAAATATTTGCATACCGCGGAGGATTTGTGTAAGATAATAATTTAAAGGATGTTAAAAATGTATTATACGAGTTTGAGTTTATCAATTTGTTACTTAAGATTTTTTTTTGTTTTTGTTATTTTATCCCTTTCCAACTCACCTGTTCTAATTTTACCTTTCCCAGTTTAGCAATATATCAATGTGCACGTACCTTTATAATATGCGTGCAAGAAAAGACACAACTATATATAATACATAAAAGAAATTTTTTTTAAGAGAATTCCATCAATATATTTCTTTACCTTTTTTATTATTATTTTTCTACCATTAAAGATATAAAAAAGTTAAAAACAAGAAACAGAAAAATATGAACATTCTTTGGTCTTTTAACATTGCGTGTTTTAAGAAAATATTTTTAAAATAAAATGTTGGTACATTTCCCATTAAATTTTATGTGGCCAATATACGATCGAGATATAAAGCTTTAATTTCAGGTGTGCAAAAATGTTTGTGTAGCTCGTTTTAAGGTACTTTGAGAATTCGATTGCTCTCTGGTCGACCAACACTTGCATAAAAGGTGTACTTCCATCTTACTTATGCACCTTTACGAAACGAGCCCGCTTACAAACACATATACTCATAAAAGCTCTGTCTCAAGACACAACGAAATGAATACCAATTCTTCTGAGAAATCTTAAGAGTTAATTTTTTATTTGTATTTTTTTTTTGTTTCTTTAACAAAACAAAAAATTCTTGTATTTTTTTCTCGTGTATCTTAAGTGCTCAGTTTTAAGTCGTTCGCGATATTGTTGAGATTGGTTTTTAACGGGGGGAAAAAAAATCAAACGATCTTACAAAAAAAAAAACTTTTTATTGTTAGTGGTTTAATAAATTTTATTATTCAAGTAAATCAAATTAAATTAAATTTTTATTTTTATTAAACGGTCGTGAGTGAAGTTTTCTATACATAAATTTGGTGAATTTTAGTGAAAATTGTCTAAATATATGTTATTTATTTTAAAGGCCTAGTGAAAATTGCTAAAAATATATATTTATATTATTGTGTGCAGAAGGTGTTCAAGTGATAAAAAATAGTGTGATTTAGATAAAATAAAATCAAATAAAAGTTGTGTAGAAAATTTACAAAAATATAATTAAAAAAGTTTTAAGTGAAAAAATTTTTTTTTATAAAGTGGTAAATAAATTTTTTACTCGTTTACTGAATGTGATTGATGATGATGATGGATTACCACATACACAAATTAAATTGGATTTTTTCCCCGGAATATTACTTCTAACATGTTTATAAGAAAATTATATTTAATGACGTAAGACTTCTTTTATATAAAATTGGTGTTGTTGTTGTTGCGATGTGATAAGAAATAATCCAGTTATATTAAAGAGCTTCGAGAATCAGGAGCAGCATGTTCATCTCGTATATATAAAAGTTTTCCTCTTTTTCACATTCTTATTATTTTTTCTTTCATTTCGTGTTTTAATTTGTATATCTTACCAAAATACTTCATAATTTTTGTATATAGACGATTCTTATTTTCTTTTAATAAAGTGTCTTTCCACATTTGTCTCATTTATAATAGTTAGGTCCAATATTTTAACATTTCATAATGTATATCAATTTTCTGCTGCTACTGTTTCATGATTTATTTTTTAGTTAAGATCAAACCGCACCACCAAATCGAGAATTATTGCAATAATGATACAATAATTATAAAAATTAATGAATTAAATCGAACGCTCGGTTGAGCGTATAAAAGCTTAACATCAATAAACCATAATAATTATCGTGTTCCAGTGTACATTGCAGACAACATACCAAATATTTTTTTTGTATTTAACACAAAGTCTATATGTTACATACGAAAAATATTGTAAAATAAATATTCAGCTCAGCTACTCCTAACGTTGATGTTTGTTATTTATATCGTATAAAAGGCATGAGAAAAATATGTGGTGTGCTGCAAGTTTGTGCGCGACACATAATTAGTTGGCCCACCTGTGTTTTAGATTATCATACAAATGCTAATTTCGAATACTAAATCTTGTTATTATACATGATAATTAATGGTGCAGTATGCATTACTGGAATGCATTGTGCGCTCTCTGTACTAATTTAATTAACTCGTTTCATTCATTCGAAGCGAAATATTTATGTAATTATGTCGATATGTTCGTAAGGAGTTAAATGATTTTAATTTACGAACTCGATGGCGGCTTTTTATAATTTTTTGTTGGTTTAGTCGTGGTATTTTAGATTGATGATTCACTAATTTTTGGACTATTATATTTTAGATTATTTATCACATAATTAACAAATGCTTAACCACAAAAAGGCTACCGAAAAGTCCTCAGTTATTTTTATTTGAAAATTCGGAACTCACTCACGCACTTTTAATTTGTGAAAGTTAGTCACAATTTATTTTTAGCATATTCAACCACAGCCTAGTGAACGCAAATTTTTTTCAAATTCGCTCACTGTTTTGGTTCGTCTAGGTGAACCAACTGTTGGTCCAATCAAACAAATTATGTTTAACTTTAAATTTCCGGATGTCATATTTTAAAGGTTTTCTAGGTAAAAATAAAAGTTTTGTCACACCATCATGCAGATTTTTTGTTATTCGTGTGCATTTCGATATTCAGTAAAATATGTAAAAACAATTTCTGTTCTAGATTTAAACCATTAGTTAAAATGGTGTTGAAAATTATTATTAGGGACGACTCGTCTCATATTTTGTCATATATGCGTTACCCGCCCAAAGTCCTGAAACTTTAACACTACACCTCTTGTCCGATAAACCTTAGTGAAAGGCTTGTGCGATTCATACAAACTAGATAATCGCTTATTGTAGATTATCTCGGACAGTTGCTCAATGTGCTATTACTTTGGTGATTTTAATTTTGGTGGCGGTAGAAAATTATTCTTCATAGTTCTCACCACCTAAATTTCAATTCAATTTAGTGAGGCGCTCGTCTCATGCTTTGAAGTGTCAAACAAATGTAAAATGTATTAAACTACGTACTCGACGGGATATACATACTGGACGGGATCAATCCTTTTTTTTTGTTCTTATGCTCTCAAATGTCATTGTGAATTGTTAGTAATGAATTGTCTTTAAATTTCGTTAGCTAAATAATTTCAAATCAAAATATATTTTCATCTGTGAAAAAAAAAGAGCAGCTATTATTTTTACTATTTAAATATTGATGAGGTTGTTGCAGATATGTAACTGGAATGCAATCAAACCACACATTTTTTTAAATATAATTCCGCTTAATACTAAGACTATGTCCGAATTGTGTGATAAATACTTTCTAGTACGCAGCTGAAGTGAAATATAATTTTACATATAAAAATTGTGTCATTTTTATATGCGAGAACAAGAAAATTTCACCGATAAATTTTATTTTGCGGTACGCAGTTAAGCCAGTTAAATTGCTGTTTTTTGTGTTAGAATATAGATGTCTCTGTTTAACTTTGCAAATTTTCACTGCATTTTTATCTGCAGGTACGATGAAAGTAAGCTAAATATTTTGACATGAAGTTATACAAAAAAATCACAACATGAAGCTATCTGCGTTAAAATTTTACGAAAATCGACAAACTTAATAATTTATCAGGTTAATTTTGGAGACCAGCGAACTTTTCAGTTCAGTACTGTAGGAAAAATTCTTAAAAAAGCTGGATATCATAGCCGTGTTGCTCGAAGAAAACCGTGGATTTCAAAGGCCAATAGAACGCATCAATTTTGCTAACGGACACTTAAATGAACCGGAATCGTTTTGACAAATTCTGTGTTTTTGGGATTAAAGGTCGTAAGCTTGTTTGGAGAAAAACGCGTACAGCTCTCAAAAAAGAAAATTTAATTCCTACCGTTCAGCATGGTGGTGGTGGTGTTATGGTTTGGTGTGTATGTATATAACAGTGGAGTAGGAAATCTGGTATTTATTCTACAATGTACCAATTTCAATACCTCAATATATTAAAATGTACAGAATTTTCTTCTGACGAAATTTTGAACGTTCTTGTTGGATTTTTTTGGAAAAATAAAGGTATTTGTAAGTTTTGCTTAATAAGCACAGCGAACTGCTTAGTGTACGAAAACTTTTTCTAGTGTAAATCAATAAAAAGATTTAAATTCATAAACACCATTTTATTTATTTTATTTTATTTTAATTTTGTGTGGAATTCTTTAATTTGATCCTTTAATTTAAACAGCTTCTAATCATATTAGTTCACTACACATGTGCACATGATAATTTTTATCAGTATATATTAATATTTTTATGCCTAAAGACTGTGATATTTCGGATGCGTTCGGTATTTTCACAATATTAGTACTAAAAATATTTATCAGACATTTCGGACATAGTCTAAACCCTCGATTCTGACGTACAGTTACATAAGTACGTATTTTCAGTCTTAGGCCGGAATTACACTATAATAGATCTTTGACAAAGGTGTTTTATAAAAATGGCGACCAAATACAATTGGTCGGCAAAAACCACAAAAATATTAATTCAAGAATGCGAGGCGGATGAATTTTTATACAACCAAAACATAGCGAATATTTTTATTAACGATATAATAATAAAAGCGCTTAATGTTGCTGCACACGCTGCTCGTTGTTGTTACATTTTTACTGAAGTTTGAGGAAAATTTCGCTAAAATCTTTTACTCGTATGAAGTGTAATTTTTCAAAATTATTTGATCAAAATTGTTTTAAAATAAAATTGATTCAAATATTTTATAAAATACCTTTGATAAAGATCTTTTATATTGTAATTCCGGCCTTAGCGAAAATTTTTGTCTAATCGACGACTAGACTCTAATTCTTATTCTACACTTAGTCTTATCTGTCAGTAGTCTTAAAAAAATTGTTTCCATTAATATCAGCAACATTTCTCAACTCACATTCCTAGTGTTCAGTCGGGCAAAAATGAAAAAAATTACACGATATTTTTTATCAGCTTTTGCCATAAAACGCACTCGTTTATCACAAAAAAAAACCAAGAATATTTTTGATTCTAGTTGTCAAAATTTGTTAGCTGGATTTGTGCTATGATTTTACATGGACAGTTCGCTCAACTATCAATTACTTGGTTATACTTATAATTATTCGAAAATATGTAAATTGCTAATTATTGTGGACAAAATCGTAAGAATTAATAGATATTAAATTTTTGTTATGACAGCGTAAGCAATGTTTTGACACATAGAATATATTTTTTGATTTGATCGTTCACTCTGGTTTGGCATAGAATTTTACGGAGTGAGGTTATAGTCACAAAAAATATCATGAACATTTTTGTCATTTTGGTCGGACTGAACACGCCGATTTTTCAAAAAAAAAAATACCATTTTATATTTTTATAATACAATTTTAGCATATATGTAAATCCAAGTTTTTTGACAATTGCGAATTTGAATTGTCGCTTTTCGTTCATAAATTTGAAACAATATTGTGAAAATTTGCTTTTGCTCTATAAAAGTCTTCGGAGAGTTACTAATATATTAGAAGAAAGAAAGTCTTAACTAAGAAAATAGCGAACGCACCCGAATTATCACATTTTTTAGGCATAAAATTTTTTGTAGTATGCACTTGTTTAGGGGTTGAATTTGTTTAAAAACCGTTTAACATGTAAAGAATTTCAACGATATAATATTTATCAATATTATTATGTTTTGATTTTTAAAACATCCAAGACAAAGTTAAAATTAAATAAATATGATTGTATCGTAACGTAATCTTAAACTTATATATATTTTCAAATTAAAATTAAAACTGAGTGGAGAAAAATTTTTATCAAAAAAATTTCGGAATTCGGACAGCAAATTGACAAAAAATTCACGAAGGAGAAAATTTTACACGTTGGTGTCAAAAAATTATGCTTGAAAATATTTATTAAAGTAGAATTAAATCAATTTTAATTAGTTTTAAGTGATTGTAATGTCAAAGACGCGGGCAAGTTTGTACTATACTAAAAACTTCTTGAAGTGATTCTTGCGTCGGATCTGTTTGAATTGAAGATGATCATTAAAAAATGTACTAAAAAGTGGTGAAAATATTTGTTTTTCGTAATGTCATTTTAATTGACCAAAATTAGAAAATTGTGCGACGTTTGTTTTGTAAGTGTTTCAATTGGTTTAAATGCCGCATAAAAAGTTAAAAAGTTAAAAAAAAAAATCGTGGTAAATTTTTTTTAACTTTTTAACTTTTTATCTGTTTCAATTGGTTTAAATTTTGACATTAATATTGTTGCTTATTTTAGGTGTTACTATGAACGTATATAGCAAATTTAAATATGAAAATATGTAAAATAAATACTATTTTTTTTTTTATTATTATTTTCCAAGAAAAAAAAATACATTTTTTTTATACAGGAAAATATTTGTATAACAATAGCTAATATTTCAAAATGGTTAAGAATCTTATACTATAAAAGAATACAAACTAAATTAAATTAAATTGGCACAAACAAAAATTACTGACAAAATTATAGCTTTTAAACAAATTAATAAACATAAGTAAAATCCAACCAAGTATCAATGAAACATCATATTCTGTAATAAAATTTGAAAAAAGTTTATTTTTAAGATTAGATTTGAAAGTAGAAATTTTCAAGGTTTTGTCACTGTCATCTAATTGATTAAATAATTCTAGTCCATGGTAGAGGAGACTATTTTGGGTGGCTTTAAATTTATATTTTGGAATCCGATAATTTAAGTGGTTCCGAGTTTGCCGCTCACTGATCGAAAAGTTAGTCTGGAAATCAATTGTACACCTAAGAAGTCCATATCTAACTTTGTAAATCGTCAGTTGATATCCGTAGAGGATGAGGTACTTCAAGGGTGCTTAGGTACTTTAAATGTATATTAGTTAATTATGGCCAGTTTACATCTAAATCATTACGATTTTTCTCAAAATTTGTGCATGACAAATTTCTGTTTACAAACAAATATTTTTGTCAGCCAAATGTTTTCCACATACAAATTTTATCAGCTCCTGAAGCAGATAAAAAGTTTGACATTTTTATTCACCACAATTTTTAAGTTTTAAACTTTTTATGCGGCATTTAAACAAATTGAAACACACACTAACAACATTTTACCAAGATCTTTTACACCCAAATTTTTAATTTGACATTTCGGTGTTGACGTTTTAATTAGTGAGCTTAAATTATAATGTTCACAGATGTTTTTTATTTGAATATTTCTTATTCACCTAACTTCATATCAATAAAATATCCGAGTAATTTTTAATGACATAAGAAAATTTGTAATCAGGATTTTATGTGTAGCAATGTGTTTTTGGATTTCATTACTTTAAAAGAGAATTTTAAATTAAAATTTGTAAATCAAGTGATAGTGGTTCTGATCAGAATTATTTTATAAATTACACGCTGTTATGATTTCAAATAAATTGGCAGTCAATAGACTGACATTTTCAAAATATCTAGATAAATTCCAAAAAAAAATAGAGTAGAAATATCGACCGGTTTTTAGGACAAAATATTCGTATAATTTGTATCCGCTGGGTCATCGGGGAACACTAGGAAAGAAAATAAAATTTCAGATTTATTTCTGCTTATCACCCAAAACATGTGTCTGTAAAAAAAATATCCAATATGTCTTTGGTCAAAATTTACAATAATTTGGCGGGTGAGTTTGATTTTTAGCATAAATATTTCAAATTTACCCCTATGTTCTATTTATCTATATTCAAAATCTAGTTACAACCGTAAACAGTAATCAAAGTTATCAAACAAAATCGGCATGACGTGAATGCTATTTACACTACGTATTTATTCTAAGTTTTGCGGATGCAATAGCGAATAGGCCCAAACTCTTCGGTAAATCAAATTATGAAGGTGAAATCGATTGAAGAAGAAATTTTTAGATTTTGTCCTGGATTTTTTGAAAGTAAATTAATTTACCTTTGATCAAAGTACAAAAATAACTTTTCAGGACTATTTTACTAGTAGCCGGGTAAATCCGCTACTTTTTAAAAAATCCTGTTTAGTGGTTTCCGCGGTGAATCTTACAATGTTCCTATTTGGTTTTTTAGTCACTATCTTTTAGTCACTATTTTGGGTCGCATATAGTGTCAATTTTATAGGCCAATTTCTGGTTTGCGAGGTTAATCTTACTTTCTAGCTTTTATTTATTTGTATATTTATTATTATATTTATGCCTTACCATTAAATAAATTAATAATATTTGTATTTAAGCACTTTGAATGTTCCTATCGTCCTATTTCTTCCACAAACCGTTAATTCTGAAATTATAACCGTCCGAGTGACTTTACTATACATCAAAAATATAATTTGAGACTTAGTCGAAATTAGCTCAAACATTTAATGTTTAATGGCTTTAGAGAATTTTATTGACTGCTATGCTTCAGAGAAAAACTGAAAAACAATAAATTACAATTACATCAAAAAATTAAACAATTTGGTGTATAATAGTGATTAGAAAGTATTTAGAATCACTTTACTATTGATTCAAATAATTTACCGCAAACTTTTGGTTAATCAAAATTCAAAAGAAAAGTAACTAGCTCCTTAAAGCTAAATGAACATAAAGTTTCGGTAACTATAAATGACAATTCACAATTTTATCGTGTCAATTCTATCGAAAATTGTATTTCCCGACGCCGAAATTTTATTCGAATTCGACGTTAGTTTTTGACGGCTAACGTTCGCCTGTATAGTAAATATGAAACAAAAGAGGAACTACCATTATAAATTTCATAAATTTTTGTTTTTTTCCTCTGTCTACTTTCCGAAAACGACAGTCATTGAAAATTAACGTTAAATTATTGCCAAATATGAATATGGAGTTGGTTCGAAAAATATCCCATAAAGATGTTCCTTCGTGTCCCAGAAATATTACTACTTGCGAATTTCAAACAAATTGATCGCAGCAATGTAAACCGCAGATATCCATGACTAAAAATATATCCATTTCTAAATAGATAATACAGTTTTATAAAAATTCTGTTAATATATATTTTTAGTGTTGCCATATCCCACTATATCTATTATTCTGGAAAATTTAGAGTGTGTTGTATTCGATTAGCAAAAAATTGAGATGATTAAATTAATTTGTTAAACTTTTTGTGTGCGAACAGAAATTTGCCATAGTCATGACATAGTTATAAACTGATCGTAATTGAAAGATATTTTAGTTGGGAATATGTTGAGTAAAATCGAAGCCAACGTTACGAAAATGTTTAGAACTATTTTCAAAACACATTACTTTTGCTTATTATGATAGGGGACCTGAAAGCACCCATTAACGTAAAATAAGCCACCATACAAATGTCAAAAAATTTTAACCAAGTGAAACAGATAAAAGTTAAAAAAAAGAGTTTTTTTAACTTTTTATGCGGCATTTTAACCGCAATTGAAACACACACACGATAACCTCTATAAAGGTTTGCTGAATGAAATACAATAATTCTCAATATATCCATAAACCATTTGATTTAATGTTGGCTTTTAAAAAATGTTAATAACCAAAATCACAAAAACAATATTTTTTGACATAAATATAATCACCAATCAATATGACGTTGTGGTGAATAAAAAAAATTTGTTTGACGAATAATTTTTACCTCTTAAAATACGTAAACAAGATCATGCTGAACTAGTAAGCATTCTGCTTTCGATAATTATCTTTTATGGTACACTGATTTCGAAAAAGTAGTTTTTAGAAACACGAAGCATTGGAACATCAATATGTCTGTTACAAGCTATGGTGTTTCTTTGTCGATTTTTTAATGATGTTACACATTTCAGGTCAATTTGTAATAGAGTAGAGGGCAGGGTTTAGTATGGACGAGTTACAGCAAAAGGTCCTCACGAAAGAATATGAAGGCCAACAAAAGCTTTAAACTAAAATTATTAAAGATTTGTAAGTTATTTCACTTAAATAAATTTTTCACATGCTTTCATAAAGGGGCTGTTTTTTGAACTGCAATGCTTAACGGTTTCCAAATTCCAAATAATCCATATAATTGCACGCGTATAATCCGTTCACACCAAGAGCGGCGCGGCGATTTAGTTGTTTTGATTAATTTTGAGTGAAAATTCTCACTTTTGTTTTATTATTCCTCATTATTGGTAAATAATATGAATGCATACGCGAATGACGAATGAGAAATGCATGAACAATAAGTAATTAAAGTATCGATATTTTTAGGTTATGTTGGACATAATTTCGCGGCGGCGGATTCAACTTCATTCGATACAACTTCCAAAAATGGCAGTTTTTCAATTTTTTTTCTAACAAATTAATGCATAATTATATAAATTCGTCACTCACTGTCGACACTTGGTGTGTCTAGTCCTTAAAGCAAGCCTTTTTTCATTGAAATTTGTTTATATTGGTTGCGGGTTCACACACTGCCTTTTTAATTCATACACTCTTTTCTCATTTTTGCATTCTTAAAAGAACTATCAAATTACTCATGTAGGAGCTTTCTTATTTTTTAACAAGGTGAGTTTAATGGTTAATTTTATAGTTATGAATTTTCGACGACTACCGAGGCTCAATTATGTCCTCGGTGTCAAATAAATGTTGAAAATAAAAATTACATTCCAGAAAATTGTCTAGAGGCAATGTGTAATTAAAGCGATCATTATGTTAAGATAAGAAAAAAAAAATTGGCATACAGAGTATATAATCTGTCCTACTCATTGTTCAGATTCGTGGATAAATAAAAATCCGTTTATGACGGTTAGTCAGAACTCAGAAAATGTCACACACTACACTGATGAGTGAGTCAGAAATGGCCAGTCTAAACGAAAATAATTTTTTTTAAAACATCAGATTCATATAACATAAGATTTTTTGACTGTTATAACTTATCGGTTTAATAGATAAAATACCGGACTAAAATGTGTTCGGGGTTTTGCTATTTTTAGTATCTAATAAAATGCAGAGTTCTCAGTTAACTAATCCTTGAATTCCTTGCAATCAAAATTGTAATTACGATTGATTGAGCGAAAGAGATTTTTTAGTTTCGCAGCTCACCTTTCGATATACTCTGAGGCCCCGATTTATGGGCACGAAAATAGTTTTTTGATATAAAAAATTTATGCTTGAGAGAGTAAAAGTTTAGCATAGAGTACGGTACCTACTCATGATGGATTTTTGCTCTATACGGTAGCTATGAACACACCTTACGCGATTCTAATTTCCGTAATTTACACTAATATTAAACCACATATTTTTATTATAGACGTTTGTTGTTTATACCGGGTGGTCAACTTAAAATGTTATCGACAAATAACTCGAACAACATGTGTCCTACGAAAAATGATTAAGGGCAAAGTTGATTTATAGTACTACTCCCTTGAAGCTGATAAAGTAATAAGAAATTTGTTTCTTGATTAGATTGCAATTAGAATCTACTTGAATCTACTTTTTATGTAGAATAATATTCTGCCATAAAGGGTTATAGTTCCGTTATAATTCCGGTAAATAAATATTTTAATACTTTTTTCATTGTCACTATCTTGATAAATTACAATAACTTGAACGCTATATTACGGCCTCTTTTATATACGATAACTTTATCCTTAATAAATTATTTTTCATAGAACACATGGTTTTAAGATATTTGTTGAAAACATTTTAAGTCGATCACCCGGTATAAAACTTAAATCTTATTTCGTCTTGCTGAACCGCCATTATTGCAAGTCTAAAACATAGCTTAGCTTTCGAGAGTTTGGGAGTTTAGAAAATTACGTTTTACTTCAGAAGGCTGACGTCAAATTTTTTACAACATGTCTGCTTGTATTATGTGTTTTTGGCTATCCGAAGACACTCATTTTTAATATCGAGCTTGATTCTCATTTTTCGTTACTTTTATGAAGAAAAACTCTTTTTGTTGGAATTCTTCATTCCTAGTTTTCAGTCGGACAAAAATGATAAAAAATATCTTGTTATTTTTTTACTATGTTTAGCCACAAAACGCACTCATTTATCAAAAACGAAACGTAGATTTTTTTTGGTTCTAGCTGTGAAAATTTTTGGTTAATTTTTTCTTCTGTGATGAGAGGTAACATTTAATGAGAGACTCATTTTGTTTTGGTTTGGTTGTTCGACGTAAAGTTATACGAAGTGCCATAATTTTGTTGTGACATTTTATTATTACTTATACTATTGATCCAAATAAATTAAAATTCTTACTTTTTCATAAATGTATTCAGAATAATGCTTAATTTAATGTTCTACAAATTACTACTTTATTTTGTGTTTTTGTTTATAAAACTGATTGTTCGAACAACAACTTCATTCTTGTATTTGTAAAGCACGGTTCCTAAAATTGTGTTTTTTATTGTAAACATTGATCAAAATATATTTCATCTTTTTGTTTCTTGTAATTTTAAGTACTCGCCATTAAAATATTAGGAAGAAAAAATTTGCAATAATAGTTTTGAAATTGGTATGTGTAATTTCAAATTCCCCGAAACTTTTAAAATGAACTCAAAAGGTGTTCTTGCGAAAATTGTATTTATAAGTATGATACAGAGAAGTTTAGGATTATTGTAAATAATATAAATAATAGATTAATTTACTGAAATTTTAGTCATGTTTTGCCTGATGATGTAACTTTGAAAAATTTTCATCTTTACGTCCGAATGAACGTAAAGTACACGGAATTGGCAATCATTTTTTTGAACTAGGAACAAAAGGTTCTAGGTCATCTGGGTACAACAGAAAAATCCATTACTATCAGGCTGACTAGTGCTGCCCGCTGAAATATATTTATACTTTACAGTCCGAACCGACTTTTCAATGCAGTGGCATTTTATATAATAATCCTGTAGTGAAAATTTAACAGCATTCAGGATTTCTACAAATCAATTTATGTTCGCCATAATGTTGTCTTTTTCCGTAACGATTATTTAACAACTTTCGCTGAAATGTATACAACATAAATATGTTTTATATTTTGCAAATCAGACGATAGTTTTAATTCGCCCCCACCTACGCAATCCTCAAATGTGACGATTCATTGATTGCCTTCGGGAATACGTATGTGCGAATTATTCCTGTAGTAATTAAAAATTCTAAAATTCTAGGTACTTTGAAATTCCCAGACGTTTTTATCTATTAAACACGTACACACACTACAAAGCTAAATTTAGATGCGAGTCCAGTTTTTTACATTGATTTATAAAAATCGGAATCAATGCGTTGATTTATTACTTTTAAAATCTATTTTTTTAGTTTGCCGTTCCCAGTTGGTAATAAAAAGTATCAAAGTTTTTATAAAACCTTCGATTGAACAAATTTTCTATGTAGTGTAATAAAATTTTGCTTTCGGCTAGTGACTGGTCTGGTAGTCGAGCGTATAGATTTTTTTTATAGATAATCTGGCCAATTATATTTCCACGCTTTATCTGGTTTATTTTTCTTTGCATTTTTCATCATTAAAAAGGCGACATTTGGTTATAATGCATAACTATGAACTTAATGCGTACATACTTGTTACTTCAGACGATTCTTTGCCTCATAAATGTCTACCTTGACTTGATTTACTACCTTACCTCTTAAACATAAAAAAGGGTCATATACATAACAAATCGAGGTGGTGCTTTTTGATGTACTTTTTGGTAAACCGTTTTCTATAATTACTGATTAATATAAAATTGGCATTTTACTGCAATATACAGATCTAGATCTAGAAATCGTATATCACTGTATAATTAGATGTATAATTAGATTAATAAATTTTACCTAGATAATATGAAATTTTTATTTGCTCATTGTTCTTTTGGTCAAAAAACATCATTTTTAGTTTGATGTACGTAAATTTTTGGAAATCAAAAGTTTGTAAGCTTAAAAACCTAAAATAAAATCTTGAAATATAAAGCTTTTTAACATAATTGTATGTTTGGTGATGACATATTTTGGTTACATGGCTAATGTTTGACGACAATTTGTACGTCGGCGCGTTTTCATTTTCAAAATAATATAATTTTAATTGTATAATGTTTTCAAGCCAGAAGGCACAATCACCGAATATTTTCTTTCTATATTGCTACTAAAGGTTTACAAAGTAATTCCTTTAAAATTTAGAAATTATGCCTATAATTTTTGTGCGGAGGAACTAAGTAGTTATTTCAAAAACTGAAAATTATTATTTTAAAATATTTAAATTTAAGCAAAATTATATTTAACTTAAACTTGTCATTTTTAAATTAAATATATCAAATGCTAAAATTAAATGAGAAATGCTTTAAAGTTTAGTAGATCTTACCTTAACGTTGTATTAATGAAATTCTTTTAGTATTATTTTGTGGTGATCGCTTATATCGTGAAATTTATATTTTCATTAGAAAACAACAACTACATAAATTAAATAGTTAAAATTAGAAGTCAGGTTGACTTCTCTCGTTAATTTCCATAATAACATCTTAACCCATTACATATTTTTAAAGCTAATGTGTTCTTCAGGCATCTACTTCTATTACCATATGATTTTTCAAGCATGACATCAAATTTATTTGAGGTTAGTTTAGTATCTAACAAGTGGTTTCGTTAAAGCTCTGACTTTTGATTTGGGAGTGACTTAAGTAATAACTTGAAAAATTAGCGTTAAAGCAAGCAAAGACACTTGGAACCATTATAGCCGAAAAGTTTGCGAAGAGGCAGAGGAGGTGTTTTGCTCTCTCATAGATTGGGTTAATAAAAGTCTCACAGACCATGTCATTTTAGTGGATTTTATGGTAAATTTTAATTACTACTAAGAAACGAAAGTATATGAAACGATTACTGTCCGCTGCACACATCTTCATAAAAAACGGGGTTATGCTATATACAGGGTGTTAGTTATATAACTAATTACTTCATGTTGAATTTTCAATAGGTATTGAAATGAAAGCGTAAAGTGTTGTATAAAAATCTACAATATAAAGCGAACGCCGAAATACTATTTTCTAGTCAATTATTCGCGAATATCGGATACGGATTATCCGAATCATTAAATTCTACTCATAATAATTATTGTGTTAAATGTTTTCATTTAAAATAAAATATTATGTAATACAATTTGAAAAATTTTAAATAGCGGGCAGATAATTAAAGTTTAATGTTTCCCAGCATACCATTTTAACTTGAAAATTTCAGCACAGTTACCAATTTTTATTTTTACCCTACATTTCGGAAAATCGAGAAATGTAGACGTAAACTTCCTGTTTCAAACGATTCCGAACTTATTACTTATTAGTGATGGTGTTAATAAATACAACTAAGATCCTCTGATGGAGTGCAGGTTTCAGCGCCGACCCACCGTCCACGTCAATGTACAGGTTGTCATGGAGCTTGCAATATGCAGGTGGTATACTGTAGCTGTGTAAGTAGGTGAAGTACTAAACGTCAAATATTTTCACCTTATCCATGTTTTTATTTTCTTTATTAACGTGAATTGATGTTCTTCCTCCCTGATCTTTTTCTTCATAATTTTTTATATATTCTTCTAGATTTATCTCACTTGATAATGAAATTTTATCGAAACCCTATGAAAAACAGCCTCGCCTCTTGACCAGAATGTTACACGCCGAATAATAGATCGTCGTGAGAACAATGTACAAAAATTTATAAATTATCCCGAATTTTCACTCGTAGATTCATTCAATAAGACCTTAGCTATTAGGAAAACAACAGAACCAGTGGAAGTTTTTGAGATATTGGCCAGAAACTGAAAAGATGATATAAATCTGCAAAAGTTTAAAAAATTCTGAACGGTAAATCTTTCCCAAATTTTCCATGTATGACTATATGGTTTCAGCTATTAGAAAACAATCTGATGGAGATCTTTCCAAACTATGCATACAGATTCACAAATTCCTCATACAAAATTCAGATCTACCAAATTTTATATTTATTTGTAAATGAGATTTAAGGCACCCAGCATAGACTCTTTGTTTCTAGAACTTCATTCAAAATACATTGCCGTGTTTCTTGGCACACATCGATCCGGATCAGTTTAAATTTTATATGGAAAACCTGATCCAAATTTTGTTTTAGATCAGAAATTTTGATTTGAAATCTAGTAAGTGCCTTTGTGTTGTTTCATGAAACATGAACTGAATCGGATCAGATCAAACATCAAGAAACACAGCTAATATAAACCAACTAAGTATACTACAATTTACTCGTTCAGTATTGAACTCCTCTTAAAACAAGCGCTTCTCTTAAAATTTTTGCTTAAATTTAAAATTCAATCGTAGAAAATAAATTTCAATTATCGGTTGCGAAAAGGCGTTGTTTGGTCAGCATGGACCGAATCCAAAACTTATCTAACATTTATGTTAAAATCCCAATAAAACCATACCCATACTAACACATTTTTATCATAATTGTTTAACAAAATGTTAAGTTGCGTCCAGCGTGAATAGGTTCCAGAATATTGCACAGCACTTAATTAGAATTCTTATTTAGCACTAAATAAACCACATTTTATAATAATTCGGTAGGAAATGGCCGAATTCCGCCTAATTTTAAGATTTACATACAAAAATATGTAAATTAAAAATGTTCACTGATTGTAAAATAATAAAACATACCACCCCGATTCTGAAGAACGTCACTTACTATAAGTGTTAGTTTTACTTATGACACTTTTCATATTCTGTGCGTAGTCTTAGTTGGCATTCATGGAACCCTATTCATGAAAAATCCTGTTTCGCATAAATGTATTGTTTAAGAACTGCAATATAACTCTAATAGTCTTCTTGGCTAAATTTTTATATTCATCAAATATATTACAGTAGACTCTTCGAAGTTAGCGAGTATCCGAACTAATTTCAATTAAATTCTCGTATTCTACTGCTAGTAGTCCCGTTGGCTTTTCATTACGTTTGAAAGAATTTTGTACCCAATAATTATCGTTATTGTTTAATTTTGGTATATATATATATATATATATATATATATATATATATATATATATATATATATATATATATATATATATATATATATATATATATATATATATGAGATGTAGTGCGTATGTATGTGTGTATGTATGAAATGAAACCTTATGGCATGGATTTTATCTGGTACTAGCTCGTGGAACCCCTAAAAATTGCCACGGAACCCCGGGGTTGCCTTGCCAAAAAATGCCTTGAAATTGACCGTTTCCTTTCACTGTAAATTATTTGAAATTTTTTAATTAAAAAATTCAAAAATTTAATTTTTGCGAAATAAAAACAAATGTTTAGTAAAATGTTTTTATTAAGTATTAGTGTGTTTCGATAAGTGCCTACGGCAAATAGTGTTAAAAGTAATCCCATTTGCTTGGCTACGACCTATCGTAATGGGAAAAGATGTCAATTCTTCAACAAGGACAAATTATACGCTGCTATGGTTTTGTGAGAGCCTTGATTATTAAGAATCAGTAAAACAGGGTCACTGACATTTGGTTTGGTGGTAGTTAAAAGTGACTTAACCATTCTACGAAAAGGTCATCATTAATCCATCCGTTTTTTGAGCACCGATATATTGCACCGACCGGACCATCTTTATACAGTTACGGTGGTAATCTGAAATGGGGAACTATTAACATCAGCGGGATCAAATATCGCCTGCGTTGAGGAAACCATATTTTCTTGCGAGTGCTCGAACCGGATGTCCTTAATTCAGTTCGAGTAATGCAGATGTCATTCCATTTTCGACCAACTTCGTTTGGCGGTTTTTCTGATGTATATTCGGGCATCTAAAACATTTTCATTAAGTTAAATAAAAATATATACTTCCTTCCATATTTGGTAATTCCCACAAGAGAAAGCAAATGTGCAGGGATGCACAAGCCCATTAGAAATATCGATAAGTAATTGCATGAAGTTACACACATGCACGAAATTACCCCAGTCCTCTCTCCTCTAACAATAATATTAATGCTAGGTCTAATATTACACTCAAAAAATTTCACTCAAAAAATTTTGTCACGACAAAACATTGTTAAGACAAAATTGTATTTTTACACTCTCAACTATTAACATATCTTTCAACATTTTTGTTGTATATTATTAACTATTGAGCGATGGCACTCGAGAAAAAAAATACTGGATTTTTCCTCGTTCCTTTCCCCGTTTACCTATGATACAAGTTTTAATTGCGACTAAACAAATTTTCTGTTCAACCACACAACTCAAACATAAATGAAATAAAAAATATTTCAAGGACATTTTTGACTAATTTTAGTTAAAATTTTATTTAAGAGAGAGCAGAACAAAACATAATAAAACTAGTTTGGTTTGAAAAAAATGCTAAAATACAAAAAACCCTCGTGTGGAATGGGAGATTAACATCAAAATGTATATAAAATCATTTTATGCTCTCTGTTTTGTTTAATTGAGAGTAAAATATAATTTTCTACTCTTTTTGTCACAGGTCATGACAAAAACAAAAACATCAGCAATTTTAATAAAATTGCGCATTCTAGTGACACGACAAAATTAGGCGAATGAAGACCGGGCATAATAATTAATACTACTTTACTTTTCTTTAACCACAGTGTAGGTTCTCTCGATTAGACGCATTTGCAATTTTACTTTTAAATGTAAATTTTACTATAGTTTCTCGAGGAATCAAGAAAATATTTTTATTGAAGAGAGAGCGAAAGTAGGGATTGTGGAATAAATCCATAATTGATAATTATTGTGAGACAGCAAATTAACTTGCCTTTCAATTTTAATGTTATTGGTCAAACTTAATATTATTTTTTGCGGTTCAATTAGACGCAAAGACGCAATCTGGAAATATAATGAAAACACAGTCATTTATATTTTTATTTTAATATTTTTTAGTAATCTGTATTCTTTACTACCTCTATTTTTGAAAACTACTTCAAAGATCCTGTCCTCGAGAGAATCATATAAAGATTTTAAGTAGGGAAACACAATCTTTGCTCAGGTAGCTTCAATTCCTGCAATCAGATCTTCGTTGGATTCGTATTGTTTGTCCCTTTCAAACATTTTGTGATTGTTTTTGATGTTATTTACATCCGGGGGGAATATCGTGGTCATGGAAACAACTCAACGTTTTGCCTCGGCGAAGAGGCTCCTGAATTTCTGGAAAAACTGATTGGAAACAAAATTCAATTTAATAGCGCCCCAATATGAAATTGCACCCCATACCATTATTCCTCCTTTTCTGGCAAAGCCATCTAAGTTAAATTTTTCTTTCATCCAAAAAAAAACAACTTTTTCTAATTATTATTCATTGTTTGCGGATGCACATCCCGAGTCATGTGCTGCTTGGTGAGGTTTAGTGGTGGTTTTTTTAATTTTTTGAATTTTAAAAATAAAGCACTTAAAATTGCGCCACGAACTGTTGATTTGCTGGCATTAAGCCAGCATTTTGTTGGTGGAAAGGGCTGAATTGGACGCTAGCCTACAAATTTATCTTATATCTTGCGGCTTCAGAAATGTCGCCGACCTTCCTTGGTAGTTACTTCCATATGATGCATTGTCTTTTAAATAATTTCGCACAGTATGGCTGGGAAATTCCTCCAAGTGGTAGACATCGATTTTTGCCCTTTCTGTCGTATTTAGAATATTTTTCTTACCCATTTTAATTCTTGATCAGCTACTGAATACTAATTTTGAAAATCTGAAAATTTTTATAGCAACTCACACTGAAATTTACTCACAAACACTTAAATTTTACAATATGCGTCAATCATTCAAGTGAACCGATAAAAGGCGTTAAATACTAATTATATTCCAAAAAACAGAGCAAATGCAGTTAGATTGCTATGTTTAAATTTTTATTCATTACTATTTTACTGAGTACTCATTTCTCTCTCTTCTCAATAAAAATATACTCTTGGTTCCGCGACACATTATAGTAAAATTTACATTTAAAAGTAAAATTGCAAGTGCGTCTAATCAAGTGAACCGCAGTGTATGTGCTCGTATATAAATCTGGCAAATAAAAAATAAATCTGGCAAATAAAATGTGACAGGTTTCCAAAAGTTTTTGGAGAGTTTCAGGTCCAATAGTTTTTGGAGAGTTTTGGTCTCTAAAAAATAAGTCTTAACAAAAATTATCTCCATTATAGCAGTCTTAAGAGTCTTGATGCTATAATCGGGGTGATCTGTTTTGTGATAGTGCTGCTTTTTGTGGAGAGTAGCGTAACCTCTTACTGTCATCTGGCACATTTTTCAGCATAGAATTAGCTAAAATTATATTTATCCGGCTTGTGCAGACGCAAATTAAGCATCAACAAAAGCTTATACATAAAATCCTACAAATAATCGATAACCATATATCTCCTCAAAAAGCTCGTAAACGCACTATGTACTATCGAATATACATAATCTCATAGTTTATTTTGAATCACGAAGTCATCATCCAGGAATGTATCAATAATTATTCAATTTATTATCCAGTATATTTTGAACAATCAAAAAAATTAAGAAGAAAAAATTTTCTTTTCACAATGAATTACACAATCATCATTAAAATATGGAAAGATATAGAAAACTTTATTATTCAAAATAACACCAACACTACTATAGAACGGTGCATGAAGAATTCATTCTTTATAGTTAACTTCTCTCATTTAATTTTTATTTTATTTATAATTTAAAGATTTTTGTTGTTAAGAATTTTAATTTTTTATTATGTTTTGTATATAAAAAATACTAAACCTAATAAAAAAAAACTATGTTTGGCGATATGTGTGTAACGTATATGTATATGGATGTATTTCTAAACTATCGTTAGGTGTTGTGTGTTAAGACATTAAAAAAAAACAAGAATATCTAGTGAATAGAAAATATTATATAAAGGTATTGCTCATAACAAGTTTGTTGTTTAGAATCTTAAGACCAGAGTGAGATGGATTCAAGGAATTTAAAAATGTTTGTGTGTTAGTTTCTATTGTTATATATGTGTACAACTTGGACGATCTTGTTTGAGTTCCAAACTTCGAACTCGTATAAAAATTTGGGCTATGAAAAAATGTTGAGATCCTTTTTTTTGCTTTTTTTGGTTACTTACCTTTAAGAAAGAACACGCATTCTTGGAATATGTTTTTTTTTGTGTCTTGAACATGTTAAATATTATGAAGAAGGGACCAAAATTGAAATTTATTCATGCATAATTTTCCAGATTGTTTTTCGTATACTATCGTCGTATAGCGGGTTGATGGATTGATTTTGATTAGTTTGGTGTTTTAAAATTTGATATTGTAGAGCGGATCATCACTTGGGCAAATTTATTTCTTAGAATTTTTTATTATTTTTTTTTTTTGGATATACACGATGTGTATCGAAAACATGGCACCATTGCCTGTGAGATCGTTGATCAAAAATGACTTTTAACATTTACGTATGTAAGAATGTATGTTTTACCTACGTCAAAATGCGCCATATGCAAATAGATTTTATAATATAGTTTCCCATTCCAATAGATATACATATATGTATAAAATTTAATTTAAACAATTTCTTATTTTATTTTCAATTTCAAATTGAAACGACAAAATCTTGGTTACATGATGTGAATTTTAATAAAAATGTTTTTCTTTGAAAAGTAAAAATATAAGTAGCTAAGTACGACAGTAGCTATATAGACACAATGTTTTATTTAATACATAATCCAATTACAACAAATAAATACTTACTGTGGACGGTTTTTTTTTAAACTGAGATTAAATTTTAAAATTCAGAAAATGTTTTAATTTGCCGTACGAGTTTGTTTGCTAACCAAGCATAAAAATGGCCACGGCCTTGTGAAATAGGAATTTTTACATTTATTTTTCTGCCATTAACGAAAAAGTAGCCTTTTCTCACACGAAACATTTCGATGAGAAAATTATGTTTTGTAAGACACCAATTAGTAATTATTGTCATATTTGGATTACATATTATCACTTTGGACGGCAGTCCAAACGAGTGACGAAAGCACCTACTGTGCTGGAAGTCGAACGAAGTATATTATACAGCAAGTTTCGAACTTTTTCACTTTGAGGCCGCCAGGATCATGTTATATACCATTGAAAAGGTCTTGAAAAATAAACCTAAATAATGTATAAAAAATGAATTTCTACCAACATTGAGTGGAGATATGACCTTCCGAAAATTGCCCCAAAAAATCAGTTTTTCGCGTATAACTGCCCCAAAAAATGCCCTAATTATTTTCTAACTGGCAAATTATGATTGTACACGTCAATACCAATTCAACTACACCTCAAACGTCCAAAACGGATGATTTTGACCAAAGTTATGACAATTTTAAATTTTTCTATGACGTCACCATATAATCTTGCTTTGGTATATATGTTTGTTTGTCCGTACCTCTTTTATTTGATCTCATATTTTCAGGAGTTGTAGTACTTAAAAAACTAAGCAACTTTTGTTCTACAACTTTTTGATTTGGCCGCCATGTTGGCCGCGGCCGGCCTCTGAACGGCCATTTTTGGCCATTTTGCCACGTCCACAGTGCTGAATCTATTCGACATACCCTGGACATATGCATATCGTTGGAAAGGTATTGACACCAGCTATCAAATAGCAAAAGAAAGAATTCAAAAAATTAGGTTGGAGGGTCATTTTGGCCAAAAAACTGAAAAATGCGAAATCGGCCGGCCACATTAGGCCGAATTGCTAAAAAATGAGCCCAAGACTTTTGGTTCAAATTTTCAGGATTGTTAGCCACAAATCTCACCTACAATATGACATCAACCGTTTGTCCCAGAAAACTCGTATATTTTAGATATTGACCTCCATAACTTAAAAGCCACCTTAATTTTTTGCAAAATTTCATTTTTTGGCTCAAATGCACCCTAATATCGGGCCGTTGCTGTTCATAATGATAGTGAATCAACGTATTACAATGAAACAAATCGTCGCCTCAGTATTATCTTGTCGTAAGTCTAAATATGTCATTTTTATGAAATTGAGTTTTAAGTTTGAAAGCTTATTTAGATAGTATAACATTCAGAAGTGTTTAATTTAATAGAATAATTCCAAACCTATCATACCATATATTGATTACCACTTCCTACACTTTAGATAAATCCACTAGTTTTTCCGGAAAATCACGAACAGTTTTCCAATTTGTCGTATAATTTTCGAAGTTCTGACTAACAAATATATAAATCACATTAAAATTTATGGACTTACGATAAAATTTGTAAAAATCTTAGGAGACGTAAGATTATTTTATAAAAATGAACGTTTGACTGTTAATGGCACAAATTAGAAAGCAACTAAAACATTCGTAAACATCGTCTGAATGTATCTTTTATTTTCAAAAACAAATATTCAGTAGTTCTAAAATAAAATAACATATTAAAAAAAAATTCAAAATAAACAATAGGAAATAAAAAATAACCGCGATTTGCACCATTCAATAATAACCAGGATACTGAATTAAAATTGCGATTAACCTTTATATATATTCCGCTCACGTGGTGGAGTACTGTGATCTTATTGGTTTATTTTGTGACAGAAAAAAATTGGACGTATATCAAAATATTTGTTTATGCTGAACATACGACATTTGTATTATAAATGTGTGTTAGCGACTTTGTCGTATCTCCAGAATTTGTGACATACGATACAAATATAAAGTTTATGATGTTGTGTGGATTTATGATAAATAAATTCTCTGTAACTCAGAAACCATATAACCTAGGATAAAATGGATTGTAGATTTAGAAAGAGGAAGAAAAACTAAAAATACTGGTATAAAAAACTGAAAAACGGCATTTTGGTACTTACGACAAGATAATACTGAGCCGACAAAATATAAATACATCATATTATTATCATTGCTAAGAGAATTTTTACCAGTGACTCTTTTTTCATAACAAACAAATGAAAAAACTGACAAATTGATGTGATCGAAAAAATCACCAAAAACATTGAACATTTGACAGTCTCCTTGCATAAAATCGATATTTTTTTATCATTATGATGATTTCTTTGAAAAATAGATCTTATCTCCCCTCCCATCGCATGAAGATGGAATATCAGCGAGAGGCTAGCTACCATTAACTTTTATTTCCAACTAACACACTAAAATATGTATATTTTATTGTATTGTTTAAGGAATCAAAAATGAATGGTAGCCGCATGCAGTTAGTGACAAAACAGCAAGAAACATGCAAAAAAAATTGTTGAATTACTCAATCGAATTTCTACCAAAAACACATGCATCTGGTCTAAATTTTTACTACTCTGTAACATACACTAAAAACTAGACTACAAATGTTCAGCCGATAGCCTACGAGAACCGGGTGTTTAATAAGATGACACCCGGCATGACCTGTTTGTGGCATGTGGTAAAGGATTCTGAAATGAAATCTACTAAAAGACTACAAAATGAAGATTGAAAAATTGCATGCAAAATAAAGAAATAGAATCGTCTTCCAGACACTAGAAACAGTACACCAGAACGTAGGCTATCGTGCTGAACATAATAAAAAAACTACCTAATGATGAGACCTGACCCTACTTTTCAACATAAAAAATATAATATAAGTCTTTACTATTTCGAGGCCAAGAGCATATACTTTCCAAACATAAATCGATTGAACCATTCTTCAATAGAAACAATTTTGTTTTATTGTTTTCCATTTTTTTATTGAAACAGTTTCGTTCTATTGTTTTACGTTCTATTGTGCCTCATACACAGACGCAGGCCACTGGAGTGACGAATGTCGAGAGAAAAAGAACGAATCATTCACACTCCGTAACACACAGCCGGCAGCTGTGTGAGAATATGCGTAATTCGTTTTTCGCGAAACGAACAACAATTAAGCTCTGAACAAAGTCTTAAACGCAGATGCCAATATCAATGCACCTAGAAGACAAGGCAATACTGCATGTTACGTCATCAAATTTATGTCTAAATAAATACATAACATTTAATTGTTTAACGAAATATTTAATGCATATTTTGATAATAATATAATATGTAAATTATTTTTTACCAAATATAAAAAACTCGGATCATTTATTTGACTTTAATGCCATACCAAAGATTGAAATCGTCGACATAAAATGACGTCATATAGCAAAATTTTTAAAGCAATGAGGCCATTAGTATCTAGGTGCACTGCCAATATTCAACAAACTACAGAAGATTGTATTGGTTACACTAACAATCCCATGTTAATTTTTTTCTTTCGTACCACTACTTATTAAACTAGTGCCCACATACGATGTACACATATATTCTAATACAACTATCTATAGTGTAGTTTTTTCTGTATTTGTTGCATTAGCATGACTTTGTTGTTTATTTTGCTCATTTCAATGCCGCGCATCTGTGTATGAGGCACAATGACAAGTAGCGGCCACTTGTGTGCTATCGTGTGTGTGTGAACTCAAAGTCGAAGTCAAAACGGCTGACAACAATAAAACGAATCGCAATTCAATTCATTTTCAATTTGCCTTGCCAAAATCATTGATATCAAATAAAAAACCTCTTAACGAGGTAAATGTTCGAGTGTCGAAAGCCGAATTCAATTCACAAAATTTCTGATATCAAATTTGTGCCGAAAAAAACAATTGTATTCGATTTGTCAACGATTTTTCGGAATGATAGTGCATTCGGCGCGTTTGTTTACATTTTTCTTTCTAGCTGTCAAAAACAACAACTTGTCAACGATTTTTTGAATGTTAAACAACAACGCGCTGAATGCACTAACATTCCGAAAAATCGTTGACAAATCGAATACAATTGTTTTTTTCGGCACAAATTTGATATCAGAAATTTTGTGAATTGAATTCGGCTTTCGACACTCGAACATTTACCTCGTTAAGAGGTTTTTTATTTGATATGGTTTACATGCACCATCTATCGAAAAATACTAAAATTATTACTTTTATTATTTACCACATAAATAATTCCAGTAACATTTTCATAATTAAATTTAATAATTTATTTGGCTATGCCGACTAAGTTGGGTCAGTCCACACGAAAAAGTTGAACTCAATCTAATTTGGATGACTATCGATTACACCATGAACAGGATTTAAATGAAAATAACAAATTTTCATATTAAAAATAATTCGTCGGCAACCCTACAGTGTGAAATGCGAACAATTAAGAAAAAAATTGCTATCAGTATAAAGTTCAGTGGCCACAAATTCCTCAAAATTTTATTGTTTCTCACTTTTTTATTTTAATCTTGTTAACTATTAAACACTACAAGTAATTTACTGTCAGATTTAATTGCATAAATCAGCGACAATTATTATAAACTTGCGGTTCTTCGCATTCGCAAAAAAAAGAAAAAGGAAATTGTGCATCGTTGTGGTTTGTACAATTGTGCAGTGTTAAACGTCACTGTGATCTGTTTCGCTTTGCCTTGGTTTCATATCGAATCTATATGTATAATCGCGTTTCCTACGACACTGATATTAATCGAAAAATTTGCTTTACTTTTTCGTTAACCTGCAATTTCTATTAGGCTAATTAAACATTTTGAAAACAATTCTTGGTTTGTATTTAGTGTAGGTACGACAGAGGTACAACAATTTTCTACTTTTTGTGGTAGATATATTACGCGTTTTCGGAAATTGCTCATGGTAACTTTTGAGTAACTTGCTGACAAAAAATTACCAAATCTATTTCCGAACATGTAGAGTAACTTTAGGGTAATTTATTTTTAGTTGTTTTTTAATGAAAGACAGAATTCTGTCAATTTGTATTAAATTAGTAGTGTCTGAAAAATAAGACCACAAACTATCAAAGCATAAACTTTTAATAGTACAAAATACAACAAAAATGTAGATCTCCTTTTAAAATACGTAATTGAATTTTGCTTGATATAAATATTACAGCCAGAGTAACTTGAGTAACTTTTGTTACCAACATTAAAACAATTAAAATTACTCAAAAGTTACCATGGGATATTTCTGAAAACGACTATTATAGCTCAAAACAGAACAAGAGCGAAGACGACGATCAAAATCGCCTGTCATATTACAATACACCGAAAACATGCAACCATCGACGTAGGCGACGATGAGTTTTTCGTTGAAATAAATTTAGAGTCTTTATGCTGAAAACACATGGGCAGAATTCTGAAAGCAGAAAAATTAGAATAGACACGTTTATATGGTGAGAAATACATGTATTCTGCTTTGCGATCAGAATTCTGACTCAGTTCTCTATTTCTAATTGTTCTGCCTCGCAGTAGGCTGCACTACGTTAAAGAAAACAAATTTAACAATAGCAACTGTCTTCATGCGATTTTTACTTTATTTATTTTTTTATTTTGACGTATTACCATTGAGTTATCAATCAAACTGGAGCAAAATATTATAGAGCAAGTAAATAGTCGCTCGGTAAAATGTGTTCGGTAAAATGTAAAGAATGTAAATAATTTAATAAACATGGGTTTGCAGTTCTATATGTAATAAATAATTATTTTATTTGAATGTGTCGAAGGGCCGAATGCGTCGAAGGACCGATTGACGAAGGGCCGAATGTCGAAGGGCCGAGTGTGTCGGAGGGCCTAATGGGTACAAAATTTTGGGGTTGGTTCAAAGACCGAATTATTAAAATCCCTACAAAAAATCCCGACTTTTAAAATCCCGACTTTCAAAAACCCAACTTTCAAAATTAAGATTTTCGATAACCCGATTTTGTTGAAACCTTAAAAATTCCGACAAAAGTCGGGATTTTTTAAAAAATATTAAATATTAAATTTTCTTTTTTTAAAGATAAAAAATCAAAATTAATACATTTTATACCTTGTAGGTAGCGTAGGTGTCATTAATACATTCTACATAATCCGCTACTACGTGCGGCACGCAGTACGACATCGGCTCCTATGTCCCTCGAAGTTCAAATCTAAAGCCCCTCGGAGGGCTAAGCGGAGAGAGCGCAGCGACCTACCGTTACTCGTGAGAGTTATGGAAGCCGTTAGCCTCTACAATTATTGCCTATTAAAAGCTGGCCTGCGGGTGCCAAAATTCATATTTTTTTAAATTGGGCTTTTGAAAATCGGGCTTTTGAAAGTCGGAATTTTAAAAATCGAGATTTTGAAAATCGGGTTTATGAGAGTCGGGATTTTGAAGGTTGGGATTTTAAAGGCGGAAAATTGATTTCAGGATTTTGAGTTCGATATTTTGAAAGTCGGGCAATACGATCCCAAAAACAAAAAAAATCGACCGTTCGATCTATTCGACCATCTGATACATTCGGCCCTTCGACACATTCGGCCCTTCGACATTCGGCGCTTTCTACCCATTCCATTTTTTTAGAGGTTGGCGCCAAATACATACTGGCTATTTAGAAAAATATATAGTTTTTTAACAACTTTTAAATTTTAGTTACTTGATAATTTTGAAAGATTGACTTGACGTTAATTGATTAGTTTGAGAAAAATCATATCTTAGCTTCTAGTTAAGGTATTATGTCCCATAGATAGCGCATCTATTGAAAACATGATTTTTAAAAAAATACCATCCTACGAACGATGTGCGTCAATATTCTATGACAGCAACGTACCGATGATTCAGAGCGCTCCTTGGAGCTGTTTAACCGTAATAAATAATTTTTTTTGCATCGGTACGTGAAAATGGATGTAATATGGATCCACAATACACTTCGCGATCAAACTGACCTGAGTTAAGATAAAACAGTTAAGACTGCGATGAAATGGAGAAAAACCACCGCTACAATAGAAAAATTGTACGAATTGAAGTTCGAATTGTTTCCGCATCCAATGTAATCTTCAAATTTTGCTACCAGCAACTCAAGAGAAAGATTTGCGTCAAATGCTTGTTCATTGCTGAAAGAAATGCCTATTTTGAAGCTAAGATATGTCGTTCTACAAAAACGGCATCGAATTGTTAGAAAAGTGTCGGAATGACAGGATCACTGTCGAAGAACACTATATGAGGATAAATAAAAACAAATTTTTTTAGTAGTTAGTCTCAGTACCATATCTATGTCAAATAAGATATGTGAATTACCTCTAGTTTATATTTGTGTCTTTAAATACGGGCAGTCGATCCGACGCGTGACCGATACTTTGAATTTAGACAAATTTAAAAAAGGCATGTAATTTTTTGGGACATACAATGTGCAATATTTTCAAAGTCCTGAAGTCAATATGATCCCTTGATTACAAATTTTTTACCATTAGTTGTTGTAAAAAAATAGTTTTTCGAGAAAACGTTGTTTTCGAAATTATCTTTTGACCTTATTTTATCCCATTTCAATGCAGAACGGTAGTTAAATAAGGTAACCCAAAATGCTGATTTCGAGTTGGCCGTTACTTTTTGAATACGAATTGTTATAAATTAATGCGTAACTATGACACAAAGATGAATATGTGGGTTAAAGATCAATTGCCGAAAAGCTCCTCCACGGATGTTTACAATGTATTTTCAACAGCCTATTGTTGGTTCTATTAATTCATATAAATAATTCGGGTTTTGTGTTTTTCCAATTAAGTTTAGCGTTCCTAAATATTATGATGGGCATTGAAAAGGTTCTTCCTTTCATTAGTTGTAAGGTTTGATGAAAATACATGAAATAATCATAATTATTTAGCCTTGGGTTGACCTTGAAAGACTCGATTTATTTTAATGTTATTTTGATCATAAATCAAATTTAACTCAATGATCAACCGAACTAGTGATGAATAAGTTAAAGCTTCCACATTTGAACCGGGAGGTACTGGGTTCTAATCCCACCAGAGCCAGTATGATAAAGCAAATTTTCATCTTCAATTACGATCTGTGATGTTCATAAGCATAACTATGACCTTTTGGTAGAGTGCAAAATTTAGCACCGACCCATGATCAGCCATGTCAATATACAGGTTAACATGCCTTTTTTAGCGACATTTATTTCTATTGGCTTAAGCAACAATTTTTGACCGGAAGTACAAACTTGTTACAGGCTGGCTACTGCCAACCTGCAGATTTCACTTAAACACATGCAGAGGCCTCCACGGTGATCTTTTGCCGGCTAAGTTCTCAGCGAGAATTGCTAGGGTCGTGGGGTTTGAGGCTTACATGGTTCCTGGCCTACACCGTGATTAACAGAAAGTTGGGGAAACGCAAATAATAAATAAAACCCGGATTCCGCCGAAATTCGTCGGCCGGAACCTGAGGAACGAACAGCAGATAGTCAAATAATAAATAAAATAAATAAAAAAAATAAAAAAATGATAACGGAAGAGGTGCCTTGGTGCGCGCATCCATCCGAATTCAAACGGGGCCAAGCCCTGGTTACGGAATTGGATGCGGGCACCAAGGGACCTCAAACACTAAACCGACACAGAGGGAGTCTCCGCTCCCATCACACCTCACCGGAAAAATTTAATAATTCATTTTATTTTAAAAAAAACCACCGAGAAAAAAAAAACTTCCCCCTCCACCCGTACCACGCTAAGGAGAGAATGAGAGAGAGAGGAAACAATGCGCATCGAGCGTGCACCCGCTGTGCGGCGCTCGATTACAAAATATAAATTTAAATTTAAAAATAAAAAAAAATGTAACAAAATATAAAATAAAAGAAATAAAAGAACAAGAAAAATCGTACCTTAATATATATAACAAATAAAAAAATGTTGCGGCCTTGCGCGGCCGTCATGCCACAGGGACGCCGCCCCGGACCGTTGCGGCTTGATGTGCCGTTACCCCACCGGTGCGGCCTTGGTGTAGTCGTTGGGCGACTCCCCGCCTTTGCGCTCGAGCGCTTGCCTGGTTGGGCAATATGTTGCGGGGCCTCTCCCCGATACCAAAATAAAAATTGCCTCGCCGCAATAGATTGGGCGTTGCCTCGCCAACCGTAAATTCGGCCTTGAAAGTAATTTTGTATTTATTTAACTGTACAAAATGTGTTTCTTTAGAAAACAAATGCACACAATTGTTTGTAATTTACTCAAACACGTGTAAATAAAATGGATGCACTTTTGATGTAATGCCCGATTGAGTTGTTTCTTCTACCTCTACGACAATTCCTTCAATTGCGTTCTCTCTTCAATCAAACAACAAAAATTTTTATTTTCCACACAAATCCAAATAAGACTTTATTTTTCTTTAACAAAATTCCTAGCACAGCACACCGTTTTCCACTTTATTATTATTTCAACAAGAAAAAACTTTAGTATTTGTATCGCACAGCGAATTTATCCAATGTTTTTTTTTTTTATTCATAAAACGGCGGTGGTGTACAATCACCACCTCCACACAAATACAACAATTATTATTATTTATTATTTTTTTTTTATATAATACCAAACATTTTAAAGTTTATTTTAATTTATTTAATATCTATAATTTTTTTTTTATAATTATCAACCAATATGGTCTGAAGCCAAAACAAACTTATTTTTATACAAAATCAACACTCTTTGTTCACCTTCCAAAACGAGACTTTTCATTATCCAAAACACTACTCGACTCTTATAAATCAAAAACTCGAATGATATATCAAAAAAAAAATTCGAGCGCCGCACAAACGACGCGCAAAACATTCCAGAAGAATTGTCTTTCTTCTCTGTTTCTCATTTATATCAATTCGCATTGATATAAACGAGAGGCATATAAGAAAAACATTCTTATGGAATGTTTTGCTTTACGCACACACTCGATTCGCATTGTTCTCTCTCTCTCCCATTTTGTTTTACTACCAACCAAACGAACAAAAACATACGAGAATCCCTCCACACGAAACGCGTTCAGACACCAACAACACAGAGGCAAGAAACCAAGAGTAAAAACATAGGCAAGAAACCAAGAGTAAAAACATAGGCAAGAAACCAAGAGTAAAAACATAAAATTTAACAAAATATGGGGATGTCACGCGTAAACGAATATTATGTCTTGTTACAGACAACACAGTCGTAACAAACTTTATTCAATTATTTCATTGTATGTGAAATTAGACGGAGCTACACTGCGATTCATAATCATAACTATATAACCACTGGCTATTCTGAGAAACGTATTCCAAATACTAGATCAAAACTAAGTTACGATTCAAGATGAAGAAAACCGTTACGAAATTCAATCGGTTTAAATGAAAACTATTTTTTTTTAAAAATTGCTTTGTTTCTTAACTAAATATAAGCACTTATCATTTTCCTCGCTCTGGCTAATAAATAACCAAACATTTTGGGTTTAATTAATTTTTGAATAGCCAAGCGTGACATAAAACAAATGACACGTTGAACATGTTTACTTGGTATGAAAAAAATCACAATTGAAGCTGCTTTCAACGAATGTCTTTCGTGACGCCAAAGCGGCTTAAGAGTAAATTTTTTTTGGAGGTTATGGTATTCCCGATACAAAAAACCCCAAAAATATAATAATTTTGCAAAAAAATACGGGCACTGGTTAAGGCCATCAGTAATAGTTATAGCATTTCCTATTGAACACCTGGAACATCAAAGCCTAATACCAAAATTATTTCTAAGATACAAATCCGCGTGACATGAATTAGTGATAAAGTTAGAGTCAACTTGGGACGCGGTTTGCGGCAGGTCATTGTTAAAGTGAAGTCAAATGGTTAGTATGGTTGGTATAATCAAAAAAATACGATATTTTTCCATTGCTTGGGATCAGACACGTCTCAAGTTTGCTCTAGCAGATAGACGCTGTGTGGCTGTGTTCCATGGAAATAATCTTCGTAATTGACATTGTTTGTGTATGTTCTTGGTGTTCAATATCTTGTAGGTTTAACTGGTTGTGATTTGTGATACATTTGACCAAAGATTCCTTTTCGAGCTTTGTGCTCTTTGCACAGAGTGGCGCTAAAGATCGTTCTAGTGAATGGTTAATAACTTTTTTATTTATTATTTGTTTTAATTATTTTTTTTAAATACGGTATATTTTATGTAAGCTTTTTTTGACTGAAACTTGAAAAATGATATCGCAAGTGATGGCCATTTTCTGCATCATACATTCATCTCTTTCTAACACATTTTTCGTAACTTTTCTCAAAATTTTACGTGTTATGGCTGGATTTCATTTCGAATAGCTTTTAGTTCTGGTATGGCTACTATTGACGTACACTCTTTTTTCAAATGAACCCAAAGAAAACAGACGATAACGGCTAAATCTGCTTTACAGAGCCGTTGTGAGTGTAAGGTGTAGTTCTATCTTATTGGCACTGGTCAGCTGGCCTTAAACAATTTTCAAACATCGACCGATAGGTGTTGAGCATCATTGACGGTAACTGTTGCGCCGAGTGGGTGCAATTGTTGTCGCTGACGAATTGGGGTTCATAGCTCTTAGTTTTTAGTTAGACTTAGCTATTGTACAAGATGAATTTTATATTCTTAATTCCCCAGTTGTGTTAACGTTTGTCGACGTCTCTGGACTGTGCAGTACTCTCTCCAGTACACGTTGAATGTTATCATCCGTGCATGCAGAACGACGTTTTCCGAAACTTTGGAGCTTAATTACGACACCGTGTTGCTGTCCTATTTTCAACCAGACGGTTTATTGTTGGTCTATATGGTACAGAATGAACATTAAAATACCGTCGATAAGTACGCGGTGTCAAAATAAATGATCGTTGGTTTTCATAATAATATTCAATTATTTTAATTCGTTATTCTGTTGTGTATTTTTCCATTATAAATTTCCCAAGTCTTCTTTACAAAATTCTGAAAATCAAAATAAAATAACATAATTAAAAAAAGTACTATTGCTGGCGCTTCAATGACCTGCCGTATTCACCAGGCATTGCCCCTTCCGATTACCTTTCGGTCGATGACTCATGGCGTGGCCGAGCAGCACTTCACTGTTTACGCAGAAGCCAAAAATTGAGTCGATTTTTGGATTGCCTCAAAACACGAGAATTTTTTTCGATGCGGAATCCGTACGCTGCCCGGAATGTACCCCCAATGGATTAAAAAGAAATTGTGAAACAATGATTATCAAAAAATTTGATGTGTGAAGTTTAATTTCTTAGTGTTCGGAATAGAAAAAAACTGCGGAATCTACAAAAAGTCTTGTACAGAGAACAATTAAGTACTTTCAAGGACTGTTGGACACTTGTCCCTAAAATAATAATTTGTATTTATCTATAAAATTTGCCATTCCAAAACCATTTTTAAATTCCAACGAGTTTCACTCCTAAGGTGATCATTCTCTTTTTATCTCACCCATCGTGCACACCCCGTAATTTTATTTCATTTGATCTTTGTTTAATATTTAGGTAGGATGTCTGTTGAAGTCCCTTCAGTCAAAACAGTCAAAAACTTCATTTCGTCCGTTAGTCGCCACATTTGACGTCTGGAAGGTAGGCTAAATATGACCAGAATTACTATAATTTTATCTTCACTAGAACGTTAGCAGCGTTGTGCGTTATTGCGTACACAGTAAAATTAATTTTTATTCTACGCGTGTAGAAAATGTGGACAATATTTCAACAATGTCAAAATTATTGTTTCTTGTAACAATTACTAGAATTTTCTGATTTATTTCTCACAGAATGAAACCTAATAAAATATAAATTTTGGTTTTGGTAGCGACTCACGCGTAGATTTCTAAATTTATACTTTTAAAGAAAGGCGTTTAATATATTTGGGGGCCCTAGGCAAACCACACATGTAGACCTCCTCCTAACACATTTTGTACAATAATATTGCCTAACTGTAACGTTTGAAGTTTAAATTCTGAAAAACAATTTCGGACTAGAAACGAATTTTTGACAACTTGCCAATTTCTAATTTGAATTAATTCTGACAGCGCATCCCCAATAGAATTCCATTAACTTTTTCCTTACAGAAAAGTATGAAAACAAAAACTTGAGAATTTTTTTTTCTCAAGTTTTTTTCATACTTTTCTGTAAGGAAAAAGTTAAAGGAATTCTATTGAGGATGCACTGTGATTTAGAATCAGAAAAACAAGATAGAACAAAAATATAGATTTGGTCCTTCCCCGCTTCAAACATCGAAATCTTCTAACAATATTTGAACATAGTGAACTCCTTTCACGACTATCTACATAGAAATATGTTAATAAAATTTGGCCTAGTGCATGACGTGAACCAACGCAAAACATTACACTGTACTACCGATAAAATATAAACACGAGTGGACAAATTGTTCGGGATGAATCGTCTGGCTTATCAACGATGTTTAGTCGGGTTTAAAAATCAGACTACACAATTTTTTTGAATTTCTTTCATTCTTATTAAAAATAATAAAATTTAAGGAACTTATATATGTACATTTTAAATACAATTTCGGGGCTCCTAGTTTGACGTATTTTCAGCTTGTAATTGCTTGAGATGAAATACATTCTGAGCCTCAAACTTTTTACAAATTTCGATCATGCTTTTGTAGCGGCGAAATATTTTTTAAATTAAAGCAGCACCACACTATGAATTTGAATTGATAGTATTGGCAAGTCCCTAAATTTTGATTTTCAGGTATTAAAAGAAAATTACCTGGATGGCCTATCCAAAATGTAGTGAACATTTTATTATCTACATAATCCAGTTGGTTTTGCCATGGATAGTAATCCAGTTGTTTTTGCCATGGATAGAGCAATAAGTAAGCGCTGTCTCCGATTTGATGTTGTCAAAATGAAACTTTAAAAATTCCAGCATAGTGCGTAAAATTTAAATATATTTTTACTATAAAAATGATTTCTATCGATCGTTAAGTAGAAAAAAAAACAAAACACGATATTTCCCATGTGCAGTGCAATGCTAATATACACATGACCATTTATTACTCTCTTTTCACTCATTCTGTTTGTTCTACCACCATATTTTGTACTAACCTAACCTCAAAATAATATTTGTTTAAGCACGATATTATTTAAAAACATTTAAATGTAAATAAGCAACATAACAAACAAGATGGTGATGAAGACGAAAACGTCATAGAAGATGATGGAAAAATAATACAATAAATGAAAATCTATTTGGAACATGTTTTCTTATGTTTTTTTCTTCAAAGACATAAAATAGTAATAAGAGACGAGAGAATATAATAATAATAATAATAATAACAATAATAATATTAAAGATATACCAATACATTTATGACACCAAAAACAAGTTATGATTTTTTTATTTTTGTTATACTACATGTATTCTTCAACGATGATGATCATCATCGTTATTTTGAAGTGATCATTATGATGATTATTATTATGGAAGCGGGAGAGTTTCTCTTTAAAAGACAATCGCTCTTAAAGCATGTATTCGTATGTATGCGCGCGAAATCTTGCTTGCGGCGAATGGAACTTTATTTTATTAAAAGTTTTTTTATGTTATAAAAAAATCTACCTACACAGCCATGGTTTTATCTCATTTTATTTTCTTTAAGAGATCTTAAAGAACTGTTTTTACATTTTTAGTTTTTTTTACTTGTCATTTTTATTTTATTTTTGTTGGTTTTAATTCAATCTCTTTTGTTGCTGTTATTTTATCTATCTTAACTTAAATGGTATGTAGTATGGCTGAAATAAGAATTCTCTTCGTCTTATGTAAACTTTTAAGTTTTTTTTCTTTTTGTTAAACTTTTAATTCTCTTTCAATCTTTTAAATGAAAAATAATAATAATAATAAAAACGGTTTAAATGGTAAATAAAAAGTTGCGTTGCGGTCAAAAAAAAAAAAATTGTAAATTTAGTAGGTTCAGTTGTTATTCAATGGTATGGTAAATAAGAAATGATACATACATAAGACAGATCATAAGAGAAATAATATTGAAATGCTTTTTTTCGAAGATTAGATATTTGTAATTTTATATAAAATTACATATAAATATTTAATTGAGTTAAAGTGCAGGGTAACCACAAATTGGATAACAGTAATATTTAAATAAGTTTTGAAGTTAGAAAAATAGATTTCTTACTAAGTATATCCAAGTCATCAATAAATCGTTGATGTGTGAACCACCCCTTAGGACATTTGCGCTTGCATAATACAATTCAAATTTCAGGTCAACTGATCACAAGAGTGACACTTTATATGATTAAATTTGTATAAAAGTGTCGAAAAACGAATTAGATAAAGAATAATATATTATGGTCATTCATCTGAAAATTTATAAATTTTGTAGAATTTACGTAATATTTATATCCTTGATCTGAAATGGTGAACAGATAAATTTTATTTTTCTATACATATGTCACGTGGCAAATAAGACCGCCCACTGTATTAAATCGGGCGCCTGTAAATACTTCTAATAAATATATCGTGCAATTAAAATTTTATTTTCTACTTGTTTGATTAGCCGGCATATTAGATCTGTAACAGATGCATAAAACAAAAACAATAGGTCGTAGTAATTCGCGCGCGCAATTAACACGTCAATGTACTTTTAACATACCGAACTGTACCTTGTCATTCAATCCAGTTGGGTATGTATATCCAAATTTAACATCTTCGATATGTCGTTTTTATTCAATTGTATTGTCAATAAATTTGTACGAAAAGTTCATTTGGTTCTGTACATGTACGTTTATGGATGATGGGAACATCACAATTAATGTTTACCTATTTCAATGTCAATTTTATTCGTTAAGTAATTATTATTTTGGATCGTAATAAGTTCGCAATGATTTCTCTTTATTTTATAGTGTTATTTTGCTCATTGGGTTACTAACCATATTTAGGCTCAAAATTAACTAAGTAAAAAATTATTATAAATTAACAAAACTCTCACTTTTTTTTACTATTATTAAAACAACAAGAACAACACACTACCGTAATGACATTTTTTCAATTAAAATGAAGTTAGCAACGTGTACTTTGTACATTCATCATCGTCAATCACTGCCAAATATATAATTTTTTTTGATAATAAATAATGAAAACTAATTAAATTTTTGTTTTATTTTAATTTCAGAAACCAACTCTCAATAATAAATTCTTAATTAAATAAAACAACAATAAATTTAAATCGGGTAATACTAACTTTAATCGTTTTTTCGCGCGTTCGGTATACAATAATTAAAAAAAAAAGTGTCGCGTGTGGTTTTGGCAATAATTTAAATTAGAAAAATGTGTAAATTAAAAATTAAATCTAATTAATGTGCCGACAATGTTTAAATAAAATGGATTTTAATTTTAATTTATTATTTATTATTGCAAATATAGATTTTTTTAAATCATGACGCTCTCGTCGCGACGTCTACCGCGTAATTGTATAAAATCGGTATTTTGTAAAATGCAGAGTGTCAATAACGCATTATGGTTATGTATAACAATTAGTACATTTATATTGGTATGTAATGCACATGGTCCGGGCCCGGGTCCTGGCCATGTCGTAATACCACGTCGACGTTCATCAAGCGATGGATATAGTTCACAAATGCAATCGCGTGCCGTCGACACAACGCTACAGTTGGAGGTGCTGGAGGGGGAGCCAAGGGGTACGATCGTTGGCTATGTACCAATAAAACCTGGTTTTACATATCGATTTAATGAGCCGCCTAGAGAATTCACACTAGACGCAAATACGGGTGAAATTAAAACGAATGCGATTTTAGATCGTGAAATGGTACGCGATCGATATGATTTGGTTGTGCTGTCCAGTCAACCGACGTATCCGATCGAGGTACGAATTACCGTCTTAGATATTAATGATAATGCACCAGAGTTTCCTGAACCAAGTATAGCTGTATCGTTTTCGGAAAGTGCAATTTCGGGTACGAGACTGTTGTTAGATGCAGCAACGGATCGTGACATCGGAATTAACAGTGTAACCGACGATTATCGAATTGTTGACGGTAATCATGATGAGAAATTTAGACTGGCGGTTACTACAAATCCTAGTGGTGACGTATCATATTTACACCTAGAGACAACCGGGAAATTAGATCGGGAAACACGAGGATTTTATGTACTAAATATATCGGCTCGTGATGGCGGAACACCTCCCAAAAATGGATATCTTCAAGTAAACGTTACCGTGTTAGACGTAAACGATAATCCACCAATATTTGACCACAGCGATTATATTGTATCGCTGAATGAAAGTGTACCGCCGGGCACACCTGTCCTCCAAGTTATGGCATCGGACAGTGATCTAGGCGATAATAGTAAAATTACGTACTACCTCTCAGACACCGAACATCAATTTACAGTAGACCCTGAGACGGGTGTGATATCTACGACTGAGCAATTAACGTGCCCCCAACAAAATTGCCCGACCTTATCACGGCCCGGTGGAAGTTGTCCGAAAAGTTGTGTGTTTACGGTGTTTGCTCGAGATCACGGGACACCTCGACAAGATGGTCGAACGTACGTCACCGTAAATTTAGTTGACACGAACGATCATGATCCGGTGATACGATTTCAATATTTTCCACCAACCGGAAGTTTTGCCACAGTTGATGAAAATGCAGCTAATGGATCGGTTGTAGCCGCCGTATCTGTGGTCGATATGGACGAGGGACTCAACGGCGAAACGAGCATTAAAATTATTTCCGGTAACGAATTATTCCATTTTCGACTTGAGAATTCACCCAATTTCGACATAGTACGTGTAAACGATATTCTAGATCGGGAGGAAATTGGAAAATATAATTTAACAATTGTAGCGACGGATAAAGGAACTCCGCCAAGAACAGCAACCGCATATTTAATCATCCACGTCAACGATGTTAATGATCACGAACCGGTTTTTGAAAAATCAGAATATTCCGCGGTATTAAGCGAATTAGCACCACCTGGTACCTACGTATCAAGCATAACTGCAACCGACGAAGACACCGGCGTCAATGCACAAATTTTTTATGATTTTGTATCGGGCAACACTAATCAATGGTTCACAATTGATTCGCTCTCAGGATTAATTACAACACAAGCTGTACTCGATCGCGAGGTTCAGGGCACCGTAGAATTAAGTATATCGGCACGAGACGGCGGACCAAATCCTAAATGGGCCTATACACAACTAAAAGTCACAATTCTTGACGAAAATGATGAGGCACCGCAATTTTCACAACAACATATTAACGTAACGCTGAGTGAAAATACGCCGCCGCATACGCTAGTCGCGATGTTAACTGCGGCAGATCACGATCAAGGCACCAACGGAAGTGTTACTTATTCGTTGCAAAGTGGAATTCAACAAAAATATCCAGGCGTGTTTGCCCTCGACTCGTTGACAGGGCAACTAACAACAAAAACCAAACTTGATCGTGAAACGATATCCCAATACGAGATTCATGTCATTGCACGCGATCAAGGCTTACCACCTCAGTCATCGACCGCTACCGTATTTTTAAGCGTGCAGGATGTAAACGATAATAGTCCGGAATTTTATCCAAAACAATATTTTCTTCCAGTCTCTGAAGAAACTCCGGTCGGGACTTCATTGTTAAAGGTTTCGGCGACCGATCGCGATGAAGGTGATAACGCTATAATTACGTATAATCTGGAAAGTGGAGGCGATGGTTTATTTGTCGTCGATAACTGGACTGGCATAATTACGCTACGCGGTAATCTGCGATCGTCTCAAAAACCTTTACATAAATTAATAGTTTCGTCTAAGGATCGTGGCGATCGTCGATCAGACAAAGATGCCGTTATCGAAATTATTAAAGAATCGAAACTTGAGGAGTTGGAATTTGATATGTTTGGCGGTTATGAATTTAAGATCAAAGAAGATCATGGCACCGAAGGAGAGTTTGTGAAACGTGAGGTTGGACAAGTTCAAATACGCACAAGGAAATCAAATCCGATCGACTACTCGATCATATTTGGCGATCCACAGGGATATTTTAAAATAGATGAGCGATCCGGTATTATTTCAACGGCGATAAAAATTGATCGCGAGGCAAAAATTATGTTTTCATTGACCGTAGTCGGTCGTAGTGGGCTTGCTTATGGCAAAACTGTTGTTAACATATCGATTTTGGACTTAAACGATAATCCACCGATATTCTCACGTGACCGGGATGAAATACGGCTTCCAGAAAATGCAGCTGTTGGATATGAAATTTATTTATCACGAGCACGGGATAAAGACTCTGGAGTAAATAGTAGGGTGACGTATAGTCTAGCCTATAATCCGGATGATCAATTTCGACTCTCGGAGGCAACTGGAGTGCTTTATTTAAATCGTCCGATCCGAGCTGAGCCAGGCACTGTATTACATGTTGAAATTTTGGCAACTGACGGTGGTGATCCACCTTTATCATCGAAAAATTCATTATCAATCACTATTGAAGACGTTAATGATCATACACCAGTTTTTGATCATACATCGTACGAGACATCTTTGGTTGAGTCAACTCCAGTAAATGCACGATTTTTTGCACTTGCAGCATCCGATGCCGATCTAGGATTAAACGGGCGAATCTCGTATGCAATAACGGACGGGAACGGCGAAGGAAAATTCGGTATATTTCCAGATGGTTACCTATTTGTGAAAAGTTCACTAGATCGGGAGGAACGAGACTACTATTCACTAACAATCGCGTGTACAGATCATGGCGCACCACCGCGCAGCTCAATTGTACCCGTAATAATTCATGTTATCGATGAAAATGATAATAGTCCCGAGTTTACAAATTCTACGTTTACGTTTAGTATTCCGGAAAATGAGCCGGCCGATTCGTTTGTAGGAAAACTTACGGCCGTCGATCGTGACGTCGGTCGAAATGCTGAACTAATATTTCTACTTTCGGATGTCCAAACAGATTTTACGATCGATCCACGAAACGGCTTTATTAAAACATTACACGAATTTGATCGTGAAGCATTGGTTCAGCAAACGGGACAAAATTTTTTAAATCTCGAGGCGATCGTAACTGATAATGGTGTAGTTCGGCTCAAAGATAAGGTGAAAGTGAAAATTATAATTACGGATGTTAACGATAATGCGCCGCAATTTTTACGGGCGCCCTATAAAGTACAAATATCTGAAGGATCAACGATAGGCACACAATTAATCCGGGTTTATACGATCGATGCCGATGAAGGACTTAATGGTGATGTGTTCTATTATATTGCGGATGGTAATATAGATAATCGGTTTGCAATCGATGATGCAACTGGCCAAATAACGCTCGCAAAACAGTTAGATAGAGAAACGATCGCGTCTTATAAGTTAATGATCGTGGCGCATGATGCTGCGACAGAAGGTCGATTAAGTGCCACAACGACAGTTAGTATCGAGGTACTGGACGAAAATGATGACGCTCCGGAATTTACACAGACAAATTCACAAATATCGGTAGACGAAACAACTCCGATCGGGACGGAACTAATAAAGTTTCGTGCCACCGATTCCGATTTGGGCGCAAATAGTCAGATAACATTTTCAATAGCGGCTGGCAACCGACGTGATACATTTCATATCGAACCAATTAGTGGTGCCCTATATCTACATAAACCACTCGATTATGAAGATACCATTTCCTATACACTAAATATAACCGCTTCGGACGGTGGTAATCCACGCCTTTCAACCACTATCTCATTTATCGTAAACGTAATCGACTCGAACGATAATCCACCAAGTTTTCCAAATACCGCGATTGTACGCCAAATTCGTGAAGGTATTCCGATTAATAGGCCAATTGTGACAGTGACAGCGGAAGATCCCGATTCTGGGATGAACGGAAAAGTGACGTACGCGATATCACATCAAAATCCGGAAAATGGTGAACGACACTTTGGGATTAATGAGAAGACAGGCGTGATTCATACACTTCGTCCGATCGATCGTGAATCGATCGATACTTTTCGATTAACTGTGGTGGCGACCGATCAAGCTGAACCGCCACAAAAACAATTATCTGCCGAAAAATTAGTAACCGTAATCGTGGAGGATGTTAACGATAATGCGCCAGTATTTGTTTCAATGAATGCGGCCGTCCTACCATTAAAAGATATTCGAGTATCACCGGGTCGTGACGGATCTATAATAATGAATGTGTTTGCTCGAGATCTGGACTCAAGCACTAATGGTTTAGTGACATACGAAATGGTTAGCGGAAATAGTGATTTATTTAAGTTACATCGAAGTTCTGGTGCAATATCATTACGTAAAACGATCGCGAGTCCAGAAGCACGTTATAAATTAGCGGTTAAAGCTACCGATGAGGCGGTACAAAGTGAACGTAAATCTTCGGATGCGTATGTAACAATAATATCGAGTAGTTCGGCCAATAACGGGCCAGTGTTTGAGTCACGTGACTTATTTGGTAGTGTCTACGAAAATGAACCGTCCGGTACAAGTATTTTAACGGTTATGGCTCGGCTAAATTCGGCTGCCGACATTGAATACTATGTAACGAATGTGACGGGGGATGGTCGTCAAGTTGATCGACTATTCGATGTCGATACGAAATTAGGAATTTTATCGACGGCAGCTGAATTGGATAGAGAATCCGGTGTGGATACGTTCGAGGTGGAGGTTTATGCGATCGCAATTGGTGGCGTTCCAAGGACATCTAGCACTAAGGTAAGTCGACATAATATTTTAGATTTATGGTGTGTGTGTGTGTGTGTGAGAGAGAAGACAATTTTTTGGATAATCAATATGTTATGCGCGTGATTATCCAAAGTGTTGAATTCTTAGTTAAACTTTTGGACGATATAATAAATGTTGTTGGCTGTTAAATTTTGTGTTTGGTTCTCATTCCAAAACTGATTTATGATGGTCTGTGAATGAAATTTTAATTTTTTATTTTTTGAAACACAAAAATCGTTGCATTTACTTACTCACATTTATTATAATTTTTTTTTTGGTAATTTTGACGCGGTTATAAATTTGGAAATTTGGATTTTTATGTGAATTTAATATGGACGTGCACGTTCGGTTGTGCAACCATGACACTTTATAATTTAGGTGACGTATGATCATGCTATGCATTTGCACAGCACAGCATTATACTCGGGGGTACAGTGGTTTTGAAATTCGATACAGTAGAGCGACGGCAATGGAAGGCTTGTTGGTTGGAGATAACAGAACAAAAACAATAAAACTAAAATTCCAACATTTTTATAATTAATAAAAAAAAAGCAATTTTTTATTTTTATTGTACAAATACAACAGCAATAACAACAAAACGGAGCAGCGGAAAGAAAAAGAGAATTCGATCATTAAAATGAATTAAGAAGAAACTACAAATTCCATTTTCTTTTCTTTAACAACAAAACATTTTATGAGAAAAATATTTTTTATTTTTAAAAACTTTGTTAATACTTTTATTAAGAAACTGAAAAGACAAAATTATGATGGGTTTTTGTCATTTCGAAGAACGATAATATACAAAAGGGCAACAATTTGCATAGATTATTATGTATAACGCACGCACGGTAACCAAGATGGCGACACAATCTCCATTTTAGTTGTTTGTTACAGCGCCGCACCATTTTGATCACTAATGATCACGATTGTTATTTATTTTTTATCACTTTTGTATTGCCCAAAGGATGAGTTCACCAAAAAGTGACGATACATGTTTAGAAAAGAAAAATAAAATTTTCGCTTTTTTATAACTTAACACACAAAAGTTATATATTTTTTTTTTTTGTAAATTTTATGTCCAGACAAATCAGTCATGTTAAATTTAATGCTTGTCTGAGAAAAATTAAATGACTGTATCCAAAGGGTGATTTTCTTTCATTTATTTATACATACATACACTTGTATTATTGTTGTAACCTTGTCACTTTAGAAGGAGTGCAATTAATAATGGTGTTAAAGCTCGCGCGCGCGCGCACGCGGGGGGAACTATCCGATCATTACTTGATCTTAAATTTTAACCATAACTTTAAAACCGAAAGATTTCTATCCGAACGTGTATACAATTCTGGCGTCAACCAATTCAACTATTGCATATCAATAAATTATCTCAATGTAAAATTACGATCTGTACATTGGAGGAAAAAATCGCTTATATACAAAAAAAAAATCTTAAGCAAACGCACTTGAGATCATACTCGACTCGCGCGAAGATAAGATCAATTGAATGTGTCACATTTCAGTGTTAATACAAATGTTTATTTATTTTATTTTTTTACTATTTATCGTCATTATTATTATTATTACTATCATTACTATTATTGCAATATAATAAAAAAAAACTATAATTTAATTTATTAAGCAATTCAATAATATAATTTGTTATTTAACGTTTTTTTTTTAGAAAAAAATTACAAACTTGATACTTCTTAGAGCGAAATTACGATAATAAATCAATTTAGTGAATTTCCACTTCTTACATTACTCGGCCGGAGCTATATAAGTAAAAGATATTAAAGATATAAAATGTACTAATATCATATAACAAAATTATATTTATCTTAAAATAATTTAAAATAGTTGACACTCTTTATTTTTATGGGTATTTGTATAAGTATTAGTGAAGAGTTCCTTAAACTTATAGCATAACATATGTATATGCAGAAAATTCTTTATAGCAAAAACATGCGTCATTGTCATATCTTATAATTTATCGGTGTTTAATCAAGACGACAGGAAAAATTATGTGCATGGAAAAATTAGAATTCGTTTTCTTTTCAATTTAATTTTTTAATTTTATGACATTTTAGTTAATTGATTTGACGAAGAGTATTAACTACCTGATATAAAATATGTATGCGTACTTAGATACATTTTACAGAGATTTATCATATACATGTCTGGTTTTCGGTATGCATTAGGATTTACAAATAATTACCTTCCTCAAGAATAAACAATTTTGATACTACATTGGAAAAAAAGTTATAAATTGGAGTAAAATTTTGAATTTTATTCCCAAATTATTTGTTATAAGTTGTGGGTCTGTTGATCATCAAGATTTGGGTTAACAAAATTTTACGACTAAAATTGTTGCTGTGCTATCTAAATTTAATGTTAAGCCAATTAATCATCAGTGGCACAAACTAGAAAATAAATATTCAACATTCCAAAGAAATAATGATCGAAGAATAAGAATTGTTTAAAGTTAAGCATTTTTCTGTAATTTTGATTTTCACTGGCGCTACATCCTATTAAGGGGTAACCCTGTGTCATATGAGGTTTCAATGATCCGTTTATACTTCGGATTAATGATTGATCAGCTCATTCAATCGTATTCAGCTAGATCTGCTGCCAAAATTTGTATTAACTATAACAATGGTTGTTTGACGCATGCTACTGGCCCCCCAACAGTTACAGATTTATGTAAATTCTAAGTGACTTAACACACGGTTCTCTAAGACTTTATTTAATTCTGTGGTTTTTGAGAAATTTTATTTGCAACAAATAGATTTTTATAATGCCGCAGCAGCCAACAGATTGATTGAAACACTTTATGTCAATTTTGAAACAAAAACTAAAAAGTCAAATGTATTTGCGCATTCTGAATTTCTTTGTTGCATTATGGCTAAGTTTTGTTAGCTGCATCGCATTTTATTAAATATCAAAACATTGGTAAGACAATAATTATTTAAATTATGCTTTGCAATTTGTTGGGTAGTAAAGTTGGTACTAAAATTACTTCTTTTAAATTATGAAGACATTGACAAAAGAAAGTGGTAGAACATCATTATACGATTCAACTTATTGGAAGCTGCTTGAAAATCCTAGATTATCAAAATTCCGTAAATCGAAATCATGGAAATTAAAATCCCCACCAACCCCACCCATTCCAACTTAGGAATCAAATGTTTCCTAAGTTCACGGAATGTTCGAATTTTGATAGCAATTAAAATTGTTTCAAATAAATTATGCACCTCATGACACAAACTCGCTTCAAAATCTATTAACATCTATAGATTTATTTCGATAAATCGTAAAATATCCATAGTAGGCCCCTTTCTAACCTGAAAAATGAGCGAAACGGAATTGTGGTAAAATACCATATTAAAATAATTAATAATTATTATTCATAAGAAAACCCTAAGAACATATTACGTAAAAGCCCTGTTATCCGGAATGCTTGGAGATGAGAGCTTTCCGGATAATTGAAAATTCCGGATATTGAATATTTCATTAAAACTAGAAATTTTACGAGAATTTTGCTTGATTTCATTATTTTTTAGGATTATCGTTTATTTATTTTCAAATTATGTACCAAAAACCAATTTTTTTTACATGTTCATTGAATTTTTAAATAATTCGTAAATTATATAATTCAATTAAAAAATTTAATAATAAAATATCAAAAAATTCAGACTTCGTCATTATTGGGCTTCAAGCTTCATGGGTTTTTTTCCTTATATCTAGCTGTTTGGTAGATTTCTCTTTTTCACAAGAAAGTTGTTCTGCATGACATAAATCTGCATAACTTCTTGAGCAGAATACTGCGAGTATTGTTCTGCAAATTTGAAAAATGTCATCAAACCAGCTGATTTAAAACGTGCTAACCAACCTTCCGAAAATACACACTGCTCAGTTACTTTTACAGCGTCATAGAAATATTTAGCGGTTTCTATGATGAGATGGGGCCAGTTATTGGCAAAAACCACTCATGTAAAACAGAATCGAGCTCCTCCAGTTTAGCTGTATGCTTTATTTTCTTAGTTTTAGCGAATTTATCATTTTCCATTTTAGAAGCAAACTCTAACAAATTTTCTTTATTACTTTTTATGTCGTATAAAGTTGAACTGCCAGTATTATAAAAATTCCTCTCGAGATTCACCTCTCTTCAATCTGTTAATAATTTCAATTTTGTCACTGATTGACAGCACATTTTTCCCTCTTTTTTGGTTCCTTGCTGGTCGAAGCCACATTAATATTTATTTATGGATCTAATAAAGTTAGTTTTTTTCTATTTATTAAAATTAGAGTTAATTTACTATTAAGAAGGAATTGAAATACTATCGTTAAATTAAATACTAATACACAAATTCAATATTTCACTAACCAAACTATTTAATACGACTTAACACATTCAATTCAAATAGAATAATGCATAAAACAGAAAAAAGTAAAGGAAAGTATATTTTTTGTGAATCCCCGAATAATAAAAAAAAATAATAATTTCCCTTTTGTGAAAGCGAAAAAACAAAAAAAAATCCTAAAAATTAAAATTCCGGTTAATTGTATGCCGGGTAATCGGGCTTTTACGGTAAATTAAATTGAGGATAACTGTAAATAAGGTTTTGGTGATTCTTCTGTTACGAAATGGAGTTCTGCATCCAATCCACTCCCCGTTACTTGTTTAAACACGTTAATAATATGATTTAATGTCAGTTTATCGTGAATTCAATTTATCGTAGAACAATTTATCGTGGAACAATTTATCGTAGAACAGTTTATCGTGTGGACATTTTATCGTATATCAGAATTAGTGCCTTGGATTTGAAGTGAGCACATAAAAAAATTTCGTATATAAGAATTCGACCATTTTTTAACCATCGTGATGAAACTGGGTATGTTCGATGGAAACGGGATTGTAAAGTTATTTTTGGGCGAAGTTGTGCAATATGGCCACCTGGGACGGAAGTCGGCCCATTTTTAACCGATTATGATGGGATTGGATTCTTAAATGATTTATTGAAGAAGTTTTGGAACATAACCACTTGGGACGGAACTCAGATGGTTTTTAACCAATTACGATGGGGCTGAATTTGTTTAATGGAAACGAGATTCATTAATAATCTCTAGAAGAAATTTTTTTATATGGCCACTTAGAACGGGATGTGGGATAAATATGGGATTATAAAATGATAAACGTACAGCAGTTGGGATGTGAAACCAAATCATAGGTTTCCGTTTTTCTGATTATTTCTATAGTGCAGAGCTTAAATATTGGTTATTTTATTTAATTAACTCCCAGACCATTTATACTCTTGTATTGCCAGTACCTCAAAAGTGTAAATGCTGCTTGGTTCGAACAGTTATAGAGATCTCAAGTCTTAGAAGACTTCCATGGCATATTCCATGTACTCGTGAACAGTTTCCGAAGGCGTTGTTGATAAGAATACTATAAATTTTGTGTAGATTTCATAACATTTACTTGTGTAGGTCATGTACTAGTGATATGTAAGAAAAATTCTTACATCACGAGCCGCTTGATCCAAGAAAGATGCCTGATTGTTACTGAGTTCCGCCAAAGTTTATATTTCCGAGTTCCGTCCCAGGTGGCCATATTCCGGAATTATTCAAAAAATCACATCATAACCATCGAAAAATCATTTAAGAATCCCATTTCCAACCAACATACCCAATCTCATAATAATCGGTTAAGAAATGACCGAGTTCCGTCCCAGGTGGCCATCTCACCAACATCGGTTAAGAAATGGTTAAGTATTATCCCAGGTGGGATGTGCTCAGGAGCATCTTAACTTTGTTATACAGTCAATTTTGCAAACTACGACAAACTGGCATACGATAAATTGTGTCCAAGAAAAACTGTTCTACTGTTAAATGTTCACTTTAAATTGAAACACGATAAAGAGACCGTCACGTCACCCTAATAATAGCTGTGTTTATTGATGCTTGATCTGAACCGGTTCAGTTCATGTTTCATGAAACAACGCAAAGGCGCTTCCTTGATTTTAAATGAAAATTTGTGATCTAAAACAAGAATTGGATCAGGTTTTTCATATAAAATTTGAACTGATCCAGATCAATGTGTGCCAAGGTATTTTTTTTCTAGATCCCGGGCACTCAAACATTTTGGACAACACAAAACAGAAAGTGAAATGGTAAATGAACAGTGGGCGATGAGTGACTTTCACTTGTTAAGTATAACAAGACAAGCATGGGCAAAACTGTACTGTGGCCCTATAAGTAATAATATTGGTTTCTTATAGAGATTTGAGTAACGATTATAAAATATTGAGTTCTGTGCACCGCGACAATTAAATTCTGAGGCGAAGGAAAACGCTGAAATTCCATTGGCATATTTTTCCAGATGTTGATAAAAAACGTTCTTAAATTGGCTTCAAATTTCAGAATTTATTATCCTGGGAGCTTAGATCACATGTATGACCATATAAAATACCCGAGAGGATTGCAAAAAATCAACCAAATCATTATTACACCATGCTCTAGAAATGTTTGTAACGCAGATCCCTCCCCTCCCTATCTTGTTGAAGGCAATAATCAGTTCTTAATAAATTTTTGACACGACTCCAAATAGTGTCCAAATAGTGTTTTGCACTTTTTAGTTAAAAATTATAGCCCAAAACCATATTCCATTCATTTCATAGCAGACTAAACACAGCTGCGTAGCTATTCCAGAACAACTTCTCATTATTTTATATAATTTTATGCTTGGCGAGCCAAATATTCTCGAATATGTTGGGATCTTTCAAGGCGCTTCTACTTTGAAGGTTCATAAACTCCATGAACTTTACATTTTTTAAAAGACTTCAGCTTAGATTATCTTTGAATATTTTTGAACAGATTCAAGTTTAAGTTGCAGTACTCTAGATACTCTAGCCAATTCTTTCTCTATGATTACTTTAATATTTGCTGGTTTACGTGATGCGTTTATGTCCCATTCTTGTGCGATCATTAACTAGTAGTTGTTTTCAGAAAGTGGTTAATGGTACGATATACCATTATTCTGGTATCTTCGCGTTCAATTTTAGAGTGCTGGTAAAGAATGGCGGTATAAATCGGGATGTAATTTTTTAAATGTAATTCATCCGGTTCCAACTTGACCTAAAGGGTAAATATCGACAAATGTTCGCTAAGATCGCAACGATCAGAGATGGTCGATTTTTTTATTTACAGAAATTAAAATCTCGAAACCAAACCTTGAACTCTTTTGATAATTAACCTATCATCTCAATGTCTTTCATAAAAAATATTTTTGAAGTCTGGAAATTTTAATTGATTAATCAAAATCGTGATTTTTTTTAAATACAGTTTCCAAAATCTTACAAAAATCTGATTTTCAAATTTTGTCGCCGAATTTTGGTATCCGCAATATTTCTGCTAGATTTGTTTAAGACAAAATTTCTAAGTAAAAAAATTTGTTCAAAATACCAGATGACAAGGTAAATTTATTAAATTTTAGTGACTTTCTCAAGTATATTTTTTTGTTTTAAGTTCTTTGCTAATTTCGTTATTGTAAACTTGACATATGAAACCAATGAAGACGCAAATGAAAATTAAAATATTCTTCGATTTAAACTAATTAGAAAAATTTATGAAAATTTGCTGAAAATTCATGTTCAAATCGTTTATGATAATATGATCAAACTTCAAAACTTCGTTAACTATTTGTGTTAAAATGCTAATTCCATAAACCGAATTTCTCAATATTCCCTTAAGAACTAACAGGGTTAATTGAGTAAAGCTATTCCATATCCGCGATTAAAGTTCTTGTTAGAGCTTCTCTTCGACATAAAATTTGAACATGATCAATTGAGAAATGGTCGATTTTCATTCAGGATGGTCTAGTTAGGGCCAAAACTTCAACCAAAATATTAATCCTATCCTATAGGCGAATTTTAAAATTTCGTTCAGAAATATTCGAGATAAACTCAGGATATCACACTTCCGAAATATGAATCAAAATTTAAAATGGAATTGCGGGCACCAAAACAAAACCAACATGATCAAGGTGAGGTTACCACGACCTTGGAGGTTTGGTTTCGAACTAATGAAACATTGAATTTTTTGTATTAAAATCCAAAGTCTTGGTAGCCTCACCTTGATTAAACACTATCTGGCTATATTATATCCAGAATAACCCAAAATTTCAAAAAAGAACATGGCTAAATTCCTAGACTGTTATCTAAAGGGAAAGTTAGAGATGAATCACATCCAACAATTAAAATTTATTGAAAAACGGTTAGGTAAGTGGCAAAGTTCCATTCAGCAATGTCATATGATAAATTCTAGAATTTCGTTCATAATTCATGTTGACTTCAAAAGGTTGGACTATTTCTTGAGAGAAAGCCACTTTTAAAAACAAATTCCAGAACAATCTTTATATAATAATTTGTAAATTCCAATCCGATCATATAATCGTATTTAGTTGGCTAAAAATTGTTCTAATTTCAATCACAGGGCCAATTTCAAAAACAACGTCTAACACAAAAGAAAATCCCCCTGCTTCCTATTGCTAAGAAACTTATTGACATTTGTATTCTAACATGGATTTTTGAAGAACTTTTGGATATCGCCATGACGAACCGAACGTTGCCATTCCTAAACCAATTATTGTCAAATTTGGTGTGCAGAATTGAATTGGTATTCTAACATAAATTTTTGGTGGAATTCGGAAATTCGGTTAAGCTAAATTGTACTAAGTAGGCCATTTCTTTCAAATTTTTCAAACTTTCAAATTTTTGTATATAAGCGATGTGATTTTGTGACTTTCCCAATCTCTGTGACCACTTATTCAATAAGGTGGGAAAATAGCATAACACCCACAAATTAAATCAACAACTAGAACATATATGATTACTAGAAAAATAGCTTCTTGGCGATTCTAGTTTTCAATACCCTCAACTGTCAAAAAGATCGGCTCAACATTTTTAATTCTTTTAAGGCCTAAAGAACAGATTTCGAAGTTCCAAAACCGCCCAAAAATCATGTTAGGTTTTTTCAACCTGGTCAATGCCTAAAAATATTTCAACTGCAATTATTTATAGACTTTAACTTTGCGTGCTGAACTTCCAATAACCACGTTTTCCGAGGCAACTAGTAATAGTAAAGGTGTAGCGCTAAGCTTCATCTTTAACTGTTTAACTTCCAACTGTTTATTTCATTGACAGTTTTCCACAATTTTTACGAGCCTCACTAGAATTATTATTGAACTCTCGAGAAACAGGTTAACAGATTTCAAGTGCTCCATTCGCATTTCAAGTTAATGTAAGGAATTATAATTCGGTGACTTCTTCTTTATGTTTTTTTTGAGTATTTTCATTTATTACCTAAAAATGTAATCCAAATTCTAAAACATCAACAAATTTACATACATATAAATAACAACAAAAAATTGACAACCAATTTAGATTTTTCTGCTGGTGGGAAAAAAAAGAGTAAGCCACCTCGCCAGCCATTGAGCATAAGCATCCGTTTGGAAAAGAGCCACGTCCACAATTTTAATAAAACACACATGACTTTATCAAATTCGCTAATAATGCTTTTATGACCGAAATACAATAATAGTTGAATGAGTGCGTTTTATACCGTAGTTTATGTAAACATTTATCACGATTTCCTCAGAATTTGAGCAAAGACTTAAAAGTTTTGATGTTAATTTCAAAATTAGTTGTTTTATCTTCTCAAGCGTGCATTCAATATATTGATGAGTATTTTTAACTGTCGTTTAAAGGACAAGTCCCCTTGTATTTCTGATTGACAATTTTAGTTTTACTATTTTACAAATAAATTGAATTTCTATATGGGCAATTGCTATTGTCGTTCGTGGTCAAAACGGTTGATCAATTTCGCTAAAAGGTGTAGTATAGCGTCCGCTATAGGTCAACCATAGGCGTGGTATGCTATTGGTATTGTTTTACACTTGGATTGAAATATTTTCAATATAACAAGCAGCAAAATATCCTCGAAATATTAATATCTGTACCTGCATAAAATTTTCCAAATAAATTCATCGTAATATACTCCTAAACCTTTTCTAGGAGAAACAGAAAATACAAGGGGTGTTCAGTAAGTTCGGTAAATCTATATGAAATTACGGGAATATGCATTTTGTATTTTGTTTTTCTATTCCACTATTTAGTCTACCGGCAAGCGGTACCCATACTTCCTGCCAATAATTTCGAACCGCAAGATCGCTTTTTAAAATCGCAGTACGATGCTCAATATTTTTCACTTTCGGTTTCAGAATTAAGCAATTATTTTATTTAAGCCGTTGCAAAATTCGTAATCAACATCGCGCATATTTTTATAAATTTATCAGCATTTTTATCGGTCTGTATCAGGATCTATGTTCATAAAGAACGTTTACAAACTTCTGCCTAACTGTAAACCCTCCCCAATTAGTTTTGGTGAAAATTGGTCTACGGAGTTAATTTCTACTACATCATCAGATACCTGTACTGACTCTAGGAGCTCACATTCGATATTTTCTTATATTCAAACAATTCCTCTACATCGGGAATACCAAAATCTTCGAAACCATATTCCCCAAGAGAATGAGCTAGATGTTTGAGTAGAGCATTTTGGTTAAGGGCACAGCATTTCCCTGATTCGCTACATCTTAAAACTCAATTTTAACATTTGGATGCTGTACATTTATTGGATGACTTGGTGATGTAGTAGTAAACGCAGTTTAAATAAGTTTTTTTTCAAATAGCTTTTCACTTCGGAAACGAAGCACTGCTGAAACCCTCTTTCACATAAATGCTCCCTCTATGCGTTGCTACAAAATAGGTAACGTGGCTATCATTTTTGCTGCCTTAAATCTACTGGCAAACCTTTCATTTTTGGATAGATGTTTTTTTCGACATATTTTCTTCCAAAACGTAAAAATTCTTGAATAGTTTATGCTCATTTGGACGAATATTCCTTATCTTATTTTTCATCACCGCACGCAGCTTCACCTTTTAGTTGAAAAACGTTTTTGAATTTTCAAACCATCCATTACACGCGTAAAATTCGGTTGTCGAGGTAGTGGGTGTCTTTTCTTTTATTTGGTTAAAAAATTGAACCTCTTTGTGTTTAATAGAATTACTATCTACCGGTATTCTCTTTTTACCATTATCCTCTATCCAAATAATTAAAGCTTTTTTCAACGGCTTCCATAATATGATCCCGTTTATAAGTTGAAAATTTTGCACTCATCGTTGTACCATTTGCCACACTTTTACGAATAGAATCTTCCATCCGCTTTATTGTTCTTACAGTCGACTCATTCAAACCACAATCTTTTGCCACAACGATTTGATCCCTGCCCCGATTTCAATCTATCCAAAATCTTGATTTTGTTTTCTAGCGAAATAACATGAAGGTTGCTAAGATTAGTTTTCTTTCCAGTTGTCGACTATGCAAGCCTATAAAAATTGTATGTTAATAGAGTTAAAAGAAATTTACATATTGTAAAATTTACTAATATGAATTAAAAAATTTTCTATCTTTAGTTCTACTATAACTTATAATAAGAAATAAAGAAATTTCGTTTTCAAACCTTCAGTTCCTATAAACACAATTAAAGGGAATTTTCCATTCCAACTACATATTTTCTATTTTGACATTTCCTGAGTGCGTCTTATGAAATAAAATACAAAAATAAAATGACAGCGTTTAAAGCACATTGAACACCGAAATATTAGTACTTTTTTTTAAATATTAGACCTTTTTTTATAATATGGTTAACCGTATAAAAGCGAAATCGAGTACCGTGTAAATCAAGGGATGGGTGATTTTTCACGAATGGTTCATGTAACTATATCGCATTTATATATTTCTCATTGACGTTAATCACTCGTGCAGTGATTTCAGGAATATAGACTTACTAAACGAGTTTGATTTTTCCGATACTTTGATGGGCATTATATAAATAATTATGGGATTTACTATTCCCGGCACAAAATGTACGCAAAGTATTATAAATAATAATTGAATATTAAACAATTTGGGTTTAAATATTTTTGAAAAATGAATGACAAAAATTGTTAACTTCTATCAAAATTGTTGCTGCTGCCATTTGCGAATGATTTCCGATGTTACGAAATATTTTTTTTAATTTATTTATATTACTAAGAAGCACACTATCTTCACTCTCTAAATATAAAGCCTGATATTAACTTAAATTTCGAAATAAATTGCAACCAAATGCAATCTAAAAAAATTTAAGTTTACTTTTTCCTGTCGAATGGAAATTGAATTGAAATTGAAAGCGTGCAAAATAAATGAAATATCAGACTACTGCAATACAAATTTGTACCACCCAGCGATGCAAATCTAAGCAGCAAATCAAAATAAATAATTTAACGCTTAATTTTTATTATAAACAATTACATGCAACTCAAATCACACTTTCATGTATAAATATGATACACCAAGCTCACATAAAATTCAAAGGTTTATCTATCGACTATCGCGCGAGCATCCACTTCCTAACCGATAAATAATCTTTTTTTGTGCAATAAAAATTCAATAGGTTTTTCTGTTGTGCTGCAACTGCAATGGCAAACGACAAAATATACTACTTTGTTTTGCCAATAGATAAGAGACAAGAAGTGTTTCTTTATATATAGCGATCGAAACAACTTTTAAGAAGACAAAATTCATTACAATTTTTTTTTTTTTATATTTTAATATCAATACATGTTGTACACCAACAACCATTTCTTTGAAGAAATAAGCAAATATCTAAAGTGTGAATAATTGGCAATTTTTATTGAATCTTATATACATACCTCGTATATAAGACGAAAAAAATAATAAAATATAAGAAGAAATGACTAAAATGTCAACGACATTAATTTTGATGGCACTTGTTCTGTTCACAATTTTTTATTTTTATTTTTTTTATTTTATTTGTGCTCTTTGGTGTGCTTAAGCTGGTGTGTTACGATTGAAAAAGAATATAAATTAAAAGATATAAAAAATAAAAATAAAAAAAATTCAAAGATGATGGTATGCAAACAAAAAATAAATATTCAAGATGTTTTATTTTATTAAAAAAAAAAAAAAATTCTGTTATCTTCCAAAATTATCGAAATTAAATGGAAGAAAGGATTTTCGTTGTGTTTCGCGGGTTGGTGTTAAAAATTTAAATTGACCGAAAAATATGTTTCTCGTATATAAAATGGATATAATTTCAATCAAAATATTTTATACGCGCCGAACAGGTAGCTCGGAAACAGATATGTATGCATCTGAAACGGAAAATTTTAAAACGCGTGCACCGGAAATATTCGCGCCCTATATGCGTTATGCATTGGTACTTCTCACGATTTACATAACAAAAATATTTTCAGCGCTTCGGGGATCTTAAACTTAATATTTTTGACATTGAAAATTCTTTTCTTATTCGTTGCGATGCCAATTTTACATAATTTATAAAAAGTAAAAAATAAAATATATATTAAAATTTAACACGACAGCCAACGGTAATGAATGTTAAAGTAATTTGTTCAATGCTGGAAACCATTTTGAATTGATTATGGTGTACGCACCTCATTTTGATTGGACGACGGTACATATATACCACAGAACAGGATGACATAAAGTCATTTGTCTCCTTCATTTCATCCCGATCGATTATATTGTATATATTTCTTGTGTAGCGGTAATTATAAGTTAAGTGAGCATATCCACACACAAAATCGTGTCTTGGTTGAAAAATACAAAATTTATGTAATTTTATATTATCTTGGCATAAGATGAGAGGGATTTAATATAATTGAATACAAATAAATTTATGAGAAATGAAATAATATAAAAAAATATATTCAGCCCACAATTTATGATTATGATCATTATATACGAAGGGAGGATGCATTTAATTTTCTATTTTTCATTTTTATAAATTATGACTGGCACACAATCTTATTGAATATTATTTAAAAAAAAAAAAAAAAAAAAAAATACCAACGAAATAAAATACTTAAGTTTATAAACGATTGACAGTTTAGTTTGATTTGTTGTCGTTAGTAGGTGACAGATTTCAAATAAAATATAATTGATGTCAAATTTTCCTGTTTAGATTAGAAATTTATACAGAATACGTACTACCTATACAAGTATCGTATAGACGACCAAAAAATGTTATTGGCGTGACATAAATTTGTCATACACATGACAAATTTATATTTCCTTCATTAAAAATTCATAAATGATACGCTATACTATATTGGTGTCCATGTCCGTACAAAACGACCACTTCCCTCAACACAAAACAAATATCCAATTTATTTTTTAACTCCGGCTTGTGTTAAAATTTTCACTTCTTCTTGTTAATGGTTTCCATTTTCTTGTGTAATTTTCTCGCACGATGATGTACTACCTTTACTTGTGTTTGTTATTTATTTTTCAATTTCGTTTTCGAAGATTAAGAATTGATTATTTACTTTTAATTCTTTCTAGTTATAAAAATTAAAAGATGTTTCGTATTTTATTTTTATGTTTTACCAAAAAATAAAATAAAAAATCTTTTCTCAAAATTTATGTTCAGTTAAATGATCTGTTTACTCAAAGCAAACATTTATTTAACAGAGAAAAAAAACATAATTTGTGTTGTCCTGTGTGTGCGATAAAAGCACGATCTGTTTAAGAATGTGTATTGTACATTAAGTCTATGTATTATCGGGGTTGGGAACTGTTTTAAACAACTCGGTTTGCGCGGTTACTCTAATTTTAAATCAAACTGTGGCTTGAGACAATTTTTCCAAAATTCGATTTTAGCTTCTTTGTGTTCTCCATATTTATTTTCAAATAGTAATTTTCATTTCTTCCGCAAATTATTCGAAATAAATTATTTTGGTGCATTGTAAAGTGAATTTAAGTACAAAACTACTACTTGTTGTTGTGTTGTAATACTGTCGGTGAGTATAATGACGTTTGTAAAACTAAGAAACCGCCATCTGCTGACCTTTAAAATAGTTAAAAGTGTTTCGTAACTAAAATTCGAAACTGTTGGTAGACGAAATATCTTCGAGTAAGTTAAAAAATAAAAGGGATGCTCTTTCCAATCATCAATAGATATTGATCCCTAATAATGCTTTAAATAGTCAACGATTATAGGATCAGTATGTTCCCAGAGCAGATTTTCGTTCAAGAAATTCCAAGGCAATAAGGCTACGCATGCATTTTATCAAACAAAATGTCACACAGGTGTTTGTTATATATACAGTCAGAGTGGCACAAGCAACACAAAATAAATTTGGGGCTGAATCTAAGATTATATTTAAAAGTAAATTTGGCATAGCAATAGATACAATTATCTTTGATCAGGTAATATGAATAAAAAAAGTTTGGCCGGCCTAAACAAATGTTATAAAAGAATATTATATATGATGTTGAACACGTGATGTTTGCTAAAATGCTACAAAACTATTTATTACAGAGTTCCCCATGCAGCAAAACATGTTGCAAGTGCATCAAACTTTATTCAAATATGAGAACGCTAAAAAACTTGGGAATTTGAATAAACTAACGAGCGAATCTAAATCGGCAATGAATGCTGGTCAGGCATAATGAATGGTCAGCCTTAGTAAATAACATTTTTAATTTAAAGGGAACAATAGCATCCGAAGTGTGAACTTAATTCGGCCATAGATTCCATTTAAAATTAATGTTTTAGTTACAGAAATTTTTTGAATTAAAGCGAGGATGCTACACTGAATATTTTGAAAAACAGTTTTGCTACACACGCTTCTAACATATTGTGTTCCATGGTAATTTTAATAATAAATCGTTTTGCTATATTTTAACAAACATGCGCACTTGTTTCAAACTTAAGTTTCAATATAATCAAATAAACGCGTTAGATTCAGCCACAAATTTATTTTGTGCTGTTTATGCAACTCTTTATATAACAAAAACCTTCTGTGTGACATTTTATCAAAGCAACGCAGCATTCTTTTTTTTCCTTACTTTGTACACGGCATATGTTGTAAAAATGTAAATGAAACATTACAAAACCGTTTATTTTAAACTGGCCACCAAACAAGTTAGTTGAGCAACTCTGTTGTATCGTTGTCATTAAACAAGCACTCTAAAATTTTCATAGCCATAGCAAAAGCCTTTCCATTGCTGGCTCATATTGCACAATGCACGGTCTTATTGCTAGTAAAATGGGCAGAGAAGACAATTTTTTTCTTTGGGTATTTAATGTCTATTTGCATGCCGAAACACAGTGTAAGAATAAAGCCATGACGGGAAATTTTATCTATATTACAGATTTTGGTGTTTGGTATAGCCAGGTTTCTAAGAAATATCAAGTGTTCCTAAATAAAATTTAAACTGGCATACAGTGGCCGTAAATATTTAAAAATTTAACGCACATGGATGGTTTTTAATTATAGTTCTTTTTTTTAATCCGATGTGTACGCGATACGATGAAATTCATTTTTCTTTTCTGCTCCAATGAGCACTAATTTTTAAAAATATTACAACATTCGGCCTCTTATAAGCTGTTAAGAAGGCTAAGCTAAAAAATATTCTGATTCGGTTTATAATATACGGTTTTATCAGACAAAACCCGATCTGACTATACCAATTCGATAGCCCATAACCCTTCGTAGAATTTCATTATAAATTTAGGGTATCTCATTAAGTTATAAGGGTAAAATTTTAATCTTAGATTTAAATAGAAATCTGACTATGATAATTTGATCATCATCTGCATAGGATCAGATAACAGGTGGGGGTGGATTTGATGTGGTGACCTTCAATCGAATTCTATCGGTGCCTGGCAAAATTTCGAATAGCAAGCTATTTAATCGACTCAACACATAATAATTTGTCTAGGATCATGGGCCACTCACTTGTTACAATCAGGTGAGTGTGCATCTGCAAAAAATTTTATCAGTTAAGCCTGACTATTGCATGGCTAGTGGAATAAAAGTCTTTTGTCAAATTTGTATGTTGTTAATTGTTACAACCAAATCTGAATTACCGATGATTTTTCGGTTCGCTAATGAATTTAGTCTTCTTTATCGACATTTTTGAACTGAAATATTTATATTTACGGTCTTACTTTGGTACCGGTTAAATCCATGCTGGAATAGAACAAATATTGTGCTCAAAGTAACAACCAAAAATTGTATTTACTTATTTTTATTAGTTGAGAACAATTACATTTTGCAGTTAAACAAAACGTGAAAACACAACTAAATATATCTAATTAAATAGTAATATGACCGAATAATATTGAATATTATTACAAATCGTAACTAATTTACAACCGGTAGAATAGAATTATTCTATACCAGCAAAAAAGTTGGTTTAAAACAATTCCAATCTGGAATTACATATATGGGATTGTTGTTATAAATTTCTCAAAGTAAGACCGCTATTGATTAATATTCTCAATCTGCAGTATCGATTGTAGTGACATCTTTTGCCTATTTACTGAACTATATATAATTTTTGTTTCTGTATCGTTAGTGGGTTGCTGCGTGAATATAAATTGTGGAAATGCATTATTAACATTTTTAATTCTTCAAAAAGTTTAAAACAGCTCGGAATATGGTACTGTTGACGTTGTGTATGAAAAAGAATGTACGTCATATGATATAATCTTACCCCATACAAACGAGAATTCAATTTCTTTAGAATTGCACTTCGAAACGAGCTCATATACCTTAACAAGGCGAAATTGGCCGAGTTTATTGAACAAAAATGATTTAAACCGTTTTATTCTTGAAAATATTTAAATTTCAAATTTTAAGTTCTTATTTTTCAGTTCTAACAAAATTTCTGGTGAAATTTCTAATTTTTGAGTGTCAATTTTCGCAGAACTAAGTTGTTTATAAACAAGTCTGCATTTTTACACTGCGAGCCTTATACCTCATATCTAGTGCGAGATCCTCGCTGATCTGCTTCTTATTTATAAGGGAAATTGCTTTTATTCAAATAAATTCGATTTCCCCTTATTAATTTTTAAATACATTCCTAATATTTTGCCCCAAGTTTGCTTACAGAATTAGAGATATACATTTCTTTAATTGAATTTCGAGGTTGTCCTGGCTCTTAAATTTCGTTACGAACTAATGTTGCTAGAAGTCTAGTATTTGTGGTACTGTTTTTAAAATTTCCGATTTTCTCTGATCATTACATCCACATTCTTTGGACCTTTATCTGTTATTTTAAGCTTGTAAGAAATTGAAGAATTAAATTGTTATTTAATGATTATTAAACCATGATTTGCTGAGCTAATGAAAATCTATTTTTTTTTATCACGTATTTTCATACTCTAAGACTTGTGTCAACTTTTCAGACTGATTGGATAACTTTTATACCTCAGATAGATTCGCTCTTGACAGTGTACTCGCAATAATTAGCTGCTTTCCGGTTCACGAGTTCTGATCTGCGTATTCAACCAATAAAAATGCTTCAATACAACAAATTTCGCCTACTGTTTCCAAAATATTTTAATTTTGTTTAATATTTTTTCAAAACAATCTGCGAATCTGTTTGTAATATTCAAAAATTGCTTTTGATTTTTAATTTTGTTTATTTATCTACACCTTACACACCATGTTTTATTCGATGTTGGATTCTATTTATTTTGTTTTCCTAAACAGGCCGAATTTATACTTCTATTTCTTCGTTCGTTCATTCATTCATTTGCTCATTAATTTTGTTTTGACGATTCATACTACATAAAATTCCATAACGATTTTGTCACCACCTATCATTGAAAAATTTAAGTTTTTGACGTTTCCATAATGTTCGAGTTGTTTACAAGCATATATTTCAGTGTGTGAAACGAAACAGCGTTGCGTATTTTCGTCTCTCTCATTTTTATGTACTGTTATCTCTTTCACACGTTCTTCATTCAGACAAAACTTAAACCGTCTCTTGTAAAGAAATGCAATATGATTAGTCCACAAAAATTGTTTGAATGAATGAATGAACGAAGAATATGGAGTATGAATTCTGCCTTAGAGATTGACTTGCCATCTGCTTTAATATAAATATTTATTTAATTTTCCTTAATTCCCTAGTAGCACAAAAAGATTTTACGTATTATACAGGTTTGATTGCTATAGTGGAATTTAATTGCATTTAAGGTTTTGTAAATTTCTCTTCTTGTGGAACTCGTTTAATAAACAATAATTCAATAATATCAATATTTTAAGGCAGTTTAACGTCCCTATTATGAAAAAATCCAATACGCCTGTTTATCTGATTGTAATCTACTTTCACATTTTTTTTGTAAATTTGAAATAGATAAATTTAAATTTCTTAAACAATAATAAGCTATTTTGTAGTATACGATCATGTAACAATGATCATATATCAATAAATGTATTTCAAAATATCTAGACACGAGTGTAATGTAAAGTATAAAATGCACAGCTAAGAATCCGAATAGGCATGAAATCATTCATTGTGTACAAAATTCTAATATGTTTAACAAATTCCGGATAACTATATTTGGATGTTCAAGAGATCAGATCAGCGCCCCAAAAAATTTGAATAATTGATTTTTAGTGATTCGTGTTGTGGTGCTATTGGATTTTAAAACCGGTTACTATATTTACGACTGTGAATCGCCTGGAATATATATATTTTTTTTATAAAATTTCAATCAATATAATATAGAAGATGCTGGCACATAATTAAAAAAAAAATTATTCGTGCGATCGTTTGTTCGCGGTCGTCTTATAAGATAAAAATATCAAATGTAGTAAGTGTTGCTGCAAATGTTAATTTTGTCACTATAAAATAATTTTTTTTTTAAATAAAATTCTACAAATCCAACTATATACAATGTAGAAATATTTATATTATAATCTCCTGAAATTATGGTAAATTCGATTAAATATAATTTTAACCACCTTGCCTGGTGTTAAATTTTAAGGAAAATTTCCTAATTAATTTGTTTTTTAAACCGGCAGCTTAAACTTGATTAACAAACTGTAAGTAAAAAAAATTTATACGTACGAGGTTTCACTCAAGTATTGTAATGAATTGTTTTATTTTTACCAAACAGTTATTTTATTTTGCAGGACGCCTTTTTGTAATAAAACATATATGCGGATTACAATTAAAAGCATTTACGTATTATTTATATGTTACATCACAACTGTTAATTAGGTTTATCTTGTTACCAGTTCATCGTACCACCACAGAGTACTCTATATAAGAGTAGTATCTTCGGTTTATTGAAAATGTGACGCTATGTTTGCAGAATTGTCTGTTTTACTACTTTACAAATTATTTTGAAATGGAATCCGAATGTATCACCAAAGTATGCTGGTTTGTAGCCTAGACTAAGCAAACCAAAAATAAAGAATCATTTGTCGACCTCACTTTTAGAAAGCAACTTTATTATTTCCATTTGATCATAATGCGCTTGAGGGTTTCAATTGAACACATGTTATGAAAAAATAAGGAAACAGTTTTCTATGATTATTAGATAATAATTGGGTTTGTTTTTTAATTTAATCCGATCAAGTAGACTTACCCCGAGTATACACGACACAAGTTCACAAATTAAAATACAGTTCGTATAGTAAGACTACTTAGGTTGAATAGCGCGCCTGCTCGGGCTAAATTAAAAAACAGACCCATTATCTGTTTTTTTTTATATAACAAATATGAATAACAATTTCTTTTTAATTTTAGTTTTGTTTTAATATTTTTTACTTTACCTACAATAATTCAATCAAACATATTTTATTCAAATACCCGTAAAAATATTCTCAGTATTCTGATTGTGGTGTGAATCGCCCTTTACTTAACAAGATGGAAATTGTTTTTTCAGTACAATCATTTTTATATACAAGAGCATAAAAACCAAGTCATAATTCATAAAATGTCAAATTCCTGTACGTAATAGAAATATTATTCTGCGCTTAATTAATAATAAAAAATTTGCTATAAAACTTTGGCTCCTAAGTGTTAAGTGGAAAATACATTTGGAAAAGTTTATGTCGCCGTCTTGCCCAGTGTGGAAGGAAAATTACTTCCTAATATCAAAAGCTGTGTTGCTTTCGCAAATCTAGCTAAGAAATGTGAAAGCAACAACTTTTGGCTTTAATTTTTTAATGCGTTTTAATTTTTCTGTGTTGGTTCATTTTATTAATATTTATTTTATTTTTTTTATTTTATGAAATAGAACAAATTAAATTCGGTATGCTATCAAATGACAAATGCCAAATTTTACTACAAGATAAATTTTTCGAAAAAATAGAAAAAATAACGCCTTGCGGTAAACACCACAACCATAAATTGGTTTTATTTCCGCTAAACCTAATTTTTTTTTTGGCTTACATTAAAGTCAATTCGGCTTTAATACAATGCAATTGTTCTTTTGAAAGAAACACTGCTAAAAATTGGAAAAAATAAATTTTAGTTCTAGGAACAGTGGTGTTAGTGGTTGGAAATTTGTCAAAATTTTATATATACAACGGTTTTATTAATTAATTGTTTTTAAGGTAAGGTTTTTAAAATTTGTTCAAGATTTTGTTTAGTACTGAATTATTAACTTGTGAGTCGCAAATGGAAATGGCCAGAATGTTGCGTTTACATTTTATTCCGTATGGAATTTGGTTGAAAATAGCTTGTGATGTGATGTCGTATAATAACAGATTTTTTTTTGAAGCGAAATCCGCCATTTTTCGTTTTTTAATTAATTATTTTTAGTTTAGAAGTTTTTGGGAGCTTTAGAGTTGTTTACTCACGTGTTAATTAATAAATGAAGATTATCAGTGTATTTTATTATTATTAGATGTGCAAGTATAAACTCTGCTATTTTGGTCAATTTCAACTTTTTTGAAAATATAATTGTTACAAAGATAAATTATTAAAATATTCGCCATAACTATCTATGGTCTTTTGCCATTTATCAAGCAGATGATGAATGCCTTCGCGATAGACAGTTGGTGGTTTGCCACCGAAATGGTCATCGAGCAATTTTTGCACATATTCATCTCTCGTGAACCACTGGTCTTTTAAATATGATGATATCGATCTGAATAAGTGGTAATCAGAGGGAGCCAGGTCTGGAGAATACGCCGTAAAACTTCTCAGCCTAAGGAGAAGATGAGTTCCTGGGTTGATTTTCTTGTATGTGGACGAGCATTGTCTTGCAGCAATATCACCTTCCAGCTTACTTGGCCCGCAAATTGTCTTTTTTGCTCCAGAGCATCACTTAATTTGAACACATGGTCAATCCATGATTTTCTGCGTGATCGTACAAAATCCACTTTTTATCATCCTTAATGATTTTGTGCAAAAAGTTCTTTCTTTTCGTTCTTTGTTTTCTTTGGTCAGTTTATGAGAAACTCATTTTCCTTCCTTCTGTATTTTTCCCATTGCATGCAATCGAAATGATATTGCTTGATGAACACCTCCTAACTGTTCTGCAAGCTCTTCTTGAGATTGACACGGATTTTCATCCAATAGAACTTTAAGTTCTTCGTCCTCAAATTGTTTTACTGCACCTGGACGTGGATTGTCTTCAAGACTAAAATTGCCATCACAAAACCTTGCAAACCACTTTTTTACCGTTGTATGACACAGGTGTTGAATTAGAATCTTGACAGACGCAATTAACACAACTAGAAATATGGTGTAAGTGCAAATGTAGATTTCGATTGCTCACTCGTGAATGTATCGGTATCACAACAGACAGGTAGGTCCAAGTATGCGGTACAAAATGCCACTACGATTTTGTACATATGTTACTCTATCCTCTTGTACAAATGTTACTCTATGCTATCACTATAAGCTCATTTTATAACTAAAATTTTACTTACATCATAATCTTTTGATTGATTGAACGACATAAACGTCGTGTATATTCATTACACAACCATCGAATATTTTATGTTTCACACAAATCACTCACAATATATGTTTATAATATTCAGTATGGGGTAATACGCAACCCAAAAAATTGACGATCATATTATTTATCTCAAAACACTTCTTTATAGAGAAGCAACTCCTCAAAATCAAGTTCATCGTTTTGTACATAAAATGATTTAACATAAATCAAAGTCATTTGAATTAAAAAATAAAAATTTAAAATTATTGTCAATAATCGATCATTGGATAAAAAATGGTAAAAAAAAGTAAATTCAAGGCGAAACGCTTAATAACTCTAAAGAGTACTTAACCCCCTATTGATTAACAAACAAAAAACAAAATTTTTTGATAGATTATAGATTTAAGTAAATTTATAAAAAAAAATATTTACAAAAATACCGCGCAAACAATGTTTCTTGTGTACAATATATAAATTGTTACATCCTTTTTTCTGTTTCGTACGAGATTTTTGTTTTGTTGTTGTCGAGGTTTGCATGCATCAAACGCCAAAAAATGTTTGGTGCTGCAATAAGAAAAATTAAGTATCAAGATTTTTATTTATGGGTTCCCATTATTTATTGAGATATTGTCCAAAAAAAAAAAAAAAAAAAAAAAAACTTAAGAAAAAAATCAAAATTCTATGCGCCCTAGGCTTCCTCTTTTTTTAAGATCTTTTATCTTAATTTCGTTGGTTGTGTTGTATATATATACGTATTACATAAAATTAAATCTAAAATGTTGTTAAATTTTTTTTTATTTTTTGCAAATACACAACAGACAACTTAACATAAAAAATTAAGAATATCGATCGAATATTAAAATTTTTTTGGTATTCATGAAAACCGCATACAGTTTTTTTTAACTATATGTATGAACATATACGTGTTTGGTGGTGAACTATAAGGAAAATTTTCAAAAAAATATAAATGTTTTATTGCTGCTAGGCGCAACAAATAAAAATAAGAAAATTAAAAGTAAGAACGAAAAAATATAAAATTACCACACCCAGTTTGTATAATATATAATACGGTTACGTATCCCCTGAACGGGAGGGCAAAATGTTGTTTGCGCACCAAAAGATTAATCAAACATTGTTTGGCTATAGATTTATATATGAATATCAATTGTCAAACTGCAACCCATTCAATTTCAAATCTTATCAGTCTTCTATATATATTTTCTTAAATACCGTATTTTTAATTTTCCGTTTTGTTGTTGTTATCCAAAGAAGATTATAATTATTGCGGCAAAAATCCTGAATATATTCTATATATAATAAGTTATTGACCTTTTTTGTTGGTTTATTTCTGTAAAGAAAACTTGTATCAATTGAAAAACAGCCAACAACAAATTTACAAAAAATAAATAAACTTAATAAAAGAAAAGAGGTCGATCATTGTATAACCGATAACAAAAAAAAAAAAAAAAAAAAATTGTTAAAAAATATGTTTTCTTTAAACCATTTTTTATTATCCTTTTATATACTATATACATACGTTTATAAAAGGGCGATCCGAAATTAAGTGTATGATGTAAAATATCGTGATTTTTTACGTTAAGTAAAGTTATGACCTGAGTGCTGATTCTGGTTCAATAACAAATGAGAATTAATAATGATTTCATATTTGGTTCATTTGAATGAATGTAATTTGGCTTTCCGCCACATCATTCCCGGATTAGGTTGTTCTAAAAAGATTTCTACCATTTCTGAAAGATATAACCAGAAAGAGACCTATTCTCTTTCCTTAGAAATTTACAACACCGCGTAAAGGTTGAGGACTTGTTTAGTTTTAAAAGTTAGGTGGCCTTTTTGGAAACTCAATATCGTAAAGCTTATGGTGGTTTAGTATTTGTTGAACTCTGATGATGTCGCTTGAAAATAACCTTTAAAATTTATGTTTTTTGGAATTAGATAAATCCATTTCCCATTAACATATAATGCAATTGTTTTTGTAAATTGACCAATGCAATACGCTTAAAGATAAAATACTAACTACTAACGCCATCTTTGAACAAGTCTGGAATTAACATTTATTTTTCCTCTATGCTTTTCCTTCAACATAGTCTTGGAGGAAATAGATAGGTATTTTGAAAAATTTATATAACAAAATAATTTTCTCACCATCTTTTTGTTTTAACTGTCCCCAAAACAAATAATAATTGCTTTCATGCTCTGATTTGTCTTAAAACGCACTCATTTATGTTTTGATTTAAAGTAAATCAAGAATATTTTTGATTCTAGATGTCAAAAGTTTTGTCCATTTTGTTTTAATTTTTTTTTGTGTTGTGATTTTGATAGAGTTCGAAAACTTTAATGTTCTATACTTATTAAATATTAATTATTAAATTATTTCAACAGAAAATAAAATTTATCAAGGCAAAGCTCTTCTGCTATCAATAATAAATAATTTTAATAATAGGTTGTGTTTTATATCGTAAAAATTACGTTTAATTTATTATTAGCTCCTGCATTGTTTGTTCTGGCTACAGAATAGATTGTCACAGGATACATGGTGTCCCATTGGGATGAATACAAATGAGTAGGGCGTGTAGCTGGGTCAATGTCATGAATTAAAGTCTACTACGCATATGCTAGGAAATGAACTGAGGGACACCCTGTATATAGTTCATGCATCCAATATGTTGAACGCAATTTTCCGGCCCGCACACACAATTGTGAATGTAAAATTTATGCACCAAAGAGAATTATGTCAAAAATCGACTTTTGTATGTTTTTTGGAACAACATACATTTGTGCATACCGTTAAACTTGTTTTCGTCCGAAAAAAAACACTAGCAATAGAAAGCAAAATAAAACATATAAACTCGTAAGCACGAAACGTTAGTTGTGAGAATGAAATATAGATAAAAATATGAAAGAATCAATTCGTAATACAACATCGTAATACAGTCGTGGCGACCTGGTGATAAGACTGATTTTTTCAAATCAATAATCTTATCCGTTCGAGTCAAAATTAAAAAAAAAAAATAAATTTGTCTCCTGTCCAGCGTTAATGGGCGAAAAAGTATGGGGTGGTTGGGAAGTTGATTGTGTATAAGTAAGTGTCGATTATCATAGTTGTTGTTACTCAGATTGACGCTAAATGAAGGAAACTACTACGTTTGTGTATTTAATTCGAAAGTACTGAAAATAGAGCACAATAAAACCTTTACAATAGAAAACAAAATAAAAAACTATAACTATAGTTCAAGCGGCATCCATCTTTGTTTAAAATACATTTTCTTCTTAGGATCTATTTATTTACACTTTTATTATAAATTAATCAGCTTAAATAATAAAATTAAAGATCTCAGAACAATTTTGTTTCTCTTACACTTGAGGGGAGTTGACGTTTTATACCTCATTCGACCAACATTTTTTTTCTGCAAAATGAAAAAGATATAACATTGACTGTTTGCACATGAGCGACAATAAAAGAAATACATCCCAAAAAAATTTTGCAGAAGATTTTTAAGCCACTACACCGGCAAAACCACTATAAAATATTGCCATAAAATAAATCTTGCCATAAAATATATTCGATCCGAGTATTTTTATGGCAACATTTTTAAAATTAACCAAAAAAAATTATTTCGTATTTATAAATGTTGAGGATTCATAATAGAACCAGACGCCATAGATAAAAATGTAAATTTCGCATTTGAATTCATTAAAAATAAATGAATAATGATCCTATAAAAAAAATTATGGCATTAAGTAAGAAGAAGAAAACAATTTTCTACATGTAAATGCCTCATTACAAGTTATATATGCGGTTTATATTGGGGGTCGAGTCAACTTGTAGTTATTTTCAGGTTAACGTTGAAGTTAACTTCTAGTGTTTATATTGGCAGAGTTATCTTTGGATTAGAATTTTTTTAAAAATATCTGGATGAATGCAATTAATTTTATTGAAAATTTAATAAATTAAAATCGGGAAAAGTCACTAAAAAATATTCTTTCGTATTTAGATACCACTTATTTAAATTTTATTTTTGTTGTTGTTTTTCGACTCGACCTAAGAATTTTTTTGGATTGAGTCGAGTTAATTCCAAGTTAACTTTTGGTGTTTATATTGAAGGTTCAACCCAGGTTGAACCTAGGTTCAACCTCCAATATAAACAGTATAATACATATTTTGTTTTTATGTTCTTGTTTATAAAAATTATTGTGCTAGAACAAAATCCTCATTTTTGTTTTTGTAAAGGACGTTTTACACTACATCAGAATATTGAAAAAATATTTACTATAAAATTGTATACTTTGCTAAGTAAAAATTTTTCTTTATGTTTTTCAGAAATTCGTTACTGTTACTCCGTTATAAAAGAAAAATGATAAAATCATTATTTTGCTGTTTTACGTTTTCATTTTTATTCGATTAAGAAATATTTGCAGTTTAAAAACTGTTTAATTGATTTATGATTTGTGAATATAATTATACATTATTCCAAAGAGAAAATAAAAACTGACATACGAGCATTTTCTTTGAAGTGCTCCGAATATTGTAATTAATAAAGAGTAGTCATGCGTACGCGCTAAATACTAATGACTTCCTTTGGATGCTATTTTGTAGGTGTACCATAGATAGCTCAGTGATGTAAAACCGTTGTTGCAGGAGGTGGACAGGAACCTTTATCTTCTGAACACTATGTCCAATAAATAGGGTATTACACTCTGAAACAGTGCCTGAACCATATTGTCAACTTTCATCAAAATCGTATTTTGAAATATCTGATCCATTTATCACTGTTGGGCATTTACAACGTAAAATACGTTTTTCACATTTTTTTGTAAATAAATAAATCACATTAAAAATTATAAGGTTAATACACGTCATAAATATCAATCAAACAATTAATTTAGACTATCAATCATAATTATTTTTGACTTTTGGTTATCTACAGTAACTACAAGAAAAAAATCATTAATGCATCTACACTGCCATTTGTTTTCGTCTTGGTCATGCTCTAAATAAACGTTCACTGACATCTACCTACATTTGAATAAGAAAATAATTTAAAAGCGTAAATGTCACTTACTTTTGAAGAACCAAAATCTTTGATATCTACATAGGAAACTGCAGGAAGTGGTTAATGCTTATTGCTTAACGAAGACAAACTCATCGAATAAAGTTTCCGATTTTCTCAAAGATAGATCAGATAAAGAACGATTGCATATGAAACCTACTCTCATTCATTTTTTATCATTTAATGTTACTATTCTTTGTGCCGTGTTGAAGTTGTGAAACAAAGCGAGATTCACTTCTCTCGGTACTTTTGTATCTGCTTACAAACTTTAGTTGAATAATCAAAAGATACAATTTGGTGGTGTTAATTAACGTAAAATATTTATGTCCTATGCTAAATGTCTGCCAATGTTAGGATACGAGAAAAGGATTTATTTTGTGGTACCAGCGGGCGCGAAAACTTTTCGTCTGAAAAAGACTCCAAAGCCAGACATTGTAAAGAAAAAATTTAAACGCGTTTTGTGAATCCGGCTCCACCACAATAATGGTATAGTTTCTTTTATAAAACAAGTATTATTTCGACTATTTAAACAAGGAATAAAACTCAAGTGTCCCAAATAGTTTTTAAAAAAATCATTTTTATTTTCAAATTTTTTTTATTTATTTACTTTACTTATTGTAGGTCAGTTTCGCCGAATCCTTGCGCAAATGATCAAACCATTTCGCCTGAATGATGATTATATTTAAAATGCCTCATCCTTGATTTTTTGAAATGAGTCAACATTCGTTTGAATTACTTTTTACGAGAAACATTTGTTTATGTATCTTATCTTATTTCTAAATGATGATACGCGTTTGTTTTACTAAATGACTAATCTATGACATTTCAAATTAGAACCTTGAATTACGCGTCTAATGACCGTCCACGATAGAAGATTAATTTTACTTACGAAAAGGGAAAACCATACAAATTTTTACAAAAACAATTTTGTATTTTCTGATTTCTTACAAATCACAATTTCAGCCAACTTGCTTTGTCACAGATGTTTACCTTCAAACCTTACATTTCCATTTTTCCTACATTATTCTCATATATCACTAGTTGAACTAGTTGATATTTTAGTTGAGCAAATAATGAATTGTTCAGCCTTAGACATAATTCAGATTCCAACAAATTTAAGTTCATTAAATTTTGCTGTGTAATCAAAACAAATCAAAATAAACTAACCATTTGTGTAAATATTCAAATACTACGAGAGATCACACTTGTTCACCATATAATTCATATTGTCATCTCGCTTAGAAAATAAAAAGCTTGAGTTACTTGCACATGGTGAAAAAAAGTAAAATTTACAATCTTTTAAATCTTGACATGACATATAACCCAAATTTTATTTAAATATTTTTTCCCGTATTTTTTAATTTTTTTTTCTGTTTGGCTCATTTCCTCATACAAAAAAGAGCGCCCAACAAAAAAAAATAACTTTTCTTTAAGAAATTTCAGTGCTGTACGTGTTTTATATACATATTGTTGTATTTTGATTTCGTGATTTATTCGCGTACCACCAACAACAAAATAATGTTTCAAGAAGACAAATGTAAACCATAACAAACTAAAAAGCAAAAAAAAAATAAGTAAATATAAATAAAAGAAGATCCGAGGACGATTTCAATTGAATTAACCAAAATAAAAAAAAAGTCAAAACCAAAAAAAAAAAATACACAAAAATGTTTCAATGGGTGATGCCTTGTACGGATTATGTAAGATATTCGATTGTGTTTTGTGTGCACCGGTGATTTACCACCCTTTTAGCTGACATTATCGAACGATGATATCGTATGTGCGCTCAGATATATAAGTGATGGGGACTCTTTTATGTGTTGTTGTTGTTGGGTTGTAACATATTAATTTTAATTCATTCATACATACGTATTTTATACTCACAGTTCAGAATATTGATTACGACATTTGAATAAAACTTTTAGTTTTAGGTCGTCAGTTGCTTCTTAATAAAGATTTTGTGACATTTCGTTTATATTTATACATGTGCCACTACTGTTTTTTTAGTGCGCTTTAGAGGTTAGGAAATAAAAGCGTTTTACACGTGTTTCTTAAAAGCGTGGGACTGAAACACTTTTATGGTTTGCCTTGAACGGAAACTTAAAGGTTTTTTAGTATCCGCATATTATACGACATGATTTTGCAAAAATAGGTAGGTACGTCAGCTCTGCACTACTAGGGTTCTAAGGAAGTTTATCTTTAGATGAACTAGTTAAGTGTTATAACAGCCGGGGGCAAAAATGCTAGGAATATGTTACCCATGTTATAGGAACAGTTTTATTTTAGGAATCGGTTCAGATGTCTTTTAAGTCGTTTAGTTACAAAATAACATAAATTATTCGTGGGCCGACTGATTTGCTGACCTAAATTATGTGGAGTCATATTAAAGTAAATTAACAGATTCTAACTTTAAAAAGAAGTTTTTAAATTTCAACTTTGAAATTGCCAAATAAATTAAAATTTTTGCAATCCTCACTCTTATCAGCGATTGATAAATCTGAAATTGGTGTCCTTTGCAGTTAAAAAACTAAATGTCAGGCACTTTTTGGTATACGGATATTAGTGACATCTATCAATAACTGGTGTGAAATAATCGTTAATTTAGTTGGTCGGTAAATTAGAAAAAGATAGATGTCTCTATTGTTCAGTAACTAAAATGGTCCTGATATTTAATTGATAAATTCTAATTTAAACTAACTAGGATTGCATAATAGGCACAGTTCGTTTTATGAATACAGTAAGAACCATCAAAATACTAGTGCAAATCAAAGGTAGTTTAATTTAGTTGGTAATTGAGTAGAACAAATTGTTGTGACACACAGTAAAAGTTACTAAACAAAAATTATCTCTGGAAACAGAAGTTCAAAATGGTGGATCATGCAATTACTACTGGCGTGAATTACAAGTAGTTGTCTACAAGTAGTCGACATTTTGTACGGGTTATTGACGATTACGAAAAAATTAGTAGTCGTAACGCCGTTCAGGGCCTTTACAATTTCTAGAATCTCTAGTTGCTAACTGTCGTAACGCTTTTCGCATGCTGACGTTATATTACAGAGAAATATAAAACAGGATTAAATTAAATATGGATCCTCGGCATTTTTTTGCAATACGATGGCTCCCAAAACCTACCTTGCATGGTCAGTGTGAATTTCTATCTTTGCTTATAAAAATAACCTGCTAACCTCGTTTCATCGTCCTTTTTCGATTTCGTAACCCAGGTAATTTATTTTTTGAACAAAAATTTCCAATTGTTTTAATTTTCTGGCGCCATAACCCATGAAATACAGAATTTATAAAAACTGGAGGTTATTGACAAAAGCCAAACCGTACTTTCAGATATTCAAAACGATCAAATTAACGTCGCTACCGCCATCGATTAATGCTAACAGATTTCTGTAGCAACGATCTTCTATGCCGCAATGTTATCGCATTGTGGATATGTGGTAAATCCATACATTTAGCATTTCATTCTTATCCTCCCCGGGCTCATATGTTTAGTACGACGGATTTTGTTATCTTTGCTTGCAGTGGTCATCAGGGTTTTGAACTGGATTTTTTTATTACAATTTCCTCATATAATTTTAATTTCCGGTGTTCCATAAAAATTTGAGTTTGATTCAGCATCTTGGATCCCTTTTATACGTATCATGTCTGATTCCCGCTTTCAACTTTAAAGCCTCATTTTCAATTTCTCTATCTTTTAAAATCACTTTGCGCCTATTCAAATCGGAGTTCCTAGTTGTGGAATTACGTAAAGGTTCCTCTTCTGAAATGGTAGAATCAAGTGCAATACTCTCACGCTTTTTTTTACTTTGCTTTTCGAAGGTCGACAAGAAAAATCAGTTGCTTCATTTTTGTCTTGAAGTTTTTCATCTATTCTAGCAAACTTCACAGGTGTTGCATAATTTATTTTATATTCTACCAAATTGAAAGTGGACTCGGAAGAATATTTATTCGCCTTAGGTGCACAATGTCTGCGTGTAATGTCCGCACAACTAGAGTGCTATGACGTCTTTATAATATTTTTTGGTCATTAGAATTTATTTGTGTTTTAAAATTGGAACAGAATAAAGGAATGATTTCTAAATGTCAAATAAAGGTAATTTTGCTTCACCAGACTCCATCTTTGAAAATTGGTGGAGAAGTCGTGCAATCAAGAATATATGGCGTTTCTGTAAGTTTCGAACGAAAAATACAAATTAATAATACAAACTTGTAAATTTATTTTAAATTATGCTATGGAATTCCGTGAGCGAACAAAAATTTTGCAAAAACTGATTCCATCTAGCAGATTTTTAATAAACTTCGATAACTACAGATTTTGACGTTTATACCTCATGCATAAAGAAAGTAAACAATAATCAATCATCATTCGAGATAATCAATTCGTTTTACCGCTTCGCTCGGTTTATTTTTTTTTAAATTATAAATTAAAAAAGATAAAAGTTTTATTTAATTAGTAACTTAGTGACTTATATAATAAAAAACGCGCTTACCTGATCTAAACTTTATATAATATTGATTTTGTCGACAAATCGATTACATGTCACTTTTTGTAGTTAAGTTAGTTGCACCTGATCCAGCAGCGGTGCTTTTCGAACGTTTACAATTGTTAATAGAAGCAATAAAAAAAATGTTTCGATCATATACTGAGGAAACGTCAAAACTTCACAAGCAATTTAGTTATGCGGACATTCCACACAGACATAATCCACTTGAAGAGTCAAATCATGTCGCACATACGTTGCAAACGTACAGCAAAAAATCTTCCCTTTAAAATTTTATTTGTATGTGAAGACGTACGAGAGAAGTAAAAGCAGGCTCTTGCTGCACTGATCATGTTTTCCGAGAGAGGCAACACGAATTAATCATGAATAGTAGAAATATACAGTAGCGCTCAAAAGTGTTTTGACAAGTGTAATTTATTAGATAATCCAAAAAAATAAAAACAATATTATCATATCATTACTATATGTTTTACAAATTGGAACACATATGTAAATGTTATGAATTGCTAAACGAATAGAAAAGTTTGAAAAAAGATTTAATAATTACGGATCAAAGGTATTTTGACAAGTCTAAATTTGTTATCTTTTTTCCATATACTTCCCAATAAATACGGGTTTTTCCATATTATTCTTACGTGTGTAGCAAAAGCAGCATTAAAAAAAACATATGTTCAAAAGATGCTACAATTTAAAATAATAAAAAATAAAACTACAATCAAATAAAAATGGAAAATAAAATAAGTAGCATCTCTAAAAAAAAATTGAAACACATTAATGTTAAAATTTCGTTTATGGCCTTAAGGTTCAAATTATATATTTAAATTACTTTTTTTACTAAATTATTTTTGACAATTATTCAGTTCCAAATTGTCAATGAGATCGGTCGCACAGCAGCAAGTGTTTTTTTTTTATAAATAAGTAGTCGGATCTTATATTAACATGGCCAAGTCTAAAAAATATTCAATTGATCTTAAAAACACCGTGATAACTGTCCTAAAAAAAATTAACGCAATCAGTCTCGACAGCTTGATAGTGCGTAGAGTAAGGCTTATGTTAAATGTAAGACAGTGGAAAATAAGCCGACGTCCTGTAAACAAAAGATTTGATGTTCGATACCAAATACCCAAAGTAAAACATGAAGGTGGCAATATTATGGTTTGGGGGGGGGGTACTTTTCCCGCCAACAAGTTGGTCCTTTAGTTAGAATAGAAGGGACTATAATCGTTCTATGTACACCGAGATTTTAAAGAAGCAAATGCTACCAAGCATACGGATAATATACGACCTAGCTGGTATTTCTTGCAAGATAACGATCCAAAACACATATCATCAAACCAAAGTGCCGATTTAAACGCTATTGAGCATCTTTGGGGGGAGCTGAATCGACGAGTAAGATGTAAAAATTATTCAAATAAGGATGTTCAATACGAAGCATCATGCGATGAATGGAGCAGAATCCGTAACCAAATACTAGTTAATAAGTACTGAAAATAATCAGCATTAAATAATAAAAATACATTCTGTTAGATGTCAAAATACTTTTGATCCGTAATTATTACAACTTTTTTCAAACATTTCTTTCTGTTTAGCAATTCATAACATTTAGTGTTCCAATTTGTAAAACATATCATTACTATGAATAATTTATTTCATTATCAAATAAATTACACTTGTCAAAATACTTTTGAGAGCTACTGTACCTTTACTGCTATATAGATGTCGCCATCTCGTAAGTTAAAAAATGTTTATTAATAACTTTTTACTAACATTATGTAATTATAAGAGGTAAATCATTTCATTGATTTTTTATTCTTTAGGTGGGTCCAATCGACTCCAAACATATTTTGCACATTCTGTATGAAATAACGATAGACAAAAGCGAAAATTCCTTGAGCCAATTTCTAAGTTTCGACCCACAACTTTAAAGTTTTATTTTCTGCTTGTGGTCAAATGTTTCGATTTCGATTGGAGGAACTTCTAAGAAAACAAAAGCTGATATGCTCATTATATCAAGTCAATATGTTATTGCTTTTCCAATCTGATTATGTTTTTATGAACCATACGCAGATCGAAATGTTAATACAATAATGATCGTTTTGATATTATTTATATTGGAAAAATAAAATGGCCGCCCTTTCAAATTTTGTTAGTTTGTCATTTTGTTTGTGGTGCTGTATTTTATTTTTTTTTACAACAACTTATAACCACAAAACGTTTATTGATTTTTCAGTATTGTACCGCATTAAATTATCAAAAAGTAACTTGATTGATTTTGTTCAAATTATTCTACTCTTTACTGATATTTATTCTCGCCTGTAGAGAAAAATTAGAAATTAATTTTCTGAATTTGATAAAATTCTTTAATAACTAAATAAAATAACTGTACCAAACTCAATTAGTCAGTCCCTTGGTGCGAATCATGTTTTTGGTGAAAAAGTGATAACCAAGCGTTTTCTATAAGTGTATAGATGAGTGCTACAATTTAAAAATTATTCCCATTAAAGTAAAAATACTTGTTGTAAAATTTCTACAAACAGTGAACGTATGTTCTCGTTTATGTAATTCGTGATATTACCAAAACTTTACATTTAACCTTTCATTTTTATTTTAAAATATATAATTTGATTAAAACCAAACAAAAACCCAAACATTATTTTTCATTTTTATTCTCAACCATCTCTTATGGAACCGATAAGTAAAGAGATATTCCCAACCCACACTTACATGAATTGGACGCCAATGTAATCAGAAAATTTTTCAATCTAGCCAACAGAATAACATACACAGAAATACAACGAATATCGAAATTTAATTTTTTTCCCAATATCCTCTTGTGGATATACTTAGTCTTACATATACCCAAATGTATCCAAAATAAAAATAACAAAAATTAAAAGCTAAAAAGCGCACGCATTCATATTTCGATAAACAAAAAATAAAAAATGTGGTGCATTAAGAGCCCCAGAAACCAGTAAAAAAAAATACCTTAGCGATGAAATGATTTAATAAATTATAAAAAGCTTTAAATTAACATACAACTATACCGCGAGATTTTATTTGTTCCTTACGTACGCGGATCGATCTACTTTTGTATGCATAAATTTCGTAATATGCTAATTGATGATTTCAAGTTTTATTTATTGTTTGATAGCTGAAAAATGATAATCGAATTATTTTAATTACCACTCTCCGAACGATATATTAGAGAGTTCCGTGCATTTCTGCAAATTTATCAATTCCATGTTTTCCACGAAGATGATTACGAGATACTGTGTTTGCTTTTATAGATATTTACAATTTGTTTGTACATTTTTCGATCAAATCGCAGGAAGTCGGTAAATTTTACTAAATTTGATTAGAAATTGCAGAACTAGGTGCCAAATAGGTTAATTTTACGTTAAAAGCATTTTAATCGGTTGTTTGGCGTATATACGCAAAAAAAAACATTTTTCGTTATTGTTCAAATTCAAATTAAAAATATAAAAAAGTCGTGTGACATAAAAGAAAAGATATTTTTTTAATGTCTTATATATCGATAAATCCTTTAAGCAAAAAAAAAACTTTGTACAAAAAATTTCGATTAAAAGTTGTTTTATTGAAACCAATAATAACAACAAAAATAAAAAAGAAAATCCTCCAACGATATTTTGTTTGTTATTTTCTTGTAGTTTTCTTATTTTGTTTTTGTCATAAGACAAGGCCGAAAATAATGAGGAATTCCGTATCAATTATCCATGAGGTATATACTAATGCGCTTTTAGTGTAGTCAACAGATATGAAGAAGATACGGTTTTATTTTATTTATTTCTTTATGCCGGTCAATATTCACATCGAATTCGATAAAATACAACAGCAACACAATATAGCTATATATAATACCATACACAACCAACCAACTAAAAATAAAGCAATATGTATAAGACAAAGACACGCACTTTAAACTTAAAGATATGAGAAATGTGAAAGATGGCATACTCGCCGGTTTATACATAAATAAGTCGCGAAAATCGAACAACTAGGAGGATGCGGTACATAAATTATTGTTTGCAGATTACATGTTGTGTGTTCTCTCCGTAAAGGAATTCCATTGTTTGCTAGGCTGACGAATTAGGAGTCTTTGTACTGTAAACTTATGGGATTGACGACATACTTACTGGCTGTACCGGATGACTCCTTGGTTTAATCTTCTGAGTTAAGTTCCAGATTATGCATCCAAGCTTACACGTTATTTTAGATCTAAGTAGTTTTCTTGAACCTATACCACGGTGGGTTTTTTAGTTGCTTTAGATAATTTGTAAAACATTTATTTTGAATTATTGCTTCTGATTTACTCAGTTCCCAGTCTTGTTGGGAGTCTTCCAACAAATTTATTTTACATCGCATTGTGAAATGTAAAATAAATTTGTTGGTGGACTCCCAACACAAGATTGGGAAGGTTATAACGTTACCCCGATATATTATATAGTTGGCCATTTCATCTGGATTATTCATATATATTTAGAACCGAACATTTCTTTGGGAACCGGTAGCAATTCACTTAAATGGGTTTTCGATATTTGGGATAATAGTCTAGGGCGAAAATTTATAACTACAGGAAGCTTCTAATTGATTTTGAAAAAAAATTACTTTCAAGCTTTATATGTGGTGAAATCAACCGGACGTGGTTATTAATGGCGGAACGGAAGTAGAAGATTTCCAGGAGGTTAAACGAAACATTTGTAAACCTCTTCATCAATATTATTAAATGCTACTATTAAGTTTATTCCCAAGCATTATTTGCATTCCAACACATTTTAAAAACTTCAGAACCCTCAGAATTTCTGGGAATTGGCAAAAAATTTTTAATTCCTGTGTCAGTTAAGCTCAATATTATCAAAAATCGGAAGGTGTTTTTGCAGAAGACCATGTCTCTTTTATTGATTTGTTAAGCTTTATCAGCATAGTTCACGCCGGTCAATCTGCCAACAGCTTAAACATGAAAACTGAGAATTATTCCTCTCGGTCAATTAAGCACTATATTGGCAAAACTCTGGAGTCTCCTAAGGATATTTCCACTTTGCATCAGTCGAGTTCCATCAGGAAGCTCGTGTACAAATTTGCAAAGCTTCTATTTACACACCACAAAAAAGCTGCGATATCGAGGTTCGAAGATATTTTTCTAAATTTTGTATTCCCACAGGAAAGCTAAAATAGTGTTATACTTATAATACTATAATAAAGAAATAATAGGAATTATTATTCTGTTTTCCTAGTTTATTTGCATATTATGTAGCTCTAATTCAAAAATATATTAAAAGAATCATTTTAAGATAGGTTTACACATCATAACGATACCGGAAGTCAGATACTCCACCATTAGGTATATGTTTTAAATTTGTATTCGATGGTTAGCCCTTTGGTACTTTTTAACGTAATCTAAGAATCGTAAAACGTAATTTTGATATTTTGTTCAAAAAGTCCAGAAGGCCACCCGAGCAAAACCACTATAAAAATGAAAATGTTACCATAAAATATATTTGATCCGAGTATCTTTATAATATAAATTTTAAAATTAACAAAAAAAAGAAAATTGTTTTATGATTATAAATGTTAAGGATTCATAATAAAAACAGACACCACAGACAAAAATGTAAATGTCACTTCTGAATTTTGTAATTGTAAAAAATAAAATAATAACAATCCTACAAAAAAATTAACTTGTTTTCACATGTTTTATATTAATGCAGCAATGCACTAATTATACAGAAAAATTAATGCCTGCAGGTCGATTCTGGCTTTCTCATAGGAAAAAGGAGGAAAAATATTTTCATAGTAATTTTGTGACAAATTTTTTTTTTCTGGCATACTATGTTAAACAGTTGGTGTAACTTTTTTCAAAAACAAATGCCAATTTTGATACGAAAAAAACATTTCCTAAGTTATAAAAATTTAGATCAAACATGATTTCTCAGTAGGCGGGAAAATGATATTTTTGACAAAAACACTATGTAAATATTTTCCCTAATTCCTTTTCCTATAGGGAAGCCAGAATCGACCTGTTGGTAATTTAGCCTTTCCACGCACAATGTTCTGCAACAAAACTCAAGCAGCACTTGCATTTCCACGCCAAATTCAAGCGCTGCTCTTGTCTGTGTATGTGTAAAATTATTTTCGTTTTATATTGGATACTTGGGCGAGACGGACTGAAAGAACAAAAATATAAAAAATCTAGAAAATATTGAAACAAAATGTAAAATTCATCACATTTGCTAATGCTTTTATTTTCTAAAAAAAATTCATTTTCATACGCGAACTTTGTTTTGTTTTTTTCTTTCGTATTATGAGTATACAACACGAGGTGCACATGAAATGATTGCTGCAAATGTGCTGCAAAATCTTTAAAATTTTGATTATTAGGGAAGTATGAGATGAAGAAATATGCATCGTCTCAGCAGGAAAGTTATTGACGTCACAGTAGTGACTTGTCAGCCGTCAACCACATCAAATGGGACTAATTTTCGTTTGCGACATCTGGCATGAATCGTTTATGATATGTCTGAGGTAAATCGTATATTAGAAGTCGTAGACTGAGGTGAATTGTATGTGATATACCTATGATAACTCAACTGTGATAAGTCTGAAATAAATTTTTGTATTTATGGACAAATACAACAAATATATTTCATTTAAATGCGGATTACTAAATGGAAATATTTCATTCAATAATTCTGATAATTCAGTCGTAAAATTTCTATTTTATTAATTACAAAATAATAGCAAGAATAATTTGTACTTCCAAATATGGCACATATTGCGTCATTCAAACAGTTACAAGAAACTCCGCGGTCTTATTAAGTACTAGACATTGATTGTAATAGGACTGGAATTTATAGAAATTGTTGAGAGGAAGTTTTTTTAAATTCTTGCATTGGTTGCCATGAGTTTCGATTTTCAGAAACTTTGATTAGAGAATTATCCGATAGGACCCAAATTCCTTTTAAGGGGACATTTCACCTTCAAAATTGAAAAAAAAAGTTTTTCAAAGATTTTTTTTTTTTGGAATAAAAAGAGATATTTTAATGAAACTTCCCATTGATATTTTATTTAACTGAAAGTATACAAATACTAAACATTTGTTTTAGAATTTTTTTAGCCCACTGTCGTCTGCTACAAGGGCTTTCAAAAAACACTGAAAATTCGCGGCGTGCATCATAACTGCTCTCAGAAACGTCTGACAAAAAAAAACGGGGTTTTATTCAGCACTAAATCGCCCTTGGAATGAACAAAAAGGAAAAAAATTGGTTGAAAAATAAAAAAATGGCGGTATTTTTTCGAAAATGCAGCTGTTTTGTTCCCCCCCCAATTAGTTGTAACTCAAAAAATTGAAAGTCGATTATTCCTTCCGTAGTTCATTCTGGGCAGAAATATATGTAGATCAACGTGTTAAAATTTTTGAACGATTGGATGAGTAGTTTTTTCGAGATAATCGCGTTTAAATTATTGCGCTTTAAATTAGGCGTGCTTCGCAATAAATAAAATAAAAATATAAATAATTTTTTTTTGAGATTTTCATGTTTATATCATTAAAATCATGTTATTAAACGTTCATTCTAACATATTCTATCATAAAAAAAATTTCGATTTTTTGAAAATTTGAAGGTGCTATGTCCCCTTAAAAGAAGTTTCCTCTGGGGTGACATGTTCTACCATCACATTTTCGATACTTTATCGAAGTATATTTCTCATTTTTCTAAACTAAAATGGACAACTGTTTCGTTTATGAATTATTTCTTTTCTATTGTTATCACAACCTACTAGTACAAATGCGAACAAATTGTCTTTCTCTAATTTCGTTCAAGTATCGAAAACAAATTATTTCTTGATAGAAATGTAGTAGAATATCACAATTTTTCGATCTAGCAACCTGGTAAATGATATAAAATGTGAAATAGTGTCACATTTTATTCTAAAGAAGCGAGACATAATTTACGATAAACTATCGAAAATGTGATGGTAGAACATGTCAGCACTGGAATAATTTTGTTTAAAATTTGTGATGAAGAGTTCAGATTTTGGGAAACGTCCAGAACCCGGGCACCTTGCGCAGGTGCTCGGGTGCCTTGCGCAAGATTCCAACGATCTTAATAAATTATGTATGTTGAATTGGGTTATGTCATCTTACACTGTGTTGCGTAGTGTTGAACATTATGGGCTCTGAACAATTTTCTTTTTGAATGATTTCATTTTTATGATCAAAATGAGAATTTGATGTTCCGATGCTGGTTCTGGAAATGATCTTTTGAATAAAACAAAAATTAATTTCTAAAACTAAAATGATGAAATTTGGGATTATACAAAAATAGAATTACAAAATGAGGTCCCAATGTTTTCCGATGTTCATATTCCCATTGAATGGCACGTTAACAGATTAACCCACCGCACAATCTTATCACTGAATATTACTATTCGCTTTATTGTATCTTCACGAGTTTTTGGGACTGGTTAATAACATAAAGGGTAACTTTTAAGAAACCCCAAGCAGAATTGTTTGAAGAATTAATATTTTTTGAAAAATTATGATAAAGTCTAATTCAATACTCCTACTTTGCTTTCTGCTTCTAAGTATACGCGTAGTAGATGGTCTAAGTGAAAAAAACAAATTTTAATTATTTCAATTAAAGTTTTTGAATTTGTTTTCCAATTTTTAGTATTGTTAATCATCTTTAATATTAAATTTTCGTTTGGGACATTTTTTTTCAAAATTTGTTCATTTTTCGAGTATTTTGTTTGTCAAATTTCTAAACTAACTGTCCCTCTTGCAAATGAAAATCGCGAATCGAGTACTACATGTACCGAATAAAAAGCGCAATTTATATAATTACTCTTAAACTTATGCATCATCCCAATATTATGAACAAGATTTTTGTCAAGTCAATTACCTTACACAAACAGACATTAAACCCCAAAAAAACATTTTAAAATCTCATTTTGATTGAATATCCTTCATAAAAGAAAAATAATAATAATAATTATCTTAAGTAGATTAAAAGGTTGAAATTAATTTATTTTTTGTGTAAGTATATAAAAACGACGACGAGTACGTTTTAAACAGTTAAAAGTAAATAAATAAGAGACCGACACTAATTTATATTTAAAATACTTTGATATTAATTCCCTAACTATTAGATCATCATTAAACTATTTTTTTTTTCTATTTCTTTTGTATGGGACCATCAATCATTCAATTTGTTATGTATTTTAGAAAAAAAATAATATCAATTTATTTGCATAATATAATGAAATTTAAATTATAAATAATTAATTATAAATAAATTAAACTATCGCATAATTGAAATAGTGAAGGTTACATGAAATGTTAGATTTACTTTTTTTTTAATATTGGTTTAAATGGTTTTGTTAGTTAAACTAAATCATTAAAATTGTTCACGATTTCCATTTTTATTTATTATTACAATTATTATTATTATTATTTATGTAGTTTTTAAATTACACCACGGTGTATAAATCTATCAAGATCTACATATCAAGTGTGTTAACTCAGGCGAGTGTGAGTGGGTTACGTTTAATCATAAAAAAAAGTTTATTTTTTTTTTCGTTGGAGCTCAGACGCGAACAGAAACCACCTGATTATTTTATTATTAATTTAATTATGAAAACTCAACTCTGGCGCCATTTCAACATTTTCTTATTAGTGTTTGTGACTGTACTCAATGTTACTAACTACATACCAAAAATAATAATAATAATAATATTATAAATAAATTCAATAGTTTTTTGATTGAGAATGAGGAATCATTAATCAAACCGAAAAAAATATTTACGTCTTCGTGATTTTCTTTCTGGTTGGACGATGCGGAGTAAATGTGTGGAAGATTTATACAAAGATGTAATTGATTATGTATGTACGAAAAAATATATAAGATTCTTGTGTTCTATATTAAATAAGATTTAGTTTTTTTTTTAAGAAACCACATTCACCGTTACCAGATTCTATTCATCAATCTTTAAAAATGGCGCTGGGTGATTGATACATAAATTGTGTGTCTTATACAAAGAAGTCAACGTCTCGTAAAGTTGTTATCGTCAACAATGCTTTAATCAACATCATCGCACTTAATAAAATTGGTTTTTCCTGGAAAATTTTCACATAATCACGAAATTTTAACGAAAAGTGTAGTTACACAAAAAAGTGTAGCTACACAAAAAAGTGTAGCAATCAAAATGTGTAAAAAAGATAGTCTTCGCCCAATGAGATATGGAACACTATTATCATGCTAAAAAAATATTAGAATTGTTATCAAGTGTGGGCATATGTCTTGGGAGAACTTTTTAAGTTGTCAGGTTTTACAAAATTCAACATTCTTCAAAATACTTGCTGTACTATTATTATACTACACTAACGACATATGCATTTATGATAACAGATCTGGTTTCTTGGACTCGGCGAACTGAACTTTTTAACGAAAAGTGTAGCTACACAAAAAAGTGTAACTTGGGTTTAATAAAAAAACTGTATTTAAAATGTTTAAAATGACTTATGATACATTATTGTTATTCTTATTGTCATATTTTTTCTAATAGTAGATGAATTGAACTGTTCACAACATTAGACCACATTAAAATAAGAAGGCTTTGTGGTTGCTCCACGCAAGTTTTTAAGTAGTGAAATTTTTCAAAAGTCCGAATTTACACTTTTTCATTGCTACATTTAATTTAGTAGCTACACTTTTTTGTGTAGCTACACTTTTCGTTGAAAGTTTCCCTACAGTCAGAAATTTTTGGTTTTCTTGTATAGCGGTGGAGCCATCCATCTAAACTTTAACAGTGAGCCACATTGATGTACAAGTACAAGTTTTTTGATTTTCAGAAAATTTAAGTGAAAAAACGAAAGTAGTTTCGGTCATAAAACGTTCTATGTGCAATTTATCTTTAAAACTTCTTTTGATTAAGAGTTTAAATCAGAAGGTTTTCTGGGCAGCAAATAGTTGATCTAAAGTTGTATTTATGTTTTCTGACTTGGCAATCCTGTATGTTTTAGATTTGTATGTATATTTTAGGTTCTTGGAAATATTTTTCTATAGTTTGATTTGATTAAAAGGCCTCTCTACCTGGATGTGACTTGTTGTATAACTAAATTTAATTGTGTCCTATAGCAACTCGCCTCAACCATCTACCCGACTAGCTTAACCCGGTTTGTGTAGTTTGTGGTTGATTTATTTAGTCGGTTCTTTCAATCCGCCATTAAAAAATGTTGACAATGTTTTTTCATAGTCATCTCAAACGCATACTCAAATTATATGTGTTTTCACAAACAAATTGAAAATGTCACCAAATGATATTATTTTTGGTTTCTATCCTGGCCATAGTGTTACAATAACTGTGCTACATGGCTCCTAGATCAAGATTATTAAAATATGGTTGCTTCAGGCAAATATATGCATTCCAAGAAGGAGGTTGATCTCGTTGAAACGGTCAAAAAGTCATCTTTCTTCCTTTGGCCAGCAATTGAAATATGCTTGGTTCAGAGTTGGGATAGTCTTATTTATTTGTAAAAAATTTACTTATTTCTTGAGAAAATAAAATATTTTCCGGATATCCCAAGATTTCAATTATCAAATCCGGAATCCCGAATTAAAAACATTTGCAAACTCTAACCACAATGTTTTCAACTACCTATTAAATAAATTTACAGAGACACTGAGTTCTTTCTAACTTGTATTTGAGTAGTAATAAAGTAAGAAGCCAATAATAAAATCTTCTACTGTCCGAACCGCGGTCGATACACGAAATGTTAATGTTGTCAGTTGATGTCATTGAAAAATAAAATAATGCGACTATATACGTTTTTCTGCAAAATATTTAATGTTGTACCCAAATGTGCCGCAAATTGAGCCGTTTTGAAACCTAAAATCATATTCACCAGAATCGCTAGTACATTTTTCATTCATATACATTATTTACCACGTATATACGTAGTATTTGAGTAATTCGAGATAAAACGACAAATTCATTTAATTTTTTAGCTGTTCGAATCGAACATACATAGTTGTTGTGTTGAATCATAGATGTCACTGTGCTGAATAGTGAAGAACTTACTAGATAGATTATGTCAATCAAAATTTAAACAGTTCTTTTTCCTAACTGCACTAAAAAAGTTTTTGGCATTTGCTAGGTATCAAAATTTCCTTTAGCATTTATTTAAATTTTACCAAATTTACTGTTCGAATTTTTTCATGATCTTATCAGATTCAAACTTGATAGTACTTCTGTTACAAAACTTTATCGAAAATTTAGCTTCAATAACTTGATTAAAAATTTATTCATTATTAATTTGTGTAATACATTTTTTTTAAATTAAAAAACAAACACAATTTCACTATAAATTGTCTGTCGCTTTATTCTTTAATATGCATTCCAGTGACATCTGTGGTCTACCATTGTAACGATGTACAACAACTATAAATAAAATTCGTAAAATTATTTTATAAAATCGTGATAAATTAAAAGTCAGTAGATATTAAACGAGGTTGCAAAATTTTTTCATCGGCTTTCTGGATAATGAAGTCAGATACAAATCTAGTTTGCCTACTCCACCAGTTTACGGATACGTTTTACTTAGTACTAACCGAAAGTAATAAGGGTAGGTAGAATTCATTAGAACGTTATGAAACTGATGATTTTCTAATTAAGGAAACAAATGCCATATTAGCCTTTATTTAACAATACAAAACTTCACAGAAGACATCACACACCGAGAAAGAGAGGGTCGGCCCAAAATAGAATAAATCGAATAAATAAAATAATTAATTCTACAAGCGATATTGTCACTTTAAGATAAAACCAATTGATAGTAATATTTTATAAATAATAAAATCTAGTAAGCAATTGTAATAAATTAAAAATATAAAAAATAAATAGAAGCAAACTAAATACTGATAAATATTTAAATCTGTATACAAAACTAGTTATTCTTAGATATATATCCAAGTACTCGTACGTATAAATGTCTCCACGTTACATTATTTAGAACAATTAAATGTTATTTAAATAAATAATAATAAGCTCAATTTGTATTTATACATTGGATTAATCTCGCGCGGGCAAATAACAAAATAATAAATTTTCAATGACATTTTATCTTAAACTTAATTGATTTTAGAAGGATATTAATAGTTATAATAAAATTAAATATTTATTATTTTTTATGGTCATACAAAAGATATATACTTAGTATCTCTTCCTTTTTGTTGTCCGTCTGTCTGAAGAAAAATGAAGCACTTTATATATTCTCCCACCATTGCAAAAAAAAAAAATGTTTAACTTACAAAAAAAAAATATAAATAAAATCTTATCAACTGTTTCTTTAAGAAAATTATTATTTTTTGCTTATTGAAATACAAAAAAAAAAAAAATAAATAAAAAATAAATTACCAACATATAAGATTAATTTATATTAATTTTTATTTTTATTGAAATATATGTACACAAAAAAAAACGTACAATATATGAAATTCACCCGGTGTGCGGTACAAATTTGCGAGTGTGTGCTGTACACAATTTGGATGTATAACCTTAATTCATTATTTATGTAACCCGGTACAAAAAATTGAGATTTTTTTATTTAATTTTATTTGGTTGATTTAAAAGTTTTGTGAACCGCTTTTTATCCATATTTTGTAGTAATGGCTCAACCTCCTGTCGCCAAGTACCTTCTACTAAATGGTTTTGCTCATCGTACTGATCTACAATTGTAGTTCACGATTCGGTAAACTATGTGCCGAATATATTTCCTTGAAACATTTTTAGAGCATTTGTCAATATTCCAAACTTTAAGTAAGGATTCCAAATAAATTTGCTATTTTAACTTTCGTTCGTGACAATTTTTTATTACATATTTCTTTAGATATTGATTTTGTTCCATTTTTTGGAACAACTGTCAAATACATCAGTTAGTCTTGCTCAGATTGAGCTTGCTGATGAGTCCAATATCATATTTCATCTTTAGTCCAACGTTACAGTTCATGGTCGAATTGAAAAATTTGTTGAGTCAAAATTTGGCTAAGAACTACCTTAAGCCCGATGCGAACTACATTTTTTACTTTAATTACTTTCAACGTCGGCAAATTTGTTCAAGTTTGTGTTTCTGTCGGTTCACCAGTCAAACGTTGCCAACGTATTATGTGAAATTCTAATCTCTATGAAATAATTGAGACATTTGGGCAAGATTTATTTAGATTTAGTTAGATTATTAAAATTGGACTCCTTCACTTCAAAGATTTCAACAATAAAGGCTTTATTCCATGGAAAAAATTTACTGTCAGTAAAAATAAATGCGAGAAAAAATATAGATTTACTGATTGTGTACGAAACAAAAAATGTTGTCAGTAAAATTTTACTAAGCAAATAATTGTGATGGTGCTGTCATAATGTGCTATAAAAAAATGTAAACTGAGGTATTTCAGTAAAATGTATGTAAAGATAAGAAATTATTCTCACACTCATACAAAATAAATCGTTCACCATTTTTATAATCAACTCGAGATGTACGAAAATGTAAAAATTAAAACTTTTATGAAATTTTTAGGTTATGCTAGAATGCAATTGTCAAAGCTCAACCATAAAAAAAATAAAACATATTTCTTTTCTTTATCACTCTTATGGAGATTTAAGATATTTTTTTTGTTTCGTTTTTCAGTAAAATATAACTAACTGTCAGTAAATTTTTTCCGTGGAATAAACGTTTAATTTATGTTCAATGACTCCAAAATAATCTAAACACGTTTGCAATCTAGTGCGAGTCCATTACGTTCTCTCGAAAACGTCTAGGTTTTTTATTCGGCTTGCATATATGTATAGCGATTTTTCGCTCTTAGGAGGCCTCGGTTTGAGTATGCCATCTAAGTGTCTCATCTTGAGACGAATGAAGACGAAATGAAAAAATATCAATTACAAAACAAAATTGAATAATATCGTTTTAAGTTTAAAAATCGTCCACTACTTGAAACTGATTTTTTGAACGAAAAACAAATTATTCTAGTGACATCTGTGGCCCAACACTACAACTAGATTAAAAACAATATTTAGTACTTTTCCTCTTATTTCATTTAAAAAGAATTGTGATATATCTGTTATTAAAATTCACTTTGATTGTCGATGAGTAATGATGTCTTGTCAAAAATTATCTCACTACCACAATACTCTTAAGCTAATTGTAATTTTAATTATTTGATATATAATTATACTAACGTTTACTACAGTTTAAAAAGTTTAGTTAAGTTTCAAAATACTTCAAATTAATATTTTTGTAAATAGTGAACAATTGAATTTTGCGACATTAAAGACATTTTTATGAGCATCGACAGTAAAAGTTTATTCATAACGCGCCAAAAACCCATATACTTGTGCCCAACGGTAGGAGTTGCTTGCTAACATCTATTCCACATAATTTGTGCCCGAATCTCCAAACATCTGTTAAAATTTTGAACCTGTTTATCGACCAGTTATAATTCCGATTAATCTTCCGAAAGTTATGAACTGAAGCCGTGGATAACCTCTATGCTATAGGGCAAATCACCAAACTGAAAACAAGTTAAAATATTATCCACACAATGAAAAATTGGAGAAGTATGTGAAAGAAGCTTGCAAAAAGTGTTAAAGGATTCTGCATGCAAACAAGCAGTTAATACAAACGATCTAAAGGTTTAAATTAAATGGACAATATTATTGTTAAAAACTGCTCCTGGTTCTTAGTCGATGTATTGAAATTGGTAACCAGTTTGGTTTTACTAGGAGAAACCATCAGAAGAAGCTCTTTTGCACTTGTTAAGCCAAATATATGGCATATTGAGTTTCTGCGAGTTGTTAATATATCATACCAGTTGCAGAAACCCACAGCGTTATTTGTCGATATAAGGCATTTGATACAGTTGAACACAATATACTGCTATCGAAACTAAGATATATCGGCATACGGGTAAAATTAACGAGGTTTGAGAGTTATCTGCCGAATAATCACGAGCAGGTCCATTCTGGCTTTCTATATAGTGAAAAGCTATTTGGAGAAATATTTTCGTAGTCAATTTGGTCGCAATTTTTTTTTTCGTGGGTATCAATTATAATAATTCTAAAGATGTGAAGTGTTCACTGTGCCTGGAAATTATATTGCTTATTTGTTTTTGTCCGGACTGCCGTTTATTAGTACATCATTATTAATTTTAGAATTTATAGCTTTAGCCTTTGTAAACGTTATGTTTATTTTTTTTTTAGCAAATCACGACCAAGTAAAGGTCTTCCACCATTATGTACCACCACCACAATATTTTCATATAACAAATCTTCAAATTTAATCTTTCCAACAAAATAACCGATTGTACTTATGGGTACTCCATCATAACTTTTCAATTGTTTCTTTGGTTTCACTAAATTTTGTGTCTCTGATGCACCAGAATCCATCTCCATCTCCACTGGAATATTATTTATTAACACATCTAAAAAGAAAGAATCTTTGTCATTGTCTTCATTGACATTGAGCAGTTCTAAACAATTTTGTCTGTGATTTTTTTTGCATTATCCTGCCGCGCACCATTATATTTTTTTACCGCATCACAAACCGTCTTAGTATGACCTTTTTTACTACATCTCTCACAATTTTGCTTTTTAAATTTGCAAATTTCCTTGGCTACAGGCAAAGCACACAGCAGCAATTGAATTGGAATTTGTATTACACAATTTTTAGGTTTATTCACGTGTTTATTATTTTACTTGGTTTTTCAACTGCGAATTTTGTTAATATCCACATTTCGTTTTTTAACACTCAAAATCCGGCTCTTCTTCCATAACCCGATCTGCGATGGGCCCCGCGACTAATCCTGTAACAAATTTGGCACGTAATACAGCCTTTAAATTGTCATTAAAATTGCAGTTAATTGTCTATTTTTTTACGCGAGCTAACGATTCAGCTATTGTTTTACTGCCCAAATTGCCTCCCATTATTATTAAATCCTTAAAAATCATCTTGCTTGGTTTTTTTTGAAAACACAACTTTCTTAAATTTTTGTAGATATCTTCCGATATATCTGTGAGAAGAATTCCAGCCCTACGGTCTTCGTCGTCTAACTCGATTGCAATAAAATGTTGTAAAATCTCTCTTCGAATGTTATGTAATCATCATTTAATCCAAACTCTGAAACTTTTCCAATGAATGTTGACGCCATTGTGTAAGAAATAATCAACTTGGAATTAAATTGTCCGAATTTAACGAAGAAAAAGAAAAAAGAAATAATGTTTTAATATGTAAGTTTTTTCTTATTTATATTTTAACCCTCGTCGCCATATGTAAAAACATCGCAGATTATTAATACACATTTAAAGAAAACACGATAATTTTTAGGAGATAACAAAAAATGTGGTTTTTTATACATATTTTTGATCAAGGCGGAAACTGAAAGTATCAAAAGTACAACTAAAATACTAAAATTATACATTTGCACGACAAAAGTATTAATTAGTTACAATGCTAAAACAAAGGTGTCGCTCAATGCATTACAAACAGTTCGTGTAAATTTTTTTAAAAACAAAATTAAATTGGGAATGTTTTTCCTATTCAATTTCGATACGGAAAAAAATATTTAAAAAATTATAAAAATTTAACCCCTTAGTAGGCCAGAAAACGAAATTTTTGACAAAAATGCTATGTAAATATTTTTCCTAATTCTTTTTTCATATAGGAAAGCCAAAATTGACCTGCGAGAAGTAGTCCAAGTTTCGGCAGTAAACCCTGTTATAAAGAGTTCCACCTGTTAGTTTTCAAAACAAAATCTTTTATTGAACATGAAAGTTGGTTCTTTGCTATTTACAATATCGTTCATGTGACCACTACGGTTCCTGTTACAGGCCTGCATCCTAACATTAAATATGTTGATGACTTTTTCCAATAAAAGCAGTTCTATGGCCTCAATTTCATCTGGAATGTTGTTCTTAAGATCTAGAATTGTTTGTGAATCATTGCTATACACTTTACTTTTCAAAAAACCCAAAGAAAATAATCTAACGTGGTTAAATCGCATGATCTTGGTGGTCAATTGACATCAGAATTTTTTGAAATTATGCGATCATCGAATTTGGTTGCCAATAAGTCGAGTGTTTCACGATTTGTGTGCGAGTTATTTGAATTTTGTAAGGATGCATGTGTAAATCAACATGGAAAATTCGACGTAAAGTGGTTAAAGACACGTTATCAGAGATGCTTGGCTCTTCACGAACATTTTCATGTATAGCGGTTTCTGTTCCACGAGTACGTTGATGTTCACCACTTCGATAGTGTTTATATGCTCTATGATCAGAAACTGATCCAGATTTTTCAAAATGTTCAACAATTTTGCGAATTTCAGACTCTATAGGACCCCCATGTCGACCAAAATCATCACGTAATTTACGAAATGTTTTTTTACAGAACGACCATTTTGGTAATAAGTTTGGAGAACCAAAATGCGTTGCTGTATTGTAAACGAACCCATCACTAATATGGCATAGTTTTGACTTTTCCATAGTTAAACAATTTTTGGGGTGTTACGGCACAATAAATATTTTTGAGCTTAAAAGAAAAACAACAGATGGAACACCCTTTATATAGAGAAAGAAAATGGTAATAATAATGTAAACCATGATACAACAAATTGAGTGGTAACGGTTTTCTTTGAAAAGGGTTTTGCGTCGTGAGGATGTTGAGGCTTGCGTGCTCAGGGCCTACACCGTGAACGGAATAAAACTGTAATTAAATTGAAATGGTGTGAACTCGGTGTGCCCACCCAGGATCACCCCGAATGACAAGTACAATGTCTGCTGAACAAACCCTCTATTGACCCATCGACCCCTAGAGGCCGATGCCCAGTTACAACGAAACAGCATAATAGGGTAGGGACGTTTTTCCAACAGACAAAGCTCCACTTGGAGAGACCACTAGGTAATCTCCCATAATTCACACTCTGACAGCTTCAGGCTACCGGAGTGCCACAGAAAGACCGTCTAGATTTTACGGTCGTCCACAAATGGACGACACATATGCTGGACTTGCCACTCCGAGCATCTTATTGCAAAACTCTTAAACAAAATTGGTGTAAAAAAATCGTACCTTTGGGCCTCATCCAAGGTTGCGGTGCCTTTCACCAATACCAACATGAGTTTATAAATTCCCGATTGACCACCTGTATGTTGCGTTGGAGTCGTCCCGCCTTCAACAAAACGAATGGCCTCGGTTGGCCACTCGTAACCGTAATTTCGTTTGATGTTGTTCCGCATTTGGTAATAAAAATAATTCTGCTGAATTCGTTGTGCGTCTCATGCCTTTGGTAATAAAAGTACCGTTGGCATTATCCCGGCGTAAACCGAAGAACGTTGTGCATTGTCCCGCCGTAAACCGACATATTGTTGGACGTTGGCTCGCCGAAAACCGAAGATTTGAATGGCCTCAATTAGCCACCCGTAAAAAACTGTGATACACTTAAATTAATTGCGTCACCCGTTAATGATGTTTCACTCGCTAATCAATTGCGTCACCCGTTGATAAAAATGTGGTACACTATTTGCGGCACCAGATAATAATTTACGGTGCCCGTTTCATTAGGGTACTGGTTGAATGGTATTCTTATTATTGAATTGTCTTTGATGGCGTTCTTCAATCCAATTTTCCAAACCTTCATTATATTAAAAAAACTATTTTTTTCACGCAATTTTCATACAACAAATAAATTTTTTGGAATATGAAACAATATATGAAACAATTTTTGTTTTTAGTATTTTAATGTGAATTAATAATTAATTTTATTTAAACTCTTTTCTAATTTTGTAATTAATATTTAACTTAAATTCACAAAAAAATTTGTTCATTTTTAAGAAAAAACAAAGATAATCTCACACTTGACTATATTTTATATTAAAATACTACCAAATTTTACTACCAAAATTCTCGCACTAAGAAAAATCTAGAAGAATATTTTTAGTTTATCGTGCACGTTACAATTTTTTCACACGGCCCATCATACCATACGCCCATCTATTCTTACTGGTCGCATGCACACGCACAAGGTGCAATTTGGTCTGGCTCTCAAATTATTCGACGTTTACCAGAGTATAAAGGCCAATTCACACTCACAAAAAAAACTTAGTGACAATGCCCGAGGGTAGATGGCAATGCCATCAGTAAAATGCTATAATTATTCGATGGTAACGATATTTTCTAGAAATAAATACAAAAACAATGATCGCAGGTGAGCGCAACGTTTTCACCCCGGATCAAAGTGTTTTAAGCATTTCAAGGAGCGTATTTTTGTATGTCTATTTAACATAATGATTACCGGTAGAGGATCAAATCAGGAGAGCTTGAACAAAAATTTTCATGAAGTATACATTTTAAGCATTTTTGGGTATTTATACAAAACCAATTAGTGTATCTAGTAAAATTTGTCTGGGCCCAAAGCATATTATGATTCATATACGTAGCCGACAAACAAAATTCGCATGCTTACACTAAATAACTAGAGATTATTTGTCGGCCTGCGCGATGTGTAAAATGTGCATGCAAATTGTGAAAAAGCAAATATTTAATGTTTATAAATTACAAATATAAATAAAACCCCTTTTATCGGTTTTTGTTTGTTTTTGTATTTATATTTGTTGCCGTCTCAAGATAAAATTTTATTTAAAAATCACATTTTTTAGACTTAAAGAGAGTTGAAACCTTTATTCCCACAAATAAAATATTATTGATTAATTGATGTGAGTGCGCTAATCAAAGATTTTTTTTTTTTATTTTTATTTTCAGGTAAACAACGATTGTATTTAATACTTACATATATACATTATATATGGTCTACATACTACAAGTAAGTGTTTGTGCATTTTTACTGATCACAATGATCATCGCGGTCTTCATAATTTATTAGAACCACGTAATTTTATTTTGGAAAATTTAAAATTCTAATTAAAATGGCCTTTAAAATTTTTTCACGATTTTTTGTTTCTGTGGTTCAAAAGGATACGTACGTATAATACGATAGCAACTTGAGAAGACGACGAAACCAACATACATACATACACAAAAAAAAAGTTATGATCGATTTTTTAGAGTTTTTCGAATTCAACCAAAATAACATTTTTTAAATATTTTCAAATATTCTGAGAATTGATAATTTTCAATAATTTTTTTGTTTTACTTTTAAATGATCATGATGATGATTATAATGATGATTATTGAAAAGAATTGAAGAATGGTTTAAATTCTTTTCGTAAAGGAATTTTTGATTACTTTTATGATTCTTATGATTTTATAAATCGTTTATCAGACAACAACTACAAAAAAAAAAAAAAAAATATTGAAACAAATGTTCGGTATTTGTTAAAATTGTTACGATCTCTCAGCTAGAGCTGTACGCTAGTGGTGGAATGGAGTCGCAAAATATCTAGTTCATTGCGCAATTAACCCAATAAACAATTATCTTAACACTTTCATCGTTATTTAATTCAAATTAAATTAACAAAACCCAAATACTTTTAGTTTTTCATATAATCCATCATCGTCAGCATCAAATTCGTGGCAAACCACCAAAATATCTTAAAATCTACAATCACTTTTATTTATGTTTTACATACAAATTATTGATCTTTTCCCGATTAGACTTTCTATGTTCCGCGCTGCGCTAAAAAAGGGTGTGTATCTGTTTTTTTTTTTCAAATTTCAAATTACATTATCGTATTATACAGTGTTTGAACGCACACAGGGTAAAAGATGAAGAAATCAAAGAAAATCTTCAAGTATAACATCATTTTACATGCTTTATTTTAATTTTATATAACAAACAAGAAACAGGAATTATGTTGAAAGAAAATTATATAAATTTTTCTTTATACCTTGTAGTTGGATGGTTGTTAGAATTTGATTTTATTTGTAAATAGAGTAACAATATATTGTAATGCGATATAATGAGATGAGAGGGGCGTCTGCTGAGGTACTGTTTCAAACTGGCTAGTACATGCGAAATATTTAACCCACCTTGTTGTATAGAATATATGTTAACTTATCTTATAGTCACATAAATAAATAAAAAATCATTTTAATGACATCAAAAAGGGTTCGTCGCTTCAAATCTTTTGTATGGAGCAGCATACATTTATATCCTATAAAAGATAAATAAATAAATATAAAATTTAAATAAATACTTTAATTATATAGTGTTATTTATTTAATAAATAAGCATGTCATTATATCATTCCAAGACAAGGGAAGAAGAGTACACACATATTTTGTATAAAAAATGAAAAATTCTTATAAAATATTGCACGTACACGATGTGGGATGATCGCAGTCAAACCCAATTTTTTACTTTTGTAAAATATTTCTAATATTATATATTATATATATAAATTCATGTGAGATATGTAAATAATTCATCTGGATATGTTAATTACTTTGCGAACGAGGTTGTTGGCATTTAGGCACCAACTCTATAGGTATTTTATTTCAATTTAACCGTAGATTCAAGGTCCTTATTATGTGTAATGTACTTTCAATTCGAAAATAATAATTTTTGGGAAATAATTACAAAATTAATGAATATATATCTGACCTTCTAAGCGGGGGCTGACTACTACAATTACCCAGTTATATACAATGAAGTATTTCTCTTTTGAAGTACCATCGAATTTAATTTTAAATGAACATTTTCATTGCTAAAAACTATAAAATTGCTTTTATCGATAAAACTACAATATATTTCGTGCGGTTTGTTTTGATCTGAATTTTGAATCCAATTTTCATCTTACCTAATGAATTTTATCACAATCAGTTTGAAAATAGGCAAGTAACAATAAAATTGAAGATTCCCTAAATTCACAATTTAGAGTTCCACTTTCATTACATATAATCGTATTTCATCAAGCATGGTCCTAACCCAGAATTATATAAAAAATACGACTTGAAACCAATTTATCAAGGTTCGTCGTTCATTTCGATCATATTCTAGGGCTCAACAAAATAACATCATTGGTGGCAACAATTTTGTCAATAACTTATCAAATTTTATTTTAACTGCAGTGGCATGCGGTCTAACTCTAAAAATTTTTACCTTGAAATTTTAGAATCCAATTTAATAATAATTATAACGGAAATGGGTCTTACAGCCTTTTCCCTTTGCACTTTTGCATTTTTCGTCGTGATCGGTAAAGCTTTAGTCCAAATCGTAAAGGTGGCGACTTATTGCAGTGCGTAAATCTTATTACTGTGAACTATCATATTCCGACACAAGCATAGAATTTATTGCGACTAAATTAAAACTTAATACATTTCATTTAATAATTCACACATTTTATTTTCCACTTAATCCGACTATGGCTTTTTGTCACGATTTTCTTGACAGTGTTTCTAGTAATTTAATACCACTTATGAATGAGAACGTTGACTTCATTATTTTTGGTGATTTCAACTTTCCAGAGTTAGTCTTGATGATGGATGACAATGTCTTCCTTCCAGGTAATACTAACGATCATTCCGCCTTAATTTGTGATTTTATGGCAAACATAGGCGCTTCTCAGATTAACAATATACCAAACAGTTGCGGAACTTATCTGGACTTAATTTCTTACACCAACAATAATCGATCTTATAAACTCGAGCCCTGCGATCACTTTAACCGATTTTCGAGAATTTATCACACTCATGTTACAATCCAGATTTCCAGCGGATTTTCATATAACATGAATTTCATTAAGAATTGCTCTGTATTTGATTATGCGAATGCCGACCACGGTTCTATAAACAATTCCCTACGCTGAAGTTGATTGGACAGTTGTTCTATAAAACATTGATATTAATGGTGCAAGAGGCACCTTGAATGAGTTGTTAAATATTGCTACACGAAAATTTGTCCCTCAAAAGATAATAAAAAAGCTTCACGCCCATCATTGCTCCAGTGCTCCACCAAGGTCCTGCGTAATAAATCTCAACAGGAGATAAGGCGTACTGGTTTAGCTTTCGATTTTACTCAGTTTCAGTTTCAGCGCAGGCAGTTCTCCTGTCTTAAACAATTCCTGGACAATAATTACATGATTGATGTAGAGGACGATTTACGCTGTAACCCGAAGAAATTTTGGGGTTTTGTGAAACTGAAGAACCAAAATACCGGATTCCGTCGTTTGTGGTAACAATCTGCAATTTTTTGCCGATTACTGCAGTAGCGTTTTTGTTAAGGATATCTCACAAAGTCCTGCGTCTCTGTTGAAACTTTGCGCAGTTGTTTTTGCCGCCCTTTGTGCTAATTGTTTAACAGAGTCTCATAGAAGGCGTTTTCCCTGATGTTTGGAATGGTCAATAACGTAATTTTCTTTTATTATAAACAATGTATTAGCAGACGTCAGCATGGATTCTATCCGGGCCGCTCAAAGGTCACTAATTGGGCAGCTTTTCAGAAAAAATTTATCAATTTCATTGCTTCAAAAATTAAGGTGAATATAGTTTACCGACTTCGCTAAAGCTTTCGATAAACACCACCGGTTATTGTTGTATAAGCTTAGCGATCGTAAAACTTTAGTAAAAATTCATCACAGTCAATTTAAAATTTGCCATGTTCCGTCTAGCTTTTCCTTATTCCAGATATTTAGTAAAATTTCCGTTTAGCATTTTATTTAAATTTTAAATACCAAATTTTGTGACCATTATACATTTTTAATGTTAGGCGAATAAAAATTGCAATATCACGATATCATGGTGAATTTGGTGGCAGACTTTTTCGGATGAGCTTGGTGGAGTAAGTACACTGAAAGTGTTTCCAATCATTTTTTGGCAGATTTTGCATGTTGCACCTGTTTGTATTGTAGTTTTTTAAATTTGCTCAAACTTAATCCCGCTGTTGTTTTCGCCTCTCCACTCACTCGCCGTGCCGGAAATATCATAGTTACCTGAATACTATTTTGGTATATTTGCTATAATTTTTGCTTTTATTTTGGCGGGACGTTGTTTGCTTCGCCGTAAGTGAATTCATGCATTTTCCACATATTTCTTGTTTGTTGATATGGAAACATAGTTGACACAATTTTTCAAACATGCTTCTTCTAGGGTTAAAAGCACTCGGACAATCCTGGAATCTATTGCCATCGATTCTAACACAATTATTAGGAAAATGAAAAATTTGATTTGACAATTTTTCGTTCGGTCGAGACGGTTTGCCGGTAGTTATTTTAAAAATATTTGCTGGTCATTTCGATAAACCGCTTACGACACTTAAAAAATCGGTCTCTTTATAGGCTTTCAATGCAGCCCTTTCTTTTCAAAACAACAAAACTAGTTGAATTCACTTGATTCGCTCTTAACACCAATGGAGGCGAGGAAGGAGGTCGATGTCATCACAACAGATTTCAGTAAAGTCTTTAACAGAGCCTTATATAAAAGTTGTCGATGTCAAGTATCACTCAGATCACCCACAGCCGCTCATTTTATCGCGTTCGCCCTTTATCGTTTCCAGAGTAGTCATTTAGAATCAATGTCATGCCATCGACTCAATCGTGTACGCCGACGATACGAAAATATATAAAACTAATATTCCAACAAACTCTGGCCAACAAATCTTTTACAAGCTGACCTAAACATGGTTGCAATCTGGTCCTCAAAGAATCATCTCGAACTGAACTTGAGTAAATGTCAATCCATTTCTTATTTCCGAAAGCGCTTACCTTCTCAACCTAGAAATTATTCTATCAACATGGATGTTATTGCGATAGCGAATTAAACTTTAGGAATCATATTGGTAATAAAATTAACAGAGCAAAATCCGCACTTGGCTTCGTTAACCGCTGCTCTAAGGATTCCTTGATCCAGATTCCTTCGTTTTGCTCTCCGTGGGCTGCCCTCAGTAGATAATTTGTAACGGTTGGCTTCGACCCGCAGATTTCTTCGACCCGCAGGCGTCTCTCACGGTGATTTTGCCGACTAGTTTTCAGGGTTGTGGTCGTGAGGAAGTTGAGGCTTGCATTACTGAAATTGAATTTTTACTTCAGAATCCTTCCGAGCGACAAGTACGATGTCTGCTGAAGAAAAATTTAACACAAAAATTAACTTGAAATTGAGTAAATAAAATCAAAAGTAAAAAAAAAATACCATGTGCTTTTTGGTTGGCCCTTTTTAATGTCACCTCCCAAAAAAAAATTAACGATTCTTTACCGCAAAGCGGCTTTTACACCTTTGTCTTTCTTCTAATTTTATATGCACAATTTTCGATAAGAACTGAAAAAAATAACACAACTTTTATTTTAATTTTAATTAGGTATCAAAAATGGTTGAAAACCGAAAATCCCACACGTGTAATTAAATAAAATCAGCTCTCAATTCTCTTATACAAAAACCAAACTCTAACTCAGAAACTAAAAAAAGTTACTCGCACCAACCAAAAATCCAGAAGAACCTTTTTGGTTTTTTTTTGTGCGCGTCACACGCCTATCCCTTCACACCGCCCATCAATCCACACGCCAAAACAAAAAACGCACAACAAAAATACTCCTCTCCACTCTAACCGATCGCACACACGCACAAGGTGCAAATTGGTCTCGCTCTCAAAACTACTCGACGTTTACGCCATACGATAGAAGGGTGCAAAACATGAACTATGAACTAGAGCAATGCCATCTGTAAAATGCAATAATTATATTCGAAGGTAACGAATTTAAAAATTCAAAAACAAGACCACATACGAAATAAAGTTATGACCCCTCAAGGTGTCGTGAAAAATTTTAGGTTGGCTATCTACCTAAAACGTTTGAACCTTTTTAATGTCCATGCTCTTAATAATCGTCTTATTGTTGCGGGTATAACTTTATCCTTACTCAAACGAATACAATTTTATGTACGCCCTCGTCCGTTAAGATGGGTTCCTGCATTTAGAACTGCACCTCACAGAACTCTTTACGTCCAGAACGAACCCATTACTAAGAATTTTTCCATTATAACATTGGTTTACAATAGAGGCTCGATTTTTTGTGACTAACTTCGTTCCATATATTAGGTGTATGACTTAATTTTTACAGATTTTTCAGCAAATTTATTTTTATATAAAAAATAGGCAACATTGAATTTAATCTTGAAAATCTTGTCCACCGTTTTTTTATGGCCATGCGCCATAATATCTGAGAACATACGAATGACGTCCCGAAAGAGACTTGCAGTCTTCGACGCAATAAAGTCATCGACGAATTTACGCACATCGTCCAGCGTCTTGAAACAGTTCATTCACTAAGGCGTGCTACATTGTCCGGAACAAATGGTAGTGGGTTGGAGCCGATTCAGGTGAATATACCGCGTGCGGGAGAACTACCCGCCTCAAGCTCAGAACGATCTTCTGAGTCACAAGAGCCACGTGAGGTCGGACGTTGCCATGCAACCATATGACTTGCATGCTTCCTAGCCCTGGTTCCGCCGTCACCGTTTGACCAGTTTCCAGGAGTTCGTAATAAGACACACGCTTCATGCCCCACCAGAAACGCAGGAGAACCTTCTTTAAGTGGATGCTCCGTTTCGCCGTCGATGTACTGGGTTGAACGGGATGATCTATCCACGACTTTTTATGTTTATGGTTTTCGTAAATACATACTTTTCATCTCGGATGGAAAGGTTGCCGAATGTGCTGTTTATCAGTTGCCATCTTAATCTCTGCTATTTTGAGAGGTTATGTAATACACGTAGATTTGTCATTCGGTGTTCTGAAACCTTGCATCCGATCCTGTAAAAACCATAAAATACCGTGAAAATATTTCTATTTTAAATATAATTGAAGAAAAAAATCTGTTAAAATTAAGTCATACGCACCTAATAATTTATGTCAAACCCGAGTGAACGACGCAAATCGAAAAAAAGTAAAATTTAATTTTGTACGTCAAAACATTGCTGACGATGTAATAGAACAAACCCGGGCAACACTGCAACGTAATTCACATTCGCGCACAATTCGTCAATATACAAATAATTATAATCAATTAATTATAATTTGACCAAACTGTCCATGTAAAATCATAACACAAAACCAGTAGAAATAAAATATCCACAAATTTTGACAGTCCGAATCAAACAAATTCTTGGTTTTCTTTGTGATAAATGAGTGATGAGTGCGTTTTATGGCAAAAGCTGTTAAAAATATCGAGATATTTTTTTATTATTTTTGTCCGACGTTCAGTCTTAACCCAAAATACACTCAAATTTAATAATTTATTTTATTTTCCTAATTCAAAACGCACAAAATGTAAAACACAAAAAGAATGAATTTGAAAGCTCGTTTGTTTATTAAAAACTCTTTTTTCGAAATTCGAAATCGAAAATTCGAACTTTTAAACTTCAATTGAATTACCGATTGTAGTCGTCGATTAACACTTTAAACTGCCAATTAAGTGTGGTTTTGCAAATTAACTGTCGTTTTTATTTGGCTCTGTGGTGGGCTTCTTAGCAATCGATCTCCATTTAACATTTACTAATATTAATTAATTTGTATGAATGAAATAATTTCAAGGTTATGTTGAAACAAATTGAGCAATTTGACATGATGTTCATAGCAGTGCCACGCGTGATTTTTCGCAGTATCTTACCATGATGCATCTTGATTTCGAAAAATGTATTGAATTATGTGATAACGTGTTTACGAACATCCTTCTTTCGCCAAGCGCCAAAACTGAAAAGTGTAAGAACCGCCGGCCCAGCTCACAGTGTTTTCGTATAAAAGATTTATGTTTCGATTATGCATCGCTATATGTTTTCTTCATGTTGTCCGTGTGTCTACACTTACAGCCAACCATTAAAGTGTTGGCATTATTCATAGAAAATTATATAATTGTGTATTATAGGTTAGGTATACACAAAAATTTTAAATGCCAAGAATTTCATAACCGTATAATAAACGTTTCCCATTTGATTTATTTAAAAAATATTTAAATTTTCTTCACACCTTGTTCTTTTCTAACAGAAACAATCAAAATAGTATAATAATAATCTCTCTAGTTTTTGTTTATAAAATATTTTTAACACACACATCCACACATTTTATATATAAGTTATAACAAGACATAAATGGTTAAATTATTTTTTTTTGGTGGTTATTTTAAGGAAATCCATTCTCAATTCTGTAACGAAATAAAACAAGTCTTAAAAATTTTTGTTTTGTTTTTGGTTTTAATAAATATATTATTATTGGACGAGCAGCAATTAGCCAAACTTCGTAAAGACGTTTTTTGTACTTGTTGTTGTTGTATCTACTCACATGTGGTTTAAAGACGCTAAATTATTCAAGCTCCGCCTTTTCGTCATAAAAATAATTTTTAAAATTTTTCTTTTTATACGCACACTGCAAGACAATATTTTTTTTTTATTGTGTTCTGGTAAACTCGCGCTAATCTTTTTTCGAAAAAAAAAAAATGTAAAGTGTAATCAAACTGCTTACGGAGGGAAAAAAAATTAAGAAACCAAAAAGAAATCATTGCGACGACGATGATGGTTAAAAAATTTTTGTTATCTTATATATTTTATTTTATGTTATATTTTGGTGATCATAATAATAATAATAATAATGATGACGATGATGATGACCAACCAAAATGTGTATTAAATAATATGTGTGTGAGACAGAAGAAACGACATTTTTTCATCATATTAAGACAAGTTCTCGTGTCTTTTGATTTTCATTTCTTCGTCTGTCTTCTTAACGCTCGTATATATCTCTATGCACTATGTGACATGGCTGACTAATATTTAAGAATTTAAATTTGTTTTTTTTTTTTTAAAATGGAAGATGTGGTAATTTTTTTTTTTTTGGTATGTTATTTTATATTTAAATCCGTAATTAATTATAATTAGGCACCTTAATTGATGATATTAATTATCAAAATTATTTATCAAAAAAAAAAATTTAATTATAGTTAAACAATATGCAAATTATCTTGATATACATAAACAAATTGATTTTAATTATTTTTAAGCGCCATCTTCATTGTGATGGTCATGGTGTGTCATAATTGTTTTGATCTCATGTCGGATAAAATTTGATACGTATGTACTCCAAAAAATAAAAGCGGCGCGTAGGCGTGCGCGCACCCAGCGCTGATTATTAAGATATAAAATCATCGTTATTTTCCGGACAACTCCGGGTAATTACTTAATTAACTGTTGCTAATTATTCTCGCGAGATGTGAATTGATAAAATACAAAATAAAATAAATAATAATAAAAATCTTTTTAATTCTCTATACTACTTCATTGTGGGCCGACGAATTCTTATTTTATATTGATTTGAATCCGGATTTTTTTTTATGATTTGGTTTGAATAAATTAGTGTTTTATAGCACACCGGATTGACCAGTTACGACAACAAATTGTTTATATTATTATTTTTTTTTAATACACAAAAGCATGGTAGTAACATTATTGGTAAACCCTGTTTTGGGTGCCAACATTTTTTTTTGTAGCACAAATGATTTAGAAATCATAATTATTACTGTACTTTGAATTGAACTCAATAATATGCTCAAATTTAATCAAATTAAAATAAGTATTTATTAAAATTCACCAAATCATCATTAGATTCCCAACCCAAAATATTTAACTATTTTTATGGTAAAAATATGAAGAAATATGAAATCTTCAATCAACATAACTGTAGATAATAATCATTTAATATTCGATACAACAGAAGTTAAAAAAATATTTTGTTAGTAATTTGACATTATATACGTAATGCCGAGGGCGCCGATTTCACGATCATTATTATTTTAGATAGAAAGCTTCGAGTGCACAGGTATCATCCATAGTTAGAATTCGTTCAATTGCACTTTTAAGTATGATACTGTTAACCGTGTATAAATCAACCAACAAATTATCAATAATAAAAAAAAATACTTGAGAGATAATTAATTTTATAGCTGATTGTATCCTGAACTAAAAAAACGCTTCAAATTATAATCGCTTAATACTGGTAAAATTGAATCATTTTTTTTACGATTTCAAGCCAATTTTATACACCATCTTAAAATCCATAAAAACCAAATCTCGTAAAGAAAAAAATACTCGACCATGAAATATTTTTTTAGTTGTACATAAAGTATTACGTACGTAACTAACTAGAGACCAAAATGATAAAAAAAAGTTCATAATGTCATAAGAAATTTGTCTCTTCTCCTGTTTACAAAAAAATGTACGTACATACGTACATACATGCATTTATATGGTGGAACTATTCGCGAGTTATCGTTATGGTAATTTTTTACTTTACACAAAAAAAAAAAATTAATACTTAAAATGTTAATTTCTACGAATTGTAATAAAAAAGGAAAAAGGAATTAGAATCCATTAAAAAGAAACGAAAAAAAAAATTATATAAAGTCATAAAATTCGGTCTGTGAACCAAACCACAATAAGAAATTTTTCAAAGCTCGTAAAAAACTTGAGGCATAAAAATCCAGAAATGTCATATCTCAAAAAAAAAAAAAAAAAAAAAAAAATGTTACAAAACGAAACAGGCGATCATTTGTACAGTATCAAAACATCGGTATTAATGTGGTCGCCCTGAACTTATTTTACAAAAATTTCACTTAAATTTAACAAATATATCAATTACATTTCATCAATATCTTAGCGATATATCTCTCTGTACCATAATATGTACCTAGAGATATATAATTAACCAACTTTCAAAATAGAGTGTTAAACACGCGGTAATTTACGTGTATAATGTCTTGTTAGAAATGTAAAAATTTTTTAAAATCTATATATTTTCATTCGTTTACATAACATTTTATAATTCCAATTAATTTATAAGCACGACACAGAGTTTTATATCTCTATATTAAGTATAAAATATATATATAAAAAAAAAATAAATGCGCGCGATTCCTCATTGAATCGCGGAAATATCGCTTAATACTATGATTACATTTCGAGATAATTTTTTTTTTTTTTTTTATTAAAGCCAAGTGTTTTATTTATTGCTATTATGATTATTAAATTAAATATAATTTTTTTGAAATGTGACAGGTATTTAATATAAATATGATTTATTAATATTTGTAATTCGACATAAATATATGTATACGTTCTTAATCAAATTATTGATCTGATATAATTGTAACTGTGAATTCAAATGGTCCGATTTTTATTCACCTACAATTTTTTTTTTCTCTATTTTTATTGTAAACCAATCTTGGTTAGATTACATATATTGAAGGAAAACAAAAATCCTAAATTGAATTTGAAATTCTTAAATCATGCTCAATTTTCTTCCATTAAAACTTCTTTTCTTGGAAAGAGAAATAATATATTTAATCTAAATCCTAAATACTAATAATCGGATTAAATTTTTTGATGGTGTAGAATAGCTATTAAAATTTACAATTTGTAAATATGATTAATTATTTTTTCTTTCAAATATTCTCAATTCGAGAAATTTTCTAAATATCTAATTTTAAAATCAAAATAAAGTTAAAATTGCAAGCCGTTTGTAATACGAGAATGTAGACAATTTTATTTCTTAAATTTTATTTTTACCCATAATTTTTACTAATTAAAGCTGTCATTCTTATATTTTGCTTATTTTTCTACAATTAAAATTTATTTTCTTGTAAAGAGAAAAGCTAAATTTAATTTTAGCCAAATATTATATGTAATCTAAATTCTAAATGCTAATAGTTGTTATAAATTCCTCTTGATGCGATTAAAAATAAATTCTCAAAGTTAAGGAAAAAGTTCTCAAATTGAGAAATATTGGAAAAAAGTTTTTCACACAATAAGATTAGAATTGCGAAAAATGAAGTTAAGTTTGAAAAATACTAGATATTGAGTACAAAGTAATTCAAAAATCTCTAGATCCAAAATGCTAATAGGAGGAGTCATATAAAAATGTAAAAGGATGAAATATGAAACAGACACAATTTGCTTCTTTTCTTAATTCAAACGCTTTGGCGTAATATAATCTCTGAATATTTTGAATTTTTGAATCGTTAACTGAGTCCGACTACCTGGGCTTGGTAAAACGTTATCCGTTTTATAGATCGATTCAGCGAACATTAATTTCAGGTGTAAACTGAAAATGTAATATTGTTTAGGTGTTGATAACCTTTTTTACTGTATAAGATAAGAACGCGACAGATGGCTGATTTACTATTTTAGTCGAGTCTTGGGGACATATAAGGGATGAGCTTAAGTTTCAAATTTAAATAATAAGTGAGAATATCTTTTCCGCTGGTTCAGCCTCTCACCAACATCATCCCGTCGCGAGAATATCTTTTCCTTTAAGTGATAATTTTTATTTATTTTGTTTTTACTTTTATTTTGTACTAGTTTCGAAAGCTCTCTCTCTTCGTCAGCTATTTACTCTATTCTCGTTTACTCGTGAATAAAGTAAACAGTTCAAAAAATAAATAAAAACAGAAAACTAAATAAAAATGATCACTTAAAGGAAAAGATATTCTCGCGACCAGATGATGTTGGTGTGAAGCTAGACAAGCGGCGATTCTGGGTGCAGCATATGAATGTGTTACACTTGATTGCCGATTGAGAGAGGTGTGCAGGATGTAAGCTGGCGCTTTCTCTGAAGTGGTCATTTATGTATTGGTTCTAATACAAAATTTTACGGATTTCTACGTTATTGAAAGTTGTTAGATTTGAGAATATAAGTTTGGCATTCTTGAGCGTTCCATTTATGGTAGGTGAGTGCTCGTGAAAACGTGCAATTAAGAGTGTTTGAGGATTGTTTTTTTAGATGATTGCTTGTTTATTTGTACTGACGAATTTCTTAATAGTTCAATTCAATAAAACAGTCTGTGTATATTTTTGAATTTCTGAAATAGTTTTGCAAGCGATTGTATAAAACCGTTCCTTCCAATTCACCGATTTTGAAATTTCTCATTTAAGAAATAAGTAATACAACTACCATTGAAAAAAGCGTTCCTCTATGCCCAACGGTGCAGATTATAGAAGTTCGCAATAAGATCCCTTGTGAATTTCGATTCAACTAACCATAAAATGTTTGAGATAAATAAATTATTTTGAAAATGCCAGGCCTTCTGGTAAAATTTCTGAACTGGTGTAAAATGTTTAATATGCAGTTTTCCACTAAAATTTTCGATTTTAAACCCTTTTAGAAACTTGAGTTCTGCTAATTTTGTCGATTTATGTAATTTACTTTTTTGTTTTGTGTACTCATCTATAAAAATCGGTGTGTAGCGCTTTATAGTGCTGTTGCGTGCACTTGCCTGCCATTATAATTATACACGGTGCTCATGGCTGGGAGGGTCAAATACAAGAAAGCATATATTTATTATTACCACAAGCATTACAAAAAACTTAGTCATGTGTAAAACGAAGTAAATTAAGAAGTTTTCTTTACCCAGAATTCGTCACTTTGGTGCCAGAAAAGTTCTCTCTCCATTGATTTAAAATCATTTAGCAAACCATTTTACACATTAGTAGAAACGAAATAATTTAAAACACATTTCACAAAAACAAATTTCTAAAAAACTAAGAAGTTTTCAGCTGTGAAAACTTTGAGATATGAATTTTCTCAAAATTAAAATTTCTAAGAAACGTTGTTCTTCACTAGAATGCAATTTTAGATATGAAAAACCCTTAGTAATCCTTAAAAACCCGTATCTTTTCTTCTAATAGATTAGAACTGTGTTACAATCTGCTTACGATCGCTAGGTGTCTGAAACCAGGTCGTTCCATCCCAAAAAACTCCTTGCCTATCATTCCCTATTGGTTTATAGGCTGTAAGAATAGGCCTAGCGTTATCCGGGACACTTGTTCAGTGCTTTGTCGTCGAGTACAATTAATCGATCGATTCTAATACACCCATTTTTTACAATCTACATATTTTCGACACACGGTCTCTTAGAGTTTTTAAATGGTTTTTTATCTGTTTATCTATTCGATTGCCATGTTCACTGGGTATGGGTAGGTTTTTGTGTGAACCTGTGAATCATCTGGTGTTGTGTTGATCTTTTCTCTAACGCTTGAATACAAGATGGTCCGGTTTAAAAGTGCCATTTTCATGATAGTATTTATTTTTATTTTGATTCATCATATTGCTACCTACAAATTGACCAAATAAATTCTGTACTTACCTCCTACTGCTTTGAAGGCAAAAATGAAACTAATACTGAAGGTCCAATAAGTTAAAACTGATAGAAACCTTGCTCTATGCGCAACGGTGCAAATTATAGAAGTTTGCAATACCATCCCTTGCACATTTCGTTTTATCTAATAATAAAATGTTTGTGATAAATAAATCATTTTCAAAAATCTAGCCTTCTCAGTGTATAACACTTTATGTGTCCACAAAATGGTGAAATACATAAAAATTGTTTTATCACAAGCATTACAAAAACCTAGTCACGTGCAAAACGAAAACAATTAAGATAGGTTATCTTCACAGCTGTGGTTCCCATCGATTTAAAGTCACTTAGCGAAACATTTTCCGATTTAGTGGAAACGCTATTATTAAAGATATATTTCACAAAAACAAATTTCTTTTATGAAAAAATTAAAGTTGTAATATGAATTAAAATTAGATGAAGTAAAATTAAAAAAAAACTAAATTTTCAAAACACGCAACAAGAAATTTAATTTTTGAAATATAAGAATTAAGTATTTTCTCAGACAACCTGAAAAGTTTCCGACTTAAAGAAGAAACAAGAAATTTTTTCTTCAAACCTATGTTTATTTCATTTACATCATTCGGGTGAAGGAGAAATTATTTCAGTTTATAGGAATTTAAAAAGCGATAGGGGCGAGAGTATAAAGAGAGTTTAAAAATAGTCAAGACACTATCTGCATTATCTTTCGGCTGGAATCTTTCGGCTAACTTTAATAAGGTGTTTATTTCTGTATATAGTCTCCTTGTAAATCAATACAATTCACTCAGCGAAGCTCCCACCTTTTCAACCCGTCCAAATAGTACTCGGCGTCTTTCTCTGCAAAATAGTTGTTTATGAGGGTGATTATCTCATTCGACTAAAATCTTTGTCCTCCGAGCGCAACTTTTAGATTAGGGAACAAAAAATTCGCTTGGAGTTACACTCAAAAGTAACGAGGATTATCAAGCATTTCAAGCCGTAATTTGTGGACTTTCGCCATGGTAACAGCTGAGGTGCGAGACGGCGCATTGTTCTGGCGGAACAAGAATTTTTTCTGAAAATGTGGCCATTTTCCTCAATTTCTGCCTTCAGCTAGTCAAGTAATGATTCGAATTATGCTCCTCTAATGGTTTTTCATTTTTGAAGATAATCGATTCAAATAACTCCATAACTGTTCCAGCGACAGTCGCCATCATTTTGCCAGCTGAAGGAACAGCCTTTGTCTTTTTAGAAGACCATTTTACCTGGGCAGTCCACTGTTTTGACTGTATCTTTGATTCTGGAGTGTAATGGCGTATCCAAGTTTCATCAACAGTAATTAGCCGACGCCAAAACTCTGATTTATAGCGCCTTAACTGCGCCAATTCAATTTTCATAAAGGCACATCGACTCGCTCAAACAATAGTTAAACAACAACTGCTAGTCCAAAATAGTTGATATTTCAAAGAGTACCTTTCAACTCATGCCCAAAAACACTCCCTCACTTTTGTTGACGAGTGCTGCCATCTTCATGTTGAAGTGACTCAATTATTAATAAAATCAGTAATTTTCTTTAGCTAAATTACATTATTTTAAACGACCATGATGAATATTTCGGAGAACTCTAGTTTTTGATCCTCATAATAAGCAGTTTCGACTCTGAACTTCAAATAATTTTTTACCGTAATTTTCAATTTTTTCCATAAATATAATTAAGAAATTTACTTATTTGTTGCTATACAAATCTTATTGCGGCAGCCTCCTTGTTAATTTGTGGATAATTAAGTTGTGCGTTTGGGAGTGCTTTAGATGCATTAGCATCTGACCGATCATGTTGGATGAGCTCTAGAACTGTACGAACTGGCAACTATTTGTAACTTTACATCTGCTTTTGTATCGTACAATTTAAACACTGGCGCAGAAGAGAAAAACCTCTTTCTAACAGTTTTAAGATGAATAAATTTAGATAAATACGTTGACATGCCTAAAAATGGTTGCAGTTCTGTTTGGTTTTTTCGAATCCTTCAATTTCACCTGAACAAATTATATTTCCCAAACACACTTGTTTTTATTTAACTTCAGTCCGACTTCATTCAATTTTCGTAAATAAATTGTAAAAATTAAAATTTCATCCATGGAGAATTAACAATTTTTAATACCTTCTAATGTTCGGCTCATTAAATCTTGAAAGATTTTGGGAGTTGTAGCTAGTCCGAAAGACAATCTTGGGTGAGAGTAAATTTCCCACGGCGTATCCCTTGCAAGATATTTTTATTATTCTTGGACTAACGTTTATCTGCTAATGCCCTCGGCATTAACACAAATTTTATTCACATCTGTTGGATTAAAACAAACCTTTGGGGATACAACTGGGGTAGCACCTTGGGTTTTTGTTAGTACTGCCGCTTTAACTGTATTGTCTATTTTCCCTTTAACTTTATGTCTTAAAAAATGCGACATTTTTCTCACTGGGTAAACTTCAAACTTGGGTTTATCCACTAAGTCGATGTCGTATTCGTAGTTTAAACAGCCTAATGCAGTAAAATGAACATTATATTCTTTATATTCTTTACATGCTGATTTACCAAAAACTGGTGTAACTTTCTTATCAATTATTATAAATGTCAGGGTTGTTTTGTTATTCCTTATCTGACAGTTAACACTAACTTCACCAATAACGTTAATTTGCGTCATCCCCAAACGCGATTAATTTTCTCGTACTTGATCCATATACTTTAAGATTGAATTGAGTTTTTATAAGTGATTCATCTTTTATTTTATTTTTTTTACCAATAATTACTTTAAACATTTATTTTGTGAATTTAAATTTTTTCGGAAAATTTTTGTAACATTTCTAACACCACATTATTACGTGGGCACAGTCGGGATGTATATGTCTGTATGCACCAACTACTTTGTAAAATATAGTATATAGAATCATAAAATAGTGTTGCCACACTCAAAATCCACTACCTATTTTAAATCTATTAGATTTGACATAAATTCTCGCTGAATTGTTTGAGCACAACCGCACGGTGTGAATAATCGAATTAGCAATATGTAATGGCTGGCGCAGCTGTCAACCGATAGTTTCTCCACCAATGCCATCTATTGAAAATAATCCGGAGTTACTATATAAATGAATGCTCACTGTCGAAATACAAACCGCATTGGTGGTGTTAAGTGCATTCACATACAAAATTTCCGGTTTTTCCAGATTTTCCGGTTTTTCTTTTAGGGGTTTCCGAATTTTATTCATATTTCCAAATTTTTTCGATTTACCGATTTTTCGTTCGGGTTTTTACGAATTTTCTTCGATTTTTTTTGGATTAGTCGGTTTTTCCGAATTGTCATTTTCTGAAACAACCCCAGTATTGAGGCAACAAAAAAAATCATGCTCATATTCATAGCCCCATAATACGACAAATTATAAATTCGTGATCCAGCTATTAAGAATTGGTCTAACTTCACGCAGTCGAAATTAGGACTAAACGTGCGTCGTTTTAATTTATTTCACTATGATGCTACATAAAATGTGGGCTAAAGTTTACTTTACGTATGCATCGAGAAAATCAGGTAAGCAGTATACATTTTAAAAATTTTTAAATGCAGGATTGTTTATCAACAGATTTTAGGAAGGGGAAGCTAATTTTTCCCAGAAAATTACCCCATTTTCCTGGAAAATTTTCACTTAAAAAAAAAAATTGGCATATTATTTTATTCAAAATACGTACAAATGTGTAATTTTTATAAAAATTTTGATATTACGATTGTATCTTAACAGTTTTTTGTCAGTACAAGTAATTTTTCCGGGAAAATTGTGCAGTTTTCCAGGAAAATTTTGAAATTTTTTCAATTCGTTTTTTAATTAGTTTGGCACTTGAATAATTGTATAAATTGCGGAAAGTGGGAGTTGGGGGCGGCAGCCTCCATCCTCTAAGGTATACAACGAATTAAAATTACATTAGGAAAAAAATATCTTTACGAAAATTGATTCTTTTAACATTTATGGCACTATCAGAAGAAGCGATAAAAGCGATAGAAACTCTTTGATCTGTGCCTGCAAGGTTGACGAAATAATTAGTATTAAGAAAAATAAAAAAAATATTGAAAAAATAAGAAAAATTTAGCCTCCCCCTCCTAAAAACTGACAGTAAACCTGATTTTCGCGATGTATACGTAAAGTAAAATTACGCCAAAATGTGTCCCGATTTTTCACACAGGTGTTCACTGTTAGTGTCAAAACTCAAATTCATAGCCCACTGACATGACAAATTATAAATACGGGATCCAGCTATTTACGAATTGGTCTAACTTCATCCAGTTCATATTACCTTTATTCGAATTCTTGAAATCGAATTCTTGAACTATCAAAAATTTAATTTTGCATTTTTATTTACAACATAGCGTTTGTCTTTTAAAAGGCCATCTAAGAACTTCGCAAATTTCGCAAAAGCGTTACGTTTACATATCACTAAATACTGATAATACGTTCACCATAATCGATATTTAAAAAATCACTCGACAAGTTTAAAAAATCACTCGATCGATTTCAACTTGTTCGGTCATCATCAAGAGCATCTACTGATTTGTAAAAGTAAAAATTTAGTTATATATAGTAGAAAATAGGCAAAATAGAAAATAAAAGAAGGAGAGACAAAAAATAGGCAATACAAATTAATCTATTGATCGACCCAACCATCTGTTGTTTATACGGAAAAATTAATAATAAAAAAGTGGTTGAGGGTAGCAGGTAAGCGATTAGTCATCGGCTTAGTAACAAAATTCTAGGTATATTGAATTACATTTAATTACCCGACATATTAGCCATATTATTACGAACGTGAGAATAGAACAGGATCCGTTACTGGTAAGAAATGGATTTCTCTCTTTGGTTAAGGAATATAGATTTTCCGTGTGGGTAACTGCATCAGGGAACCTTTCGAATTTCAAAATGAAACTTTGCGTACCGATTAAGCCCAATTTGAGCTAATTAGTGCTCACAGGAAAAAATAAGTGCTACTCCAGGAGCTTGAAAAACGAAAAAAATAAAACCCAATTTCTTGAAAAAAAAACAGAAATAATGTAAGCCTAATTTTAAAACTTTCCAAAAGCGACTACATTGATGAAATTTGTATTTATCATAGAAATATGATTTCCATAAATTTTCATTCATAAATTGAGGAAAAACATACTGGCCCCTAAAAGATACTATATTAAACTTAAAAAGTACAGAGGTGAACTTTATTAATTCCAGTCAGTCATGTTCATTGCCATCCGAAAAATATAATGACTGAATTTATGGTAATCCAGAATTGGCGCAATTTTGAACAACAAAGACCGTTGAATTAACGATTTTCTGAAAAAATAATGTTCTTGAAACCAATGTAGTTGGCACTTCTGATTGCGTATTTCTGATGGCAATGAACATACCTGATTGGAATATGTAATCAGAAATGCCAACTTTATTGGGTTCTCGAACACTTGTTGTTAGAAAATTGTTCATTCAATTGTCGTAGTTGTTCAATGAAGCTGGGTCAATTCTGGATTGGAATAAATTCAGCTACTATATTTTTAGGATGGCAATGAACATGCCTGGCTGGAATATGCTGTCTGAATTACTAGTTCTTTGATTTTATAAAACGTTATTCTTATTTTTTTAATTTGTTGTTCAACAAAAATATTATTGTACGATATACCTCTGTACTTTTTATGTTTAATATAGTATCTTTTAGGGGCCAGTTTGTTTTCCCGCAATTCATGAATGAAAATTTATGAAAATCATATTAGCTAAGCACAAATTTCGTCAGTGTAGCTGCCTTTGGAAAGTTTTAAAATTAGGCTTAAATTATTTGTGGTTTTTCTAGAAATTGGGTTGTATTTTTTTCGTCTTTCAGGCGAAATTTTAAATTTTCTTTCCCCGTTTTTTCGGCTCCTGGACTAGCACTAATTTTTTCGGTGAGGCCTAATTAGCACAAATTATGCTTAAGCGGTATGCATAATTTCATTTTGAAATTCTAAAGTTTCTCTGCTGCAGTTAACTGGCACGAATTTTCCTTAACCAAAATATACTAAACGAACCGATAGAAATCCGTTTCTCACCAATTACGGATCTACAGAGTTTAGCGGGAATATGAAATTTATTTTATTTTAAAATTGCCAAAACTTCTTAACAAACTAGGTCAAGCAGTTGAAATTAAATTTGAACCTAATTCTTGTAAAAGATTAGAAATGCGTATTATAAATTACATAAGTTTGTTAGTCGTAGGAATATGTAACAAATAGTGAAACGTTAAATATATTATGAAACCTCCCATAAATCAATGAAATGTGCAGCTCTCATTTCTATTTAGAAATGTTTTTTGAACTTATGAACCAACCCAATAAATCAGCAAACATATAAAAATAAATGCTTTAAGTATATTTATGATGATTAATCTTACACATTACATTGGGTTGTTGCTTGCATTGGACGCCGATATATCAATGCAAATAAATATTCGTACTTCGTAGTTTGTGTCTCGGATAAAAATGGGCCATTAAAATAATTGAATATTTTTTTTTATTATGATTGTTGTGCGCTATCATTAAATTCACACGAAAATCGATTTATAATAAATTAATACATTTTATTTTATATTTTTAATAGACGACTTAATATTTTTATGTACACAGTACGAGTACGAGTTCTTCCTGAAAGAACTTTTTTTTTTTTTTGATATATTGTGAGAGAATAAGATTTGAAATATTGATTAGAAAATAATAGAATATTATTATTATTATTATTTTATTTTAAATAAATAGATTTTTATAGTTTTACAGCTAGGTTTTTGATTATTTCGTGAAATTTTTAGTTTTCTATTTGTATTTTAGTTTTAAATTGGATGTTCCACTTTATATATGCGCCTTATGTACATATAAGACGAATACCTTAAGTATAGAGAAGAAAAATCTTAGTACCGTTTAAAAAATTTTCATTTTTTATTTTGTTAGAAAAGTGATTTATGATAGTGTTGATTATTTTACAATGTTGCTCATATTTCATAACTATTCGTATGAATTATTATTTATTTTAATGATTTCGCGTTTAGACGGAATTGATATATAAAGCATTTCAAGAGTATATAGAAAATCTACAAGGAAATTGACTCGTTTTCGCGCGCTACCGGTTTGTTAAATTAATTGGCTGTATTCTTGTTATCTTGATTGCAAACCAAATATTACATTTTTTTTACCATAATATTTCAATATACACCAATTATAATTAATTAACGTAATAATTTTTTTTAAATATTAAATTCTTATAATTATGAACAAAAAGGATCATCAAAAATTAATTCTTGTATATTATACATTTCTTTTTATCGTTCTTATGACTTTCTTACATTTAAATAAATAAGAGAGATTACGTTTATTTATATTTATATATAAAAAGATTTTTTAGTGGTAATAATTTTCTAAAATTTATTGAAACGCACCCAGATTTTTATCTACAAAATTAAATAATCAAATAAATTAACCAAAAAAATTATCTTCTGCGTTCCTTTACAAAATATTTAATTTTTTAATATTCTTCTGTTATAATCTTATTTTTTATTAGTTCAATTTTATTTATTACCGCACACAACCAGAGACGGACTTTGTAATGACCTTTGTTATTTTGTTAAACGAGCGATGTGCGCGCCCGTCGCGCTTTTACCGCCAAATTTTATTACTTAACGTTTTTTACGTTAAATTACAATGAAATTATAATTTCATGTACATAGTCTACAAATAGATAAAAGTTATAAAAAAAAAAAATTCTTTTTATTTACAATAATAAACCACCTACATTATAAATAAAATCCGAATACGAAATAAAAATAAAGTTCTTGTTTTCTTAAGGTTTTTAATTTTTTTTTGTTTTATTAAACCAAAGAGATAAAAATCGACTCCTTCTTCTACCCACTTGCATTTTATATATATATATATATATATATATATATACTTACGAAATAAAATTCTATGTACGAGTATATACACAAGAATCAAATATGAAGGTTTTCATTTCGTTTACTTATTTCTTATTAAAAAATAATAATAATATTATTATTATAATCTGAAATGAATAAAACATTGTGCTCGTGATCGCAACTCAATCTTAAAGAAAATGATAAAAATAATTTAACGAAAAAAAAAAATAAAAAAAAAAATTACAGAACATTAAACAAGTAATGAAACTCTAACTCCAGCACAGAAAATTATATAAATAAACCGAAATCATTTTCTTATTTTTTTTTTTGTTGTCTTGATTATTTAGAAATTTACATCATGTAGGTTCATAAGGGTACATAAAGTTTGAGAGCGACAATAAGGTTGGAATTTATTTATTGTTCACATCATTTCAGTTCATAAATTTTAAACTATTTTTGTACTGGAAATTAAATTCGGTTTAGACTCAACTTGAACAATAACTAGTTCTTTAGCACTTATGACATACCACACTAAAATAGTTTCCTCAAACATGATCCATTGCAATCGATAACTGACATACAAAATATCGTTGTAATTCAACTAATGCGATATTGCACAACAATATGAAACCCGATGCAACATTACGCCAGACATCTAATTATCGCAAACCAATATGCTGCAATATATTACACAAAATGTTGCAATAACTCGCATGATCCCGCAACATGTAACACACTGTACATAAATTTACCGGATGTTAAGACCCGTTGCATTGCATTCGCTTCCTGGCACTACAAATCACCAAGAACCTCTACCTTTTTGTCGGAATCGGACGGAATCTGTTGTAGTCATTTTCTGGCACTAGACCAGCCCCCTCCGATTTTTGGCAAAATCGTTCAAGCTGAAATAATTAAACCATCCCCTAAATACCTTTTATCAATTTTCAGACTCACCACTAATGATCTTTGGCTCTCGAACTCCTCACTTACCAACTATTATCAATATAATTCAAGCTGAAATTTTTAGCATAACTTTATAACTAGGATTCGGTGAAATTGAGTCTTGGTACTTGAACATCCCCTTTCAGGAATTTTTATCAAAGTGGTCAGAATGTCTGAAAAAAATTAAATGCGTTCAGGACCCCACTGAATGCCGCTAGTCCAATGTTCGCGCATTTAGGAACCGTCGCATTCAATTCACGATACTCCAAAACCTCACTTTAAGGAATTTTTACCTTTCAAGTACGAAAGAGAAATAAAAGATAATAAAATGGATTTTATGCACGGAAAAAGAAATTTATTATTTTTTCGCTAGATGGCTTTAGTAACATATACCTAATATAAACATAAAGAAAATTCGCTATATTTTACAATTTTGTTTTGATAAAGGCGAAAACGCAAGTCAGGCGACTGAAATTGCGGATACTGTCATAGCCAACCACACGTAATTTTGGTTTCGTCGATTCGGTTCCGGTAATTTTGATATCAAAGATTCACCACGCACTAGAAGGCCTATCGTCGGAAATGTCGATAAAATCGTGGAAATTATCGGAGCAAACCGGTATGCAAGCTGTCGTAGTATCGCCCAGGACCTGAAGATCGATTAGACTCCAAGATGAGGTTATTACGCATTCACCTTAAAGTGCGGATTTGGCACCAAGTGATTATCATCTCTTTTAGTCCGAAAACGCTCTTGACATTGTAAAAATAGCCTCAAAAGAGGCTTGTGAAAACTGGCTATCTCACTTTTTTGCTATTAGGAACAAGGCATTTTGGAAAAGCGGCTTAATGAAATTGCCTTCTTAATGGCAACGAGTTATCGAAAAAAGGCGCATATTTGTGCCAAAACGAATGATTGTAGCCATGTTAAATAAAAGCCCGAAATAAATGTAAAAATATTGGATTTCGTTTTCCCCAACCTTATATATTTCTGGTACTTGAAAATCCAATCTGTGCAATTTTCACAAAAGTCCCCACCGGAAAATCCCATAATCGAATCTCACCGAAAGCAATCTCTCTCCATCATATTGGATTCCTGGTGCTACTTTTGAGTTAATAATTTTCATCAATATCGTTTAAATTGTTTAAACTCAAACATTTAAAATTAAAAGCCCAATCCAAAATGATGACTGATACATAGAAACAAAGAAACAAAGATATAAAGATACAAAGATACAAAGATACAAAGATACAAAGATACAAAGATACAAAGATACAAAGATACAAAGATACAAAGATACAAAGATACAAAGATACAAAGATACAAAGATACAAAGATACAAAGATACAAAGATACAAAGATACAAAGATACAAAGATACAAAGATACAAAGATACAAAGATACAAAGATACAAAGATACAAAGATACAAAGATACAAAGATACAAAGATACAAAGATACAAAGATACAAAGATACAAAGATACAAAGATACAAAGATACAAAGATACAAAGATACAAAGATACAAAGATACAAAGATACAAAGATACAAAGATACAAAGATACAAAGATACAAAGATACAAAGATACAAAGATACAAAGATACAAAGATACAAAGATACAAAGATACAAAGATACAAAGATACAAAGATACAAAGATACAAAGATACAAAGATACAAAGATACAAAGATACAAAGATACAAAGATACAAAGATACAAAGATACAAAGATACAAAGATACAAAGATACAAAGATACAAAGATACAAAGATACAAAGATACAAAGATACAAAGATACAAAGATACAAAGATACAAAGATACAAAGATACAAAGATACAAAGATACAAAGATACAAAGATACAAAGATACAAAGATACAAAGATACAAAGATACAAAGATACAAAGATACAAAGATACAAAGATACAAAGATACAAAGATACAAAGATACAAAGATACAAAGATACAAAGATACAAAGATACAAAGATACAAAGATACAAAGATACAAAGATACAAAGATACAAAGATACAAAGATACAAAGATACAAAGATACAAAGATACAAAGATACAAAGATACAAAGATACAAAGATACAAAGATACAAAGATACAAAGATACAAAGATACAAAGATACAAAGATACAAAGATACAAAGATACAAAGATACAAAGATACAAAGATACAAAGATACAAAGATACAAAGATACAAAGATACAAAGATACAAAGATACAAAAATACAAAGATACAAAGATATAAAGACCCAAATAAACAAAAAAAGATACCGCTTGAAATACCGCGGTAGTTTTCAATATCCGTTCTCCGTTCTTTTCCGTGAACGAAATATTCCACTCGCCAAAGTCAAACTGAAGCGGTACGACAGTGGTTCAACCAAAGCATAAGCATACTGTTTTAACACAAGAAAGTTAATTTAGTCCGGGCCACAACTAATATTCTCATTTACATTCAACGGCGCATGCAGAGCGTAATCGGTATAGTAAACAAATTGAATGTTTGGATTTTTTAGTAAAATCAAAATCGTCATAATTTCTTGAAGCAGGGACATATATATTTCAAAAAATGCTGCAAACGCGACGTGATGCTTTGCGGGTCACCGTGAAAGAATTGAGAGACATTTATGAGGGTATAAATAATATTTCTAATATCCATTTGAACCTCAACAGTATATGAATCACCCAAGAAACGATTTTAAAGTTTAAATTGAGATGTGAGAGCACTAAATGAATGGTGGATTTAATTTTTATCTTTTAAAAGTTTCAGATTTCCGATTTTTTAGGCCAAGTTCATTATTTTTTAAATTTAAGCATCCAAACTATCTGTTTAAATTAATACTAACGTTTACATTAATACAGTTTTCAAAAATTAATTGGATGTGCAGTGGTGTATGAAAAATAATCGAAGAAGCGCCAAGATCATCACGAGCATGATTGTACCGTGTGATTCCACTGGCACGAACACCAGATCGAGGATATTACTGCGCTGGTTCTTGATATTGTTAATCTGTCTTAGTCCTAGTGAACAGATAGAGTCCATTAAGGTTAAGGTCTCCCAAAATCAACACAGAATCGAAATTAGCAGCTGCAAATGCTAGCTGGTTTGAGAAACATGCAAATAGCTCCTAAAATCCTAATCCTGTTTACAAACTGACTTTTGTAAAGTACATTCCGAAAAATTCTAACGTGCAGAAAGTGGAATGCGTATATGTTTTAAATTGGGGTGTATAGGTGAACGTGAAATCGGACAACTCGACCTACAAGAGAAAAATTTTGGACGTCGGTATCTATGGATTGGGTCCATCTTGAATAATACTTTAGAAATAAAACAAATAAATAACAACCAAGCCAAACAAAGATATTATTTTAAAAATTTGAAAAACTCCAAAATAGCTTGGAAGAATTGTAAAAAATTGGGTTTTTCTAGCGAATAAATTTTGGTTGGCATCACTAAATTTGTGATTATTTGGGAATTTTGCCACTACCTGACGCTAAATCTGATCATTCTGTAAGTGATACTTTTGCATTTAATTATGTTGATGAATGATGATGAAGTTATTATTTTAAATAATATTCGTGAAATTAAATCTGATTCAAAAGCTTATGGTATGGTGGATTTTAAAGTCTTAAAATTTTTTATCGATTTATTTCTCCCTCTTATAACTTTCATTATTAACCAGTGTCTGTCTAAATCTGTGTTTCCTGATTTATGGATATTGACATCCATAATTGCTTTACCAAAGAAGGATGCAATGTCCAATATAGGAAATATATGTCCTATTAGTATTTTGCCTGCTCTGCCAACAGTTCTAGAAGAGATCATGCACCGTCAAATACAGGAGCATCTTCGTAAGTTTAATTTCCTAAGCAAGCTTCAAGCGGGGTACAAATCCGAGTAATATTATTGATGTATTGTCTGCTGTATTGCACAAACAAAATTCGGTTGCTATTTTAGTCCTACCACATTTTTCTAAAGCATATGTGTTAATCATATTCATTTGCATCAGAAGTTACATTTGTATTAAAAATTTTCTAAGTGAAGCATGGTATGGATCACTCGGATATTTGTGAAATGGTGGTAGGTGTACCTCATGAGTCGGTCTTAGATCATATCTTAGTACATATTGGCTTCAGTATTAGCCGATATAGCAGCAGCTTCTTGTGAATTGTAAGCTCAGAGCCTCTACGTATGAGCCAATAAATTTTTCTAAACTTATGCCAAGATATTTAGGTTTGTTTGCATATGGCACCGGTCGTGAGTTAACTGCGGGACACGACACCGGCAGAGATTTTCTTTAGTTCGGAGTATTCTTCCTTCGGAGTATGGCATATAACTTCCTCGACAGATCTCTATATGCAGCTTGAATTCCAGTCCACTGGGTCACACTTTATCGTATGTGGGGGCAACGTCCAGAAATATGCTGGAGCATACATTTTACGTTCTAATGTTTTTTCAATAATGTTGGTGATTCTATGCACCTGTTCGATTGTGGAGTACTTTTCTCTGAATTCACATTGATGTGGAGGAATTAGTTGTCGATCGTCAATTATTGGTTTAAGTCGTTTTAGTAATAATTTTTTAAAGAGTTTTGACATAACTGGCAGCAATAAAATTGGTCAGTATATTTTTTTATCATTATAGGTGGTTTATCAGGTTTTGCTATCATGATTACTTCTGCTACTGCCCACTGCCACGAAACATATTTTAACCGAAAGCTTGCATTTATGTGTAATAGCTTACGAAATCCTTTATCTGGTGGAGCCTTGATTATTTGGGTAAGTAATCAGCCCTGGGGCTTTTTTAATATTCATGTTGCTTTTTTCTCTTTAGGACCTCTTGCCCAGGTTCCATCCTCCTTTTGAAGTGAAGGCACTTGCATTTTGGGTCGTTTGAGTCCTTTCGTCACTTTCCACAGTGAATAACCAGAATTTTTGTATTCTGTACAATGGGGGTACTTGCCAAATCAGCATAGTGAATTGTTTAATTGAGTTGTTATAATTCATCTTCCAACTGGTAAGATTTTCTTATCTTACCTGAATATTGATTTTTTCCTCTATTACTTCACGAAAGAGATCCCAGTTTGTTTTTGAATTTGTTAATCTGGGCGCACTCTCCCTTTGAATTACCTTTTCCCTGACTGTCATAATAACCGGGGTATGATCCTATACTAGAGAATTACTGTCTTCAATATAAGTGTAGTTCTGGCATATACCTATTGCTACATAAAAGTCTATTAGTTCAGGTATTTTCGTTCGATTACTACGCCAGTATGTTGGGGAACCACCAGAGTAAAATTCTCATTTTGATGTCTGCCCTGTTAGGAAGCAATTTTTTACCTTTTGTCGTCGTAATCTTTGTCAGTAACCGATTTCATCAGTGACTGAATTTCTAGGAAACGGGTTACACCCACAATATTTATTGGTGGTGGTGGGTTTTCTTCCGGTTGTACCAAATTTGGTGTAATGTTCTTGGTAGGTTTTTTGATTGATTTGCTTTGGGTAGAACAACTTTTAAATCTGAACTAGATTATCCCCTACCATTTAATTGCTCAGCCTCAGGTGATGTTTCTGCTTTTCTTTTCTTTCTCTTCCAGGGCTGTTTTTTCTTCCTTAGGATCCAGTCATCTCTCTTTGTAATTCATTTTCATCAGTGAAATAGATGAATTTGTTTGGTTCAATGCTTCCTATATCGCAATCTTCTTTTGAATCCTGATTCATTTTTAGGTTTTCATTTTCTCGCTTTGAATTGTCAATTTTTTCACTTAGATTTGCAAATAATTGCTCCATATGCTCTAGTCTCCGCCAACTCATATTCTCTTTTTCTAGGTCAATAGTTGTTTTACTAGATTCGGCTACTTGCAAAGTAAAATTTTCAGCGCCATCACTTATTTCGCGTAATGTTTGTCCAGTACATCTAGTTACAACATTAGAAAAGCATTTGCTTGGTCAGCTACCGAGTTGCTTCTATTTTTTTTATCGGTTATTTTTGTAAATTTGATCTTCTCTGGAACGGATTTGATATTCCTTGATAATGCAATAGATGGCCTTCCCCAGAATCACGGAAATTTGGCAGCGGAAAATAAGAGACTACGCTACTCACCGCAAGTGGCAGCACTATCACTAAAGAGAATTTCTTTTCTTATATAATTACCAGCAGAACAATTTTATTCATTTTGAATCTCTTTTTTCACTAAATAAAACATCTCAGCGTAATAAAATATTAAAAGTGACCCTTAAAATGGCAAATTGATTGATCTCCGAAGTAAAGGAACTCGATATATGAAATGTTGAAATTTAAAAATATTCTGTCCGGCATTTCTTCCACTAGTAACCAACAGTTTTGGTTGTTTTTCTAATAGCTCAGGTCATACTGAGGCTATATGGTTTGAGATATTGGCAAAAAACTTAAAATAACTTATATGGCCGCAGAAAATCAATAAATTCTATAGTCAATGAGTTTTCCCCAAATTTTCCATATAGTCGCAGTATGACCTAAGCTATTAGAAAAACAACCGAAAGTATTAGTTACTAGTAGAAGTTTTTGAGATATTGGACAAAAACTGAAAATAACCAATATGGCCGCAGAAAATCAAAATTTTTAGTGAAAATCATAATCCACAAATTTTTCCGTAATGCCCCTGTATGTGATGCGAATGTTACAAAATTTAATTAAGAAATAGCGGAGTTTCGTCCAGTTTAAAATTTATTTATGTCGTGTAACATGTCCAGATACCATTTTTCATAAGGACTGGTTATGGTATGGCCAGTAAGTCCAGCATGAACAGATCCTAAAATTGTGTCTAAAACTTACTTTAAAATCACTGATCAATACTGCTATCCAAATTTCATCGTTATTCGTTAAGAAATGGCGGAAAGACGGAATATTGTTAAATTTCATGATTTCATATACCGAGTTTTTTTACTTAGGAGATCAATCAATTTGTCATTTTAAGGATCACTTTTAATATTTTATTCCGCTGAGATTTTAGTGAAAAAAGTGATACGTAATGAATAAAAAATTCCCGCTGGTAACTATATAACAAAATTTATTCTCTTTAGTGCTAATGCTGCCACTTGCGGCGGGTAGCGTAATCTCTTATTTTCCACTGTCAAATTGCCGCTATCTTATACAGCATATTTTTAATCTTTTACGTATTCCATTTAGATTTAGATATAGATTTATTACTAAATAAATACGGCTGCCTTTATCTACATATTCTATGGTATACATTGTATGCAGAAAAAAAATGTTATAAATTGTAATTAAGCTCCGACTGAATTAATAAAACGACGTGTATGCAAAAATATTTTCATACCTCATTTGAATATTAAAAAAATGGGAAAAAAAATTAAATTTCCGCTAAATTTTATTTTTTTTGCACAATCATCACTTGAAATTCGCACAAATAAATTATAATAATACGCTAGCAATAAATCAATTAATATAAAATACGTTTATTTATCACACAAACATCAACACGTAATTTACGAAGTAAGAAGCGCACGATTTATCGAACAGTTTTATATCACCCGCCTATTCTAGGGTTAAAAATATAAATTTATTCGTTTTGCTCTAACATGACAACAATAATTCACATTAATCTTAATAGAGTTTTAATTTCATCGCGCGCGCGTGCGCGCCCTTTTCTTATATATGTGAAAATCATATCTTAACAGAGTCGGAAAAATCTTTTTGCTATTAATCGAGTAAATCATAAATAATTTAATTAGATTATACGACAAAGAAATATCTAAAATTTATGTTCTTTTCTTGTAATTTCAGGTACGTAACAAAATTTATGAACACGGAATGATTTTGTAAGTAGTAATTAAAATTGATATGATTTCTCTTCCGGTATGAATTTGAGGTTAAAGATCATATTGGGCTGTCAATCAATGTAAATGTATTGGGAATTGATTTAACATTCTATTTTTATGGTGTGCAGCAATTACCCAGTAGTACAAATCAGCGCACAAAGAGCGCATAAACAGCATATAATTAGAGCGCTCAATTTTTACTTCAAACTGATGCACCTAATTCCATGCTATTCGTATTGTTCTCGACCGAAAACTCGGTTTTATTTCCCCTACAAATTAATTTATCTCTCTTTCACTTTGATTTGAGTATAATATCTAACTGTTGTTAACCGTTGGTTTACCAGAAAATATTATTTTTTAATGTATTTTGTTGTATCAAAACCAAACACAATCATATATTATTGATTGTGTTTGGTTTTGTTTGCATGTACCAAATGTGTATTGTCATTCAGATACAACTACACATTTTTTTTCAATTTTGTATATGTACTTACTTTATATGTTATCCATGTATTTCCACCTGAAAAACATTTACAAACGTCTATTACCTTCAGCTGAAATCTGGAGACTGATAGAAATGAAATAACAATTTTTGAAATGAAATTGATAAACAAGAGATTAGGTGGGGGTAAAATGCAGTACATAGAAGAAACCGAAGTAAATTTATTTGTTTTCTCGCTTCGACGTATGCAAATGTTTCCATCTATTTCATTCTGATATCAGCGTTTGTTTGCTGGGTATGATTATAAATCGGTAATTGTTTAGATCACGTCGAGTGCGACCCACCAATATTTCGGTTTGTTACGTAAAAAAAAAACATTTTATTGTGCAAAAAGGACAATAAAAAATCGAACGAACTCTTTTAATTGCAACAGTTATTTTAAAATAATTTTTAACCGTTGCAATATATGCTAATAAAACTAAATTTATTATTCAAAACGCATGTAACTTCAATTAAAATAAAATAAAAGAATTATGAAGCTTACATCCGCAAACACTTTATAACCATAATTATGGTTACGATGCTTCCAAATTGTAGGATGTGTTACTATGAACCAGATAATTTAATTTTTTTACGGCCATTTTTTAAATTTTATAAGTTTAAACATGTTCTTAGTCGGAATTTCTCTATAGGCAAGTTTAATCCAAATAAATTGTTATTTAATGGCCTATTAGTCTTTAATACATCCTCTAGTTACATTTTATGGGTAACAACTATTTTCACACGCCTATTTAGTGTCCTCACTTGCTTTCTTGTTGTAAGCTTTTAAACAAGAATTTGACCTTCGGGATTGTTATGCAGTGGACATATTTGGGCTGCTTTGGCTTTAATATGTCCGCTGGACCTTAAATATATTTTAATAGCGGCTTCGAATTTAGGTCAGCTCGATGATGGTGGGATGAACAAGATCACACAGGGGTTTCCGCCATGATTCAAATTATTTTTAATATCACTCATCCGAAAGAAACTTTAATCTGTCAATTTATTAAAAACAAAGCTTCATTTTAACTTATTATACGTGAACAGCTAAAAGTAGCCAACGGTTAAGATGGTTTCCTAACTTTAGGAAATTTGACCTTCATTGCAGGAAGCTGCAAACTTTATACTGAAGCAGTTTCCAAATTAGCCATTGTTAATACAGTGATTGTGTTAAGAATGCTATCGTTTTAGTAAACAAGTTTATGTGGAGAAATTGGAAGTGGTTGATTGTTGGAGACGCCACTATACCATCTGAATAGTTCAACTGTACTATAACGGATTTAAAATTCCGTGGTCTGGAATAAATTTTCTATAATAGAAAAAATTTGGAAGTATTTTAAAATTTGAATTAAAACATTTTTTAAACCCTTTGAATAAGATCAAAATCGTCATAATTGAATGCCGCTCTCCCAAAACCAGCTATCTGACTGAATTATCTAATCACAAAATTGAAATGTAATACTAAACTAATTTTAAAATGTTCCAAATCCACTAAAATAGTTCAATTAAAAATTTAAATTTTTTTAAAAAGAGTTAATTTTTGATAACAATTTTTTGCAACTTATTGACAAAAATTTAACTGATTTACAATTTTAGAAATAATTCACTAAATCAATAAGTGTTTTCTTTGTGTATTTATTAAGCAGCAATTAGACGATTTTTTTTAATAAAAGTGTTAAATTTTTTCTATTTAGGCTGTTCAATATGAACAGGGTCATTTAACTGCAACAATATGCAGTTTTACAGAATGTTAATTTTAATTTAGCTATAAATAAAATAATTAATTTTTTACATGCAATTCTGCACTTTTGGAGTTTATAAAATATTAAAATATTGTAATTGATATATGATCATATGTAATGTAAAAAACAACAACAAGAAACTATCAAAATTGTATATAAACGCCAAAAAATAAATGAACTACTCAGTTCTAATCAAACTCTACTATACGCTTTTATTACAATATTCCGGTATTAGCCCTCACCCGTGGAAAGCTCGGAATTAAAAGTGTATTAAAAGTGTTAAATTAGTTCAAGCTGAGGCTGAATTAAACAGTGGTCCTTCGAGCCATTAAGAACAGGCAAAAACAAACGCGTATTCTACATTAGAACAAGTAACACGCGATAATTAATCAACTGGCGAACGAGAACTGCCTAAATTCAAAAATGGAAACCCTTGCATTCAATCAAGAACAGCTTGCGACTCAGATTGATAAAATATGTATTAATTATAAGAAGGATGGCCCAGAGAGGAAAACAAAAACTTACCTCACCAACCGAATCCAACAATTAAAGGAGCTTTATACAAAGTTTCTAGAAACAGATGAGCAAATAAGGAAGCTGAAAGATGTCAACTTAGAGCACCCGTACTTTAAAACGGTAACAAGTGTAGTGGGAAAATATAATGAATTTATTACTATAATGCGTGCAAAACTAAACAACGGCCCACCACTTACACCGGTCCCAGAGCATCGCAGTAGAAGCCAATCAGAGTCGAACACCAGTAACAACAAAGATGCAGGTTTGGAAACAATGAATCCAGAGTTGCAGCAATTAATAAAACGACAGACGATTCGGATGAGGAGTCTCTACAGGAAGATTGATGAGGCCGAAGACCTTGTCGTGACTGGGCCAAAACCGGCAATGAAACTGTCACTTGGAGTGATGCAAAAACTCATGGAACAAATAGCTGAACTCCATGAGGAAATTTGCATGCTCGTTACTGATGAGGAAGAACAACGTATAAAGTACTTCACAGAACAGTACTTTGAGAACATTGATAGCAAGTGTCAATCAGTAATCCTTCAAATAACAACGAGGATAGATGAAACCGATAAAATTATACCAACAAACCAAACAACGGACATTCGGCTACCACGAATTCAAATCCCAATATTTGCTGGAGATTACCAGAAGTGGACTGGATTTCGTGACACATTCACCAAACTCATCCATGAGAATAGACAGATCAGTGATACCCATAAAATTAACTATCTAAAGGGTCAGTTAGAGGGTGCTGCGGCCAAATTAATCAACCACCTACAACCAACAGAAGAAAATTACCAAGCCGCCTGGGAAATTTTGAATAGCAGATATAACAACAGGAGACTACTGATTTCAACATATTTAAATACGTTACTCAGTCAAGTAAATATAAACATCGAGTCTGCAGCGGCACTGAGAAATCTTCACGATACAACAATTGAATGTTTGTACGGAATACGTAACGCAGGGGTAAGCATTGAATCGTGGAACTCAATAATAATCTTCATATTAACTAAAAAACTAGACAATGAGTCAAGGCGACTCTATGAGATCTCCTTAGAAGATCCAAGGGAATTCCAAACAACAACGGAATTTTTAAAATTTTTGGAAGGAAGGTTCAAATCATTAGAGGCCAATGGCAACCAAAAGCCATTAATCCTACCAACAACCGCCTCACGTGAAAACAAAGCTCAAATAGTTAAAAGGACCTTCTTAACAACAACAAATATCTGTGTCTACTGCCGAGGGGGACATAAAATTAATGATTGTGGAGGATTTAGGAAATTAAATTCCAGTGAAAGATCGCAAATGGCAATGCTTCATAAATTATGCAGAAACTGTTTATCAGCAGAACATGAAACATATGTATGCAGGCAGAAAAACCAATGTAACATATGCAATGGAAAGCATAACACAGGACTGCACATCGATTCAAACGCAGACATGCAGCGAGTATCTAAAAGTTATTTAACAACACAATTAGGTCCTGCGATATTACCTACAGCTCTAATCGCATTAACAACAAGCGAGGGAAAATGCATGCTCTTTAGAGCATTAATTGACCCAGGCTCTCAGGCGTCATTCATATCCGCAAAGGCAGCAAATCTTCTTAAGGCTACGCAGAAACAAGTCAACACTAAAATCTCAGGAATGGGAGGAAAGGAAGCCGGAGTGTGCAGTCATAAGGTCGAACTAACTTTATCTTCAAGGCTTCAGAGTTCGTTTGAAATTAAGTTTGAAGCAATGGTGTTCAAAAAATTAACGGATAATATTCCAGACATCGACTTTGATACCAACAAATGGGCACATTTGCAGCATTTACAACTTGCAGATCCACAATACAACAAGTCCAATAGCATTGACGTAATAATCGGTGTTGACTACTATCCTCTAATTGTAAACAGTAACATCATTAGAGGACACCCACAAGATCCAATTGCCCAAGAAACTGAGCTTGGTTGGATCATAATGGGCAGCACAGGCAATAACCAAGAAGATAAAATGTTGTCAATGGTCACAACCAAAACAATTAAGCAACAACTAGACTTATTAATTGAAAATGATGCCATTCCGCAAGAAAAAACACATACCCAGGAGGAAGCAATCGCTGAAAAGCTATATGCAGAAAGCACAACGCGACTACCAGATGGGAAATACATGGTACACTTACCGTTCAAAGTAGAACCGTCTATGCTAGGAGAATCCAGAAAAAAAGCAGTAGCACGATTACTGCAAATCGAAAGAAAATTTCTAAAAGATAAACCATTCGCTAAATTATATCACGAATTTATGGAAGACTATCTAGCGCAGGGGCATATGCAATTGGCAAAAGATGATCCAGATGACAATCCAGTATACTATATACCACATCATGGAGTGATCAACCACGAAAGTACTACCACAAAGCTAAGAGTAGTATTCGATGCATCGAGCAAAACTACTTCGGGATTATCGTTAAATGACATAATGATGAACGGCCCCAAAATTCAAGGTGACCTAATTGACATCATCTTGAGGTGGCGAACACACAAATTCGTGCTAACAGCAGATGCGGAAAAGATGTTCCGGCAAATCTGGATGCATCATGGTCACCAGAACTTACAACGCATATTGTGGCGAAAAAATCCATCACAAACAATAGGAGAATACAAACTAAAAACGGTTACCTATGGAACAACGGCAGCGACGTTTCTTGCTGTAAGAACATTAATGCAATTGGCAGAAGATGAAAAGAACAACTATCCGACAGCTGCAAGGATCATGGAAAGAGATTTTTACGTGGATGATCTACTGACTGGGGGTGACAGCGTTGAGGAGGTCGTAACCATTCAACAACAGATGACAAGACTTGCACGGAGCGGAGGATTTCCATTGCACAAATGGGCGTCGAATTCAGCTGAAGTCATGACTAATGTTCCTGACCACCTACGAGCAAAAGGAATGATTAATTTAAAAATCAACCACATAATAAAAACACTAGGGATTCTCTATAGTCCTGAGGATGATACATTTGAATTTGACCTGACCAGGCTAAATCTTTCAACAGAAGAACCAACGAAACGGCTACTGTTGTCCGACTCTTCAAAATTATTTGATCCTGTCGGCTGGTTATCACCAATAACGATAACAGCAAAGCTGTTAATGCAAGACACTTGGAGAGCTGGTACACAGTGGGATGACAAGCTACCAGAAGCTATTGAAGCAAAATGGAAAAAGTATAAGAACGAATTAGATGAATTAAGCAAAATAAAGGTACCAAGATGGGTTAAAACAACGTCAACACAAAAATCAGAGTTACATGGATTTGCAGATGCTTCGCAACAAGCATATGCAGCGGTGGTCTATTTAAGAACCACAAATACGTTCGAGCAAGTTACAACCAGTTTGCTAGTAGCAAAAACCAGAGTTGCTCCAATCAAAACAAAACTGACAGTTCCGAAGCTGGAACTAAACGCAGCGCATCTGTTATCTAGGCTTCTAAGATACGCTAAAAATACCATGAACATGCAGGATGTAAAGATGTTCGCTTGGACGGATTCCACCATAGTTTTAAGCTGGATAAGAGCTGATATTCCGAAGTTAGAAACCTTTGTAGCCAATCGGGTATCTCAGATTAAAGATAATTTACCTCAGCTACAATGGAATTACGTACCAACAAATCTAAACCCAGCTGATTTAGCAACAAGAGGATTGGCAGCGGCTACCATCACCTCACAAGGCTCGATCTGGTGGACGGGACCAACATTTTTGCAGGAAAATTCTGATGCATGGCCATCATCACCTTCGCACAAGGGTCCACAAATACAAGGTGATCACAACCAGGACAGCGCAGCGGATATCACTTGTCTTACAATAACCGCTGAATCTAAAGCAAACGCGCTACATGAATTAATTGATAAAATTTCAAACATTCATAAGTTGAAGCGTATATTGGTGTACTGCCAAAGGTTCATAAACGTGCATGTTCATAAACAACGGCGACAGTCGAAAGAAGTGACAGTACCAGAACTGAAACTCGCGGAAGTCCAAATAATTAGGATTGAACAACACCGATACTTCCGTAAAGAACTTCAGGCATTGATGAGTGGGATTTTATTAAATAAAAAATCCAAACTATCTGCGTTAAATCCAGTCATGAGCAAGGATGGGATATTACGATTACACGGACGTTTACAAAATTCGCAACTACCAATGAATCAAAAGCAACCAATTATATTACCGAAGGAAAGCTCAATCAGCAAGCGAATAATTGAAGATGCTCATACTACTACAACACTTCATGGGGGCATACAACTTACATTGGCAAATGTTCGCAATAAATTTTGGATAATTAATGGTAGAAATCTGACACGTCATATTATACAGAAATGTGTTACATGTATAAGATTTAAACAAGTAACCCTCAACCAACTAATGGGTGATTTACCGTCCTGCAGAGTAACTCCATCACGGCCATTCAGCAAGGTGGGTATTGATTATGCCGGGCCGATTCAACTGAGGAACAAGATAGGAAGAGGTCAAACCACGTACAAAGGATACATTGCGGTATTTGTCTGCCTGACCACCAAGGCCTTACATGTAGAAGTAGTCAGCGGATTAACAACAGATGCATTTATAGCAGCTTACCGCAGGTTCACATCTCGCAGGGGGTTGTGTAGAGAAATCTATTCGGATAATGGTACCAACTTTGTTGGTGCAGAACGAGTACTGAAACAACAACGCACGAAGATTGCAGCTCTAGAACCAGAAATTGCAAGGGTATTTCAACAAGATGAAACTACCTGGCACTTCATACCACCTGCTGCACCACACTTTGGTGGCATATGGGAGGCAGGGGTAAAGTCAGTAAAGACTCACATGAAGAAAGTCATAGGTGAGACCGCATTGACATTTGAAGAAGCAACAACATTAATGACTCAAATAGAGGCATGCTTAAACTCTCGACCATTGACTACCTTGTATGACCATCCGGAAAATTTAGAATCTTTAACACCTGCGCATTTTCTAATAGGCGGACCAATAAAGGTAGTCCCAGAAAGTAATGATGTTACTTGCACGCTAAGAACACGTTGGCATTTAGTACAAAAGATTGTAGATGACTTTTGGAAAAGATGGTCTAGAGACTACCTGCACCAGTTACAACAACGTACTAAATGGAGGGAACGTCAGCCCAATCTAGTTGTAGGGGATGTCGTTCTACTGAAGGAAGAATCACTGCCGCCGTCACGTTGGAAAATGGGGAGAGTACAGGAGGTGCATACTGGCTCAGATGGCTTGGTTCGTATTGCGTCCATAAAATGCAGCCAGAATATCTATAAACGACCTATCACTAAGTTGTGCAAGCTACCAAGCGAAGAAGACAATTCATGGTCACAACAAATAATTAACGCAAATAAGACTCCAGATGCAAAACTAGCAACACCTAACACCAATGACCCAGTTAGACGCCAACCAGGAAGACAGGCGAAAGGGGGAATCAAGCTTCATCTGGCATTATTGGCCCTGATGAGCATTTGTTTTTCTACCACCAGCGCCAAAGAACTGATGCAGATTGAGAACTTCAAACATTCTACTGGCATATATCTTGAGGAAATCAGTAAGATGGAGCTAGTTGCCATGAGATGGACTTTGGTTGTGCGGTATAATTTAAATACGTATTGGGAAGAAACAACTCAAGCATACCGCTTAATAGATGAACTTGCAACTATGTGTAAAACAGTACATTCGGTAATAGATATGGAGAGGTTTAACTGTCAACTAGTAATCCAGCAATTACGATCTCAAATGAGTAGAATAGATGAAGGCAATCAATTACTGATGTCATCCAATAAAGAAGTAACCAGAGCGAAACGGGGGATTGGTGACACTACAGGTTTAGTGTTAGGTGACATGTTTGGAATATTAACGCAGAGAGAAGCAGATCAATATGAAGAACATTTTCAAACTATAGAAACCAATGAAGATCATTTATTACTGCTAATAAAGAATCAAACCTCCATGATTGATAACTCTGTAAAACTATTCAAGCACAGCCAAAATGCCACAGTACAGGCTATTAATAACATTCAGAGGAGGTTGCAGCACTTAGAAAAAAACATAAATAACACACGTGTAACGGAACAACAAGTATTAACTATTTTAATGACATCCCTTGAACTAGTCGTTGCCACGGGAAGTTTACGGGATGTGCAGGAGGCGATACTAGAGGTTATTCACAATGCACATCTAAACATTTTACACCCACTTTTATTGAGCCCATCACAACTTGAAGAACAAATAGCATCTATAAGAAAACAAATACCAGTCTCCATTACAATTCCGGGTCACGGATTGCGCAAGTTAGACCACTTATTTAAAAGTATGACAACCAGGACTAGAGTGACAAAAGCATATGTGATAATCGAAATTTCAATTCCCTTATCATATGTTTGGTCCTATAACATTTATTCAGTAGTAGCTGTACCTAATATATTAGTAACTGAAAGGCGTGCACATATAGTGCCAACAACTGAATTTATCGCCGTTGATATTCAAAATGAACATTTTACGCAACTATCAGCCAGAGATATATCTAAATGCAACATTATCAATGATGATCATCTATTATGCGAGATACCAACAATACTGTCAGGTGTCTGGGAAGGAACCAACTGTGAAATCGCAATATTGCAACACAGGTCCAATTTACAAGACATATGTGAGATAAAATACCAAAATGTTACTTCAAACCTTTGGATAAAACTATACGCACCAAATCAATGGGTATTCGTAATGACAAAGGAAACAACTGTGACGGTTGTATGTGGATCAGTTACAAACCAAAAGCAATTATCAGGGTCGGGAATAATAAAGCTAGAATCGGGATGCGCCCTTAGAGACAATCACTTAAGCATACTGGCCTCTGATAGATTTGAAACTACCATCGAGAATTTCGGAATTGCACCATACTTAAAGGGGATGCACTTAAAAGATTTAACAATAGAGATATCTAAACAAAACTATGAGGAAAATGAGCTATTAACCACTCCAGATACAAGGGGTTTAGAAGAACAAATCTCCCTTATGAAAGAGGTAGAAGAGAATACAACCAACGAGCACTTTCATCATATTCATCATTATACAGCAATACATCTTATCCTATGGATAGCACTTGCGGTTGGGATAACTGTCATAATTCGCCACATACGAAGAAACCGCCGTAACCAATCATCCGTTCTTCCAAGTCCCGTCCAAACCCGCGCCGCAAGATGTTCAATATGAACAGGGTCATTTAACTGCAACAATATGCAGTTTTACAGAATGTTAATTTTAATTTAGCTATAAATAAAATAATTAATTTTTTACATGCAATTCTGCACTTTTGGAGTTTATAAAATATTAAAATATTGTAATTGATATATGATCATATGTAATGTAAAAAACAACAACAAGAAACTATCAAAATTGTATATAAACGCCAAAAAATAAATGAACTACTCAGTTCTAATCAAACTCTACTATACGCTTTTATTACAATATTCCGGTATTAGCCCTCACCCGTGGAAAGCTCGGAATTAAAAGTGTATTAAAAGTGTTAAATTAGTTCAAGCTGAGGCTGAATTAAACAAGGCATTTATCTTGAAAACATTTTAAATCCAGTTTAGAAATAAGGGCTTATAAAGATTTTTTAAAACTTATAAAGTGAAAATTTTAATTTTTATATGAAAAGTGAAAGTTTACCAAACACGACAATTCACCGAAAATGTCAATTCATCGAAGCAAATTTCATCGAAAGCTCGTATTTTGTACTTTAATTTTGTTTGAATCATTTGAAGTGACAACCTTCAAAATTGGTAAAATTCGCGTAGAGAATTCCCAAATCAAGCCCAGGTTCAACTGGTTTTGACTCAAATTAGTGTATCTTTCTCCATTTATTACGAGGACGCGATTGCCTTAAGACATGATTTCAAAGAGATTGTATGGTGTAACTTAGGTTATATTCTTTTGTGCGAATGTGGCTCGCTGCTTTTGGGACACAGTCACGAAACCAGAATTCTAAATATTGGATTCTAGTTAACATCATAGAAGCAGACAATCAGTGTCACTCAAAAGTTGAATGCCTTAGAAAGTGAATTTTATTTTCTTCATCATCATCAGAAAAAACCAAGCTTAATAACATAAGGAGGTTTCATTAGAATCTCATTTTCATCCTATAAAGACGTTTCATCAACTCGGTAGGGAAATGGTTTAATGTGATTTAAATTGGCCTTATCCAGTACCCTTGCATAATTGCATTCAAATTAGTTTACTTGCGGAATCAACTCCTAATTAATTGTCTTTTCCGATAAATTGGTGTTTTTAGCGAATTTCAAAGAATTGTCGTGGAGCACCGGTTTATCGTTTGTCCTTTGAGTTTTCGACTATAAGCTAAGTATCCAGCTCGCGCTAAGATAAATTCTAACGCGGGGTCCAGAAGTCTCCACTTAATTACAGATAAATTAGTAAGCTGTAAAGTTTATGTAGAGATACATTTTGACGTTTGTTTTATTTGGTAAAAATGGTGTTTTTTCCTATCTAACTTCCTATGTCATGTACGCACCATACAACCAACAAAAATATAGTTCGACACTATTTTCATAGTGTATAAAATTATTTTGTTCATCCATTAAAAAACAAAATAAATTTTCACGTTTTGCTGTCAAAATTTTTCTCGAAAACGTTTGTAGCGTTTTCACTAGCGCAGTCTATATGTGAATGATATAACTACAAACTTTTCACGTCAGCTACGTACCGCATCTGCGAAATCGTGAGCTAAATATTTTTTTGTTATTTCGCTACCTAAATTTTACGTCAAATTTGTGTGTAAAGTTTATCTTAGCGCGAGCTGGAGAATTCGCAAATTTAGGCTTAAAGTCTTCTAATTCTTGATCTGATTACGCTCACTTCATTTTAACATCACATGTTAAACATACAAATTAATTTTAAAAAATATTAGAACCCATTACTGGGTGGCCAAACTATTAAAAGTGATTTACGAATATTCTTAAAATTTAATATAAAAGTTTTCAAAAAAACTCCTTCGTACATGAATTCGTTGCATTGAAGGGGTGGGTAAAACTAATTATTAGGTGAGAATAATACGTGGACAAAAAATAACAATCATTCATATAAATTGACAATTGTGAGTGCCGTCAAGAGTGTTTAACGAACTTTCTTGTAATTTTTACTAAAAATTTATTGTAGTAATTTTTACATTCCAAACGTATTTTTAAGAGGTGGGCAAAATTAATTATTGTTGGGCAAAACTAATAAAATTCATCAACATGTGGAAAATCATTTATGTAACAACTCGTTTATATAAATTGACAATTAAGAGTAACTTAGAAACGATTTCACAATATAACTCAACAATTTTTTAAATTTTACACAAAGGGGTGGACAAAAATAATTATTGGTGGACAACATACATTAATTCGGCATACAAAATTTCCATTGATGGACTCATTGTTGACCAACAAAAGAGCAATTTAACAAAAGAGTTTTACGAAAATTTACGGGTGGGTAAAATTTTTTAGTTGGTGCGCAAAAATATGGCCTAACGCACAATTATTTAAATTCGATTTTGGAGGTTCCAGCCAAAATTTCATTATTTGTTTAGGTCTTTGAAGGTAAGCAAAATATTTTATTGGGTGAGCCAAACTACAAGAGCAACATCGCGTTTATTAGAATTAATTAGCTGTGCCGGACTGTATATATTAGTGTATAATTGACATTCATTGTCTTATTTTGAGAATTTCTGTTCGCGCTCAAATAGGCGGCTTTGATACCTCTGAATTACGGGTTAAGTCACCGTCCTTAATTACGACCTTATCTGATTTATTTTTAGGCAAAATCTTCAGTGGGTACTATAATATCACGAAAATGCATTTTAAAATGTAACGTAACCCAAAAAGCATTCACGATCGAATCTTTCATATCTCGCGTATATACGTAAACATGTAATATTCTTTTACTTTATTATATGTTAATATTTTTGTCTTCTTCAATTATTATTATTATTATTATACATACTTTACTTACTTGTGTGTCTTCTTACATGTGTATATTATATTTACGTATATGATTATGTTTTGAACCCAGCAGCTATCAAAATATAAAATGAATTTGCATCAGCCAGCATACTAACCGAAGAAATAGTCAAGATCAAACCAATCCCATTATGTATGCATGTATGTATGTAGGTACTGATATATCTGATGCAAAAATAATTTATTATATTTTATTATGATTATTATAATTATAATAATTATTATTAATATTATATTAGTTCTTTGGCAGAAAAAAACATTAAAAAAGTATGGCTGAAGATATCTTTAAAAGAAAATCAGAAAACCTTGCGGATATAAACAATTCAATGAAATTAATTTGATTTTGTAAATTAAAAGGAAGTTTACCAAGTTCTACTGTAATTTTAATTTTATTTTATTTTTTATTATTTTATTCAAGTACATGAAATAGTTTTTCGGAGCAAATCAAAATTTTTGTATTTGGGAGGTTTTATAATTTACAAAAAAAAAAAAATTTAATCATCACAAATTTGTCACGTTTGTTATTTTTCTTTTTTTTTTGGTGGACACTGGAATTAAACCATTTTGTGAAGCTTATTCGTTTCACATATCAATTTTACTTATATACTACAGTGACCACCAGACCAAGTAAAATAAAAGCGAAAAATTTAAATTAAAGAAATTCTTTATCTTCTTCAAAATAAATATAAAAAATTTCCCATAATAATTTAAATTAATTTTTAATAAGCATTTAACATTTACAATATTAAATTTTTATTGTTTTGGAAAGGGGATTAAAAAATTTACCAGGCAGATTGTCATCAAAAAAAATTCATTTTTATAATCTTCTGCAGATTTGAAACTCTGATACGAAATTAGTTCAATGCCCTTTTATAACCTTAACCCATCATCATCAACAAGTGAGAAGTTCACACTGAACTGTATTCAATTTTTCACTCTAGAATTTAACATTTCCTTAAACAGTTTTTCACGTCGCTCTCTCTCTCTCTTTTATTTCTTATATTATTATGAATTAAGTTGAATAAACTAAGTTTTGTATGACAAATAAAAAATTGTTTTAAGTTTTAAAAATCAAATAAATTAAGAATTAAAATAAATAACAGAGAAAACATGTCCCCATCCGTTGAGTTGTATATTTATTTTATACCTTTGTAGAGCAGGAACGCGCAAAGAAATTCACAAAGTCCTTGGAGGAAAATGTGTTACTTAAGCTTAAGACAAAATATATATATACAAAAAAAAAAAAAATCTTGTCTCAATTTGAAAATGTAATAATAAAAAACAATTTTTTTTTTATTTTAAATATCGAATTGCACATGCAATCAACATATGCATATTTTATCACGCACGTAGAGTTTTGTTATATGCTTTTTGTTGCATTTTTATTTTTTTTATTTTTGTGCATTCAACAATTGATTTGTGCTTATTTAACATTATTTCATTTCATTCATTTCTATTTTACGTAAAAATAAGAAACTTGTTGCTTATGTTTATGTATAATATGCTGTAAATAATGTTCAATCATCATCGCGCTCTGCTCGCAGATAAATACTTTATATACAGGAATTGAAAAATATTTTTCTTTTTCGCTTTTTTATGTTACAACTTTATTTTCAATTACATATGTTTGGTTAGCTTTTCTTACTTTATGTATTAGTTTTTCTTTTACGGGAGAATTAGATACTAAATACCGTGATATAAATATGTAGAGAGTGTTGCAGAATCGGGAATAAATTTAACTATGGCGATAATCCAATTTTGACAGAACCACGTTTAATCCGAATATATCAAATATAAAATTTGTGTTAGTGACACTCAAACCAAATTCTTAGGGGAATATAAATTCCTTACACTACACTGTTAAATATTTTTAACTGTGCTTGATATTTTATTTTAATTTACAAATTTAATTATTAATAAAAGTATTTGCTTTAGTCGATTACCAATAATCACAATTTATTTTGCAATTAATGCTGTGTGCCTCAGGTTGATTTTTTCGGGTAAATTATGATCTAAACTTTTTTGAGGTGACCTTACACTATTTGCCGCCAGGTTACAAACGAAAAGTCTCCTAGCGAGAGCTTTTCAATTTAGTTGTCAAATCTCATTATTTAGCATTTAATGCAAATGTGTGCACAAATTTTTACGTGACATTTCATAGTTTTTAATAACATTTGCAAATAATACAACATCCATATCATTTACCATTATTTTAATTTAATTTAATATTTCCTTAATCTACGAAAAGTTGACAATTTAGTATTTCGAATAGACAGGCACAGCTTGTTTTGTTGATGTTACTGCCACCTATGAATGTTTAGTGTGAACTACTGAGCAATTTAGTTTAGTTCATAACTTAGTCGAAAAAATCGACGTAAGGCCCACAGCATTAGCCACAAATCTAATTTTTTGTGGTTTTAGTGACATCTATCAATAAATACTATGAACCAACATCAATTTTATTTAATTCAAAATATTAAACGTAAGTGTTCACCGTATATCAAATAATTCAATTTTAACACACATATTTTAACTTATTAGGAACAGTTTTACTATAAAGAAAACCATACAGACGGGATAAACTTATCAATACGGGAAATTTTCTAGAAAAAATGACAGATCAAAAAATTACTCATACCTGTCCGTGAAAAATTGCTTATAATAAGCTCTTAAAACCTTTGTTCGGGAAACTTGCCTATGCACTGTTAGATTTTGCCTCAACAAAATCTTGAGTTTCATTGGTTATTTTGGTTACTTCAATGAATAATTTCATTAATATGACGTCGACAACTAGCGGGCAACATAATGAAAGTGGGAACCAGTGGCACTATTCTGGTTTTCCCTGGGAATAGGGAACTGGGAAAAATATTTTCATAGTATTTTTGTCTAAATTGTATTTTTCTGGCCTACTGAGGAAATAAGTTTGGTGTAAATATTTTCGAAACAAAGTTAAATGGGAAAATATTTTTCCCTATAAAAATTTTGTAGAACAAAAGTTTCCCAATACACTTTGTTTTGAAATTTTTTGCACCAAACTTATTTTCTCAGTAGGCCAGAAAAACATAATTTAGACAAAAATACTATGAAAATATTTTTCCCAATTCCCTATTCCCAGGGAAAACCAGAATAGTGCCACAGTCAGGAATAAAAACTTAACTGAATAAAAAAATAAGACTGCGATAAATGGCATGGTTATTACCCAGCCAAATTTTATGTAAAAGCTCAACGAAACTTTCGTTAAATTTTAGCTGTCACTTAAAAAAGCGCTATAGGGCTAACCAGTCAAGAATTAAGACTCCAGCCAAGAAAAAATATAATTCTTAAGTGACAGCTGTTCGTTTACAAACAGCTGTTTTTATTGTGAATATTTGTTCTTATTGTTATATATTTTTATATATACGTTTCATATTTGAAAATGTCCAGATACACAAAATGCTTTTACATGACACTGGAAAAAGGCAATAAACTAATCAAAATTAAAGTATTATAGTAGTAAAATAGCTAAATAACAAAATTCACTAAAACACTATTTTTACCTTATCACAAATTATTAAAACTTATTACAGAATCTGAAAAAATATTAAAATGATTTTATTTAATAAATAAAGTAGTAAACAAAAAAAATGTAAGCAAAATAACCGCATCAAAAATTTATCTTCTTCTGCTGTACATAAAAAACAACAACAAATCGTATTTTTAAGTTTTTCTTATTTATAGAGCAAGAAATAGCATGCACTATTTTTTTCTTAAGTGACAGCTAAAATTTAACGAATGTTTCGTTGGGTTTCTTACATAAAAATTAAATTTGGCTGGGTAATAACACTGCCATGCCATTTATCGCATTCTCATTTTTTTATTAAGTATTTATCCCTGACTGGTTCCCATTTAAGTAAAAATAATACACCTTGCCTCCCTATTACGGCAGCAATAAATTTCACACAGTTAACAAAAATCTAAATTATTTTCCTTTTTAAAATTTATCTGTCATCTGGATAATACGTGGTGAACCGTCGACTTAGCGTGTCGTCATCAGTTGGTGTAAGCGGTCAGTAGTTTAGAAGGCATTGGATTAACATTGTAATTCACCAATACTAACATACAAATTCAATATGACGGCGATTTTTTTTCCTATGTTGGCCATATTTTCTAATTTGTAATTTTTTTTAAAAGCATTACGAGGATGTTCAATATTCGTTTTAAAAACTGAACCGTTAGTTCGCGTATATTAGCTGAGAGAGTTTACATATTTGTAATTAACGACCCATGGTTCTATGTCTAAATTCATACTCTTAACGGTGTTTAAATAAAAAGTTATGGTTGGATGTTGCGAAACGTTAAAAGGATATTGATGGAAATATAAATAGGACATGGATGCACTTCTAATCGGGATCTGGTCGGGACCTAATTTTTATCGATTCACTAGTCAGTAAAAAATTTCTGCAGAAGGCGCCGCATAGAGTTTACATAGTCACGGGTAGTAGGAATTATAAACTAAGAAATCACCACAGAAACCAAAAGTGATGAAATATATCCTAAAACCTTCCTAAAACTAAAATTTTTGATAGTGCTGATAAATGCCTTCAAAGCGGAATAAAAGACATTGCAAAATAGTGGAAGAATTAGATAAAGAATATTAAGTTTTGTATCCTCGTTTGGCAATAGCCTTAAATTGATGGAAAATTGAATTGAGAACCACATTCGAAATTCATATTGAAATCAATTTTATCATATTAAGAAATAGCTTAGGTCAAGAGCCTCATGCAAGTCTTATAGTGGATTACCGATTTCATTATACGCACGCTGATTTTCAGTTCAATTTTTTCTAGAATTTCTTCCATAAATCGTTCAGAATTCTATTTCCATCCGCCATTTATAATTTTAATGTTTGCTTCGAGAAAACTGGCACCTCACAAAATATTGAACAAATTTTCGAAAAACGGGCTCAACAATTTTTTTTTATATTGTTAGCTGGAGCTGTAAATCAATAGACCCCAATTTGGGGAACCTTTGGGAAAGTGGTTAATTACATTTTAAAATACCTTAAGGGCAGTGTAAATTAAAATATTGCTGCGTAAACGGAACTTATAGTGAATTTTGATTACCAATCTGATTATGCCTAAATTATTTTGAAAATTATTTGGAGAATATTTTACCTATCGACTCCGTTTGAAGAAATAACCCAATTCTATCCACCAAATGAGAATGTTCTTAATCGAGATATAAATAAAAAATAAAATGTCAGAGAACACTGACTAATATTAGTCAAACCTTAAAAATAAATTTGACCTTTGAAATACAAAAAATATTCAAAGAAAATTATTTTCAGGGCGTGGGTAACTATGTGCGTGTAGGTAACTTCAACTATCCTAGCAGACAGACACTATATCTGCATTATCGGTTTTTAGTAAACCGTCATTTTCGTCGAATTGTCAACCGAGTTTTCGGAACGGATATTTTCGAACACTGGTATGACAATTAACAGAAAATAACAGATCACCGAAAATGAGGGTTCACGTCATTTTTTAATTAACCTAAAATAATAATTCTATAATATAATCGTCAGTCTAAAAAAAGTATACTAGACTTATTTTCAATCACTTCGGCCGAATGCTGCCAAGGGGTGCTTCTCTTGTGCTGTAACGATTTCGATTTTTTTCCCGATAGTTGGACTAAATTCGCAGATTCATTTCTTTTCTGGCAATGGCACCATGTGATTGTTTTCGATAAATAATTTTTTTAGGTTAGGTTTAAATTAATAAAATAATTATTTTATAGAAACTACAAAACTACTTCTACTGTAATATAAGTAGATGAAATAGATACGATACGATACGAATGATTCAAACTGTCTTGTTGACATGCATATTCAACAATATTCGCTCGTTTTCATGTTTTTATAAGTGACATCTCAATATTGAACGAAAATTTAACGAAATTGTTTTTTACATTATTCTTCTTATTGATTTATTTCGAGTATTATTCTCGTTTTCTTTACTCTCTTTTAGTACTTTCAGTAAAATTTGTCTTTCTGTGACGATGAGTATATTTCCCAGGGATGATATTGGCAGGAAATCAAAGTACTGAATTTTTTATAGAACTGAATCCAGCTTGAAATTACTTGGGGCAATTTTAATTAATGCGTTCGAGCATAGCAGTATTAGGCAATAGAAAGTTAAATCAATATTCATAATAGTGACCATGTTCATGTCAACAGCTCTTGCAAACCTATTGTAATTTTAGCTAATTTGGATTCTACGGGTTTATTTCAATGTAAACCATGAGCAAATACCCAACAACCTATTTTTAAAAGTTCTATTTAATGATCCGCCATTTTTTGTTTGGCAAGCAGTGAGATTTTAACTGTTAAGAGCCCCTGGTACTATTTTTCAAAAATTCCAAGAAAAGTATTAAAACTGCGCCAATCATAACACTCTTCTTTAATTACATGCGTTTGACGAACAATACGTTTGGTAATTACACCTTCTTATTGCTTCACGTTAACTGGGCGAAGAGACTGAAAGAACGGCGTTAACTAAGTCCTAAGTGATTTTTCCTAAGAACCCCCAATGGCCCTACTACCAGATCGGTGTAAGTTGGAGTGCTTATTGTAATGGCATATCATAAATCAGTGGAACGTCGCATCTCTTCAGAAACATTAACTCACAAATTCCCGTTGTTAAAAGCAAATTTTATTCTTTGCATCCAAAATTAATTAAATATATAGCCTAGGGTCAGTTTCTATGTATTGCCGCAACTAAGGATTGGAATCAAAAAATCTCGTTTCATACATTTGGTTTGTAATCATGAATTTTCTGACAAATTTTTTTAGAGTAGACCTTTTGTGGTCTTTTTATGCAATCCTGCTTTGCTATGAGTCAAAATAATTAACCCCTTAAAAATGAAACCTTTACTAATGCAGATCATTAAGAATGCAAGCCTCTATGCTCCGGCAACAACATTTTTAATTGAAAGTTACTACATTTAGAAAGGCTCAGGCCAAGGTACAGGGCTTTGTGTTCAGTTCGACAGACCAAAATTTGACTGCAATTATCTAATCAAAATCGATGCCGGCGTTGACAGGAGAAGAGAGCGGTTGAACGCCACGATTTATAGAAAAAACTCAATAATGCATACTTTTTGAAACTCTTAACTACTGCAAAAGTTGTCTCACAATCGAATTACGAGTAATATCTTGAATTTTCTCAAAAGTACTAAAAATTATTCGAAAGTATCGAAATATTTTTCATACAGCCAAGTATTGAAAAAAGTACTATTGCATATCACGTTCAAAGCACTCTTCGATCAAAATTTTTACCTAGCAACTTTTTTCGGTCTCAGTATTCCACGATCAAAACTTTTTTCTTGCAACTTTTTCGGTCTGAGACATGAACTATTACAAATTGATCACAGTAGCTGTATTTCATTGGGAAATAAAGTAATCGAGTCCAGTTTTGAATTTAACTGTGTTTGTTTATAGAATTCCCTTAAAAATATAATTATTCATCATAGCCGGCCTTTTTATCAGTAGTAACTACATTCGCGTTGAATTTATGTAAATTTAAAAAAAATTTAAATAAATCGAATTCAAATTACTATGATGAATAATTTTTTCTGGTACGATAAATTCATAAGCAAGCAAAGCTAAATTCAAAACTGGCCTAGGTTACTTTATGCACCAAAGAAATACAACTAGTAACGAGGTGAATTAATTGTGAAACATAACCTTATAACTTTGAAAGTAAGAAACATTCCTTTGAAAATGAACTTTGCTTAATTCTCTTCACTTTAATTTTCATTTCACAACTGACTCTGAAACTCCCGTCGAACCATGCATCTTCAAAGGTAGAGATAAGCACACTATAGCAAACGGCAGAATGAAGAAATAAGTACGGCCTAAAATTAGGCAAAACAACAAAGACTCGGATACAATTAAGAAACTGTAGAACAATGTCGTTCCCGGCTTACTGCTATATGCCAGGCCACCAATGTTCGAAGAGCTTCACAAAATCTTGAAAAGCACCAATCCAAACTAGCTCAACTGGGAATAAAGTCAATTCTTACAGCTGTTGTGACATGATTGTTATTTGTCAGTTTTGTGGCTCAAAAAATTTCCTACCAGATCGTACATCTGATGGCCTTTTAACTCAATGCTGCCGCAAACAAAATTAGAAGCTTCAGACATCTATTGATATTAAAGATAACGAACTAGCATATACCCAGATTTCTTACGAGCATTGTTCGGAAATCCAGCAACTCTCAACTATCGATGGTTTCGAGAGCAAATTGTTAGTGTAAACAATGCGGTCTCCTTCGCTTCAATCCGAGCAGGAGTTGTAAACATTTCCGGTCGTTCATCATATGACTTTAAGATTCACGGTGGAACGTATCACCAAACAAGTCACTTACAGCCTCCCAACCAAAAACCTGGAAATATTCCCAGACAGCTATAGAGATGAATTGTGATCTAGTTCGTCGATAATGTAGTGTTTTCAATGATGCGGTGCAATCAAATTGAATGAAAGGTACAAACATTATGTTGCTACGCAGTTTGACCCAAAAAAGGCGTATGCAACGGCATACAGTTGGTGGTAGAGGTCATGTCGCAAAACACAATAACTGCGAATTCTATCGGAATGCAATAGAGAACCTTCATCATTCATCAGAATCGTACTCGCTTCCTCGAACTAGACTCAGCCGTTTCTTTTGCACCCTCATACCAGGCCGTCATACGTATCGGGGTGTTGGTAAATACTTAGAAAAATATTTCGTGAATATTTATGTTTCAACATTTTATCAGGTAGTGCAAATGGAATAACTCCACCTTTGCTGCCCTACTCTAAATTCCCTCAAATAATTGCTTAAATTTATACAAATTTGGGTAACCAGTATGCCTCACATGCAGCAGTCTGTTACCTAGCTAGAATTCAATGAACCAATGACACCCAATATCTCCTTCAATTCAGAATTGATTTGAATAACTTGGTGTTCCTGATTCAAAAATAAAAATAAATAAAGCTCAAGTTGGTTATAGATCATATTCTGAACCACCCTATATATCTTTAGCATGTAAAACCCATGGAACGATGTTAACGCATAATGTTAACGTTTTCTTGTAGATAGATATAAATTATAAAAAAATTTGATACTGCTTAGAATTTCGTCTTTTAATTTATTTGATTAGATTCTTTGGAAAGATAAAAGTGTTTTTCATTCTTTATGTGTGTGCGAGTTGACAAATGTGATTTAGAATATAAGAAAGAGATTTATTAATTGATGCGATCATTTTGTTATGTGGCGGCCATTTTTAATAGATATGTGTTTGTTGTTGTTGTTGTTAAGGTGATCATGTTCCAATAAATTAGTCATCATTTTATATTGATCGTTGATAGTTTTTTTTTTATTAGACAGAATCAATTTTGCTATGGTCGTAAAATATTTGTTGCAAGATAATCTGCGTTTTTCGATTTATACTTATAGGTAGTTCCGCAATGAAGATTACATCGTGTTAAAATTTCACACCGATCACTATTTATGTCTCGTTAGACATTTACTGTTCATTTCACTTTATTTTTCCACGTATTCTGGCTTTGTAGAGCTTCCTTTATTTTAGGATTCATATTTGAAAATAGGTAATCACGATCTTCATAATAATTTTGAATGGTATTTCGTGGTCCAGTGATTTTATGCGGCAACCTCAGAGGCGCTGAACGCATTTTTGATGCGAATTAACGTAATATTTTTTGTTTCCTCCTTTTCCATCTACTGCCTTTGATAAATTTTCTAACCGTATTTGCCAATTATTTTATAGATTTCTGAAGTCTGTGCAGATGATACGTTCTAGTATCTTTGCTGCTGTCTTTAAAACATTGTAAAAACAGTTTAATTGCCCTGGAAATAATCTGGAAACAATCCCATACCATATTTGAAATTGCTGGGCGATACAATCTCATAAGTTGGCTTTATTTGATTTCTGACGCGCCGGGTCTTGTAAATTCCAAAATTCTTAGCCTTCCATCCATCAAGTTTCTTTTGATATTTTTAATACAGAGGAGTATTTTCTTTTGGAGTACTTTCTCGTTATCAAATTTGGCTTCCATCACAAGCTCCTATGTTAGAACCTCATTTATGTCCTTAATTTTGATGAAGAAGTTGTCTACTTCCTTTGGGGCTTTACGTTACTTTATTATCTCAGTATTTTTTTTCAAAGAAGTGTGTTAGAGAGGATTAGAAGGTTTATACGGGTTTAACAAACCGAAAAACTAATAAGGAGATTCCTACAACTTTGGGATATTTTTTTTGCAAAATATTTTGTGGTTGAGCTTTAATTTAGTATACGCACATTTGGTAGAGAGAAGAAACCCTTTTCAGTCGACCGTAATCGTCGCTGGTCGTGAAATGTATTAGGATAGGTTTATCGGCCCGAACAGTTGTGATATTGATTGACAGTTGATCGCTAAGTCAAACGTAGTTTCTAATTACGTTTGTATCGCGAGCTACTCGTTCCTCCATCGGAGTTGCACTTGAAGAGGAGGACATTGTGGTGTCACTAATTATTTGTTGGTTTCTCGAAAAATTTGATACTTGTGAGGTGCGTAATATGCTGTAGCATCTGGAATATTTACTACCTTCGATGTACAATATTGTAAATAGCGCCTATAATTGACGTTCGTCTGACAGGGCGAGTTATTTCTATTAGCGTTATTTTTTTCATATGAGCGCATTGGTTTCCATCAGGTATGTTGGTTAGGAGAACTGAAGCTATTGTGTGGAACAATTTCAACCGAACAACAACATGTCATGTTATATTGCAATACAAAAACCAAAAAATACTTAAACCGAAAATATCATCAACGGGTTCTACCCCTGCAGTCATAACCGTCAACGTTTCTCGTTTTTCGATGATCTTAAATGGTTGTGTATTCAGATGTTGTGAATCACACCAGATTCAATTGGCAAATGCAAGAAATTAGGTCTGAACCACCATAGATCGGACATTATGAGCTTCTCAGGAAAAACTCCTCTTGAAATCAAGTCGCTTGAATACAGGGGACACGATTCGCAATATATGTCCCTACACGATGGAGACCTAATCCAATACAAAGTTATCATCGATTCCGCCCAGAAATAACATGCATCAACCTTGAATTTTTAACACCCAAAACCTTTTGCATGAATTTGGGAAAAAGTTGCGCTGCACACAACTCTAGCCGAGACAAACTAACGTTCTTCAATGGAGTAACTCGACATTTTGAGCACATTAAATTAACGCAATAGCCTGCGAGGCCCAATAACGTAAATGACGGCCCCAAAAGCCTTTTTTATGGCAAAAGCGAAACCATGCAACTGAATTCCAGGGTATTTCTCCTTACCGTTGAAGAAATGACGCAGGACGGTCAAGTTGATCAATTTTGGGATTTCACTAAGTAATTTAAACCAATATGTATATTCGATGGGAAGGCTTTCATCCCAGCTAAGCTTAAGTGACCACAAGGCACAACCTTCGTAATAATGACTTACCGACGACTACTATTGGGGCTACTAAGTCCAAGGGGAACAAAGATTTTGGCAAAGATTGTGATATGATGATTCTTTTCGTAAGGCTAAAGGTATTCGCAGAACCTAAGTTGACATTGATATGAAAATGATCTTGTGCAGGGTGCCAGTAGAGACCTAACGTTTTTATGCTTGCCTTATCATCGATTACATAATGACCTTCTCTATGTTCACGTCGTATTCCGCCAAAAGGTATATTGGAATTTTTGATCAGTTAAATCGAGTAGAATTTGCCGATAAATTTTACATATATCAGCAATAAACGCATACATATGAGCGCGAAAACGAAGTAGCACAACGAAAAATTCGTTCTGCACTACAGGCCCGTTCGTCAATAGATCATTCAGTGAATAATAACTGGGCGATTTTGCTGAACCATCGAAAACGACTCTCTTAGTTTAGTTGTAGTTGAATCAGAACTAACTACCGCGTAATGGGCTAAATAATAATTTAAAGGTTCGATATTTTTAACCAATTTCATATGGTTCAGTTTCTCCTACACTGACATGAATTGTTTGTATTCATTCTTAAGTTTTGGATTTATTGAAACATTTTTCCATCATTAGAAATCTTTTCCTCGCCAAAAATGAAGAATCACCCAACAATGATTGGCTTTTAGAGAACGGAAGTCTTACTGTAAATTTACCATCTGTATCCCGACTGAAATTCTCTCGAAAGTGGTTGTCGCAGTCCGAGCTAAATAATGAAGGTTCATCCAGGTTTCATTCCTCGACGTTCCAGAACCGTTCCAATAATAATTCATCTAACTGATTTGATTCGTAGGCAACTAGATGGCAACTACTATATTTCCGTAAAGAACTAAAGTTCCACCTGCCACTACCCAACCTAATACTGTATTCTGAAGAGCAGGCCAATCTTCACCAATAGATTGCAATTTAAAAAAAATATCCGCTCCGATGGACCATCTAGAAGAGTCAATTCGCAGTGACGGTTGTCTATCAGAAATTTTATCCAATAATTGCACTTCATTTTCGGCAGAAAACTGGTGTATTCGCGAAAGTGCCGTAGCAATGAAAACAAATTTTGGAATGGATGTCCCAAGTAATGTTATTAAGTTTGGATTGCTCGGAGAAGAAGTCATACTGGTCAAGGCTGATGATTCAGAGTTGATTTGAGATGGGATCGTGACGCGAATTGCTGAAGCAGAACTATTGGGATGCAATAAAGTGTGATGTTTTGTCTTACAAACTTGACATACATCAGTAATATTACATTGTTCAACTAAATGTGATGACCTCAAACAATTTGTACACAATTTTAGCTCAGTTGGTTTCGATTGAAATTGTTGAACCTTTAAATCTTTTAAACTGTTTATATCAGATCCGATTTATATCCATTTATATTCATTTATTTTGTGATTTCGAACTTGAATAAACTTTGAAATGTCATCGAATGCTACTACTAGCCGGTGTTAGCCGTTATCAGTCGGGTAATAATAAAATTTTTTTTTCTAGAAATGTGGCCGTTTTACTAATTTCTGCCTGCAGCTTGACAAATAATGATCCGTATTATGATCCTGAAATGGTTTTCCCTTTTTTGAAGATAATCAATTGTTACGGACGGCTCAGCAGCCGACCCGCAGATTTCAACTAGTCATGTAGCGGCCTCACGTACGGTGATTTTGCCAGCTAATACTCAGGGTATTATGTCGGGGGAATTTGTAGGCTTGCATGGCTCTCACCTACGCCGTGTTTTCAGAAATAAAAAAAAAACGCGAACTAAAAATAAATAAAAAAAAACCCGTATGTTCCGCCAAAATTTGTCGGACGAAACTTGAGGAACATAGTAAAATAATTATAACCGGATTTTCCGAAGGCGACTGGATATTCCTGAGTGACCAGTACCCAGTCTGCTGAAGAGACCCCCCGAATGACCCATCGGAACAAAATAGCCTCAACTAGCCCCCCTAAAGGATTGTTTGGGCGTTGCCTCGCAGAAACAATATATAAAAACTATACAAATGAAGTAGAGTGTTTCGCCTAATCACCGTAGAAATAAAGTGGCCTCAACTGGCCACCGGTAAATTATTGCTCTAAACTCAAATCACAGTTGGGTGGCTTTTCGCCGATATCAAAAAATTTAACCTTGATCGGTCGTCCAAATGGTTGCTCGCCTCGAAGGTAGATGGTTAAAGTGGCCTTAACTGGCCACCCGTAAACCATAAACTTGGTCTTGATCGGCCGCCAAAATAAGTTGGAGCGTTGCGGCTCGCCTAAACCGCACAAAATTTAAGTGGCATCAACAGGCCATCCGGTTAATTATACAGCACCTACATATATGATAGAGTAGTCAAATGTATTTTGTCGGCTATGTTGGTGTCCTGGTATTCATGGACTTTTAAAACATCCACAACAAAAAAATCTTCGCACCGTTTTAATATGCATTTAAAAAAATATATTTTTTTTTTATTATTTGTCAACCTACTAAACTTTCTACACGTTTCAATAAATAAAAAAAAATCTCACAAGTTATTAGAAAATTAAAACTGAGTATCAACCAAAACATAAACTATATTTTTTTATCTTAATAAAAAAAATTTTAATCGACTGACTTATATAAACTCCAAAATCAAATTTTTCTCCCACATTCCAAACGAGACCGATTCTACCAAAAAAATTCTCGTACCAACAAGGTTAGGTTAGGTTAGGTTAGAGTGGCTGCTATCGCACACTTAGGCCAATAATGGCCCATTGTGATACCACAGGATCCAGTCTTCCCTTACTCCCGCTGAAACCAACCAGAGCTACTGATGTAGCGTAAAATATCTCGCACCTCAAAGTCCGCGAGTTCAGAAAGGCTGTCTATGTTGTACACACCCAAGTACTTACGTCTTTTGTATGATAGTGCTGGACACGAGCATAGGAAGTGAACTAACGTCTCTTCCTCCTCTTCGTCCATACAACTTCTACAAAAGTCATTCGTCTCTAGACCCAGCCTTCTCGCATGTTCCCCAAAAAGGCAGTGTCCTGTGAGTATCCCTACGACCAATCCTAAATCTCGTTTTCCCAGGGATACAAGTGCCTTGGAGCGCCGCAGGCCCAGTTTTGGCTCGTACCAACAAACTAAAATGCAGAAAAATATCTTCTTTTACTGCCCCTCCGGCTTGCTCTCGCACATGGAGTTCATGCGCGGCTCAAAAAGAGAACGTCCATGACGCGCCAAAACCAAAAAACAAGAAACACAAAAAAATATTCATCTACATCCTAATCGCTCGTACACACGCACAAGGACACACATTGGTCTCGCTCCAAAAATCAATATTTCGTGACGCTATCGAATAATTAAATTAGCACAGCACAAAAAAACCACTCGTTAAATTTCCATCGAATCAATCAGAGTATTGCTATCCATACACAGATGGCAATGCCACAACGATCAACAAAAAATTTTAAATTAATAAAATGAAAATGGGAAAGAAATTTAAATGTTATGACCAATGAGTCGTAACACAATTAAGATAGCTCCATGTCTGTCCCAGAAAACCCATCGCCATAACTTTCCCAGCCGAAGGAACAGCCTTTGTTGGAGCCGATTCTGCCTTGGCAATCCACTGTTTCGACTGTATTTTTGATTCTGGAGTGTAATGGTGTATCTAAATTTCATCAATTAACCGGAGCAAAAACTATGATTTATTGCGCCTTAACTGCGCCAAAACGACGTTGGAAATATTTCTTTTGAATATGTTTCCGGTCCAAAGTGTGCAAATGCGGCACCCAAAGGGCCGACCAATTTTTCATACCTAAATTCAGATTCAATATGTGACAAACACGTTCTTTGAACATATCCATAGCCTGTTCTATCTCTCTAACTTTAATTCGACGGTTGCCTAGCATACCGTTCAGTGAAATTGAGAGATGTTATCGTCAGTAGCTGCAGTTTTTGGACACCTCCTTTAACTCGTCTTTGATTTGAGTAGGCGGATTGCCTATCAATAATAAATATTTAATGACAGCTCGATACTCGATTTTTTCTAATTCCATCAAAACACTCATATCGACTCACTCAAACGACTCACTCACATCGACTCACTCAAATTTTCCAACGCATGCGCAAACACACTCCCTCACTTTTGTTGACGAGTGTTGTCATCTTCATGTTGAGGTTGGAAACTTTTCAGACAAGTTTCGTAATGAACAAATTTTTACCAGCACAGTTTACCAGAATTCTAGTTCAGCAGCATCATTTGACAAATAAATAAAAAGCAGTACAATAAAAAAAATCTGTGGCCTCAAGATGAAACAAAAAGTTATATTTCAATATCCAAATGTATAATGGTACCAATCTAGGTCATAGAATCTAACGATAGTTTGAATAAAAACCCTTTCATGCACACAATCTGCGCGAGGTTTAAGAATCTTGGAAAAATGTTACAGCACTGCAGCTTCAAAATAAATTCGAAAAGAACCGAGAAATAACTTTTTTACAAATATATTATGCCAGTTGCATGTAACTATGCCATTAATGAAACCAATATTCACACTATAAAACTGAGTGCTTCCATATAAGCTGTTGTATATGTATGATGGAGATTTGCACAAACAACAAACAGAAATTCCATCTTACTTATTTTTTAAGAAATTTATTGTTCTTTATATTTTTGTTTATTAAAATCTGTGTGAAATACCATTTATATAATGACAACATAAATTTAGTAGCACTTTGGGTTTTATATATGCATAACATATATGTATGTAGATTCTTATTCTTTATACCATCATTTCTTAGAGTCTTAAAACGATATCAACATCAAACAACATTATTAAATTTCTTTAAAATCCTTCTTTTATATATAATTTCCATTCATTATTTCCTTTTTATATATAAAAAAAAAATCTTATTAATTTCATCCATTTGTCTTTAAATTAAAAGAAATGAAATTATTATTTTTTTAGGTTCGAAAGAGAGCGGGAGAGAAGAAGACCTTTGAAGTGATTTAAAATGAAATCACATCAATTTAAAAATATAAAAAAAAAAAATTTCAGAACCCCTGGAGAGGTTTTTTGAATATGTACTTTTAAACAATATTCTTTGTCTTATGTCCAACATTCTAAAGATTTTTTTTTAGTTCTAATCAAATGAAAATAAAGTAGTTTTGTTGTTTGGATTACGAAATATAATAAAAAAAGTATTTCTTCTAATTTATTCATATTCTCACACACTGATGGTTAACGAAGTAATGTCTTAAATGTTATAGAAGTAGGAGGTGAAGTGTTTAAAGTTTTTTATTCTTTTGTACAGGTCGCGTACATCCATCTCCTAATACACCCTTTTTACGTTGAATTGCAGCAATCAATAGAAAAATGTTTATTGTAGAGTGGAGTACTTGGTTTCGTGTGCGCAGACAAAAGATTTCATTGTTTGTCTAATTTAAAAGAATACCACATAAGAAAATCCTTAATACATATTATGATGTATATATTGTGGATTGATTAAAAGTGTTTTATTTTACAACGAGCGCAACAACAAGTACATAGTTTGAATAAGAGTCTTCTTAATATGAACATTTTTGCATTGTCATAATGATTTAAGTTGACTTGTTACGAAGTGGAAATGTCTGCGCATATATATAAAAAATATAATGAATTTCCACAAAAATGTGGCCACGCAGCTTCAGCACAACATAAAACTAGTCATAATGATACATAAAAATCCAATTAGAAACAGAGTCTTGTTAACCCATTAAAACTTGAATGCACAAAAAAAATCTTCAAGATTTTCATTAAATTATTAATTTAAGAAATAAAACAATAAATTAAAAAACAAAATATGAAGAAAAAAATAAAACATGAAAATTTATGATATTTATGATTTGTGATATGATTTTGTTGTTGTTGCGTATACGTTGTTGTGTATATGGCCATCAACTTTAAGGATATTTTTATTAAGAATTATTTTAAATTTTATTACATTTTTGGTCTGGTCTGTCTGTCATATCTATATATTACTCGTAATTCGTAAGACGATATCATCATATTATATTGTTTGTGCACATAAGTAACAAAACTATTTTGAAAAATGTACGCTTAATGTGCGTTATAAATAAGAATTTAATCATATATGTATAATAAAAATAAAATCAGGTTCGTCGCCTATAAAAGACTTGAACACTTATCTATGCCGTGTACGTAATAAATCCCACTTTATAGAATTGTTTTTATGAATTTACACCCAAATTCATAAAAAATTAAACAAGCGGGATTTTAATAATCGGGATTTTAAAAAAGCGAATGAAAGTGGGAATTTGAAATGAGGGCAAACTGCTCCAACCCTAATCGGACCCAGTAATAGTCAGTTAGAAAAAAAATAATATTTCAGTATGCTGCCAAGTGAAGTTTATCCAAACTAATCCAAAAAATGCAACAACAACAAACTTATTGTAACAGTATTGGTGTAAGTAAACATTTAGGCGAATTTATATTGTGTAATTTAGGCGAGATGTGATTTTTTAATTAGCCTGATTTTGGAATGTACAAAATCATTCGAAGTATTTTCTAAGCATTTAATCTTTTTAAATCAGCCTGGGTTTAGACAGTCTACCAATGTCACTGAAGTTCATGCTAAATGCTTACAAAATACTTAGAAAGACTTTGGAATGTACCTGAGACCCATTTAAAAATCACATCTCATCTAGATTACACAATATAAATTCGCCTGAATGTTTACTTACACCAATACTATTACAATAAGTTTGTTGTTATTTCATTTTTTAGATTAGTTTGGATAAACTTCACTAGCATCAATATGCAAGCTTGTTTTATTTTTTTTTTTATAAAATTTTATGAAGAAAGCATGACATCACCATAAAAAATGAGCTGTAACAACGATAAGGCAGTATAGGAGCTATACTGGCTATTGCCAGTGAGTAATGTGCGATCTAGATTATTTTGCAACATCTAAAATTTCAGACATAACACACACATTGCAGGATCAGCCCAATACCCAATGCAATGTCTAAAACTCAGCCCGAATTACCATATTTTAGCCCTCACGAATACAAGGTTAACCCGAACAATCAAATTTCACCCGTAACCGAATATTTTTACCACTCAGACTCACCTGACCCCAGTACTATATGCAATAGGCTCATTGGCTTAATGGTTAGGACATTGTGAAGCTCTTAGACTGAAACTTAATCGAAACGGCTTAGGCCACTAAATTGTTTTATGAAATCAATTAGAGCCATTACACATTACATTTTTATTTGCTATCTTAAAGAGAACCAACCATCTTAAATTAATTTTGATACTATGGGCGTTTTCTACGCCCCAACTGTTGGGTGTCCTGAAACCACCCAATGATACAAAATGCATCGTTTTCACTGCACAATGAACCGGTTTTTTTTTTGTTATAGTGATTTCCAAATTTCATTTCAGTGCAAAAATGGAACTAAATCGTCAACATTTTTGTGCGATTATCTTTTACAACTTTCGACGTGGATTAACTCAACCACAGTGCCTTGATGAACTTAATTCGACTTGGAGATAAACCACCATCAAGGACCAGTGTTTATCGATGGTATTACAGAATTTAATCTTGGCAATTCGCTCAACGACGAATTTTGTGAAGGTCGTCCAAAATCGGTTGTTGTTCTGAAAAACATTACGGCTATGCAAGATCATCACGTGACTTAGAGGCATTCTTGGCCTTTAGTGTGACCAGCATAGATTCAATATTGCATGCACATTAAAGCACACATAATTTGAAAAACGCTGAAAAAAAGACTCAATTGGTGTAAATTGGTAGAAAGAAATACTCAAAAAATATCACTGCAGTGCTTCAAAACATATCTAGAATCTTATGAAAGGTGACAATGGATCACCAATATGGGTCAAATTGATGCAATGTAGAGGTGCTAATTGATTGGCACCCAATGATGTTTTTTATTCCCGCTAATCAAAAATAAATTGCGAGGTCACTCTTTTTCGACACCTGTTTTGGTGGTACCTCAATCGGAGTGAAAACAATGCTTTGAAAATTGGCTCAAACGAGTGGAAAAGTGTACTGATCTTCATGAAGAATAATTTGAAAATAATAATCTCTAATCTCGAAATATTAAAGGCAACTCTTGGTTCCACTTGATACTTTATATAGTTTCCATTGTGGTAGTTTACAACCTCTGAATGGTCACGGTTTGTAAAAAACGACCTCGTGATACTTAAGCAATGGTTGGTTTTGTTTCGATGGCCAGCCAATTATGACAACGCTTACAAAACTATAACTATCCACTCAGATTGTCAGTTCGCTTGTTTTTGACAATATGGAACAATATCACACCTGGTGGCGGATCCTCCTATTTAAAATAAAACATTAAGTGGGAACGAAAAAAAAAAAAATTACACCACCAACTTGAGTGCCGTATTGTCACATCATCTATCTCTATAAAACTTAAAATGTTTTAAATAGAAAAAATAAATAAAATAAAATCTACATGGGAGGTCAATATTCTCACATACATACGTTACAATCTTAATAGGTACTGAAAAAGTGTTAAAATAAATGGATACTTCTTTGCATATATTCGTCGCGCATCCAATAGAAGAAAAAAAACTTGCTCGATTCTAAAATCTTTTTTTTTTTTATACTTTTTTATGATATCTTGTCTCTATAAATTATTATTTGTTTTATTTATTTATTTTATTTTGATTTTAATTTTAACTTTAACGATGATGATCGCGGCGACGACGACGCCGACCATCAAATTTGGTGGTGATGGTGCGCACAGTATTTAGAGATGCTTTAAATATTATTTCACGTTAAATAAACTTTTCGTCTAACATGTAAACCACAAAAACAACAAAATTATTCAAATTTCGTTGATAAGGAATAATATTATTATTACAATATTATAACTTGTTTTGTAGATCAATTAATTTTGACACATAATTTATGAAATTTCATTTTGGATTAAACAATGAACGCGCATCGTGTGTGGTCTCCGATGGTGCTTTATGGACTGATACGGTGACTAAGTAATTTGTCTTCGCAGTTTTTTTTTATTTTTGGCACACACTGTGTGTGGTTGATATTATTATTTTATACGTTTATGTATGGATGAAGTTTTGTCATGTCAACGGCATTTAAACATACAAGACGACGCAACTTAACTGATAAATATTGTCACAACTTTGTATATGGAATTTTTTTTTCTAGTTTCGTATTGGCTTATACGTACTTAAGGTAACCAAGGATTTTTTTTCTGCAAATCTTTTTTTTTCTCTTATATTTTTATTATTTTTTGTAAATACATATATGAAATATGAATATCTACTCACATTAAAATAATAATAAAAATGTTTTATATGAAGCATATAATTTATGATTGAAGACCCCTGGGGTGTCATTTCAGCTGATATTTTCTTATAAATTATAATTGTTATGTAAGTGTAATGTACAACTTAAATATCTTCCGGTGGCACGGTGTATTTACTAAACCGATGAAACAAAATTTAACCATCTATACCAAACCAAAACAATTTCATCCTATAAATTAAGAATTTAGTTGTCATAATTGAGGTCAACAAACCTGCAACTTTTGCTAACACGTACGTTTGACTGTAGCAGGACCGAGGCAAATTCCCGAGGAGTAATAGATTTCACTTAATTCGAGTAATGCACATATTGTTCCATTTCTAATTAAGAGAAGGAAATAGAAAATATTAATAAAATTTTTAGTACAAATGTTTACCACCAAAATTTAGAAAAATACACCAGAATTTAAAGTATTTAAATGAGTGTCCAAAATAGTTCGTCATAAACTCAAAATGGCGGTGCTGAGTCATAACATTGTAAATATAACCTAAAAATTATTCATTATAGAAATTATAAATCTTTAATTTTAATGTTTTGCAATGTATTGTATTTTATGACGATGAACAAAATCTTGTTTTATTATTGTATTCCGCCATTAAATATGTGATGGGAAAATTTTTCTTCATAATTTAAATTAAATAAAATGTATAGTAAACGGATTAAATTAAAACTATTTTGCAGGCATGCACGAAACTAAGAAAATTTCGGATGTGCCATTCTCACAAATAGGTCAATATTTGTGGCTCCTCTGATAGATAACCTAGCTCTGACTATTAAAATCAACCGCCTTGTTCATTGTTGCTTCAGGCGTTCGCCTCCTGGACAAAAATTTTGTAGTATTGAGCCCTTTCAAAAATTTAGTATGATTTCTACCATTGCATAAAAATGGATGCGATAATCCGTTATTTGATCCGGGGGAAAATTAAATAGAAAATTTCAACTCGAATTTACTATAGAGGAATAGCTAATAATTTTAGATAAACTTTTTTATTTTTAATTGTTATATGTAGTGTTTAAATATTTGTTTTTATAATTATTAACTAATTAAATCCACATTCGTCATATTTGTTCGTTTTTTAACGTGACAACCTAATTCACGATTTCCATCAAAGTAGCTGATATCTGGTGCACAAAATGAGAATTGTAGTTTACGATGAAGCAAGCGAAATCTAAACTGTCAAAACAATGAATTTCCCTTCCCATTCTCGTCCCCTTGCAGACGTAGGAACCAACGCCATCTACATTCCATATAATTTATTTTTGTTTTGTCCTTTACTCAATAGATGGCACTATAATATGCACCTGAAACAATATTTTACTTCCTTATAACCAACTATTACATTTTCCAACACTGAGAATAGCATCGACTCTATTGTGCTGATAAGAAATACAGGAAACCCTCCAAGAACATGATTAATTCGTTCCGTGTTCTTTAAAACCGTGTTGTTCGAGACTACAAAAAATAAAATAAAAAAGGAACAACAAAAATCGTGTTGTTTGAAACCGTGTTCTTCGAATACCTTGGAGTAATTAAAAAATAAATAATTCAAATTTTAAGAAATTTTATCAAAACACCTTAAAATTGGTGCCCAAACACCTTTAAACGGTCTGCTTGTAAATTTTTGACCTGGTGCATCACGTACTTCGTGTCAATCATCCAGACAGATTCCAGAAACTATAAAGGGCTTTTAAATTTTGGGCAAAAATGTACGTTTTGCTCCTATTTCGAAGATTTGGGCTCAAACTGTCGGAAAGTGATCGGTGATTGAGATTTTGGTTTTTTACTTTGTTTTTTTTTAAATTATTCCTACAGAAGCTTTTATTTTGTTTTTTTTATGATCAGTTATGCAATTTTTCCTCAATCTGCATAGAGCCACATGGTTTTGTTCATTTTATCTGCCCTGGCACCTTTTATATTTTAACCTATATTTTCTTACTTCATCATTGACATCGCGCAAGGTTGTCAAACTTTTAATCTAATTAAGTTAAACCTTATGAAAACACGGAGTTCGACATTGAGTTTGAGGACCGCAACACTTTAAGTGTCGTTGGTTTGAACTCAGATATCACAGCGGGTTTGAAGTTGGATGCTGCGGTACCTCCGCTACGAGGAACAAGACGCTCTACAAACGGGATAGTTGAGAAGCCATGAACCTCATATACCGTGGTCACGCCAAAGTCTACCCGAGTTCCATCTGTCATTAGCCTTGAACTGGAAGTTTAAAAACTGCGCACTCCAACGCATGCTAGAAAGTTAGCGATGCGTAAAAAATCACGAAGTCATTCTGGATAAAACCTAATTTGAAGTTTTTTTTTCGGTATTACATCGTAAAGTAATGGTTTCCGCTCAAACTTTTAACTTTAATTCGCAATTGGTGGAATGTTACTCAAAAACAACTCGCGTATTCGGTTGTATAAAGTTGTCTCTATAATACTTCGAAACAAATCTGTTTGGTGTTCTGTTCTGAAAAGGTTAAGTTAAACTGCTAGAAAATTAAAAAACATAGCAAGGAGAATGAATCTTCAGATCAACTGGGATAACTTCCTAATAAATGGCTTACAAGAATTTTGTGAGGACATCATCTGTTGGCGGTCACTAAGCTCAATAAAATCTTAGTTAAGAAGTGTAATTGCCGACTGACTTCTCCTCGTCTACTTAATGGTAGGTTTATACTTCGTCATCAAAGGATGTTGGGGAGCTTCTTCTCTCCGTTCATTTTCCTTGGTGTGTCATATCGTTGATCTGGCGGTCCTGATTAGATTTTTCCTGCTTTGTTACAGCGTGGTTATCCTGTATTAAGGGATCGTTTGCTTCACCTGTTGCAAGTTTGCGTGGCATTCTGCCTTACTCCGAGTCCTATTAACCATTTTTTGGCATTTAAATCCTCTCAGTAACATGCAGGGTGCCTACAGAGTACCGTGGGCAAGTCTTCTGAAACGGTGCTTCATGAACTTGTTTCTAGAATTGAAAGTTTACTCAGTAATAACGAGTCTCATGTACGTTCCTGGACATTGTGCGAGTGTTTGATAACACTTCGTTTGCCACTGTATATTTTAAATTGGCAATTGTCTTGTGAATTGGATTGAATCCATGCTCAATGGATGGTTTCTGTATTCTGTTAAAGTTGTCAAGAGCTGTTCACAAGAGGTGTACTTCCACCGTTGTTGTTTGCTCTTGGTTAAGACTGTCAATCTTCCGGTCATTTTAGATATTCGAGTTTATCACTCAGGGGCATGCGGATATCTTGTCGTTATGGATTCAGGAAGGCATATAACCATTTTATCAGAATTGATCGAACAAACTCTACTGATTGTGGAGGACTGTCGTGTCGGAAAAATTCATTTAAAGCATATTTGGTAGTTTTTACGAGGCATAGAAAATCAGATTGTCTGATCATTCCCATTCTCTTTGGTACCACGATCTCTAAATCGGACATCTGGGAGTTATCTTGGATGATTCTGGCAACGCTGCAGTGCATTTGGAAAAACATAGGAGTTGTCCACAAAATGTTAAATTTTATATACAACCCAGTCGGGGTGGCCGGTAGTTATAATTAAAGGTAAAATTGCGGAATTCAATCACTTAATTATTGCTTTGGAGTCTATTTTTGTCTTCCTCAACTGCAGTCCTAGGGCGGAATCATGAAATACAACCGGAAAAGTTTAAACGGATTTAAAATTATTTTTCAAATTTTCAAAGATTTTCGAAATTCATTTTTCTCGCCCCAGGTTCGTCGCTGTTTCATTTTATGAGATGGCATTGAAGTCTTTTGTATATGATTATGTGTTCTTTGTGAAGTTTTTGGACACAATTTTATTTCTTGGACAAAAATTTATGGAAGTGTGCAATTTTAACAGTGTATACATTTTATATTAAAATCGAAACAATAATTTTAATAAATATTGATAAAACAAAAGAAATTTTTTAACATTAAAAAATTTAATATGCTCGTTATTATAAATTTTTCAGTAAATCACATACCGTACTGTGGGGGGCGGATACATTAAGCTTTTTAAATCAGTAAGCCCAATCTAGAAATGATGAACAGGGCTCATGTATCGAATTTTTAAAGCTTTATCAATACAGCGACTCTGCGTATCCACGGATGTTCTACTACTCTAAGCCAAATAGCAAAAATCTTAGAAATTGGCTCGCATAGGGACTATATATAATGGGTCAAAATCATTTTCAAATGTCCTTTTTTATTTTTCGAGATTTTAATTTTGATAAAGTTGCATTTATTTACAACGGCGGCGTTCCCCCCTCGTTTATGGTAGTTTCAAAGTTACTGATGAAACATTCATGGGATAAATCTCAATATAATTTTTAAAAATTCCTAAACAAAACAATTTTCCACTCTACCGCGTCCACAAAATTTTAATCCATCATCGGTTACAAAATTAATTTCATAACCATAAATAAATAGTTGAGCGCAGATAAAAGAATCAAATTTTTTCTTAAAATATATTTTTCTATTGTTGCAAAACTTTCACAAAAAATAAAAAAAAACGTGAAATTCTTTTAATACTGCAGATAAGTAAGGTATACGAGTACTCAATTGCAACAATTTATGTGCGCTAATCTCACACAAATTTTTCATCATTTAACAACAATCGATTATCATTTTTAAAACCATTTTTGGGCAAAAATAGAAATTTGACGACTTTCGAAAAAATTACAAGATACAAAATTAATTTGAACAAAACGGCGCAACATTTTGAAAGGGTTTTGATTAATCGTTCGATGATGCCGGAGTATCGTGTCCCGAGGAATATTGCGTGATAGTTTACACGTGTAAAGAGCACACCGTGAATTATTATTAATATTATTATTTAAACGAAATACATCAAAAAGGTGTTGCGAATTCGCGTTTTTAAATATAATTTAAAAATACATACAATAAAGTGAAAGTATCGATGCATAGGTAGGGTAGGGTTCCATACCAAAGTTATACCTCAAGGCTGTGATATTGAAATGTATATAGAGTGCTTAACGTACGTTAATTTTTGATAGATCCTAATCTGTTGAAGGCTATTTACAACACGTATATAACGAAAGGTGACGGGAAATATTTTATGTACATGTTAAAAATCAGTAGGAGATTTTTCCAAACACCGCAATAATTTTCTAACCAAAAAAAAATAAAACAAAAATTTTGTTTTGTGAAAGTGGGTTAAATTATTATGAAAAGGTTGATGGATTAATTTTAAACTTGGAGTTCAGGCCCGCTGCCATCTATATACAATTACATGATGATTTGTAATCGATACTTAATTTAATTACAAATATATTATTAAAAAATATGTAATTTTATAACAAGACATTTTTATGTGTCTCAAGATATTTTTTTTTAAAAAAAATACAACAAGACACAAATTTAAATATCACATAAAAATGCATTTTTTTTTTGTTTCGATTAATAACGAAGGTGAATATTTAATACGCAGTGGCATGTCACCATGGGGTTTCCATAGAATTTTCTCTTCTTTCTCAATCTATTCTTTGTGTTACATCTTTTTCATATATGTATAAATTTTATTAAAATCCAATTTAATTCTAAAAATTGTTTCTTAGATAAATCATATATAAGAAATAAATTATTAAATGATTAACCTTGGATAAGAAAATAAAATTATATAAATAAATTTGTCAAAGAGATTAGAGATTTTATAATTTTACGTGTTAGAATTAAAATTGTTAATGACACTTTGTTTGGTTGTTATCTCGGCGCGTAATAGATTTTATATTTGAATTCAATAAATCAAGATCTTAATTTACTTAATTATAATCTAACTATATAGAGAAAGAGACGGCTATATATATCAGGATCTAAAGTTCATAGTATAGAGAATAATGAGGTTTGGACTGCTGCTGGCTGTTCGATTTACGAGCTTTTGGTATGATAAAAGAAATTAAATTACATAAAATGGTAAAAATCGATTATCACCATCATCTTAAAACTTTGCTTTATGCAACATAAAAAAAAAATTGTATTCTGCACAAAATTATCAATACTCACGATTTTATTGCAATTTATCAGGAATTTGATTGGATTCGGATTTTTTTTACTTCGCTGTAAAGATATCCAAAAGAAGGCATACAATATGCTACTAATATTTCGTCTAATATAATCCTCTATCGGGGTTTATGTATACCAATCCATTCATATCAGTTGTATTCTATAACTCCATGAACTCGTCATTACAATTATAACACTCGTTTTAACAGTTTAATAAAACTATTATTGAAATTATTGGTGTTCATGCCTGTTTAAATCAAACAAAAAAACGCTTTTTTAGGATTTTTTGAAAAATGTTATGTGATTGCGAATTATATACAGTAAGTGTCAAAAAAAGTGTATACCTCAATGTTTCATGTTTGGAATTGAATTACAAATCACTTTGGACGGCAGTCCAAACGAGTGACGAAAGCACCTACTGTGCTGGAAGTCGAACGAAGTATATTATACAGCAAGTTTCGAACTTTTTCACTTTGAGGCCGCCAGGATCATGTTATATACCATTGGAAAGGTCTTGAAAAATAAACCTAAATAATGTATAAAAGCATGAATTTCTACCAACATTGAGTGGAGATATGACCTTCCAAAAATTGCCCCAAAAAATCAGTTTTTCGCGTATAACTGCCCCAAAAAATGCCAAAATTACTTTCTAACTGGCAAATTATGATTGTAGACGTCAATACCAATTCAACGACACCTCAAACGTCCAAAACGGATGATTTTGACCAAAGTTATGACAATTTTAAATTTTTCTTTGACGTCACCATATAATCTTGCTTTGGTATATATGTTTGTTTGTCCGTACCTCTTTTATTTGATCTCATATTTTCAGGGGTTGTAGTACTTAAAAAACTAAGCAGTTTTTGTTCTATAACTTTTTGATTTGGTCGCCATGTTGGCCGCGGCAGGCCTCTGAACGGCCATTTTTGGCCATTTTGCCACGTCCACAGTGCTGAATCTATTCGACATACCCTGGACATATGCATATCGTTGGAAAGGTATTGACGCCAGCTATCAAATAGCAAAAAAAAGAATTCATAAAATTAGGTTGGAGGGTCATTTTGGCCAAAAAACTGAAAAATGCGAAATCGGCCGGCCACATTAGGCCGAATTGCTAAAAAATGAGCCCAAGACTTTTAGTTCATATTTTCAGGATTATTAGCCACAAATTTCACCTACAATATGACATCAACCGTTTGTCCCAGAAAACTCGTATATTTTAGATATTGACCTCCATAACTTAAAAGCCACCCTAATTTTTTTGCAAAAATTTTATTTTTTGGCTCAAATGCTCCCTAATATCGGTCCGTTGCGGTTCATAATGATAGTGAACCAACGTATTATAATGAAACAAATATAAATACATCATATTATTATCATTGCTAAGAAAATTTTTAACAGTGACTCTTTTTTCATAACAAAAAAAATGAAAAAACTGACAAATTGATGTGATCGAAAAAATCACCAAAAACATTGAACATTTGAGTCTCCTTGCATAAAATCGATATTTTTTTATCATTATGTTGATTTCTTTGAAAAATAGATCTTATCTCCCCTTCCATCGCATGAAGATGGAATATCAGCGAGAGGCTAGCTACCATTAACTTTTATTTCCAACTAACACACTAAAATATGTATATTTTATTGTATTGTTTAAGGAGTCAAAAATGAATGGTAGCCGCATGCAGTTAGTGACAAAACAGCAAGAAACATGCAAAAAAAATTGTTGAATTACTCAATCGAATTTCTACCAAAAACACATGCATCTGGTCTAAATTTTTACTACTCTGTAACATACACTAAAAACTAGACTACAAATGTTCAGCCGATAGCCTACGAGAACCGGGTGTGTAATAAGATCACACCCGGCATGACCTGTTTGTGGCATGTGGTAAAGGATTCTGAAATAAAATCTTAAAAGACTACAAAATGAAGATTGAAAAATTGCATGCAAAATAAAGAAATAGAATCGTCTTCCACACACTAGAAACAGTACACCAGAACGTAGGTTATCGTGCTGGACATAATAAAAAAAACTACCTACCTGAACCTAATGATGAGACCTAACCCTACTTTTCAACATAAAAAAGATAATATAAGTCTTTACTATTTCGAGGCCAAGAGCATATACTTTCCAAACATAAATCGTATTGAACCATTCTTCAATAGAAACAATTTTGTTTTATTGTTTTCCATTTTTTTATTGAAACAGTTTCGTTCTATTGTTTTACGTTCTATTGTGCCTCATACACAGACGCGCGCCACTGGAGTGACGAATATCGAGAGAAGAAGAACGAATCATTCTCACCCCGTAACACACAGCCGGCGGCTTTGTGAGAGTATGCGTAATTCGTTTTTCGCGAAACGAACAACAATTAAGCTCTGAACAAAGTCTGAAACGCAGATGCCAATATTCAACAAACTACAGAAGATTGTATTGGTTACACTAACAATCTCATGTTAATTTTTTTCTTTCGCACCACATTTGCGCCTATATACGATGTGCACATATATTGTAATACAACTTTCTATGGTGTAGTTTTTCTGTATTTGTTGCATTAGCATGGCTTTGTTCTTGGTTTTGGTCATTTCAATGCCGCGCGTCTGGCTATGAGGCACAATAACACGTAGCGGCAACTTGTGTGCTATCGTGTGTGTGTGTGAACTCAAAGTCGAAGTCGAAAACGACTGACAACAATAAAACGAATCGCAATTCAATTCATTTTCAATTTGCCTTGCCAAAATCATTGATATCAAATAAAAAACCTCTTAACGAGGTAAATGTTCGAGTGATGAAAGCCGAATTCAATTCACAAAATTTCTGATATCAAATTTGTGCCGAAAAAAACAATTGTATTCGATTTGTCAACGATTTTTCGGAATGTTAGTGCATTCGGCGCGTTTGTTTACATTTTTCTTTCTAGCTGTCAAAAACAACAACTTGTCAACGGTTTTTTGAATGTTAAACAACAACGCACTGAATGCACTAACATTCCGAAAAATCGTTGACAGATCGAACACAATTGTTTTTTTCGGCACAAATTTGATATCAGAAATTTTGTGAATTGAATTCGGCTTTCATCACTCGAACATTTACCTCGTTAAGAGGTTTTTTATTTGATTTAGTATACTTTCAATATTAAAACTTATAGTAATTATTTATTAGGTATTTCATCCTTCAACAAAAAACAATAATAAAAATTACTTCGTTTTGTTGGACTCAATAAAAAGTGTACAAGTTTAACATTAATTAATTAATGAACTAAAAAAACTTTATTAGTACTTGGGGAAAGGAAATAAACACCTTTTGATTTACAAACTGCTACCAATCTTCTCGGCATTGACTCAACCAACTTTGCGGTTACTGTGGCTAGAATATTTTGCCATTCCTCCAACAATATGGATTCTAAGGTATCTGCTGTATATGTCCCTTTTCCAAATCTGCATATCGAAGTATTCCCAAAAATGTTCTATCGGGTTAAGGTCTGGCGATTTGCCATCTTCTTGGAAGTATAATAAATTTGTAATACAATACCAAATATGTAACATTGAGGTGTACACTCTCTTTTGATGCTTACTGTATGTTTACACAAAATAAAGTTTTATTATTTTGGGCCTAGGCTATGAGTTCGTTAGCTCAGAAAATAATCCCAAAATCATATAAACGAGCCATATTTGCCAAACGAACTCTTTATTGGTATAAATATAATTACCATGCTCACGTGATCTTAATTGCAATGATAATGATGCAACCTTTTGCTTTGTCATCTATTGATCACGGAACAAAACAAAAATAGAGGTGTCGTACTTGTATAATGCTGGCACATTAAAAAAACAAACAAACATGTTGTAAATACAAAAAAGAAAATTAGAATGAAGCGTTATGCCGAAGAATGCTATCAGACATTTTTGTAGAACTTAAAAAAACCGACCAAATGGCACAGTGCTTTGGCGTTTGAATCGCGAGGTACCGAGTTCGAATTCTGATAGGGACAGGATGCAAAGGGAATTTTCATCTAAAGATTAATTGATTTGTGATGAAATGGAATACAACTATGAGCCCCTGTCGCAGTGCGAAACTCTTGGGCCGACCCATCTTCCATGCCAGTATAGGCTGCCATGGAGCTATGCAATATGCAGATGGTGATAGAAGTCGGACCTAACGGCGTAAACGTATGGACGGAAACCGCAAACTGCATAAGAGTTCGAGCTTTTTTTTAGAGCCTTGGCCCCAGAACAGATTGCAGTGATAATAAAAAAAAAACTTAAAAAAAATAAATAATTGAATAAAAGTAATTTAAATAAAATATTTTAATTTTTAATAAATTTATAATAATGGTGGGACTTGGCTTCCGCACTCAATGCCACGAAGAGCCTATAGTGTAAATCTGGTATTCTATGCTATTCTTTCGTTTTTACAAAAACACTATTGATAGTTAACATTGGGTTAATAATCACAGTGACCATAATTCTTAAAACACGTTTTACTCAAACATGTTGGTAAATTAGTATTTTCGGCATTCTTCTGGAGTAATTTTATACCCTTCATCGAAAAGGGTTTGGCGTAATTCTCGCAAATTAGACGATGCTCGTTTTTTCAACAAAGCCCATAAATTTTCAATTGGCGAGAAGTCAGGGGAAGTATTTCAAATCCTTTTTGGCCTTGTGAATGTGCGCATTATCCTGTTGGAAGATAAAATCCTCCCCTATTAATCGTTTGCCTTCTGGAATGGCATCATCTTTTAATAACGTTAAGTAAACGTCGGCATTTGCTTGCATATGAAAGTTCTTCACTTTTTCTACGCCATACATTGATGCTTCCGTGACTATATGATATGCGTATCATGCTCTCGTCGGCCCATAATATTTTTTCTCAAAATTCAGATGATGTCCTAAGACATACTGATTGTAAAAACCATTCTCTTTTGTTTATTTATTTAGCTCACATATGGCAGCTCCCGAACTGCTCGTTCACGAAAGCCACTTTCGTGAATTCTACGCCTAATGGTGCATTCAGATGTTATTATTTTGCCTTTTAATGCTAATTTTACCCTAATTTTACGTGCGGATATAAATCTGTTACCTTCACATAGTTTTATAAATGGCTTATCTACCCTCTCGTTTGTTATTTTGGGTCGTCCTTTGCGATGAGTAGGGGAAAGCTGATTTTTTTCTTCATATGCTTTACAAATTTTGTATATGCAAACATGGCTTTTGATAAACAATTTCCCAATTTCTGTATAAGTTTTGCCTTCTGACTTTAACTTGACTATAATACGTCGTTTACTTCCCTAGTCAACTGAGATAATTTACCCATTTTGACTGAAATATGATTGATAGAGTGTTAAAATGAAACTACTAGATGAAACCCAGATGTTTCATAATTGTTAGCTTATTTTTGATCGGCTCGTTTCGGAAAATGAGTCGTAAAACAAAAACTAAAAACATTTAAAAAATATTCTAACACACAAGTGTATAATGTTCAGCTTTATGAAAGAAGTAAGAATTGAAATCAATTTGAAGCTAATTACGAAAATTAATTATAAAAACCATTTGTTAACTTATTTTTGGCATTCACTGTATATTTAACTGGAGGATAACGTCCTTATAAAATGGAAAGTAAATAAAATAATAAGTGATTTTTGAAATATTGTTTAACATTTAATAAAATTTAATTTCTTTTTGACTTTTGTAACTTTGCTATTTGTTTTCGAATATAATTGATTATAAGGACGGGAGCCGAATGTCAAAATTTCACGTATCCAGTCAGTGATACATTTTGGTGAAGGAAACTTTTATCAAGCAAATTCAACAATATTTGATAAAAAAAAAATACGAAATATTCCTTAAAACAAATTAAAAAAATCATATTTCCAAAAACTAAAAGTAACCCGTTTGACACATTTGGCCCTTTGACACATGCAGCCCTTCGAGACATTCGGCCCTTCAACACATTCCGCATTTCGTAATTTTGTCCTGCGACATTCGGCCTTTCGACATTTAGCCCTTTGATATCATACCGAATTGTAGAGGTTTCAATGACTCTCTAAAGACTACTGCGAACTATCTTAAAAATCATTTAATAATCCCATTTAGATCGTGTCAAATTTAAATATAATCGGTTAACAAATAGCCAAATTCCATCTCTATTTACCATATTCCACAGCTTTATCAAAAAACGCATTTTTTGAATCCCATTTAGGACCCACATGTCGAATTTCAACTAAATCGGTTAAAAAATGGCCTAGTTCGATAGCGATGGCCATATTTCAGAGCTTTATCGAAAAATTATTTTAGAAATGGCCAAATTCCATGTCAACTTCAAACCGGGATTTCCTAAAAATCGGGATTTTTTTTTTATACAAAACCGGGATTTTGGAAAATCGAGATTTTGATAACCAGGATTTTAGAAACCTGGATTTTGAAAATTTAGGCGGTCGATTTTTTCCAAAATTCGACGGACGACATATGACGTTTTCATATACGTATAAGGAGTATAGTATACAATTTTATATTAGTGTGTGTAATTTTTCTGTGGTTATATGTATTTGTTTGTTTTCTGAGAATGTAAGCATTAAAAATTTTGAATCGGTACAAATCGGTTCAGTTTTTTGGTGCTTATGTCCTTTCGTCGTCTCGTTGTTTTGACATCTCTCCAAGTATTTGAGTGGTTAGTTAACATGTTAACGGGAACTGACGGGAACTGACTGCTATACGGTCATACAACTTTTTCGTTTCTTAACACGTTTGCGCAAACAACATTCATTTTTTAAGGAATAACCTGACATATTATTCAATTCTCACAAGACATTCCTTTCCGCGACGAAATATCATTGCAATTACAAAAGTTATCAAATGTGTTCCTGAGCAGCACACACATTTAGAAAGTGTGCGTCAATGTGTTAAGAAAAAAAATACGTTAACTACACATATTTTATTTTGTTTTTCCAATGCGATGTCGAATAAATGTTTTGTTTTCGCAGAAACACAGAATTTGAAATTACATTAAAACTAAAATTAAATAAATTTAATTTTATTTAAAGTAAATTTGATTATAAATTTAATTTTTTATTTCAAGCATAGAAATGTCATCCAAAAAAATTAAATGGCGCACATTCGTACTAACACAAACACACGTAACACTACTATATACTTGCGGTTATTTCGTTAACTTGTCGAATTTTGAAAAAAATCGAACCCCAGTATTTTGAAAACCGGGATTTCGTTACACACCCCAAAATTGCACATTAAATTGCTTCCGCATTCAGTGTATTCGCTAGATTTGTCCCCCAGCGATTATTACTTGTTTGCAAAACTCAAAAAACAGCTCCAGGGAAAAAGATTTGGCTCCACTGAAGAAGTGACTGCCGAACCTGAAGCTTATTTTGAAGACATAAAGATAAATTGTTATACAAAAAACGCATCGAAATGTTAGAGAGGCGTTGTACTGATTGTATACCGCGTTCTAAAAGGAAATTATGTTGATGAATATATTTGTCCCTAAAAATTACGTTTTTTTTTGTTAGGCCTGGAACTTTTCAGACTATGTGTTAGATTTTTAAACTAAATCTATTAATTTAATTTGTTATAGCAAAAAATTAATTTAACGAAAAAAAACCAGCTTCTCTAGTGGTAGCTGAAATTAGACCGATGTGCTTCGAAATTACCACCTTGGTGTAATTTATATTTTTACTTCTAAAATATTTTTATTCAATAGAAAACGATGATAGCAATATATCGGTAAAGAAATCAGTTGCAATGCGTCATAATTTTGGAACAGTTCATTGGGCTCTTCGGTGGTTTTTTTATAACTTTTTTAGTTCAGACGATTTTGCCGAATGATGTTTTCTAGTGTCGGAAATTAAAAGCGATAAGCCCTAATTGGAGGGAAATCCATTTAGGGGATAGTTCGGTAGGGTGTCTCGTTAACAATTTATTCGGCTCGTATGATTTTAATAAAAATTGTTGAGAGGGGTTTTCTAAACTAGAACTTATACAGCGTGGCTCTTAAATAAGTACAATAAATTCGGGAGGGGGTATGGAAAACACAATCTAAAAAAAAATCAAATAACCGCAATGTTCTTTCTGAAATCGTTATAGAGATATTCTATTTTATCGGTACAGATATTTGTCGTTATAGAGACTGTAAAAATAGTCACTTTGAATTTCACTCATAACTTAAAAACTATTGATCAGAAATTTCTCAAATAAAATTTTGATTTTGAAATGAACCAAACAATTAACAAAGACACTTTTACTAATTCTTCTTCTTTTTTTTATTACAGGTATGATGCTTTGATATCAACATTTTAATTTTTGCCCTGAGTAAGGAGTCGTAAGTGTCATTGTTTATACTTTCCCAGTTAAATTTTAATCTTAAAAAGCAAAATTTAGCTTGAATTAAGAGTTATTTTCATTAATACTAAAGTTTTTTTTGTCTTAATTTTTCCTTAACCCTGCATAGCACTAAATTAATCTAAATCAAATTTTAATTAGTTTATTTAAATAATTTTTGTATCTTCCAATATCCATAAATTCTTAAAATGCAATTGCCACCATAATTCATGAGAAAAAATAAAATGATCTTAAAAGGAATATTTCAAGTTGTTGCTCTGTGATGATTTTGGTGTAGGATGAACTCTGTCACGAGGTTAAAAAAAACTGTTAGAGATTTATAAACGTAGCAGGAATAATAAACCATTATGTTAAAAAAAAATATTCTCCAACTTGATTCTTTCCAGAAATTTTCCTTCTTTATCATTTCTTCTTTTTTAATTGTTTTATAATGATGAAATCCGTTGCTGTTGCTACCAAACAGTCCTTTAGACTTCTGCTGCGTGAAATTTAGCCATCGTTCTGTATATAGGTCCGATGTTTTTCATTGGAGTTTATTATTCTTTGCCCCATACTGATGGTTCAAATGGGATTTTTAAATTTTACAATTCTAAAAGATTTCGCCCAACCAGTCTTGGGAAAAAATCATTGACAGGTTTCTTAGGAATCACTTTCTGCATACACCTGCACTACATGTCTCATGTGATTAAAAAATCACTTAAAGCAACAAGAAGTTTAGGGATTTTTGAAAAGGTTCAAATATGTACTTTATATTGAACCTGTCAAGTGGTCGACCGTAAGGGGTTCTTTCAGGATAAATATACTTTAAGGCATTATGCAGAAACCACTCAATTCTAGGTAATCGTTCCTAAATTATGCCTGTTATATGGCCGAGTGCTGTGATCGATCACTTGATACTTTTATCATAAATTCAAATCCTAAGACTTGACAGAAACTTCTTATGAGTAAAAAAAGGCCCCTTAAATTAGACATCCATTACTTTATAAATTGTTCAAATTTAAAACCAATTTAAAATTCAAAGATTTATAAATCAAAATTTTTAATCAAACCTAAAGTTCAAATGAATAGCTGATGTACTGGTACAGTACAATAAAAATTGGCTATATTCCTGAAATTCGTCTAAAAATTATTTTTAAAACTTAATATCATCGATACAAAATAATGCCAGAAATTTTATTTAATTTGATCCACATGGCGCACCAAACCATGTATGTGAAGATATCCCAAATTCCATCCCCGAAAAATGCGATGGCAACACTAATTATTGCTATCATGACATTTTTTTTTACTGCCAGTCCAAAAAATCACGACTTTTTTACTCTCAATCCCGAAAACTTACTGTCATGACAGCTAAAACTATCATGACAGAAACAATTTTCAGGGCTGAGAGTGAAAATATTGAATTTTGGTGAAGGAGGAATATTTAAAGTAATTTTTGATTTTCGCTGTCAGAATATTTTTTGGATAGTAGAATTTAATAGTTTTTTGTTTATTTACGTGTTTTATAACGTTTTATTGTTTTTATTAAGCTCTTAACATTTTTATTTATTGTTTAGCTGTTATTCGGAAATATTTATACCTGAATTTAGATTTTTTGCTATAATTATTAATTAAATGTCGCAATAGTATACATAAACATGTATAGTATTGCCATGAGCAACAATTTCGATTTCCGCAAGCATTTTTCATCCGTTCCACGGAATGATGTTCCCACTCTTGCTTATTGACGAACTTTTAGCCAAACGTTAGCGTTGTGGATTCATCGCTCAGATTTTCTAACAAAATACTTAAATTCAATATTTTCACACAGTTTGTGTCCCTAGAAAATAACCCTCTCAATATTTAGTCTATAAAATGGTGTCACATTCAAGATTTTTCATTTGGTTCCAAATCTAGCAATGAGGCATGTGATGAGTGATGTTTTGATGTACGCAAAATTTCAAAGTATATGTCTAAAGAGTTTTGAGGGCTTAATTTCGAATTATCTCAGTTTTTAATGGCAAATGAACCAGCGTTCAAGATTTTTTCAGTTGTTCATCAATATACCTATAACTATCCGATCTAGCGTGAAAATCTCGTATGGTTGGGGAGGTCTGAGGAGTTTTAGGTGTTAAATTTCTAATTTTTTTAATTTTTTATGATAATATGGTCCCGCGTTCAAGATTTTACCAGTTGGACGCCAATCTAATTATGTAATTTGCAGAACAAATTGCTGGGATTAAAAAAAACGAGAAAAAAAACTTTTACGGATCTTTCTCCGGTTAAATATATGAAAAAACACGCGATCTGCATTATCGACGATTTTATTTTGGTTGACTTAAACTAGGTCGTTAGATATCTTTCATTTAAATCTTGGTTTATTAATATCGGTTAAGTAGTTATTGAGAATCAGGTTTTATAAAACGTTTACTTTTTCGATAATTAAAAGCGTCGAACACCGCTGAGTACAGTTACGTAACAAAATTAATTTTTCATATTTCTATTACATACAGATTTCATACATACAGGTTTCATACAGATCGAAGAGAGGAACCTCTGTCTTTACTCTTCTCGATTCCCTCGTTTTCGTATCGGATCGCCGGGTTCTTCATATATGGTGAAGGTTTTAGAATTAGCCCAATCCTAAATATCAAACACCCAGATTTTCTGATCCTTGAATTGTTGTTTGAAAATATGTAAATTTTATTAGAATTTTGAACCAGTTGATATCGACCAAGTAAATATGTTGGCCGACCAAAAATATTGGCTTTTTTAATTGTGATAGTATACTTCATAGATTTATTTAACTAGGTTTTCACAACAAATCTTTTTATAAATTACATTTTTGGTCTCTATTTCTCTCTTATCATGTATTTCAGGCAAGCTGATATAATATTATATGTTAACTAGGAAATTTGTAAAATTTGTTCTAATTGTGTCGAATTTCAAAATGAAACTTTACATATCGACTAAACCCAATTTGTGGTAGTTAGTGGTATCGGAAAATAATTTGTGCTAGTCCAGGTGCTGAGAAAACGGGAAAAGAAAATTTCAAATTTCGCCTGAAAGACGAAACAAGTAAAACCTGGTTTCTAGAAAAAACAAAAATAATTTAAGCCTAATTTTTAACCTTTCCAAAATGGCCGTGCCAGCTGACGAAACTTGTGGTTATCATAGTAATATAATTTTTAAAAATTTTCATTCATAAATTGAGAAAAACAAACCAACCCCTAAAAGATACTGTATTAAACAAATTAAATACAGAGGTATAGCGAATAATTTTGTGTTGAACAACAAATTAAGCAATAGAAATAAAATTTTCTAAAATACAAGATCAAGGAATTTAGATAGCATATTCCAGCCAGGCATGTTTATTGCCACCCGAAGAATATAGTGGCAGAATTTGTTCTAATTCAGAATTGTCCCAAATCCATTGAACAACAAAGCCGAATTAACGATTTTTTAACATGAAGTTTTCTAGAAACCAATCTAGTTGGCATTTTAGAACATTTCACTTTTATATAGTGTAATTTGTTGTTCAACAGAAATATTATTGAACGGTATACCACCTCTGTATTTTGCGTGTTTAATATAGTATCTTTTAGGGGCTAGTTTTATTTCTTCAATTTATCAATGAAAATTTATGAAAATTATATTTTTATGTAGAGCACAAATTTCGTCAGTTTGAAAAAATTTTAATTTAAGCTTAAATTATTTCTGGGCTTATCTAGGAATCAGATTTTATTTGTTTCGTCTTTAAGGCGAAATTTGAAATTGTCCTTTCCCGGTTTTTCGGCTCGGAAATTTTCCTGCTGCAGTTAGCCACGCGGTCTAATTATATCAGATTTGTAAATTTTGTCGTTGTTATAGGAATTATTTATTAAACTTCATTTCGCCTAAATGTAGGCTTTTATACAAATACATGAACAATTTAGTTTTTGCCGTTGGTTCAGTTTTAAATTAGTTTGGTAACTAACAAATAACTGCGAACCTTCTCTGCTTGGAACCGCCTGGAACAAATTAACAATGTGCATGCATGGTTTGCCGCACAGCAAATGGTTTAAGTTAATATTACAAAAAAAGCTTGACCGCATTTAGGATTTTAATGTTGCACTGAATGGTGAAAATTTGTAGAACAAATTTGACTTAATGTAAAATCCTACTTTACAACCATACTTTTGCAACATCTTCAAGAATAGTTTGTAAAAGTTAGGTATAGTATATCTTCATCTACTCTACTGCATTGCACATGAAATCGTGATTTTTAAATGATTTAATTTCATTTTAAAACTACAATAAATCAAAAGTATTCGCTGTCACAAAACAAAAAAAAATGTTATAAATTTAATTAAAATATTTTAAGGAAATGAAAGTTTTATATTTCTATTGAATCAATTTTAATGTCTTAATATTTATTTTTCCTCTTGCTGTATATCTGTTAATTCTATTTAAGATTTCCATTCAACAAAATAATAACAACAACGAAAATTTACATATATACAAAATAAGAAAAACCTTTGACTTGACTTTCCTTCTATATGGTACACAAAATAAATTTAAGTAATAAAATACAATCACTTTGAATGAAACCCGTCCGATTCGGGTGAAACTTGCATAAACTTTGTAATAATTATATACAGAAGCGCAGAAGACATGCGGTATTTGCAGCAGCAGCAGCACAAACTTGTCATATTGCAATGAAAAGATGTAACAAAACATGAAATGGAAGTAAAATACTCAACTCTAGATGGAATGCAGAATTTCAAGTTACAATATATCATGTATTCGCGAGCCATTTCAATGTATAAATTTTACAAACCACTTAGATAAAAATTATATTTCAATTAAAAAGTATAAAAATTGATATAGTTTGTTTGTTAATTGTGTGAATTATTTTATATTTTTTAATTGCACATAAGAAATAATAGATGACAAAGCGGTATACGTAAGAGCGAGTAAGATAACCAAAGTGGGTTTTTTATATACTGTATATATTTTACACACATGAGAGTACGACTTATGTATATATAAAATGCAATGTATAGCAAAACTAAAATATTTTATTGATATTGTCGCGACTTGATATTTTTTTTTAAAATATATTTAACATTTTAAACGGATGCTAAAGTGCTTTTAATTAGCCTATTGTCGTTTATCTTATCGATTCATAAATTAATGTATACGAGCGGTGTATGTGTGTTAATTAAACCATTATAAATCGGGTTCGTCGCCTAAAGTATATACAAAAGATTTCAATTATCGTATATGCTTAATATCTATTTGCGAAATCGGCTAGATTTTTATCCAATATTGCAATGTTATCAGCCTACCAACGAATTTAACACAATAAAATAATGTGCAACACTCCTTCAAACATTAAATCTATATAAGAACTGAAGTAACATAAAAAAAATATAAATAAATTCCTTTGAAAACTGTCACCATACATACTCGTATGTGTATATTTATGCAAAACGTAACAAAAAATAATTTTTAAACTTGAAATAAAACAACTAATTCGTGATATAGAAAGTGGCGCGTTTGATGATGGAAGGAAATGGAAAGGAAAATTGTCTGCAATCAAATTGTGAAGAGGTAGAATTTTTAATGTTTTCATTGTCGCCCTCGTCATTCGAATTACATACACAAAATATTTGCAATGTAGTAAAATTTTTAAATTTTTGCTAGTTTTCCATACGGTATGGGTAATATGCTTATATATATAAATAATCAATTTTGATTTAATTGATTTGTTATGTTTCGTTTATTGAATTGTGCACAAGGTCTTTATATCTATATAGATCTAAGATATATTATATATATAGAAAAATATACGGTGCTGTAATTTTTGATGTTGTTCTAGATAAATTTACATAATGCGGCACCGCGTACACATTAAAAATATAAAATGACAATTTTTGTTATGTTTAATGAACTGAAAAAATAGTGTTGCTGTTAACATGCACGGTCTAACTTGGTTATATGTCAAAAACAAATATTATTGGTGCACATGAGTCACAATAAATGCCATAGATCGAACGTAACGTTATACATACGGTATAAGAGTATCATATAAAGACGACATTATATTATTCAACGTGAAGAAATTCGATATGTCGAAAGGTCGTTTCAAATTTTAATTGCAAACCTAAAATAGAAGTTATATCCGCGCTATAGTTATTTATACCGTTATAAAGTTTTTCTATAAATATAAAAACAAAACAATTTTTTATTTTCCTATAACTAGAACACTGCGCCGAGGAGGTGATTTTTATCTTTTCGTATTTTTATTTTCGTTTAATTTAATTTGAATAATATTGTGAAATAAGACAATGACAAAATAAAATGTAATTTTCTATGAATTCATAGAAATAGTAAAGCTTCACGATTTTTATTTTTGGGTGGCCGAACAAGAACAGCAACAATAACACAACAATAACAAAAACGAAATTTGAAAGTCTTGGAAATTGTTTTTCAAAAATTTTGTATATGTCAAAAGTGTCGATCAAATTAATTTAAGCTTAACATCTTAATAATTTGACGGTTGAGAAAGTTTATTGCAGTATACAGCTGCTGTAAATCGATTTTCTCAACTTATACTTGACGAAAGGTGTAATGTCTCGCACTGATTTCAAACTTAACAAAGTAAAATTATGCGCTCTTTTAAGAGTTGCATTATCCTGGCTTTTCGATATCTTCTTATAATAAAAAATATTCTTATGGCAGTCAACTATGTCCCAAATAACAAAAATAAATAAGTATTAGTAAATACACTGTTAAAAAATTCTTATAAAAATTTTGAGTGAAAATTCTTCATAATAGCACGAAAAAATCTCATTTTTAAATAGTTTTGCAGAAGATATGCCATTGTATGGGGAAATTAGACGATAAGACCCGTCCAGAAGACAGATAAGACAATCAAGTGAGGTAAAGGACATTTCCATAAAAATGGGATACTTCTGATTTATTTTCTGTCAAAATTAAGTCAATTCGTTCGGAATGTGTAGTTTTCGTTTAAATATATTACTAAAATCGTGGAGTGTGTCGGAAAATGTCAATCAAGTCGATTTTATTAGTTTGCGTAATTTTTGTTAAAATAAATTTTGGATATCTTAAACTTTGTCGGAAAATTCCCATAGGTGAATTTTCCGATAAAGTTGACAAAGTTGATAACCTAACTGCCATTTCCAAACAGAAAGTTAGTTATACTTTTTAGTTGTGCTAAATGAAGACGATTTTTATTGGTTTGTATAAAATTTGTTTTAATGGTTATCTAAGTTACGTGCAAATGTTATCCTTAGGTTCATTGCCATTTCTTGATTCAGAATCAAATGAATCAAGAGCCATTTCCATAAGGAGGGGATAGGTATGATTTTCCATACCTCATTTTTCGTTCTCGTAGTTTAAATCAATTTTACTGGTTAGTAGTAGTTTTAGTTTTAGTTTAGAGAATATCTGGATATCGTAGAGTTTGTGCGAATGTTAACTTGAGGTTCCAACATTTCCACATAGTGAAATCATCCGAAAAACTTTACGATATCCAGATTTTATCTAAATTAAAACTGCTGAAAACCGATCCGATTTGCGAGATCGCAAAGTAATATCAGTACTTTCCGTTTGGAAAGGACGCTTGACTGATGCTGGAAGCGGACGTGCGGGAAAACGCTTGCGTTTAAACTAGAATTCCGCACGTCGTCTCTATTTCTAAATTGACTGTGAAGCCGGTGGTGTTGACAACATGAAAAAAACTAAAATTAAAAATCTTCGTTAACTTCATGGTATACATTATTTGTTGTTTTTCACTTTTGACACTAAAGCTTATCAAAATGGGTGAGAAAATTATAGAATTAAAAAATATATAACAAAAAATATAAAAGAAGAATTTTTAAACGGTAAAAGAAATTTTAATTATAAAAATGTTTATCTGCGTGACATAAAGTTTAATGAATTAGCACAATTTAGAAGAGTATGGATTTATAAAATTGGGCAGGGCCTAGGTATACTTTCACGCCACCAAATCTGCTCTCTGTTTTGATACGTGTGCCCAATAGTTCTCTGTTAAAAAAAACTTCTATCTCTTGGGAGCAGACGTCCTGGGTATGACCTAACTAAACTAGTGCGGAATGAAAATGCTGGATCACCAACAAAAAATTACGGAAATTCCTCATTTTTTAGGCAATTTCTTCGTTTTTGGTATGTGTATCCTTACACTAGTGTCAAAACTATTCTAGATCAATTGTGGTCCTTATTGACTGTTCTTTTATTAATTTTTTGAAACAAATTATTGATGATCTTAAACTCTATAACTCCCATTCGAGTAGTTTTACTAAATTGGTCATGCTCGTCTTCGGTAAATACATCGCAAATCCTCATACGCCAAGATTTAGTTCTAATTTGCACTTCATATTTTGCACTTCAAATTTTCATTTTTGTTCTAATAAAGACAGATTTGTTAATAGCAAGCTACAAGCTATACAGAAAAAATCACAACACTCATAGCTTGCTCTAACTTTAAACAAAAATTGCCACACACAAGTATCAAAAAATTATGCTCGTGTTTTTACGTGCAGGGGCACCATGTTGTTCCATCACTATTTTCAACTTTCGACTTAGTTTATGTCTTATTTTTCATGAGTAAAATGGCAGCCTATTTCACTTCGAAAATCACGCATTTTCTAATGTGTTCTCAGCTTGCTCGAGTAAAACATCACTCTATTTATTTTCTTCGATTTCTAAGACTACTAGATAAATCGACTCGACTTATCACCAAAATAATCTTTTCTGGATACGTTTACACGAAAAAGAATGTTAAGTGATTCCTGAAAATTGAGACATAAACCAAGTCGAAAGGCGAAAATAGTGGTGGTACAACATGCCCATCTGTACTATACGGTCTAATTTTGAGTATTAGCTGTCATTTCATTGTCAACAAATCAAAAATTGAAAATATGGAAGAATTCATAATAGAATTTGTGAAAGAAAATGAATTTTTTTCTAATAAACTTAATTACAAAAATGTGTGTTTACAGGATAAACAATTCATAAAATTCAGTACATTGCCGATAGGTGGCTTAAAAAAATAAAAACGTCACGCCAAAAATTCGCGAATGTATTTTGACTTACGTTTCCGCCTGCGTATCCGCACGGCTAGTCGAATTTTCCGGCAGACTATGATTTATTTTCAAAATTATTTATATTAATGAAACTCACCAAGCCGACTCAGCTCCTTTTCCGAATTATACTTCGTTTTTTTACAAGATTGCATTTTCTTTACTTTAGTAAATAATGTTTAGTTTAAACATAATGTTTAAATTCTATATAATACGCACCCTGTAACTGAAGATTTTAATCAATTTTTGAAACTCAATTAAATGGCTTATGCCCGGTTCCACAGTAAAATGACTAACGGCCTGTTAGTTGTGCGCTAGTTAAATGTTTTATTCGCCTTTTAACGCAAAGTGGCTGACATCTGACAGAATATTTTGGAACTAGAGCGAAAGGTGATCGACTTCTCAAAAAACTAGTTTTAATGTAGTATTCGCCTTTTAACGCAAAATGGCTGACATCTGATGGAATATTTTGGAACTAGAGCGAAAGGTGATCGACTTATCAAAAAACTAGTTTAAATGTAATATATAAACTTCATAGATGACTATAATTCGACTGGATATTAGTTGCTTTCCAATCGACCACCGCAAGTACTTGTAAGTGCAAAAAATGTGTATTTTCTAAAGTGTCGATTGGAAAGCACAAAAAGTTACAAAAGCAAAACCTAACCTATACAAATGTGTAGTTTATTTGTAACTTGTTAATAAAAAAATATATACCGAAATTTTATTAGCGCTTCACATACGACATTCAAAAATACTATACACAATCACTTAGCTTACAAATTTATCGTAACTGCTTTCAACTACTCATAATAAAATGGTAGAGCAGTTGTGAGTAGTTAATTTAGCACAGACAAAAACCATAAGTGCTTATAATTACTTGCGATGGTCGATTGGAAAGCAACTATTATGTAAAATGTTCAATTAGTTTACAATTAATGTAACAAATGCTGAAATTATAAAAAAATAGAATGAGGCTTTTTCTCGTATAAACAAATATCACCTTTCGCTCACATAGGAAGTGGCGCTAACTAGGCAGTGATTAAAAGGCCAATAAATTTCATGGATGACTATAATTCGACTGGATATTATGTAAAATGTTCAATTGGTTTACAAATAGTCTAACAAATGATGAAATATTAACAAAAATGGAATAAGGCTTTTTCTCGTATAAGTGGCGATAACCAACGCCTAGATAACAAATTAAACATGTTTGGTATATTTTTAAATGTTAATTTTTATTTTCATAAAGTATGCCGTGCTAAAATTTCATGGAAAAAATCCTCAATCCGCCAGTTTACACGGGTTGTGATTCAACCAAAATTTTCTTCTATTGTTTCTGCGCTGCCTATAAACTAAAATTTTTTTTTGCGTAATTTTTCAACACGAATTTTTTGTGGTGAGCGAGTTGGAACTTACTAACACAAACATAAAAGCTATAAAAGTGTTTGAATTCCGTACGAAATGAAAATAATTTTACTCGTACATACATACGTAAGCAAAAGCAAGCACGTTTTCTCGCGTAAACTTAAATTGTTGTATGTAGTTAGGTTAATGTTGTTCAACTTGGATAAACAAGCTACAGTGCTCTGGAAGGTGGTTTAGGTTTCCATACGATAACGAAAAAAACTGAATTGGTAGAATTATGGGGTAGCTGACCAGAAAACAGGAAAACTTTGCCCTGAAATCATAATGGTTCATGTGCTCGAAATATTTTTTAATTTATATAGTAAATTTACAGGTCTTATGGCCTTTGAAAATGCAAAACAACATTCGGAACGATTTTCAAAACTTGCGTTTACAAATATAGGATATATTGGTAAAGTAATAATCGAAACCATTTATTATGAAAAAAACTAAATTTGTGTAAAAAAACTGTGTGCATTATTGGCGCTGCTTTAATTTCGCAAATGCCGCTTATATTAAATTCACTGGATAATCCGCCGTTGTTATTGAATGAGAATGAACAATAAATTCGAGACCATACCCAGATGTTGGGGCCATAGAAGGGATTTTTCTCTGCCCAAGTGCGGCACAAGCCATCTCTAGAACACATGGTTTACGAATCCTTGCAGCAGATGAAGCTCTGGCACAACACATTTTTGAATCACTCTGATGTCATAAGATTCATCGACTAAAGATGGATACGAAAAACTTGATGTGGGTGTTCGTTGGCCATTAACGAGAAGTAACAGCTTAAAGTCAGACACGAATTTCATGAAAATATTATTGATTTTTTTAATAATTTTTTCGGCTTTTCGGTACAAAGCAAGAGTTGGGTTTTTGCAGTTTGGTCGTTGCAACCTGATGAGTAGACCAACTTTTTATCAGTACGAAACCAAGCTGCCAAGAAGCTACCTAAGGGAGTTCTCATTTTTGCAAGGGTTTGTGTTCTTTGTGTACACAAGTACGCCCTGGGGTTAAAGGTTTGGGGGAGGGGAGTGCATTTTTTCTACTTTTGTGGTGGAAATATTGTTAATAAATGGCCTCTTTGTTTTCTGCGACTAAAATAGTCGTAAACATTGTATGGGTGTCCATTAAAATAATATTTTGGCCGAAAAGCCGAAAAAATTCTTAAATAAATTAAATTCACGGACGATTATAAAATTCTTCTTAATTATTGATTTTTGTGAGATCAAATAATATTTTCAAATTTTCGTAGGTTTCTTTGATACGCGGTACAATACCCAGCATAATCAACTTATGTACACTTGTGCACTTGAGAATTTTGCTCTTCTTCCTTGATGGACCTCCTTCTTGTAGACTTTCAGAAACGTAATTTTCCGGAATAATTGACATACACATTTTGAAAAACCCTTGCCCGCCATCAGCCATAACTTTGACTGAGTAGTTCCCAATCAAATCACGTCTATCCACTACATTCTCTAAAAGTTTCTCTGCGTCACCCCAGACAACACCCCTTTTTTCCTTGACAGAACTTTTTTCTACATCAAAACCCAAGATATCGTGCCTGTATAGATCTTCCATTAAATTAACTCTTTCTGACAATTCTTTCTGAAAGAACGCTGGTACTGCTTTTCTCCCACAATTTTGTTTAATAAGGTGACCCAATTTTAGCCGAGTTGATGTAGGGCTTTAGCTGGAAAAATCTTTGGCCGTGTCACCTCTTTCAGACACACTCTTTCTGTGCTACCCCTTGTAGACAAAACCACATGCATTTTGGGATCACCTGCTGAAGAAGTACATTTTTCGTCGAGCGGAGAAGCACACATCTGATCTCGATGTTTTTCAGGAAGCCGCTTGGCTAATATTTCCAAATTTTCCACTGCCCTTGTTTTCGAACGGGTGTCAGGAATACAAGGGTGAGGAATTGGTTGAGATACTTCTTGGAAACAAGTGGAGCAAAGTTGTATAGTTATGGAATATTTTCGACTGGATCCTGACCCAGTCTCCCCAGAATCGCGAGATTTGACACCATTAGATTATTTTCTTTGGTTTTTTTTGTTTTTTGGAAATTACAGAACTGATCCACAAATAGTTTTAGATCTTAAGAACAACATTTGAACTGAAATTGAGGCCATTGAACTGCTTTTATTGGAAAAAGTCATTAAAAATTTTGATGTTCAGATGCAGGTCTATAACAGTGGCTGTGGTGGTTCAAGTCATGTAACCACCACGAATCCTGTTGCAGGCCTGATCCGAATATCAAAATTTTTAATGGCTTTCTCCAATAAAAACAGTTCCATGCTTTCAGTATTCCATTCATAAATGGCATCGAAATGACTTTCATTTTGAATAAAAAATATTGAATTTCCAACATACGTTGTGTTTTTTTAATATAAAAAAACTTACAGATGGTACACCATTTATTAATCGTAATTTGGTAAACTAACTTGGAATGGACAAATATTTTTTTAATAACGCCTAAAATCTTGTTACAAGGAATATTATTTTGGATTAGTTTTACATTTTCCGTTAATCTTGTATAAACTAATAGCCTGGCCAGTTTGTGGATTAGCTAAGCGGATTTAGCAAAATTCAATCAAGTACTTCAGGAAAAACCCGAATTCGCTAATATAGATTTTTAAATTTGTCTTGTATGTCGAATTGAATTGAGGTACTTGAGTGAATTTTGCTAAACCAGTTCACCTAATCCATATATGCTCTTCAGGCTATTAGGCAATTACTTCAATACAGATTGCGAACGAAAAGAATAGAAGATCTGTAAAACGGTGTTTAATCAACTAGTTAGCAATAAATTTCAAAGCTATGTAATTATTTTTATGATACCATTTCTGCATCTCCACTTCATTTTAATGATTAATAATAATCAACGTATTCGGAAATGTAAACTGTTTACTGGGCGCCATATAAATCGATTTAACTCAAATAGGTTAATTGGTAAGGGAAACCCTTTAATGGTTTTGTATTTGTTTACGACGCATTTAGCTCATTACTTGTGTAATATCAGTGGTAGTGATGCTCGACTGTTATCGCTTGTGAATTATTTAATACAAAATTACCATGTTGAATTATAAAAGTGTAGTTCTTTGGCGCATGGATCCAATAAGGAAATTCTTTCCTAGGTCTATTAAAACAGAAACTTTTTTTTACTACTAGGTTGCTCAACAGTAAGTTTTGTCTTCAATAAGAGATAGCGCTATTAGGTTCGTCGTTTTATTTTTCTAAAAATTGTAGTTCTTTTTATGAACACGTGTAGCACCAAAACTAATTCATGAACGATTGTTAAAGTGTATAAGGACTCTTCACCTCTAATTAGAATAGTAAAAAGATACGTTGCTTTGGGAGGAATAAAAAGTTTTGGGTTTCAGAAAGCTTTATGCACAATGCGTGCTGCATTCGCTAACAATGGAACAAAAACATATTCGAATACGACTTTTTCAGTAACATTTGGAGCGTTTAAGAAAAAAAGGAGACTTATTTCTACCACTATGATCCTGAATCAAAACAAGAGGCTAAGGAATGGTGGGAACCAGGAACTTTGGCTCCGAAGCGAGTTAGGGTCCCCAATTTCTAGTTTTCTAAAAGATTATATTGTCAATTGGGGAATAAATTTATGAAAAAATAATTTAATTATTCGCAGTTGATACGCGATAGCCATAAAAGCATTTTTCAATTGGATATTAATATTTGCAATTTATATGACCAATTTTCAGTATAAATTAAATCCGTTAAATTCTATTCCAAGTTAAGGCTTTCGTAAAATTGGTGTTTAATAATAAACGTCAAAACTGCTGTAATTGGGAATAACATTTTTCCAAGAAACATTTTTGCCAAAAGCCAGAATACACTTTGGGGAAACGGGAATAAATCCTCCGCCTGTTGGATATATTTTTTATTCTTGGTTTTGGGGATGCTTTTTTGTTTTCTATTGACTTCAAGAAGTCCTATAATTATTGTAGGACACGAGTTTAGTCACGTATCGATCTAATTTGTCGATCAAAATTAAGTAAATTTAAGTGAAATTCTGAAACAACTCGTAAAACTTCCGTCTGTTTAGACGTTCATAAAATAAATATACCTTTCAAATGACATACCTATCACACAACCCTCATTGCCAACCCAGATAAATATTGCGCTGAACCCAGATAAATATTTTTCATTCTGATATTCGTAATTTAGTTCACAGATTGACCGTTCTTTCTTGAGAAATGCTTTAAAATTATCTTAAACTTCCTTCAACCCTAAATTATCTTCAACAATCATTAAAGTTTACGAATTTTGCGGCCATCTAATCTATGCTTTTACTGTTTTAAACCGATGTTATTTTAACTTAAATGAGGGTGGTCATTTCTACAATTTCCGGAGAATATGATTGCAGTCTGACTAATACATGAATAATATCATTACGGTGCAAACATAAATTTTATTTTTTTATAATCTTTCATCAGTATAATTAGAATGTGATTAGCTAGTGTGTAAAATCACAGTGATTTAACATTACGTTTCGACAATTTGCCATTTAGGCGTAATTTTTATTGTTTGAGTAAAATTTTACGTATTTTACCCAGAAAGCAGAAAATCGTGGGTACGATTAAGACTCTATGTATATTGCAGTTCTGAAGAATAAATAAAAATAAAACTATTAAATCAATTTAAATGACATTTCGTTGCTATCATTCTTACATTAACAATTTTTTTTTTATATACTTTGAAGTTAAATTATTTTTAACGAGATATTACTATTACTATTATTATTATTATTGGTCATATTTCCTGTCGGTTTATTGTACATAGAAACGTAATAAATAGGAATGAAATTGTAAATAAATTGCAATCACTATGTGTATGCGCCAATATGATTAGGGCACAACTGCATTGTTATGTATATGATGATGTTTACGTTTTTTTTTACTTTATTTATCCGGTCGATTAATAATTATCTTTTTACGGAATTTATACGCGGTTGCATTCGTTATTTATGTCAGAACATTTTGCTGTGGGTATATCAATTTGTTTAACGAATATGAAAGTGGCTTGTAAATATGAAGCACCAAATTTTTTTTTTTTTATAATTTATTCACCTGCTCAAATAAATAATATGTTTGTTTATACACCCGAAACGGATGAGCTCTATAATTACTTCAATTATATCAGTAAAGATTAACTTCTTATTATAATGTTTATATAGGGTTAGGGCCTAATAGGGAAATAATTATTAAAATACTAAATATTTTACTAAATAAATTAATATTGTAATAAAACAACGGAAAACAAATATTAATCTTAATTAATTAATTCCACTAAATATAATTAAGTTGTATTTCTTCTAGCTGGAATAAATTAGACGGTTAGACACGATACATATATACCTAGAGAGATATAGACTCATTAAAATATTTTGCGGTAAATAAGAAAATTCTTTCTAAATTAAGACATCGTCATATATTCGAATTCTTAGAAAAAAAAGAACCTTTTTTTTATGTATATATGGTTGCCATAAGATAAATCAAATAACAATAAAATCGAACCAAACCTTAAAAAATATCGACGTAAGATAAAACTGGGTAACAAAATAAATATAAAATAAAAAATTCACAAAGTGAATTTTGTAGTTTCAATTCATTGACAAAACGTTGAAAAATTGATCTCAATCAATTAAAGGTTTTTTTTTTATATATACATACATATTATGTTAACGTGTCTTTAAGACAATAATCCGCGCGCACACTCGTAAATTCGATGACCTAATTTGATTTGTATTTTTTCGTGTACACAGGCAAACATAAAAAAGGTTTATTTTATTATTCGCACTTAATTATATCACTCAACTTAATGAGCGCGGTGCGCGGTCTAGTGATTTTATTCCCATTGCAGATACAAAATTTTAATAGTGTTGTTAAACTCCCCTCCATTATCTAATTATTATATTTAATTTTAATTAAAAGTGAAATATATCTAATAATATTTCATGCTGTTTAAAGACCCCCAAATTTAATGAATAACATCACAATATTATGTCGAGTGAAAGTATTTATTTTGATACGCGCAAATAAGATGAAATAGTGCCGGAGTGCCTATAACTACTTTATACACGAGCATCGAGTTAAGCCATGTTATATATAAACTTTCTATCAATCAATTTCGTGATGTTTAAAAAATAAAATTACTAATCCTTGAAATACAATAACAATAAATCATAAATTCTCTATTAAATTAATTGAATATTATTTGATTTATTTATTTTAGTTTTAATATTATTCATGAAGTAATAAAAATGTATGACAAGTCGTGAGATTAAAAACTATAAAATATTTAAAACTATTTTTTCGCTCTCCATTATGTTTATAAGTTTATTTTATATATACATATATATTGTAGCTAGGTACTCGCGTACTCTTAAGAGATGACTAATAAATGTCGAAAAATATTTAGACAATTTCTTTAATTAGATTTTAGATGTTGCTGCCCTGTATGTATGTACATTTCCGACCGATAAGATTACGCGGTATGCTACACATCGATTCGACATATCTACTGTTCACTACAAGGATCACATAATTAATAGCTTTAATTAACTTTAACAAATAAAATAATTTAAAAAAAAAACGAATTAAAATGAGAATTATTAATCTTATTTTCAAAAGTTTCTAGAGCTTACATACGGAAAAACTAATTCTAGCATATAAAAATTACCACAAAATAAGATTAATGAGTTATTATTTTCAAAGATGCCTCTATAACATATCCAATCGTACCAAAAACTATATATAAATGAAGTGATTTGATGTGGTTAAGAAAACCAAAAAAAAAAAAAAAAAATTAAATAAAAAGATTTGTTCTTACAAATAACGTTTGGTAAATCGATAATCGATCAATTTCAAAAGAAGATTATTTCTTAATTTTTTTTCCTATGGTTCTTTTATTATTTCATGTTGTTATATTGTGTTATGTGTACAAGAATTAAATTTAAATTTGATTCACAAAAAAAAACAACCTAAAACTTAAAATGTTTGGTATCCGATTCGAAATTTTAGAAATAATTAAAATAAAAAAAAAAGTCTTAAATCTAATTTGTCACGTTTTCTTGAATTTCGGTTTTTCGATATTCTAAGATATTGTGTCAAATGTGTTTGGCTCAAATCCGATACGTCGATGGTATAAGAATTCGTTTTGTACGATTTTGTAACGTAGCTCGTTGATTTAATTATTAAGTCCGAGATACGCGATTTATATACAAAATTGCTTACCATGGTTGAATAGTTTCGTAAGCACGATGATATCTCGACATAAACTAATCATCATGATTACGGCACTGATATTGGGTCTGACTAATGACGCTGAAATATCAAATTTATTACTAATTCGCAAGATGAATATATGTTTGTTGCTAAAATGAATAAAAACGTAAACCTTCGTAAACAAATACCTCTCACTAAGACAAAAACTTGAAATCTATTAACTAGCACGTTTAATTTTTTAAATTAAACTGTCAAATATTATTATTGTTTGTGTATTTATTTTGCATTACACAGATGTAATTTGTTGTTTAACCATCATTAAAAAAATCTAGCAAAACCTGACAATTTACTGTCGATCATTTGTCGGCGGTATTGCCATTACATAACTTGGATTATAGGGTTAATTTACAAATTTCGGTTTATTGGGTACCGACTTTATTTCAAATCGTAATTCTAGTAAAAACATTCTGTTTGATGTTTTTTATGGGTGTGTAACGAAATCCGGGATTTTCAAATCCCAGTTTTTTTTATAAATCCTGGTTTTGAAAATCCCGGCTTTGACAATCCCGGGGGCTTACTATGGAAATCGACTGCCGTCGATTTTTGTTCGTTGTTTATATTCAGCAATAGTAATTAGTACTGCTGAATATAAACAACGAACAAAAATCGACGGCGTTCGATTTCATTAGTAGGCTCCCCGGTTTTCAAAATCCCGGTATACAAAGTTCCGGTTTTGCATAAAAAGATCCCGATTTTTAGGAAATCCCGGTTTGAATTTTTAAAATTTGACATGTAGGAAAATGTGGGAAACATGTGGGACTCTTAGATGATTTTATGACAAAAATCAAAAATGAGTTAAAGATAAAGTTGAAAATGGCTAATATATTATTTTTAATTTCTTTTAAGGAATAATTCGTATTTATTTTATCAAATATTATTAATGAATATGCTAGATAAAATTTTCCTTCACCAAAATGTATGAAAACCGGGATTTTGAATACCAGGATTTTGTAGACCGGAATTTTGAAAACCGGGGGGCCTACTATTGAAATCGAACGCCGTCGAATTTTGTTCGTTGTTTATATTCAGCAATACTATTTACTATTGCTGAATATAAACAACGAACAAAAACCGACGGCGGTCGATTTCCATAGTAGGCCCCCGGGATTTTCAAAGCCGGGATTTTCAAAACTGGGATTTTGAAAACGGGGATTTTGAAATCGGAATTTTGAAAACCGGGGTTTTGAAACCGGGATTTCGTAGTATACCCGTTTTTAATGTTAAAATCATTTGTTGGAACTGCTTTAGTAATGTATCGCAATTTTTTTGACAGTAAAACGATCAGTAGCGGATTTTTTGGAAATAAAACAAAAAGTGTCTGTACTTAACAGTTTCGGTATGTCTAACTAGTGCCATCTATTGAAATATAAATGAACTAAAATTTAAAATTTTATTCGCTAATCGGTGGTAAAATTATTTTTAATCGAATTACGTACATATTTGATTTGAATTGTACATGCTTCGTCAACCTTGCAGATACAAATCAAATGGCTAATATCGCTCGAGCAAGAGGGAGGGTTACCCTTCTGATAGTTGTACCACAAATACCAAACGCATGTAACTGATTAAAATTTATTTTATTTATAAACGAATATCGACAATATTTTAGTTCAAATTATAACCACCTTAAACAAAATAGTAAATTTTAATATCCAAAAGCGGAAAAAATTATAAATAATATATAAAAAATTGAAATATCTGGAAGATGGCTTCTGATAATGTTTACATTTTTAGTTAGTGATATGACCATTTTGACAAAAAATATCGCGACAGTCAATTTGCGATGCGATACTAAAGGCTAGCCCACTAGTTTTATGTATTAAATTATGTTTTATAGAATTATTATTAACAAAATTTCATTAAACACATAACCTATAATTACACTGTCATTTGAAATATTTGCTCAACTTTTGGTGTTGTGTTTTATTTTAGTTTTCATTTAGCTCTTCCAACTTAAATGTCGCCTGGTGATATAAATTTTATATAAATTGATTCACTGAATTACCAAATATTTTAATTAATTTGAAATTACCGACCAAATGGCACAGTGGTTAAAGCTTTTGATCGGGAGTTTCAGTAACAGATTACGATTATCTGTAATGAAATGGAACACATCTATGACCCCAGTATAGGCTGGCATGGAGCTATGCAATGAGCAAATGGTGATAAAATCAGGCCTGTAGGCGTCCGTCCTCGAATTGGCCGGCAACGACGTAAAAGTAAGGATGGAAAAAGCAAACCGCGAAAAAGTTGGGAAAGCTTTGGCTCCAGAACAGATTGCAGGCATAATGAAAAAAAGAAAAAGGTTTGAAATTAAAACCTCACGCATGAAGTCCTGCTTTCAACGCTTTTGTATTTTGTTTAATTTATGTAATTTAATTGGTTAAAACGATGGGATGAAAAATCTGAAAGTTTTATCCATAAGCATGAATCGGACTTCAAATCTACTTATAATTGGGCGATGCCATCATGGTTGTATTTTATATTTCTTTTTTATAAAACCTTGAACGCTTCCCAATAATTTTTTTTTTTAAAATTAGAATGCAGAGAAGCAAGTGTTGGCATATTTTTTCAAAGAAAGACCAACTCTTTGAAAAAAATGTTGAGCTAAATAATCATGAAAGATAAAATAGCGCCGAATCTGGTACGAATCCGATCTTAAACAGAGTTATTAGATTCCTTCCAAAGAGTGCCTTCTTATTTCCGAATGAATCTTTCCAAATTCACCACCAGCAAGCTCATCTCACAAAAACCAAGGACTGATTGAATAGTAAAATTCATTTAGTTTTATCGTCCTGGACGAATATCGTACGTTACCAGGCACCATTCACCAAAGCAAAATTTTTTATATAACAATAATCCATCGGATTTCATTTTCACCATATTGAATCGTCTCGCAAAATACAATAAACAATCCAAATTCAAAAGTATACAGCAGCTCAATAACTCCATAGAGAGGTAAACACCAATAAACCACCCGTTTCTTCGGAATTGCAACCCAACAAACAAATTCTTCTGTGACAAGAATAAAAAATACGCAATATAAGTTAGGCATAACTGAGTTGAATTTTACTTTTGCTTTGGGCGTATCCAGCGCGTGTAAAGTCTTTATTTGAAAGTATAAAGAATATTGACGGTAGGACAAGTATAGAATCCATATTGTGGTAATTTTGTGAACTGAGTTAAATACATAAAATAAAATTTTTAAAAAGATGTTATTCTTTATGATGATTGCGAATTAAAAACGCGACTTAATAGAATATTAAATATTTTTATTAATTTTATAATGTTTTCGTGTAACTACCTAATTTAACATTCTCTCCGCGAGTGGCGCTTATTCAATCGTCCTTTTACAGTCGACAATGTGCCATTCCACACGAGATTTTTGGTTTTTTGATTATTTTTTCAAGGCCAACTAGTAATAATAGATAATGTATATATGTGTGTGTGTTTTATTTTGTTTTGTTCTGCTCTCTCGAAAATAAAATTTAAACTAAAATGCGTCAAAAGTGTCCTTGAAATATTTTTTATTTCATTCATGTTTGTGTTAGTGAGGTTGCACCGAAAATTTGTTTAAGCCGCAATTAAAACCCGTATCATAGGTAAACGGGGAAAGAAACGAAGAAAAATATGGTTTCTGTGATACCCCGTGTGCCATCAGTCAATAGAATAATATTAATTCTAACAAATTTCGTCGTGAAAATGTAAACCAGTAGGAACATGCATCCACCTATATGAATTATTAGGGTAAATTTGTAAATGCAAGAAGAATCGGGCAGAAGAATCTAAGTACTGCAAAGGCTTTGCAATGGTGGGATTTACGAGATATACATAGAACACTTGAAACTTTCGAATTGTCTGGAAATTAATTTGACATTAATATGACAGTCAACTGAATAACGATTGTAACAACATCTTCTATCAACCTTCATCTGGCATTTAATTTATTTCGTTAGTGTGTTGCTGCGTCAAGTTTAAAGCTGTGAAAACTTATCAAAACATGAATTTTTGCGGCGTCCGATGCAAGCACTGGTCTGAGGTCCAGCACAAATAAGATTAATAATAATTTGCAACTTGTTTTATTCATTTTAGTTGATTGAAGTTTAATTCTTTCCTGCGGTAGTTTAATGCTCGTTTTAGAGTTCCACGATTTTTACTTTGGTCTGTGTATTCTTAAAAAATTAATTTTTTTGTGGCCCCAACACAGAAATATCCTAAATCAGAACTCTAGGTCAAAAGATGCATCAATTTCCTGAATTTTACGTCATGATAAGAGAGAAAAATTCTAGAAGGATTGGAAAAAACCAAAATAAATTGTTTGTGTGCGTGTGTTATAAAAATAATCAACGTAAATTAAATCAAAAATTTGGGACGAACTTTTCATTAATACTCAATCCTTTTTCTTTACAAGACTATGGGTGCATAGAAAAGCAATTGTTATCAAGACCGACGTGTGACCTAAGGCCACATCTCACATATTACGATGTGCACCATACGACCACATCATTCCCCTGAACTTTTCTTAGTGAGCGAGAGTACTTATCGGGCTGGTGGTTTGGTTATTCTACCTGGTCGTGTTATAGCAGGCTTCAAGCTTGTCGTTTGTTTTGTTTGTGTTGAGTGTGAATTTGATCTGGGTATGGTAAGGGGAACGTTAACTTTATTGTTAACTTTATTATTAGGACCAGTCGAGTAGGTCACGTTAGGACTGAAAGTTACCCTACCTAGTTTTAATCATAATTCTTTCATGTGCTACCTCCCGATCACTATGTCTGGTGGAAAAGTGTATGCCTCACTATGGAATATTATCAGTGAATAAATCTGTGTTGGTTCACATAAAGCTTTGTTTTAAACGATCTATTGGCACTCTAACTTGTTTGCTCTTAATTTCAATAACGAAATTCTTCTCCGAATGACTAATTACAAGATATGAACCTTTGTTTGATGGCGGTAATGATTTACATTGAGTATATATGTTGAGTAAGTGAATGAAGCCGTCTCTCTTTAAAGTGATCTCTAATAGATTTAACAAATTCTAACTGAGATTTAAAAATTTTGTGTCTTCAACAACTCCAAACAAAATTGTGGGTGGAGAACGTGTCCATAGTCTGGCCCTTTTTGTTATAATCGCAGCTTTCATAGTGCTTTGCCATCTCACAATAAACTCATTTGCCTTCGGTGTTTGTTGTGCTCCTTTTTTCGAAACCTAAAATTTGGATGGTTTCGAGAATAATTCCGATTAAGTTCCGTCATCCTTTCGAAATCAATTATTGCTGGTATAGTACTTTCATCGATGTGAGATAGCCCGTCGGCCGCTACATTGTCGATGCCAGATAGACTCCTGGATGCCAGTTGTGAACTGCCCTATAAAGTCCAATATACGGATAAGCCTCGGGGACACTTTAGCTAGGTTTGGTTGAAAACAAATATTAAGCTATTATTAATATGTTGTGGGTCGATTAATCTGGCCACGACGTCCACAGCCTTACCGGAGGTATCAACCATAACATCTGGTGGAGCTTCAGGTTTGGAGAGAATAAAACAGGCAACCGAAGCTAATTGAGTTTTACAATTATTAAACGCATGAATCGCTTCGTTCGCCAGTTCATCACCGACATGTGGTGAAAATCGTCGTCTGTAAAAATTCAGGTCAGGTGGATGCCGTCGGCATATTACACTGCCCATTCGCCGTGTGCCTCAACAAATTTATTTCACCATTACCACATGAACACTTGTCAACTTTAATGACGAGCGCAACGTCTATCAACCTAAGTCTGACACCGAGGTCAATTCCACCTGAAACTTTGCGATTCCTAGCAGTCGATGAGTCTTCCATCCTAGTTATTTCAATGCGTGTTTCAGAAGGTCATACTGGTTCGTTACACGAATTTCTTAACCATCTCTGGTATTGTACGAGCCAACTCTGGTGTCAAAACTGTCAATACTATCCGAAAAAGTATTGCGTAAAAAGCATGCATATACCTTTTGCATAACGAGCGCCCTACGACCAACGTTCCCTCTAATTATTCAAAATCATGCGCGGCATAACTGCATTGTGGGCAAGTATTTTAAATTCAGCAAATTTCGAGCAAAACTTAACAAAATTACAATACAATAATTTTTACATAAAATTTTATTTAAAAATAAATTAAAAAAAACTTTAATGCGTGAATTTCACAGTGAAACAAATTTTCCCAGTAAAATTAACACAAGATAAAAATATAAATGCTTTACTTGTTAGAGAGAAACAAAAAAGTAGTTCAGTAAAATTTACTGACAAATAATAGAATAAGTGGGGAAAATGTTGCCATAAAAAGTATGAAACTCAATACTTTTTATGGCAACATTTTCGATACACCTTCAAAAAATAGTATGCGATGAGGAATATTTTTCACACACTACGACAATTTTATGGTTGGAAAAGTATTATAGTGAAATGTCGAGAAAAAATGGAACTCGCTATTAGTTTTTGTGCTGCTAGTTAGAACACGTTCAGAAAGGGGGTAGAGTAACATAAAATTTTGAAAATTTTATGTTTCGTTAAAATGGTTTATTTTCAATTTGTTTAGTTATGCTGCCCCCAATCTGTCACTATTTTGACTATAAATTTTGCTATAAAAAAACAAACAAAAGTTGTTGTCTTTATCGCTATAACGTAATTTAAATATACTATTCTCTTTCGATTTCCCAGTATATTTTACTGAAAAAAGTTTGTTTCACTGTGGAATCCACGTATAAATCAGGATAAAGTTGCCATAAAAAATGGTAAACTCAATACTTTTTATGGCAGCATTTTTAACACATCTTCAAAAAATAGTATGTGATGAGAAATATTTTTCGCACACTACGCCAATTTTATGGTTGAAAAAATATTACTTTAAAATGCCAAGAGAAAAATGAAAAGTTGTATTATTTTTTTGTGTCACTACGTTCAAATTTTTGAAAATTTTCTTTTTTGTTAAACTCGTTTATTTTCAAATTTTTTAGTTATCTTGCCCCCAATCTGTCACTATTTTGACTATAAATTATGCTATAAAAAATAAACAAAAGCTGCTGTCTTTGCCGCTCTAACGTAATTTAAATATACTCTTCTCTTTTCGGTTTCCCAATATTTTTTACTGGAAAAATTTGTTTCACTGTGGAATCCACGCATTGTAATATAATTTCCAATTTTTCCCATTTGCGATAAATGCCGTTTTTGTGCTTTCGCGCAAGGAAAAACTAATTTAAATTAAAAAATTTAACGAAGCTTCGTTAAATATGAATTGTCACTTACTAAAAATTATTGGAGCGAAATGTTGCGTCCAAACTTAAAAAAATTAAAAATATGTATCGTGCTATCTAAAAAACAAATGTCATTCAGTATTCAACAATATTTACGGCATACTTGTTACGACTAGTAATGCTGGAATGTCATTAAAAATTAGTATCGTCAACATTTTTAATTATTTTAAATTTTATATTTTTTTTATGGTTGGCCCTTTAAAGGCCAATATTGTTGAATATTGAATGACAGTTATTTGTTTTTTAGATAGCACGATACATATTTTAATTTTTTTTAAGTTTGAACGCAACATTTCGCTCCAATAATTTTTAGTAAGTGATAATTCATATTTAACGAAGCTTCGTTAAATTTTTTAATTTAAATTAGTTTTTCCTTGCGCGAAAGCACAAAAACGGCATTTATCGCAAACATAATTTTTTTAAAGTTACGTTTATAATTTTTTTTTTAATTTTTTTATGGTTACCGCTTACTCTTCTCTTCTTTTATATACATAGTTAACTCAAAGCATAAATATTACAAAATTCAAAAAATTTCACTTAATGATTTATTTGTATTAAAAAAATTAAATTCAAAATTTGGTAGCTTCACACCGAACGCTAATAAACAAAAATAAATTTAAAATTGGCATTTGAACATAACCTGAAAATCTGAAACGCCATCTATTCGGATTTTATGGTGGTGGGTATTAGTAGTTTACTCACTTCAATTAATTCAATATTTTGTTGTTACAAAAAAAATATGTTTGTGTGTGATTGTCGAATAATTTTATTTTTTGTACTATTTGTTGTGGTGAAGGATATTTTTCGTGCTGCTGTGAAATTTGAACAATAAAAAACAAATGAGAAACACGTTAAAATATAGCAGGATGAATACATTTTTTATTTGGTGTGTAATCGAACGTTATGAAAAAAAACGTTTTTATCCACAGAGCAACTTTCGTTCTCGTGCAATAAAATTACTTTTTCCGCACGGTAGATAGGGAAATACTGAATATCGTATCTTATGTGAGGGGAAATATTTTACACACGCAAAACAGTTCGTGAAATAGTCTTTTTTATTTTATGTAACTCTGTCGTAATGAAAAACATTTTTAGTTAAATTTATCAAAATGAATTAAATTTGCCAAGGTTCAGATTAACTAAATTATAAATTATGTATATATTAAACGAGAATGAAATTTTTGATGAATGTTGAAATTAAGATTTTATCAATTTAAAAAAAAAAAATATGTTGTTGTTGTCATTCATTCTAATTAACGATATTATATAACCGGACAGCAAATTAATGCACAACTGGTTGAAAATTAACATAAATTTTTGTTGCTTGTATGATCGTACATCGGCACATCTCGCAGCCGCGATATGTCAATAATAAATAACTAAAACAACGATTAATTAACATGTCTCTATTCCGAATTTTAGAGACGCGTCAAATTTAGTAAAATTTCATAAATTTATTAATTACGAAATTTTTTTTTGTGTTTGATTGATGCAAGTTTAATTTATCGACTGTAAATCTATTTTTTTTTTTATATGGAAAGTCGTCATGTGGGATCGCATATACAGTTTCTCTTTTCCGTTTGTGTGCGGTTGCTTCTAATTTATCAAATTTTCAAAATCTAGTTGTGTGTTGCACTGCAAAAATTTTAATTAAATTTTAGTTTCCAATTATTTATGCTTGTCTCAATTTTATGTAACATTTATGAAATCGTGATGTCAAAATTGAAATCGAACATGCAAAATTTACATGATTTATTTAGCAAAATGTTTCAAATGTATGTATGTATTATCTAGACGAAGTATGGGATACAGGTTCGGTAGCTCGGTAGCCATTATCGAAAATTGTGTGTGTACATTTTATTTTTTATAAACGTACGCGATTTAATTGTGATCAGGATAAAATTGATAGTTGTCACATAACTAATTTTTAAACATAATATTTTGACATACGATTTAATAAAATTACATTCACTTTGTATTACCAAATATATGTAATAAAATCGTTTGTTGTTTATGTGAACTGGGAAACTGGGTGATCAATAAAATTTCGGTTTTTTTTTATCGCGCAAGATTTATAGTCTGACATAAAAAATGTCATTCGTGTGACATGGCTTGAAGGGAATATGACAAATGAACCCAGCGTGAGAAAAACGATATTTTTCCATCACCCGGTATCCGTACTATACATAAAACAATATAATATATTTAATTATTTATTTTATTGGAAAATAATAAAAAAAAACGGTTCGAATATAATTGAAAACGTGATTTAGAAAAATAAAATAAGAAATATAAATTATTTTTAGTTTTAGTTTGATTGGTAGTCAATTGGTTTTCGCGGATGATTTATTTACAAGTTTCGTATAGCGCGATCTACCTATATCTGAAGTGGATTAAATACATAATATTATGTGCCTAATGAAAATCTGGTATAAATAATCAACACAACAAAAAAAAAATTAATTTCACGCATTAATTTCGCATCTGGTTTTTTTTTTTTTTTGTAGATAGGTTGATTGTGCATGCGTCTTTTATAGACCAACCAAAAATCAATCATCAAACATGATTTCTAATCGATTATCAGCACACACAAAAAAACAAGAAACGCTATAAAATTCAAAACCAGAACCTTGAAATTTTGTATTTTACCAAAAAAAAAAAAAAAAAAAAAACGAGATCAAAGAAATACAAGAAAGCAAAAAATGTTTAATAAAATTCCATTTTCATGATCAAAGAATTAAAAAATTTTCTTCTAAAATAAAATAAGACTAAAAAATATTTTGTCTCGAGGTTAAATCAATTAATCAATTCAATTTTAAATTTAACATTATTTATTTTTTAAAATAAAATCGATTTTTTGTAGAACGACAAAATTATCATAATTAGTCGAATACTAATCAGCTTTTAGTTAATTTTCCCAAAAAAAAAAAAAAAAATTAACTCCATCGAGACATAATACATACATTAACATACTATGTTTGTGTATGTGTGTGTGTGTGTAAGAAAGTAAAAAATTGTCTTTGATTTGATTTATTATAAATAATATTATCGTGTAAAATTACAAAATCACGTAGAAATAAATAAAATAAAATATTTAATTTCGTTTTAAAAGAGACAGAATTTCATTTTGTATGTTTCCTTAATGTACCATAATAAGACATGATGAAGCATATAAAAAGACAAAAAAAAATTATCTTAAAGTGTATGTATGTAAGGTATACGAGATAAAAAAAAAATTGTTTTCTATATACTCGGTATTATATTTATACTGGTTTTGAGAATTAGAAAAATTAAATTGTAAAAAAAAAAAATGTTTAATTCTCAAAAATGTAATTCTTGAACAACATAAAAATGTTGTTTTGAAAGTTTGTTGGATAATTGATTAAACCCTAAACATTTCACTTTTTGTACATGTAAGTAGTTTACATATCACAAACATCAATTGATGTGAAGTAAGCATTTTGTCACACACCGCCACCCTAAAGACCACCAAAATATATTTTTCTCGCATTTTATTTATTTTTGTTTTGTTATGTCTTTGAGACAACAAATACAATAATTTATAGATAACACAAAAATAAATTAAAAAAATTATTGATTGTTTGCATAAAAAATTTGCAAATACATCCACTAAATAAAATTGTCGTAGGTTGTGCAAAAAAAAAATCGTACAAGAGACACAAAACAGCAGAATTTTATTTAAAAAAAAAAAAACAAAAAATCATTTCCAAGTTGTCTGTTCATGTTGCAAATTTTTTATATTATTTCGTATTTAAATTTAATTTATATATGTATGTATGCATGTATGTATGTATGTATAGATTTTGCATATTTGCACGCATATCACCACTTGTATGTAGTTAATTTTATAAAATTAATAATAAATCAATTAATTATAATTTTAGTGCTTTTTAATGTTATTTTTTAATTTAATTAACTCGAATATTGAAATTCTAGACGCAAGATCACCTTCTTATCAAAATATCTTAATTGAGAATGAAAGTCCCGCATGTAATTTTTATCTTTTGTATATATAATTTTTTTTACTTTTTGGGGTAGAGGATGTTAATAATTAAAAATTAAATTATTTTCCATGTTCTGTATTTTAGATTCGGAATTGAGATAGTTAATTAAATTTATAAATATATATAATCAATTAATTTGTATTTTATATTTAATTGTAAATAATAATAAAAAAAAAAATTATATTGAGTATTAAATGTAAACGAGTACCACCAACCATCGCGTGACATAACAAGTTAGATTTCTCAATAATTTTAATTATCAAGATTTAAAAGTTTCATCTATCGTGTACTTTAAAAACTCTTATAAATATTTATGTTTATTACATCCTACATCATATCTATGTATTATGTAACTGTTCTATGAGTAAGAATCTCATTATTCATAATTGTCACAATATCATATTAGTGGTTGGTTGGTAAGCCTGCAACCAGTTTTTAAATCAAAAACTCAATATAAATGACTTAATTACTATTTTGACATCTTCGTATGCGCGCTATCAAATGTTTAAATCGTTGGTAATCAGTTTAAGAAGTTTTTCAGAAAATTGTTGTTTTGTTTTAGACTACCCACATCTTAGTGTACCTATTTCTCTATTTAATGGGTATTTTCTTATTTTGTGTTCTAAACTAAAACAGAAACGTGTTATTTCACACAATATAATATTATATTGTGATCACCTTGGTGTTTGACACTCGTCTAAAGAGATTTTACTTCGTGTACAGCAGAAATGGGCGTTTACGCGTCATCTAGTAATTTTTACGTGATCACATTAACAACTCGTCGATAATGTTGAGTACTCGTAGACAACGTCTTGAATTTCTGTTGCCTAAAGTTTTAATAAATGCAAATTATCGTGCCTCACACCGATTCCATTAGTTTGTTCTAGGGATTGATAGATGTCACTGTATCCATAAAGCACACTTTACCTAATATTTATGCTGTGTGCTTCAGGTCAATTTTTTCGACTAAATTATGAACTAAACTAAATTGCTCAGTAATTCACAAAAGACATTCATAGGTGGCAGTAACATTAACAAAACAAGCTGTGCCTGACTAGTCGAAATACTAAATTGGCGACCTTTCGTGGATAAAATAAATATTAAATTAAATTAAAATAATGGAACATGGCATGAAAGTAACATTATTTGCGAATGTTTTTATAAACTACGAAATGTTTAAAAATAAAAAAAGTGTCATGTAAGTGTCACATTTCACAACTAAATTGAAAAGTTACCTCTTGAGGAAACTTTTCGTTTGTAACCTGGCGGCGACTAGCGTAAGGTTACCTCAAAAAGTTTAGTTCATAATTTAGTCGAAAATATCGACGTGAGGCACACAGCATTAATTTTAAATAGGGTACTAAATTCTTAATTTTCGACTACCGACAAGAAATGCTTCGACAATTGATAAACCTCAATTTAAATTTACGAATTGACGAATCGTACTCTAGCTAAAAAAAGTTTAGACCGAATACGAGATATTATCAAAGTACTAAAAGAGTGGCGTTGTTGCGGAATTGAAATTTCAACACGTTTTATTTATTAACTATTAAAGAACGTTCTAAAGTTATAAAACACTAATCTTTAAAATACAGCCAAATTCAAACCTGTTTTTGTGCGGTAATAGGGACCGCATGAAAAAAAACCTAAAAAATTTTTTCCGAAATTTTACGAGTACGTATAAAAAATAGTTTTCGCAACACATTTAAAAAGTTTTTTTATGCGGTGATGAGGGCCATAAAAAATGTTTCACGTAGAATAAAACTCAAAATATTACGCAATCTGACGCAATACTTACGCAATGTAATGAAATATCAAGAACGAAAAAACAAAATGGCCAAAGTTAATTAACATTTAGATTAATCACATTCAATTGTTGAAATAAATGTTTTTAAATGTTTTTCATACCGCATAAACAAAATCGCACAAAAAAGACCACATAAAAAAATTGCACAAAAAAATACCGCACAAAAACAGGTTTTACTGTATTATTACCGATATTTTTACCGTTCACTTCAATAACGACAGTTTAATAATCAAACCTACAATTTTGATGTAAACCTGTAATATTTTGATAGTTCAATACTGCAATAACCAGCGAAGGACTATGCAATTGAGGTTCGCAATTATCCATATCGTATTATAGTGACTTCTGCAAAATCGGTTTCAAACCCAACGAAATCATTTGAGCAATGTGGAATGATGTGTTTCCATTATTCAATATCAACAAAATCTTAAAATCTTTTCCCTGCTCTTTGCAATAAAATTCTGTTGTAGGGCAAAAATAATTGGTGAACCAATCCTCAAATAAAGATTTGAAAGAAGAACCACGATTTCTTGTTTGAACGCCACGCCAGTGGAAAATCATTTTTGCAAACATTTTTAAGGGCTCGAGCATTTTCTGCATGGTACACACACCAGCATAGGTTTTAATTTGAAATCCCCTGCTACATTTCCACCTAATAACAGTGTGAGGTGGTTTTTTGTAATTTTATAACCAGAGGCATGATATTTCGTTAGCTACAATAAAAGGGCGTGACGGCAACTTTTTCAAAATTATCCCGTTTCATCATACCCGTGGTATCCTTGTTTATTACAGATTCGCCAACAGTGCGAACATTGTGAATACAAGTTCGTTGTTTAAAACGAAAAAATCACCCACGGCTTGCCATGAAATTTTCATTAATTTTATCACATTCATTTTCTTCTGTATCAACAGCATCACTATCAATATTTTTCAAGTCATTGTAAAGACTTAAAGCCTTAGCTTCAATTTCTATTTAACTAAGAGGTATTTTATTTGAACCATAAAATCGATCGAAAGATGTGATTTATCGCGCACGATAAATGTGAAATGAAGCACCTTCTCCGTGAAGCTTTATGATGATTAATTTTTGCTGTAGGGAGCCATTTTCGTTTTGTTGTTTAAAGAATTACGTTGACATTATCATTTTGTACTCATAATGCTTTTTTAATTACGATTAATTTTGGGATAGAAACTCGATCGGCTAGCAAGCGAGCAATTTGCTAACCAAAATCCTGGCTTTTCTGTATCAGAACTCCCGGTTGTTTCCATTATTTTTGCAGTGATGTTATATTTTTCGGGGATTCCCCAATATGCATGAATAAAGTATGCACGCATTTGCATTTGTGATTTATATCAGTTTTATGCATGCGGTGAACCAGTAAAGTCCTTGTTGAATTAAAAAAGGGGTAGATACTCGATCGAATGAAAAAAATGTGTTTTGATAAATGTAATTTGAAAATCAAATTTTCTTGGTAAACTTGATTGAGTAGCCGGGATTTTAGCTAGCAAATTGCTCGCTTGCTAGCCGATCGAGTATCTACCACTTTTTTTTATTTCTAAACGGACTTTACTGTTTCACTGCATTCATGCATATTGGGGAATCCCCGAAAAATATAACATTACTGCAAAAAAATAGAAACAACCGAGAGTTTTGATTGCGAAAATATTTTACTTGTTGTAAAATAAACCGGATAAATGCAAAAAATATCGTTGCATTTGATGCGTAAGAAGTTGTTATAATCGATTTGCAAAAGTCGCCAGCGCGACTGTTTCAATCGAAACGGAGGATTCTTTCCACCAACTGTTCGTCAACTTTACGCTTCAGATTTAATGATGAACCCAGACACTATGACTTGTCGCCATAATGTTAACAGTTGTATTTGGCGATTTCGCTTCTGAAATCGAGTTGTAACATTTTCGATTGTCCCAAATTATGTCGGCATTCTGAAGAGAAACATGTATAAGCCAGGAGAAAATAGAGTTCCACTACTTCTTACCTTGTTCGGTCACAACAAAAGGACGAGGAACATTTATTTGTGGACTGGATTAGAAAATGGATTTGTCCCAAAAGTGGATGCCACACAAACTACGCTATTGTCACTCATTTTGCTAGACGAATTTTATTTTCATGTATTATTGCTGATTTCCAAAAGCTGCGGTTTTCCTTCTTCATTTGTTTTTCCAGTAGAATGGGACAAGGTTACACCTCACCTTTATTGTTGTTTGCCAGGTGCATGTGGTAAAACAACCGGGTGATAATTTAGAGTTACACAGTGAATATACGGTGAATAGGTTCTCGAAATGAAAATGACAAATTTATACTCAGGTAATTCGTCCGTTATGCTAACGAGTAATGCAGAGAATTCACCATATTTTGCTTCATTGTCGACATTCGATCGAGAATTTTTTCTGATACACTTCGAAATTCATGATTTACCCAAATGGAGTGCATAAGACCAGATTTTGTAGTCAAACCGGATTAGTTTTCTAATACAAATTTTGCTCTAGATGAAAATGTAACAACATATTGCTGGGCTGGAAACATTCCCTGTGAAAATTGCATCAATGCTCCTACATAGTTGATTTACATTTTGCAGGATTTATCTTTTTCGAATTTATTTTTCGTTTTTTACATGGCCATTTGATCGAAGTTGAATTCGATGGTTCACTTGATGTTGGAGAACTAGGCTCATGATCGTCAACTACCGGAAACTCGAAATTTCAATCAGTTTTAGTTTCATGTCAGATGTGTTTTCAATATTTCTAGGTTTTAGTATAAGTAGCACTTTGGAAATTTTAGATCTCACTTGTTTAAAGTTGTTGGGTAATACTGAGTTGTATAATTTTGAATGCAGTAAGGTGTGTTTGCTTCATCTTCTGTTCAAATTATGCTATCCGTATATCGAGTTGGTGCAGCTTGTATTGAATCGCTTCGCGGTTTCTTTTCTAGCAATTGCTTAGCATCTGCGATTAATTAATAACACAAACGCATTTTAACATCTTGTTGTGTCTTGAATTTTCGTGCTTGCTCCTTATTGCCTACATTGCCTTAGTCAAGAGTGCTTTTACTAATACGTGTATCGGAATTACTTTCCACTTTGTTCTTGTTGTTTGATGTGTCGGTCCTAATAGTTGACGTCGAATTGCTTAAACAAGCAATGCTCCCACACTATTCAATATTGTTGAAATTTGCTATCAGCGAATAGATCGTTTTTCGTGCTTCAATCTACATCGATTTATCACATATTGAAATGCGCCAATTTTTTACGCATATATTCCCTCCGCACGTTTCCTTTTCGCTGTCCTTGTTGTAGTTGGTCTTATTCTCTTAATTTTTTTCAAAATAAACACATTTCTCATTGTAGAGGTCTTATTAGTTTACTGATTACTTGAATTCATCAAAAGTGTGTGCCTATAGACACGTTCACTAGTTATCAATGTTGATCGATTGTTATCGAGTTCCGATTCTGCTATTCAATCTAGCCAGTACAAATAAACAGTGACATCGACATTGTTGTTGAAGTATCGGATAAACAGTAAAATACTTCGATCTATGCCCCAGAAATCAGACTGAAAAAACCAATAATTTTTGCAATTTTGCGTGGGACAAATGATACATTTTAATGACTGTTTAAGTCAAGAGATGATATAACGGGTGCATATACGATGCAATAATAAAAAAATGTGATGGAAGAATCATTACAGGGCCTAATTTAATTTGGAAAAGTTGCATCAGAATTCAACGATATCAAAATTAATGAAATGTGAAAGATTGTGCGTTACATGATCTCTGTTTTACCGAGGAATAATGATCCACTACAAACGTGCAACGATCTTTCCCATACGAGTAAAAAAAATATCGAGTAAAGAAAATTTAGTGAAATCGTTTCGAAAGTTTACCGTTATGGTCAGCCGTGTACAGTTTACGTTAGATGAATAAAAAATACGGGGAATTTAGTGCGCACGAAATGTCAGAAACCTGACCAATATAATTTTCGAAATATGACATGCAAATTAAAATGATTGAATGGTGTGATATTAACGAACAGCATTCAGATATTGTCACAAACATGTGGTGATTCCTTATGGATGGATATACTTATCGCTCATCTGTGCGTCTAATATTATTGGAAGTTTATCTTTTTCTGGTCTCTCTACAAATCATTGTATGTGATTTTAGAGACTCACGGCGTGACAAATTTTAATGTGGCTAAAAAACCAATGGCGTATTTTCATATTTTAATATTAAACTGAACAATTTGAAGTGGAAATCGAATTTTTATCTCGTTTGGAAGTTCTGTTTAGTTATAATTTAGTGTCAGCCGATATTGAGGACACACTACACCGTTTCGTAACGCTGAAAGTTAAAAAATACGAAAGACTAAAAAAGTAAAAATCTATTTTTAATATGTGGCTCCGATTTGGACATCAAATGCCATAACTATGATGTACTCTATTCGTTCTAATACAACCAAATGGAATAAGTTCACGCGGCTTATTCGATCAATTCAAGTCGATTGGTATTGATGTTAAAGTTGCAAGTTGCGTGAATTTGGTAAACGCTTACCATTCAAACAAAAAGAACACAGACAACTCTCATGGAGATTTTCTGTTCCTGGAGCGTACATTTGGCGCCAGAGGTTATAGTTTGCTACCGAACTATTGCATTAGTATTTCAGGAGATAGCGTTCGAGTGATAAAATCCCTCAAACGACAACCATTCACATACAAGTGGGGTGGTCCATGTACAAATCTAGTAGGTTAAAGGAAACTCCAGGCACGAGTTAATGTTTCAACCATTTCTTTATTAGTTCTTCTCGGTTTTTTAACTGTTGCGCGTTCAGCAATGCTTCGATCAGATGACTTTGTAAAATATAATTAGAATGGCATAATTATAATTGTTGGGCTCAAGATGTTTGCTAGAATTGAAGGCAACTAGTTTGCAGTGGTGTCATCAACTGTGGATACTGGTGTTGGGGATATTATTTCAATAACTATATATGCGCATTATGAGTTTTTGAAAGGCAGGTGCCGCTAACAATAAGGTCGCAATTAAATTATTGTGTCACACGAAGATTTGTGTTGGGGATCTTTCCCACTGACATAATATATAGCTCGTCTTGCAACTTTCAGAACTGAGAGCAATTTTTTAATATGATTTAATTTTAGTAGCTTGGGAAAAACAAAAATTAATAAAGTTTTATAATTTGAAGAAGCCGAAAAAAATAATTCAGAACTCAGTTTCAGGAAATCTCCAGATGCACGTGAAATAATATTTTTCTTAGGGATTGATTTAAAGAAGCAACTGTTTAAGACCAATACGGGACGTTCCTTTGTTATGTGAATACAGGCTGTACGAATAGCACCTGTGGTATCCGATACACTTGTCTAGTACTTAGTCCTATAGTCCAATCAATCAATTCAATCATAATTAAGTCACAAATAATTATGATAAATTACAATTATGACAACCAATTTAAAAAATATTTTCTTACTTGCAAGTTGGCAGTTGATACTTTGACAACCAAAAATCATGAACTTTATCACAGTTAAATTTATTTCGAATGTTTTTTCGAAATCCAAAAAAACGACCAAAGAGTAACTAACAGCTTTAGTTAGAAAATTCAATTATGGAAGTCAAATTACCAAATCTTTAATATTTGGTAATACTGCCATAGTCGAGCATTCAAGATGCAAAACTCAAAAACTGTTTGCTGAATTTTTTTTCTTTCATTTTGTTATTCTGTTACAATATATACTCTTTGATCTAGTAAATAAAAATTAATAAAACAATGTTTTTTTAAATTTTATTATCCCTGCAATCTGTTCCGGGCCAAGGCTCTCCTAACTCTTTCGCGGGTTGCTTTTTTCGTCCTTACTTTTAAGCCGTTGTCAACCAATTCGAGGACGTATGGCTATAGGTCCGATTTTATCACCATCTGCACATTACATAGCTCCACGCCAGTCTGGAGCTATGCAATGGGTCGGCCCATGATTTAAATAAAACAATGTTAACAAATATATTTGTTTTGTTGCACAGGAGAGTTGATTGAGACTTAATTTTAACAATAGGCGTTTTGTTCGGATATACAGGCTCCTTTTTATATTCCATGTCGATTTTATTTGGCCACAATCTTATTTTGAAAGACATTTGTCAGCTTGCATTTAACAGTCGTAGATAGTGGGCGAAACAATTTACTATGAAGCATCTAACGCAACATTTTATTTAAATTGTTAAATTGTGAAAATTACGAGAATTTTTGGTATTATTCATGTGTCGAGCAAGTCAAGCATTCAACCAACACATACCAGTAAAGATTGATGCAGTGTCAAGGTAGCTCTTATCGACGCCGTACAAAAGAATTGGAAATGTCTCCATCATAATTATTGTTTTTTTTGTTTTTGAGAGCTTTCGTGGAAAACATCAAATTTGAGTTTTGTACAAAAATTAAAACACTTGTATATTTCACACGTATATTTTATTTTCGTAGATGATTTCGATAGCTACATTGAAAGGATGCGGGGTTCTCTTAAAAATATATATTACAAAAAAAAAAAAATAAGTGGGCGTGATTTGTCATAATGTAAAAATATTTTGGTCCGCCATCTCTGTTTATGGTTTTTTATTGGTATGGTTTTCATAAGCTGAATCAAAGATGATCGATATACATAGATAGAAACATGGGAATAAAATGCATTTTTAATATAAATCCGCGAACTAACCCACATCGTAAACAGAAAATCATGTGAAGTAAAAAAATTTGAAAAATTAAAGTATTTTTACTCTCTGTTGTCTGTTTTCTTTCTTAATATTTTTTTGTTATCGTGCCGATTGATGCCGATGACCACGTTATTGTTTTGTTATTTGTTTAGTAGAAATATGGAAATGGGAATTGAAGGAAGACGAACGATATAAAAACAAATTATTTTTACTTTTTAGAGCAAGCTCTGCTTTACGCTTCAAAATAAGTCGTAATAAAGTAAAATGCCTGCTTTCTGGAAAATAAAATTTAAACTAAACTCTACATCTCAAAAATGGCCTTATATTTTTTATTTCATTTCCATTTTGTGTTGAAGTGAAACAATTTTTTTTGCGACACATTTTTCAACCGATTTTCAACCGATTTTTCGAGTTTTAATATTACTCAATGTGGTGACAGTTATTTCATGTACGTTTAGTTTGTTCTCTTGTTACTCTTCAACTATGAATTTAATTGATTAATGTACGTCGTTGATTATTTCTAATGTTGTTTTTATTTTACTCCTGTTTACTATTGCGAAGATATTGTCGACGTAACGGTATCATATTCTCAGAAAGGTTGGTGTTCTGTTGAGCTCTTTCTCAATTAGCGACAAATTTGGAGATTTCAAAATATTTATATTTTTACCAGTAAAAAATTCAATTGGCACAAGAACTGTAGGAAAATGACCGCATGGACTGCGGGATAGACGACCACAATTTTTGGAAAAGGTAGAAAATTGTGTTTCATTTGAAAGTTATTAAAAAAAAATTCCAAGTTTGAGTCTAAGGCTAAAAATTTAAACATCGAAGATGGGGCTTGAAATTTTGCTTAATGCTTAAATAAAAAAGCTTAAGCCTACTGATTTGTTTTGGGCTAGAGTACTTGTATTTATATAGACCTAAAAATAAAAAAGTTTGAGTCCAAAAATTGATTTTCGGCTATGAAATTTTGTTAATGCTTAAATAAAATTTTTTAAATAATACACTCACTAATTGATATCGTAGATGCGAAATAGGTGCATAGAGAGCACAAAACAAAATCGGCGCACCAGCGTGTTTTGGTTCTCTCGTATTTACTTTATTTTTTTTGGTTTTTTTATTTCGTTGCATATGCTTGGGACGAAATTTCGTTACATTTTTATATATCCCTTGCGTGTTTTACTAACACAATTGTGCGAGTAGGGCAAACGTACCATATCAAAAATTTAACGCCATTACATACCATGATATTTTACTCACACAATTGTGTGGTTTGGACTTCAATTGAGCCATTTTTTTTTATTTTTTGGTTGAGAAAGGGATATAATGCGACCCCAAAAACATCTTCGTTGTTAAAACATCGATCTGGAACATAAAAAGCACCCTATATAATTCATGTCATTTGAAAAGTGTAGGGTAGTCATTTCTTAAAGATCGTTTAATGGATATGAACCAAATGTTGCAGAGTTGTAACAGAGCCTGAATGCCAAATATTTTGTTCGTTGTCCTGATTGCCATAATCCACTTTGATCAGAATCACACATAATAGTCAACAATATACCCTAAAGAATATTTTAATTAATTGAGAGATAAATCTAAATGTGCAACAAAACAAAAAATTCAATTGACTGTATTCTATAAAGCAAACAACTTGGTAGCTCAAGTTGAATACTGCTCGTACACAAAAGTAAATATAATAAAAAATTATATTATTGATTTCGGTATTACAAAATGACAAAATAATAATTTTTCATTTTATTAATCTTTTTTAATTAAAAAAATAAATTATTTATTTATTTTCAATTCCACATTGAAATAGTAAGACAATTTTTTAAGAGATTAATTCAGAGATGACATAGAATAATGAAGTTCAATGTTTAAGGAATGTATGAGGAGGCCTTTGCTTACGCGTATATATCGTACATGTATAAAAGATGTTTAGACTCGTAAAGTATATGGTAATTAAGCCTTATTGAGTTTGAGTTAATAAAATATTGCCTCAAGTCTAGATAAGTGGAAAAAATTTGATATTGCATTTTGATGTAGGCCGAACACTATTTATTCACTTGCATTGATTTGAAAGGAAAATTTATGCCAGAAAGTTTACCATCGCATGTACTTGAAATAATGTTGTATAGTATTTATGGGTCATACACAATATTGTATACACCTTATAACACGTCTGAACAAATAAAAGAATATTATAAAGGAGCGCCAAATCAAAGTCATATAATCATAACATAAAATCTCGCGGCTGATGAAATTTAAATGTTAACGACACACGGCGTCTAAACCTTTCGTGTTTGTATAATAGTGAGAGAGAGATAATCGATGCCATATCTTAAAATGGTGAGGCGGCGAAAATTAAATAGAAATTAATTTTTTTTATATACTTAATCCAATATATGTATATAGGTTGATGTATCACAAATCACGATTACCTGTCATATACGAACAAATTAAAATAAACATAAAACGTATGTTAGATGAGCGCCATATAAGCACATTTTATATCTATAGATTTAGCAATATTGAATAAAAATCATATTTAAATATTTTAAAGTATGTATATGCTTCTAAGTATGTAGGACTGTAAGTATAAAATAAATTTTCAATTGAAAGTAAAATCACATTTTTATATCGCAAAGTTTCTCCAATCGGTAAAATATTTTTAAATCGATTTGAATTGAAATATCCGCAACAGTTATATGATGAAGAGAAGTTGGTTGCTTGATATATTTATACAATGGGCCACATATTTTGTTGTTGTTTATAATAAATAATTTACATTTTCTAATTAATTAAATCATTTTAAAAATACAAAACATTTCTGTGTAATGTATGCGCGGTGCACAGTACACAATGTACAACACATAAAAATAAATCAAAATATTTTCAATTTGCTCTAAGGCGTTATGTCAATTTATTAATATTACAATTATTATTGTGATTAAGACATATAAAATATATATTAAAATTGGTACTCCTTTGGTAAATTTTAAAAAGCTGCGCACGATAGAAAGTCGATTTGAACTTTTTTTTTTGGCATAACTAGGTATTTGATTTGATAAATCTACAAATTAATTTATATTGATTGTTAGAAAGTTTGTCCATTTAACGTGTGTTTATGACCTGTCATACGACATTATATGGCAAACGCTCAAAAAGCTAATTTAATTGGAATTATTACAAAATTACCGAAATATATAATTCATCCAGACGGAATTTCATATATTTTACTGTCATGCAATATACCACCTTCATCATATCCAATATTGCAGCATTATTGTTTATTTACAATGTACAAAGTGAAAGTAAACATTGTGTATATATGCCTTTATTGTACATACGGATACTTAAATAAAAGCTTTAAGACACAAAACGATATAAAGCAGGAACAAAAAAATTGATTGAACTTATTATTGTTATTCTCTGTCTTGTCTGTCTGTTTATTTGAATTTCAATGCACAGCATTTTTTTTTTCATAATCTCAAATGAAAGATGATCATGATCAAGAAAGTTGTATAATTTTCGCAGCTGTTCTTTTGTGGGGGCGGCGTATTGTCTTATATATAGTGAAATAAAGAAAACCTAAACTCAAATCTACTTTCATTTTTTTTTTGATAAAATATATTATAATTAAAATATTAATTTTAAATATTTAAAGTAATAAATAATAAAAACATGATTCTTCTGTAATGCTTGCATACGGTTGGTCGTGAAGTCAATATAAAATTTATGTGATACTAGTTTTTCCGGTGCGCGCGACTGCTTAAGATTTTGTGATATCTTAATAGCGTACCTGGCTTTGATATAAATTGCTATTAGTAACACATAAACATGTTATTTGCATTAAAAATACATATTGATAATATTTACTTATTTAAAAGTGTTAACAAATCGTAAGACTAAATGAAAATGATTGGTTTTTTCTATATGTTTTATTCGTTAATATTATGCGCAGAAAATTAGGTCACCAAAAATTAATCTATCGCGATCGATATTATCAATCATTTATGGTGTGAGAGAAAATTTTAATTGATTTTTATTTTCGGTATTAATTGAATTTAATTTGTCGTGCAACGTAGGCGACTTATAATCGATAAATTATATATTATGCAATTAGAAAATTTATTATACCATTTAGCGTACATACAAAAAATTTGAAGTCTTTCATAGGCGACGAACCTGATTTAAGATTTTAAAATAATTATATGGTGGAAAATACGTCAAATCACAAATTTTTGGAAGTCGTGTAAAATTATTTTTGTAGAACATTATTTTCCTGTTGTTGTTGTTGTTGTTAAATACAGGGTGTCAAATTTTTAGACAAATGATGAACATGGAAAGATAAATAATTTTCCGATAATTATAAAACATGACACATTTTAAAGATAAATGTGTTATGGTTAATAGGCCAATGCCAACCAAAGATATGCCGATAAGATCCGATTTTAAGCGCTTGAAATATGCCGTAAAAATGTGATTCCATGCACCTCTCCGGTTGGTGCATATTTAAATGACAAAATCTCCAACCGTGTATTCCATCGGTCAATTTTGTAAATCCCCGATTTTTTTCATTAATATTTATAGTTTTTTTTCTTAATGTTGATAGCTACCTCGTTTTATATACTACTTATTTCATTACACACGCGCTATCCACATGTCATTAACAGCAACTTATACCAGTAAAATTCTGCCAGTTTTAGGTGGAGACGCAAAATATTAATGTCTTGACAGATTTGTTAAATATTTTCTACCGGTTTTGCGCGACTTCAAGTTATACCAATTTATGCCAATTTTTAAATTTCAAAATGGCGGAATCTTTTATCTTGTATGATTTGTTGTGACGCACTTTTTTTTTTGTGTGGTAAAAATTAAATCGATTTTTAAATAAAATTTGTGTTTCTTGTAATAAAACTGTTATTAAAATTGTGTGTGTTTCTATTAACATATCGTTAAAAAATTTTGTTTTTAAGAAAATTTAAAAAATAAATTGAATTTAATTTTAAAGACAATAATTGTTTTGGTGAAGTGATGAAATTAAAGCAAGAAATTTTGAAATTAATTGAGCTTTATAATAGCCATGAGTGCCTGTGGAATATATGCTCCAAATTTTCCCACAGGACCGATAAAAAAAAATAATGCGTACCGCAAAATCGCCACTGAGATAAAAATAGACGAGGAAATCGTTAAAAAGAAAATAAAAAGTCTGCGCACTTCTTATACGGCAGAAAAACGGAATTTTCGAAATTCCAAAAAATCGGGAGCAGGGCTCGATGAAGTGAAAGAGCCAAATTTATTCTATTATGAAGAAATGCCATTTTTAGATCCCTGCATTGTTTATAGGAAAGGGCAAACAAATTTAAGTTATTGAATTTTTGTTAATTAATCCTATTTAAATTAGTTTTTGTTTTCTGAGAATACGAATGATAGTCGCAATCATAACATACCGATACCTGAAGAGTCGCAATACGAATTGGACCGCGAAGCCAGTTTTGAGAGCAAAGCAGAAAGCAACGAACCACTTTTATTAAACATATGTCGCGATAATGGAAACCCATTATCTCCGATAAAAAAAATGATGTTTCAATATCTGCCGTGGTAACTTGGACGACGATGAAATATCCAAATGGCCATTGATTAAGGCGTCGTAAAACGGGCTTTCTTTGTATATGGTGCGTCGTTAACTCTCCCGTTTGACCCAACATAAATAAACAAAAATATACTATTGGCATCAACAACTCCGAATAAAGTAATAATGAAATAGCCTATAACAGTAAAAGTTTGATCCAGAGTAAGCGGGAGCCTTAATTCTTATATGCCTTCCATCTACTGTGGAAAGTGTTATATTTTTAAAATCGTCCGCAATCTTATACCACGCAACTTTACTTTGTAGAACTTACAATAACAGTAAAAATATGAAAATTTATTATGACATTTTTAATTAGATATGTATAATTTAAATTTAATTTAGTTTTGGTTCGAGCTCAATCCAAATGGCTTGAAGAACCTCAGGAACAAATTTCGATATGAGATACACAGGACATATATTCCAAAGAAGGCTATATGAGTGACCTGTTGCAATAAATCTCAACGTTATGGCGAGTCTAATTCTTGCTGAAATAGCGCCCTTTAATATGGTGTCTTTTTGGTTATTGCATTTTTTACCTATAGCATAATGGTATGGGTATTTAGTTTGTTAGACTAACAAAATAGGAAACAAAAATTTTACATAACACATTTCACATATAATCTAATGGTTGTACCTACCAAACTCAAAATTTCTTCGAACTGTTCTATACGTATCTTTGTAAAATTTTGAAAGTTGATTCCAGTGCCTCGGTTCAAATCTTTTAACAAATGCATTTCCACATCATGGTCGCCACGTTTAATTATAAAACTGGATTACCAAAATACCGGTGCTTTTTGCTTTTCCTCAATTTCTTTTATTTCAAGATCATGCAGTAATTTCAATTCAAGTAGAACTTTTAATCCTAAGGCAATTTTTTTTGGACAACATTTTAATTATAAATACACACCAAACACGTAAAATTCCAAATCACAAATGATTTTGAAACTATAAAAATAAAATATGTCAGGTGGAGTAGCCATGCTAACAGCAAGTGCAAGTCCATTAGGTTCTGGTTTTGTAATGGTTGTTTTGAGAAATCCAAAATTAGATGAGATAAAGATTAAATCTGATCTAATTGTGTTATCACTTATAATAATTCCTGCTATATCCTAATTGTGGCAGCTTCTGCAAGACAAGTTCCCCAGTGTATGGTAACCGGTTGTGGGAAAGTGTGAGCCCCGGTGTAATTTTAAAGTCTCTACTCTAGATGGAGGTTTCAAAATTACTTTTTTAACGTTAATAATTGAGCGATCAATCTGTGACAAGGCAAGTCATATGAGTTACTTTAGGGGAAAATACTTGTACTTGTATTGCCTGAACCGTTTTTACCATGTATGGTGCAGCATCCGAAATAAACAATAAAATGGAATGTCTACTGAAATTATTACCTAACCTCTTCACTGATTCATAAAAAAACTGTGCAATGGTTAATGTTTCGCTCTCTCCAGATGTACGATATTTAAAAAAGGTATTTTTCGATTTTTCCAAGAAACATTTTATTTTAGTCTTACGAACTTTCTATATCGAGATATCGGCTGATTCACCAATAAAGTGCTTAGTTGCTTTTTATCTGTGTCTCTCTGCTTAGGCTCAATGTTTTTCGCACTTTGCAAATACTGATTTACGGTAAAGATTTTATCTGCTAACACTCCCTTATTGCATATTTTACAGTAGAGGATATTTTTTTAATTCTGCCGGATGCTGATTTACAATTTTGTTTTAGTTTGATTGACATCAATTGTTTTGATTTTGGCATGTTCTTAAATAGATGAAATTTAAAAAAAAATTAACCCTACACAATGATTTAAGAAACTAATCTATAATTTTATTAAAATACTTACAATACAAAACTTGTTACTTCACACGATGGTTAAACGAAGCAAAATGTTAAAAAACCAATAAATTTCTCTTAAAGTAACAAAATTGGCATTTCCCGTAACAATTTATCAATTGCTAAGCAGTGGCGCTTAAATCGGTAAAACCATTGATTAAGAATGGCCGGCAAATTGTTATTTTAAATTTTTCTAATTCTTTTAAATTGTCCTTCATTTAATTCGATTGCACACACAAATACGACTAAGTAATCGTGTTAACGATCTACCCTGTTTTTTAGTTTTTTTTTTTAAATTTATATCAATTATGAATGGAAATTTTTAATATTCGTCATTAATTCTTTTTGACATACCAAAAATTTAGGTACCAAAAAACTGTGTTTTCTTCTAAAATCTGTTTAAAGACGACATGTCTACTCGGTTTTGTTAGTCAAAATGAAAATATTGATCGTTAAAAATTGATTAAAATCGCTTAAAATAAAGAAATGGCGCTCAAACAGTCTGTAAAGCTGTGCGACGACGTAATTGTCTATTTAATGATCGCAATACTCAACACAAAGGCCAAACAAAAATGGAATAATTCCGCTTCTTCGACATACCTTATGCCACAACCAGTCAGACTTAAGAGCTTAAGTTAAACGCTGATTGCACCACTTCGGTTAGTGCTACAATCACCAAAATTGTATAGGCTTCTCGTCACAAATAAACAACTGACCTCTAAAATTTTGGTGGTCGTACCGCTCTCCTAAGTGGTCCAAAATGGAGCACAACTTAAGAACTTAAGGCTGACTGGTTGAGGCATTAACCTTGGACTTACAATTGTGCAATGTAATAAGTTCCTATACATGCAAATTGATCAATCCCAATATTTCGCAATTAGCAACAAAATATGCTTCAATTGTTATGTCCAATGACAATTCGTTGTTAACACCGTACTTTGGTACGGTACCATATACTAGTTCTATGGTTTTAAATACATCAGTGAACAGCCATAGTGATCCGCAAATCAATATTGTTGCAATATCAGTTGCATTCACTCACTAGCTAAATGCAGATTGAAGCCAACGTCGGGATCATTTACCTATCTTGCTACTGCATTGGCTAAGTATATTAACCAAGGTGGACAACCTGTTCTAAGTAGGACACTATTAGATTTCGGTTGGCAAATAAATTTTATGACCGAGCCATTTTGCGCTATGTTAAAATTATCAAGACGAAAAAGTGCCACATGCTCAGGGTAGGAGCTATCGTCATTTTATAGCTTTCCACTTCAAGAATTACCGTAACGTTAAACGCAACTAACTTTACCATGATTTTGGATATTCAAGTATTTCCCAATAGCTTCGATTCTTGAAAATCCCGCGAAATATCCAGCTAGCCAGATCCAGAATTGTTTGAACCTAAAGATATTGATTTTATTGTTTGCCGCAGAAATCTACAATCAGCTACTTGCTGTGTGTCAAACTCAACTAGCAGCCCATCTGTCGTTGCTGCAGAATACTGACATCGAATTTTCCTAAATTAAACCATTTTTTTATTTGGCCATCGACAACTCAAGAATATCAATTAATAATATCCCACATTCCTGTAACTGAGGTCGTCCGATTAAACCGAGTGTAAATAACACTTCTCTAAATTTAGAATTCTTACTTCAGAATTCCTTTTTCAACATGTCCGTCGCAGCTTGGTGATTCAAGGGGTCTCACTACTTGCCGATTCCTAAGTCTAGAAGCTAGAATTACCAAAAATGAATGTGAACGATTTTTATTTCTCATAGCTCGGATCCTGTTATTTTAGAGAGAGATAGAGTATACGAGAGAAACAAGCATTAAAATAATGGAATATTACACATACAATTTTATTTTACATGTCAGTTTTCATTTTGGTGTTCACAAAAGAACAGCAGCTGTTCGTTTTAAATTTTTTGGAAAAAAACGTTAGTTTTTCAGCAATTATCAAAAAACTGAGAAAAGTGGGGTTCAACATTTCAAAAGGTACTTTCCAAATATAAATAAAATAAAATACGGCTAATGGGATGTAATAAACCAATTAAAATCACTCGAGGAAAATCATCCTTGTCAAAACGCCAAATTCCAAATTTGCAAAAAATGGTAACCAAACTCATTCCATCAGAAACATCTGGCAAAACATTTTAAAACAAAGGTTGGACTAATACAATATACTCTAAAAACGAAATTAGAACTAAGACTTACGAAGCAGCCGAAGCATCACAATATGTCTGCGCAAACAATCGCAAAAAGACACCAGCGCTCCCTGAGCCTTTACCGAATACTGAAAGGCGAGAAATGGAAGAAATTTATTGTAGTCGAAGAAGCCTGATACAGTCGAAGAAACTAAAGTGGAATTAGTTCCCTTCAAAAAACGTCTCATCCTAAAGGCTTCATGCTATTCTTAAAAATATCCAATTTTGGCACAACAGTACGGATTTTCATTGAACCAAGCGCCAAAATAAGATCAAATGACTGCATAAGCAACTGTTTAAAACCATTTCTCAAAGATTAGGAACGCTTTTAACCAGGTTGTAACTGGTATTCCATGAAGACTCAGCTCATTTCTTCATCAACATAAGGTATCATTTATTCATCCTAATTTATGGACCCGACAAGGTGCCATGTGATTATTTCTTGTGGGGCTACTTAAAGTCAAAATTGGCCAGACATCTAGTATCATCCAATATACGATATATCTCAGCATTTGAATGTAGACTGTGCAGTTTCTTATGTACAGCCTTAGAGCTGAATACCGAAAGTCCACACAGCTACAACTTATTATGCAAAGATAGCTCAGAATTTCTTGCTGATTCTTCTGTATTTAATGTTAAATTCTTTTTTTCTCTTTTACGTGCTCTTTCCATTTGAGTTTCACGTGTAGAGTCATGCCTGGGTATTTTGTCGTTTTGCTGCAACCAGTTCTCTTCCTTCCAGAACTGTTTTTATTTCGGCGCTTTATCTTGAACTTGAGGGGGTTCCAACTCCATGTCGCGTCGCGTATGCTGTTGTTGAATTTTGAATTTTCATAATAACAAAATTTTTATAAAATTCTAGGACAGAGATGTAAAATGTGATGCCATCTTGTTTAAAATTATGAGACAACTACTGCATTTAAATTTAATTTTTAATAAACCAGCACATCTTTTATTCACACAAAGTAATTTACCATCACTTGCGTAAAATGTCATGGGGGATGCCATCGCCCAATCTGCATGGTTTTATAAAGTAATATATTTTAAAATTTGAGAAACATTAACATATTTCTCTAGCCAGCTAGTTGTCAATGTTTTGTTCTCAACTGTATGTTTAATGAATTTTTATTGGATTTTATTTAAGCTTTATTTCTTCTATATCGTTTTTTTTTAGTTTTTAATGAAAACCACTGAAACGATAAAATTATATCAACAAGGAACCCAAAAAAGACATAAAACCGAAAATAAATGCGTGACGAAAATTAGCATATTTAAGTGCTATGAAATTGTATTTTTATTATTTTGGCCTTATATGAGTCTCGATATATATATTCGTCTACAAAAACATGTGTGTACACACACAACCGCATAAAAGCATTTTTTTTTATTATTTTTTTGTAAAGAAAAGATTAAAGGAAGAAGAGAATAAAATTTATTTAATACTTCTTGCGTTTGAATGAAATAAATAAATTAAAAAGAAAACGAAATCTAGAGTTAATTTTTGATAAGTTTAATTTAATTTTTGGTGGATCCAGCGCGCGATGAACCTGATTTTAATATTGTATTATAGTACCCCTCTCTTACATATATAAGAAGATAATCACTCGAAACCATTATTTCAGCCTTCATTTTAATCAAGTGTTGTGTATAAAACCACGATAATCTCCCATACAACAACAAAAAAAAAAAAATAATAATAAAAAGTTAAATTCAACTCTTCATCTAATTCTTCTTCTTGTATCCATATATACGATCGTATGCATAAGTACAAGATCTTAAGCAATAACCAAATTCTATTTTTTTTTATGTGAAGGTACTTCAAACTGAATGATTCAACATTTTTTTTAATTTTTTAAAATGAATTGTGATTTAAAGAATTGAAATTAGAAAAAAAAAATTGTAATAGTAATATTAAAAATAATAAATCAGTTACGGTCTAGAATTAATACACAGATATCTACAACAAAATAAGGAGTTCGGTTTTTTCGGTACAACATGTGATCTAGAATTTTATAATAAGAAAAATAAATGTAGACAAAAAATTATGATTAGAGTTTAATAGAAATGGCTTCTGTATTTTATACTCGTATATATTGTGAAGAATTCAATTGATTTTTTTTATAACACCCTTCAATAGTTGTTCTGTGCGTTTTGTACAAATCAAGTGAAGAACCGCTAATTTTTTATTCCAACTTCTTTCAACTAAAAATAAATGAATATATTGATGAAGATAAGACAAGTATGGAAGGCCGATAATGAAAGGGTGCGACTTTTTTTATATGTGTTATATCTGTGTAACATATAAGTTGATTATTGAACGAACAAGTCTCCTGAGATATATCACCTTCGATTTTATTTGATTAGACAGCACTACGTAGGAACGAGTAATATAGAAGCAGGCTGACGTACTAAGAATCTATAAAATGTTGGATTACGCATTGCTAAACAATAAACCGCATTCATATACGGTACCTCAACTTTCGATGTAAAATTTTTATTGTACATCAAAAACCACCATCATCAATTTTCCAATAAAAATCGTAATACTTAATATGAAGATATGTGTACATAAGCAGTATTATCCATCTTCAATGTCAAGCAATGAACTTATTTTTGAAATCTAGACTGTACGATGGTTTTTTTTTTTTAATATATTTTTTTGATCAACTTCATTAACAACAATGTACGTTATTGTATTACAGATGTTGATTTTCATTTTTTTTCACTTTACTTGTTCATATTTATTTTCTTAATTCTAAAAGAATATCTAGATAGGAATTTATTATTATTTTTTTTTTGTTCTTACAGTGTTTGGAATATTCCCGCGCTTAATTTATTAAATGACGCGCGCGGTCGATCGTTTAATCAGCATAGTTTTTGAAACGTGTTGGTTATGACATTTATGTTTAAATTATATTATCCCAGCTCAGATTAGCAAATCCGTAATCATGATAAGCTTTAATGCAGTCGAATGGTGCATTAATTAATATTTCTTGTTTTTTTACATCTGACAAATATTTTATTTTTAAGCTTTTAGTTGTATCCATCAAACTTTTATAAAATGACAAAAACTTATTATTCTGAAATAACTACAGGCAACAAACGCCTGTACATTCCAGGAACATTACGCCGAAAAAAACACTATAACTATACACACAATTGTGTTGGTTGTACTTCAAATCAAGCGAAATTTTCTATCAAAAACGCCATTACATACTATGATTTTCTACTCACACATTTGTGCGGTTTGGACTTAAATTGATCCATTTTTTTTTCGTTGAAAAAGGGATATAATGTCTTCTTGTACCAAACCCATCTGTCAAACTATTCTTGAGTTTACATGAATGATAGATACAAATATTGCCAACTTCATGTTTGTTGTCAAATGATATAATAATATTTTAAAGGTAAGTTCACACACTTACAACAATACTAAAGTCAATGATCAAAGAATTGAACATTTTTGAATTTTTATAGTACATCAGCGGAAAAAGAACTTCATGTTACGTATCATATAGATGGCGATCTATTCAACCATTATGTTCGGTTCATTATTTTTACGTTAATTGTTCTGAAATCTAATAATCTTTTTATCGTGAGATTTTGCAAACTGTACCTAAAACTAACCGTTGCACTCACAGTCTTAAGATTTTGTGATTGACAAATTAAAAATCTCTTATGGCGTTATGACGATTTTTAGCTAGCCTTGTGAAAAACGTTTGGTCCGTGGAGGCATAGCCATTTAAAACTTAGAGACTCATTATAGCAGAGATAAAGATAAGAAAGCATTTTCTGGTATAAATTTGAGTCAAAAGTTTAAATATTTAACTGAGTTGAAACATGCTTTTTCGATGTCTAAAGCCGGTTGCTTATTTTCTTTCGTTCGTGCATTCTGATTATTTTTTTTTTGTCCAATCATAATGCTAACATCGTCATTTTTGAACAATATGATTGGACAAAAGAATAATCAGAACGAACGAACGAAAAAAAAATCAGCAACCACAAAAGCGGCTCAAGCATATTTAATTCGGGTTAGTTGACTACAAAACAACTGAATGTGAAGAAAAAATGTGAAAAAAATTGTCAAATAAAATGTTGTGCTTGATGGGTGACTACTATCTTTCAATTGTCTCAGTAGAATTTTTAGGGTTACGTTGAAATTTTAGAATGGAAAAATTCAAAAATTTGGTTTTAATGCAATAAAACTAACATTTTAATGTGTATTTTGTTAGCCTGTATTTATGTCTCGATTAATTTTACTGTATTTGATTTCAGTAAACTCCTAATTTTAATCTTTAAATCCCATAATATCGTATATCCGCGTAACTTGGTAATTTCGATAAAAATAAGAACTAAATAAATTAATAAGTCGGTATAATAACAAAATTTAGTGTCATGTTCAACTTGTTAGTACAAAGAATATAAATTATGTCTTTAAGAAATATACAGATTTAAAATAATTTATCTGTCAAGCAGGAATAACAAAAAAAAAAAAAGCTAGCACCTGTCCTTGAATTTACCTATATAATATATATTCAACTTTAATTTTTAATGGCTGGATTATTTATTCGTTTCAGTTGAATTGAAATAATTTTTTTTTTTTTGTGTAGAAGAAATGAAATTAACACTTTACATTGTTGTTGTTGTTGTCATACGTAAATTAAAAAATTGGGCATCAAAATGTGTCCGCTTGTTTAGAAATTATTAATTGAATATTATTTGCTCAGCTGCGGACGATCGATTGAAGGGAGGAATTTGTCTAAAATGTTATAAATTATGCTTATATTTGTGTTGACATAAGCAATACATTTATATTTTAAATCATCCGAGTTCGTTGTGACCAAAAGCCCTCTAAATTTTGTTTTAAATTATACGTCAATTAATGTCAGTAATTAATTGACGTTAATCCCGATAAATATTGATAAATATGGATATATTATTTATATTACGTTTAAAATGAGCAAGAGTCATTTTTGTGCTTTTTAAATTCAAGCGAAATTTTATTTTTGACAAATATAATGAAAATGACATAGATTATCAATATTATGAACATTACATTTTCGGCATTTATGAAACTGTATGAAAGTAGAAGAAAAGAATAATAAAAGTTTTTAATTTGAATCAGACACATTGTTTTTTGTTTTTGTCGTATATGTTTTGTCGTAGATGTGACGCGTATTATTTTAAAATTAGTAACGATTTGTAAATCCCTGATAACTTGAGACTGGACAGTTTGTTGTTCACACCGCTGTACGTATTGGACAAAACTGCATGTTGTAAAACACACACTTTGTCTCTCCACACACTGCGTTTTGCAAAACAACGTGTCTATGTATATGTATAATTATTTTCATTTTTAATTGGGTGATTCAGTGAAACTATATTTGGTGAAAAGGATAGAAAACACAAAAAATAAAATTTAAAAAATCTAGTAGGTATTGAAACAAAATGTAAAATTCTTTTGTTCAAGCGTTTATTTTCTATCAAAATTCATTTTCATACTAATCGCGTAAAAACAAAAAAAAATATTTGAACCTAACACTTATTTTGTTTTTTCGTTTGTGTTAGTTAGTGTGCAACACGAGCCGCACATAAAATTATTGCTGCAAACGTGATGCAAAACACCCACACTTTTTGTAGTGTTGATACTCACCGCATTGTGTGGAAAGGCTAAATGCATTATCACAATTCCGGCGTTTCCGTTAATGCACTCTAGAATAATTAGGCCGTACTGCTCAATTTAGACGGGAAAATGGACAAAACAGGGTATACCATATAACACGAAATACTTAGTCGAAGATAAAAATCTAACTTTAGTTGAGTACGTTTGTAGTTGTTGATCTTAAAACGGCAATTATACGGATTAAATGAAATGAAATTAATTTGGCACTAACGAAGATACATTTTTGCAATCTCTGGAAATCCTGTTTTCAAAATTCCTGGAATCAAAATCCCGATATTGAAAATTCAGAGTTTTGAGATTTAAAAGCAGAACAAATTTTCATTTTCAAATTATTGGTTAGTCAGAATACAGATTCGTGAAAACCCTGTGTTTTCGTGCGGCTTGTTTTTCAGATAAAATTCATAGCAAATTATGTGTGTTTATAGACAGAAAAATTGTAAAATTGAATGAGGGATTTCATAATGAAACGTTTTCCAAGTTCTGGAATTTTGGCGTGTTAAGGGAAACTAAAATTAAAATAAGGATATGTAGAAGGAACTTGACCACATATTTATCGGTTTTTGGCCAAATGTTAACTATATATATATGATTTTGTTAAGATTCTTTCCAATTTGTTGAGAAATGGTAAAGTTCATTTAAAATTTGAAATCCATTTTTGAAATGCAAATCGAAAATACATTTCAATGGTTTAATTATCGTTTGAGTTCCTTTCAAATTGTTAACTTTTTGCGGTAAATTTAAATTTGTTGAGGATGGTTTAGTTCTGCTAAAATTAGCGATTTTAGTATCGCATCCCGAACTCATGTTAGAGTCCCATTGTTATTATACAAACCGAGTTTTAAAACTTTCATATAACGAAGCGGTTGTCCCATACTAGTTTACTATTTTTCAGAAGCATATTCGAAAGTCGTTTTATAACTCCAGAATCTTCCAAATTGATTATAGTATGACTTGGCTGCGGTTTATAATAGCCTAATTTACAGTTTTGAAACACGTAAAGTTAAAAAATGTCCAAAGTAGGGAAGTAGCTAAATACCGGGCTACAAAAACAAAACTTGAAAAATCGATTTAGCGATTTCATATAAGATTTCATCAAGATTGGTAATAATTTGCACAGTTCCGTAATAGTTGGTCATATTTCAAAACTTACTCCTCATTCCAAAATCCCGTTGTCGTCTGTCAAACTCATTTTCATCATGTTCGTTTGGTCAGTTCCGCAGCAACCAGGTTAGGTTGAAGGCATTGATGCTCCAATTATGGTTATTTGTTTTCTAAAGGCATTCCGCTCAGTTAAGTCCTAATGACACATGGTTTAAAATGACACCATAAAACATTCCATTGTTTATTCGTTATATCTCATTATTTATAAAAATCCGTTATTTAAATCCGTTTACTATTTGGGTTTTTACTAGTTTCGAAAATTGGCAATAATCTCGCTTTTGTTAACCGATTTTTAATTTCTTAAATGTTTTGGAAAGGTAATTATCTCTTCTAACCCACCTTGGACGCTCTCGCATAACCTCACATTTCTAGGAGGTGCCCCGTTAGATATTTCAAAAAAAATGTTTCCCACACAAACATGGTCCACCCTATTGTACACTAAATAATTTTTCATCCGGAACCTTATAAATCCAGTACTATATGATTTTTCGTTAGAAACCTTACAATTCCAGCCGGAATCATACCCTCTAAAACCAAAATAAATATGGCACAAGTAAGACAATGGATTATAATCATTATGCACTATATTACAGCCGAACCATGTAATGCCATCCAGAACAATCAACATCCAGCCGGAACGAAATGTTTACAAAAATAATTTTGGTCCTTGCACAATGGTCGCTTGGCTGTTATATGGTTCTGGCTGGTTTGGCTGTTATATGGTTCTGGCTGGTTTTATCACGATTTGGCTGGAATTGTAAGGTTCCACCGGAAAATCATATAATGCTGGATTTATAAGGTTCCGGCTAAACAATTAAATAGCACAATGATGCTCAATCCATTCTGTTACTTGTGCCATAGTTAGTTTGGCTGTAGAGGGTATCGTTCTGGCCGGAATTATAAGGTTTCTACGGTAAAATCGTATATTGCTGAATTTATAGGTTTTTATTGGTTTCCGCCGAAAAATTTTATAATGCACAACGCATCGTGCTACTTGTTCCCTAGTTGGTTTGGTTCCGACTAAAATGGTTACGGCTAGAGTGACGGACACGAAGTTAAAGGACATAATAAAATCTGGAAACATCAAAAATTCAATATGTGAATTTAAAAAAAATATAGACTATAATTAATTAATCATAGAATAGAACAGTTTAGAATTAATAGTTATTAATTCTTAGAAAATTTTGACATTTACCATATGTATATAAAAAACTAACACACACAACAACAATACACTGGCATAAAGAGCATATTTTGTCACTAGGGAAGGGAATTAGGGAAAATATTTTCATAACGTTTTTGTCAAAATTATCATTTTCTGGCCTACTGAGGAATCATGTTTGTTCTAAATTTTTATTGACGACTGTTAAAGTTGGGAATGTGTGCATTAAAAATAAGGTCATTTAAGGCAAAAAAATTTGCCTTATACAAAATTGAGAAATGTTCAATTTAAAATTTTTGCCTATAAGGTGATTCAAGAGGGCCGACTTTTAACCAATCAGCGCGCATAATGTTTATGCCTTAAAGGCACATGTATCACCGCCTTTAGCCTTTCCACACGAGTTTGTATTACATCACATCATTACACACAATTTGCGTTTAGACGTAAAATCTCAAACTGTTGACACCAATTGCAACTTGTGTTTGTATGCGTAAAATTATTTTTATTTCACATGTTGTTTTGGGACGAAACGTATATAGATCCTTTTTCTGTTACGTCAAAATAACAACTTGACAGTTGAACGATTTTGTATTTTATTCGTAAATTTTCATTAAAATTGTCATTATTATTTAACAGGATAAAATTTAACAGGACAAACAACAATAAATAGTTTAGTGAGTGCATTAAATTTCAATTACACAATTGGAAAACTTTTACGTCCTGAAGCAGCCATAGAAATATCTACCTCCAAATGCGTTTATTGAAAATTCAAGGTTATTACCATATCAGTTTGTTGCAGATAATGTCTACACCATATCCATTTACAACGGTTCATGAAAACAAGAAAAGATTTAACCGCAGGTTAAGTAGAGCTCGGCAGACAATTGAGCGTGCTTCCGGAATACTCAGCAATAGATTTTTAATTTTTCAAAAACCCATCAATCTCCATCAAGATAAACTTAATTTAATAGTAAAATGTTGTTGTGTGCTGCACAATTTTTTAATCATTAGAAGTCGTTAGTATGGTGGAGAAAATGTTTGAAAACAAAATCAAACGCAGTTTAAACCCAAGAAATTCTAAAACAGGCGACATTTTCAGAACAAGTTTGACAGAATATAATAATAATGATAATAATAATATAATAATAATAATTTAATGAATTGCAAAAATAATTTAAATAAAATTATTGAAATGTAAACTGTTTATTTATTCCTGAGTAACAAATCATTCCGCAATAAAAAATTTTGAGGAAAAAAAGCAAATCCATGCAACACAAATATCCCCACTCCAAAATAAGTTTATACATCATGATCATGTAGTGCATACACGTTTAATAGGCCCATTGGTTTTTTTCCATGAAATTATAGCAGGGCATACTTTATGAAAATAAAAATTAAAATACAAAAATATACCATCGAACAATAAATATATAAGAAAAATCAAGTAGTACAAATTTTATAAGCCAATTTTTCCGAGGTTAATCTTATTTTATAGTTTTAATATATCTATATACACAAATTTAATTTTACACAAATCCATATATACGTATCTTATAAACATATATGCATAGTTATTTTATAGTTCATTCTTCTTGTTAGGCTTATACAGATTGCCAAAAGTAAAATAGATTAACCTCGGAAACTCTACATGAGTCCTCCTATGTATATTTTGCTTTATGAATATACCCAATAAGTTTAATTTTTTTGCCGTCAGATCCACTTGTAGTTGCCTATTCGCCTTTTCACGCAAAGTTGCTGACATCTGACGTGATATTTTGGAACTAGAGCGAAAGGTGATCGACTTCTCAAAAAAACTAGTTTTAATGTAATATAAATTTGGTGTTGTGCACCAAAATTTGTTTCTGCCCATTGATTGAGCGCTCAACCAAGAAACTTAGATTTCACAAAGTGAAATTGAAAATTAAGTGCAAATAATTCAAACTACGAGGATTGTAGTGAAACATTTTTTTCATTAGCATTATGCCATGGAACGCGTTTTGTGACACCTAATGTTTGATCATTTTGCGAGTGCATTGCCTAAATTTTTTCGTTGTGTTTTCGTAAATATAAAGTCTTTCAATTCATGTTCACAAATTTTTGGTTTCGGACTTCAAGTTCACACTGCTCGGTAGGTTGGATGTGATGTTGGCTGATTTTACGATATGTGTGTTAGTCATATTCGATTCTCGGTATATAATTTTCGTTTCATCAAAGTTGAAGATGTGTTCGTTCTCTATTGAGTGAATAGCAAGGGCAGTCGAACGGGTTTTATACCTCACGTTCAAATTCTGGTGGTTTTACATTCGCGTTTTTAGGTTTTGCCAATATATATTTTACCACATTCGCAGGGAATTTCCTAAACCATACCATGTTGTTGATCCATCGGGATCTTGCCTTTAAGTTTGGAAAATAAACGATGACTCTTACTGGGGACCTTATATCCAATACTCCAGTCAATATGGTCATTTGATGATTTTTACAATTTGTTTTGATAGTCCATTGGCATATGTCAAACCATGGTAGTGAGTTGATGGCTACGGGGGAACTATTTTGCTCAATTTTGTTGGTCATGGGAGAGTTATTACTGTTGGTGGTGTATTTGGCTTTATTAATGGCTCTGCTAATTATGTTATATAAGTAATTGTCTTTTTTTGAGAATTTTATAAATGGATATTTTAATATCTTCATGGAACTCACAGTTTGGTACTTTTTTTTAAACCAACGCGCCATGATACTACAATTGTATAGCGGATAAGGGTCATGTCTAAAAACGATATGGTCTTCATCTTCTATTGTGAATCGTATGTGGTTATCAAATGAGTGGAATTTAAGTAATACATTACCAATATGATAAATGTTGGCAAGTATCGGCGATAAAGGATTGTCCATGGTTAATTCAAATTTCTGTTTGTAGGTTTTAGATATTGCGAACAATAACAAATGTAAATCTAAGAACATAATTCATCCCATCTACGTTCAACCTCATCTATTGTTTTAGCTGTTCTAACAACCCATTTGTATTATATAGTTCTAGTATCTTGAAAATGGGCATTTAGCCCGAAATATCGATTTAATAAATTAAATTGTTAAAATTTCGAAACAATGAATTTTAAATAATATTGGCCATTTTATTGGCTGAAGAACACATTAGAACGATTCTATAGCCAATTATTGAAAGTATTTAGCTGTCTGAGAAATTTTCTGTCCTTTAACAGTTTATTGCCTGATGAGGAGGTGTTTGTAAAAATTAATGCAGTTTAATTAAAACTACACTTTTTAACACACGGGTGTCATTGACATTGACACATTTCACTTACATAAACTCGTATGTATGTATCTGTAAAGTAAATATAAAAATTTGAGTTTAAAATGTTCAAATGTGTATGGTAAGCTCGCAATCTTCAAATGGTTCGATTTAACAAATAAATTCTGAACATATTGCTAATGTTAACAGAAATAATAATTTTCGACGTTGCCGACTTATTGTCCACATTCTCTATATTGTCTACACGTGTAGAATATTAATTAACTACGCGGTGTAGACAATACGGCACTGAAAAATATTTGTTCTGTATACTCGGTGTGAACTAAAAAAATAGATCCAATATGTAACATAAATTAAATTAAGTGTGCCCAGCCAGGCCCACACAAATTTTAGTGATTTCCATTATCGTGTGTATCGTATATTTGTACCAAACCAAAACAACATTAAAATCAAAGGAAAATCATTGTCATTACGATTATATCGTTGAAGTGGGCATACCCGTATACACAATATTCTGAATGCATCCATATAGCTATATACATTTTATAAGAAATCATCATAAATTATTGTCTATATTTGTATTTTTACGGTTGAGTTATTTGTTGTAAGCTACTGTGAATTACAATATCCATTTATGTAATAGGTACTGGTTTAAAGTAAACTACAATTCCGACCTTGTAAATAAATAACGCATATTTACCAATACGGCTATATCTACGGCTCTATACCTATATATCATCATCTTCACGTTGTGTGGAAAATCCGATACTTTTGTTAAGTATTCGATAACACATCATAAAAAAATATGCGATCATGTGAATTTTTATTTTTCACTTGATTGCATAAAATGTTTATAACACACAACACTACGTGTACAAAACATAAAAAAATAAATTTAATTAAAACACCCGTATTATTATTTTATATTTTTTGCACGTCTCCTTAAGAAGTCCGAATATACTCGTATACCTTGATGAATCTGTCTGGTTATATACGACCATAATTAGAAGTATGCGAGCTCTGCGAACCAAAGTGAAAGTAAATCGGGTGAATTCAATAGAGGCACCTACTTATAAAAAATAAAAAAAATTTAACTTAATTACATCAAATAATAAAATTCCCAATTAACCGAGGTGCTACTCGATTGTATAATAAAATCATAATTAATTACGATAAACTCATCAATCTGCCCGGATTACCAAAAACAAAAAAAAATATGTATTATGTATATATATAACAAAATTATATATAACATTATTTATGTTTTTTTATTATGAATTTCCTGTTCCTTATGTACGTTACGTACGGAGGTACAGCGCAGCATATTCATCTCTCGCGCGCAATTTTCCATCATCATAATCTTAAGACGGTTGATTTTTGCTTTTATGATTTTTTATTATGTTAAGAATAATGTTTGCTTTGGTTGCTACTACTGGTTGTAGTGCTGTTGCTGTTGCGGCTGCTGCTGATGCTGCTACTTGTCGAAAACATCAATTTAATTAATTATATCTTTTTAAAAATCATTAATTTAATATTATTATTGTGTTTTTAATTTATTTATTATTTTTATTTTATTTTTTTGTATTTTAGGTTTTGTGTCTTGTACTAAAATAATAAATACGAAAAAGGCAATATTATATGGCGTATAAATTTTAATTAAATTATGATTGTTGTATTATGGTATTTTTTGTGTGATTTTCTCAATTAACGAGATTAAAGTGGTCCAGAATATATAATTTTAACTTTAAATTTATGAATTTTTATTAATTAGATTTTTTTTTCTTTTTATTTCAGGTAAGCACATTTTAACAGAATGATACGCAGTCTGTGAGTATTTTATAATCTGTGCCATAGTTCTAATTATCAGTAGCATCAAGGATGTAATAATTATTATCTTCATTTTTATTTACTTGACCAAATATAGGAGTAGCTTAATAAACACATTTTTATTAGCACTTGTTTTATTATTCCGCAAAAATTTTTGCAAAATCATAAAACAAGTGCTAATAAAAATTTATTTATTAAGTGTGTGTGTGTTTCACCAAGTGCCTACGGCAAATAGTGTTAAAAGTAAAAAGAGATAAACAATGCCACTCATTGGTTGCAGTACTGCAATTACAAAGCAAATCTATAATCTCTAGTTTCATATTTTAAAATTAGTCTTTTATAAATTAAAGTTTGTAGGAGGTGTCCCAAAATTTACGCAAAATTTGAATGATATCGGGCAAATGACCACCACTTCTTTGCTGGCACATACGCACACTTTTGTCGAAATTTTTAATGGCCATTTTGCATAAATGTGGTACGTATGAATGTGGGCTTCTTGACCTAGACCTTTGACTTCGAATAACCCCACAGACAGTATTGGTGTTAAATCACATGATCTAGGGGATAAATTCTGATCACCGAAACGGGAGAGTATACGACAAGGAAATGTCTCATGCAGTAATTGGATTGTTTCACGAGCTGTATGACATGTCGCACCGTCTTGTTGTAACCACATGTCGTTCTTATCAATATCATCCAATTTAGGCAGAAAGGATAGCCGAGTTCATGTCGCGGTATCGAGCACCATCATGCATTTGTTTTTCGATAATCACTTGTGATTTCTATGAACACCAAATGCAGATATTTAGACGAATAACGAAGCCATCAAGGTGAAAATGAGCTTCATCGCTTAGGATTATTTTGATCAAAAACTCAGCATTCACTGTGTTTGTTTAATATTTTATTCAACAAACTCTTCGCTGTAGATGGTCATTAAGCTTTAGTTCTTATGTCAAAGTGCGTATATGCTGTAGAGGGGTGTACTACGAAATTCCGGTTTTCAAACCCCCGTTTGTTTTTCTTCTAGTTCTAAAGTCTTGATTTTGGAAAACAAATATTTTTTATTAATTCGGGCCGCCGGACTAATATTATTTTAACATAAAAATAAAATATCTTGCCCAAAAGTTTACTAGAAAAAACCAAGGCTGCGAAGTCAGAGGCGGGAGTCGGTTTCGTGGAGTTGGTGCTATTTTATCGGAGTCAGAAAAAACTGAACTCGCATTTTTTTGTCAAATTACAACAAAAGTGCCATATATTAAAACGTAAAAATTTCATGTATCCAGTCAGTGATACATTTTGGCGAAGGAAAATTTTATGAAGCAAATTCATTAATATTTGATTAAAAAAAATTACCAAATATTCCTGAAAGCAAATGTAAAAAATTATATTTCAAAAAACGAAAAGAAACCCCTTTGAAACATTTGGATTTTTGAAACATGCGGCCCTTCGAAATATCCGGCCCTCTGACACATTCGGCCGCTTTATCGAAAAATCATTTTAGAACTCCATTTCCATCGCACGTATCGAATTTCAACAAAATCTGTTACGAAACTGCCAAATTCCATCCCTATCAGCCATTAGCCATTTTCTAGAACTTTATCGCAAACTCATTTTTTAATTTTGTCAAAAAATCATTTAAAAGTCCCATTTTCTTACATGTCAAATTTTAAAAATTCAAACCGGGATTTCCTAAAAATCGGGATTTTTTTTATACAAAACCGGGATTTTGAAAACCCACATGCCTCACAGCGGGATACAATTAATTTACTCAAAGAAACATTTGTTGAAAGACTAATTTCTCGTAATGGTCCTGTTAATTGGCCACCGAGGTCGTGTGATCTAACTCCTTTAGATTATTTTCTTTGGGAACATGTTAAGTCACTTGTCTACGCCGATAAACCAGAGACGATTGAACACTTAAAACGCAAATTGTGTGAAAATTGGACATCCAGATTCCGCCATCTACGCGGCATTAATGGCATAAAATTATCTATCCAATAAAGTTAGTTTCAATGATATTCAAAATTTTTTCTTTATTCTATTTTGATTTAAAATTGTGAATCTCTATATTTTTGACATATTGTACAAAAATGAAAACGAGTTGTTCTTTCGTGAAGCGCTGCTTGTTTGATAACCATATACTGTCAGTGTCAAACTGTTTTTTTTTTGGCTGTAAACACTAAATTAGTTAATTTTCTTTCAAATCTTGGGTACATTTTGTGACACCCTTTGCTACAGGGTACTTTAATTACTTAAGGCTGGCCGCTACTCAACTTGTCAAAAGTTTTTTTCCCAAAAGCGGACAATGTCGACTACTCGTCGACAACACCGTTTCTTGGTCAATTTACGGAGATGGTCAACTTAAGGAAAACAATGAAATAAACACACAATATCTTAGTTGTGTAGTCTGACCACGACTCTGTAAATTTCGGCACCACAATTTACTAGTGTGGGTTCTCATTACTTCAACACCGATGTAATCCGAACTACTGTATTGTGTAATACCATATCCTTATTTGTACTGAAAATTTTAAGAAAAGCATAAATAAATCTATTTGATAAAAGATGGCGCGCAAAGCAAATATTATATATCAGCGATAATATTGGCTGAAAATCAAAAGTACTGAATTTTTGAGGAACAGAGTACTGAATCCAGCCTGAAAGTACATTCTGCACCTTCTACTTCACCAATATTTCAGCAATTTTACAAGCGAGTTTGAAGCCAAATTAATTTAAATATAATGGGACCCACATCAAAATAAACTCGATTTCGCTATTTTAATTATTGCTTTTTTGGTCAGCAGATATTAGGCAACAGCAAGTTAATACAATATTAATATTTTCTACGGGTTTTATATCCATGAATACCATGAACAGCCATAAACTCCAACATTTTTCGTTTGGCAACCAGTAGAATTTTAACTGTTGAGTGTCACTGGTGCTATTATTGAGAAAGTTCCAACGACGAGTAATAAAAACTCGTGAAAAATCTCGCGTCTCCTCATATTTTTTGTTGTTTTGAATTTTCTGAGCAATTTTATTTTGACGTTAAATGTAAGAACTGATTTTAAAATAACAATGCAACAGTATTAAAAATTTCTGTTTGTTCGGAGATTACTGTAAAGAGAAGACATTTACTGATCTTCCTATGTAATCCTACTGTGCTAGAAGTCAAAATAATTATCCTCTTAAACATAAAACTTTGGGTAGAGCAGATCTTTTAGGATGCCTCCTTATTTCGACAACAGCAATTAAAATTGTTCTTAATTTAGTTAGTGATCGTTTAGACCAAATTATTAGGTTTCGCGTCCAATTCAATAGACCAAAATTTGATTGTAAATATCTCTTTGAAACAGATGGTTAATTTTGAGAATTTTCGCCATTTTGTTTTTACACTATTAGTTTCCCCTCCCTATTTGCCGTATCGCGATCACTTAAGGACTTCAATACGTACCCTTCTTTACCTCTAGCGTGATGGACAAATAGTTTATGTGATTTAGTATCAAAATATAAACTTACTTGGCCTCTAGGCCTACCTAATCCTATAACTAGATAATTACTTAAAAGCTCGACATCAACTTTAAACCGGCTAACGTAAAATAAAAAAAATATATGGAAAAATTAAGTTTTTAATGCCATTTCCGAGATTGTCGACAATCACGTAAAGTACATTGCGCAATTTACGTAGCCCATCCCTGCCCAACAGTTATTTAGTTTTCTACGACTAATAAATTTCCATATATATGCGAAGAAGTCATGTGACATTGTCATGTGACATGAAGAAATTGTTACGGATTTGCTCTGTCAAATCCAGTTCGTATCACTGGACTTTGAATACCGTTTTAGAATTTGACAGTTACGACGCCATTTCACGTAAATTGTACCACTTCAGGAATATTCCCGAAATTATCGTAAATAATCTCACAATAATTTCGTAATACATGGTGCGGCAACCTTCAGTTCTTTTTAAAAATGTATATTAAATAAAAATGCATCAAATACTTTTGAAAGTACACCTTCTAATTAATAATGGAATACTACTTCATTCAAATGAGTCCTCGGTTACATACTGCAGGGGTAAGTCGACTCAATTTTTCAGTACATTTTCAATCGTTTGAGCCTCTAATTCACCGCAATATTCTCTTTAATTGCGCCTTTCAAAGCCTCGACCGCCTCTGGATGATTAATATAATATTTGTTATTGGTGGCGAAAAATTGTCCAACCGAGTCAAATCGCAGCTCCAAGGCGGGCAGTGATACGGCGCAAAACGTCGATCCTATTCTTCCTCTTCAACCTTAGGGAATAAAAAGTCAGTTAACATGGCAGTACGTCTTCTTGCACATTTTTGAAGAATTTTTTTTAAAGAAAGCGATATATTACAGTGAATGGAAAGCGCTATCTAAACATGCTAGAAAAAAGAATTCTCCTAGAAAATGACGTTACTGGGTGAAAAATTTAGTAGAAAATGCACCAATCATCGTTGGCAGGCAAGGTTGTCTAAACTCATTGTTCTAGATTTTGTTTACGGTTATGTAAGCAAGTGGTGTATAAAACTAACAAACGACACAATTGATCAAGTAAGGAATAACTTTAGTCACTAAAAAGATGATGATCATTGCATTCATGTCGTATTCGATTATATTGCCTTTAATGAAGTTTGATTCTTAAGGCTGCTCATCTATTTTGCCAATTATGACTGAAACCACAACTAGCTCTTTGTGCCTTATGTGTATTGAGTACCTTTCAGATCCAGTCCAGTCACTCGCATTATGTATCTCTTATTGGCCATCTCTGTTGTGATCTTTTAATAATATTTTATATTCAAAAAATATTTCTTATAAAAATGTCGGATGTCATTAATGATTGATTAGTACACATAAAAGTAATATTTTAAACTGAGGTAGATTGACGGCGCTAGATGGCTGTAGAGTATGCACAAACTTTTTTTTTTAAATTTTAACTTGACATCCTCCTACATCGAACACAGTCTTACATATATGGTTTTGGTCTAATCCATCTTTGTGAAGATAGCCCAAAATTCCAGCCCACTTCTCATTATAATTATAACTCATGAGAATTTTTTGAACTGATAGTAAAAAATGTCGGGGTAGGAATTATAATTATTGACATAGCATTTTTCTGAGATTTAATTCGGGTTATGTCATCAAAATTGGGCCTACTTCACATACATGACTTTGTAAGTATTATTTCTACTCTCAGCTCCGAAAATGTTCACTATCATGATAGTTTCTAACTATCGTGATAGCAAATATTTTCGGGGCTGAGAGTAAAAAATGTCATGATAGTAATAGTTAGTGTTGCGATCGCAACTTGCCGGGATGGAATTTGGACTATCTTCATATACATGTCAAATCCGAACGATTTTGTTAGCTTTGTCATTATATCATTGGATTTGTATTGCCTTTTTAGCAAATATTTGGTAAGGCTTAAATAATTTCTCGCACATTCACCAGTTATTTTCTTGCGACTGCTATCACTTCAAACGTCAATTTTTATCACTTTAAATTTTGACGCAACAAATAAATAGATTTTTTTTTCAAACTAAGGCAGCCAACTAAGATTTAAAAAATGTTCACTGTGAGTTTTGTTAAAAAATATTATAACCTAGAAGATTCATAGTCACGTCACATAAAGTGATACGTCTGAGGGAATAGAGGCTTAATATTCTACATATCGTCGTTTCAGTTCTATCTTGGTGTAAGTGATATCAACATGAAATTTCGGTTTTTAATGAATTATAATGTATTTTTCTGCTCTTTCCGCAATCAGCATGCGATTTTAGTTTATATACGCATTCAACAGCAAAAATTGAATGCTCTTTTATGTTGAATCTCCATTACATTACATATAATGTAGGTGTTTGAACATTTTCATACCCGCCAAGACAACTTTTCGAACTTATTCTATTTTGGTTTCAACTTGGTTACAACTAATATTGTTTTGTTCGTTGTAATTGCCAATTTGCAATATTGGTTTTCATTTAGTGTATCTCCTTATATCGTATGCATCCATTTGTACAATTTTACCTAAAGTTCGAACATTTTTCTGTGGCATTCTGTTTTATTCTATATTCATGTATTTTTACTTTATTGGTGCTAAATTCTCCGTTTATAATTTAACGGCACACTGTAGTGCTAATAAACTCACATAGTGTGCAATATCACATGAAGGTGTGAGCGGTAGATCCGGAAATAATCTTCCGTCGTCTTTAGTTAAAATTCTAGAGAGTGAGGTTAACGACAATCCATCTATAACTAAAAATTTTGTTAGTTCTAGATTGGTGTATCTCCGTTGTTTTGGTGTATATCCAGATAATAATCATGATCACTTAATTTCAAAACTCAAAACTAAAATGTTGGCACCAAGATAGAACTCGAGCGACGATATGTAGAAAATATGTCGACAATGTTGAAATTTTTTTTTAACTTAATTTGTAAATTCTTCGCTTAATGGTACCATTTACTTGCAAGATATTTCAGACAATATAACTTAAGTGAAAAAAATGGAAATAGTGAATCTCACCGTCAAATTCAAATTTTAGTTGGCCAGAGCAAAATGAATATCACCGAAACTTAAAAAATCACACCTTGTACACACTGTCACACAATACTATATTTTAATCTGGTAAAACAATGCACCTAGATATTAACGGCCTTATTATTTTAAAAATTTTGCTATATGACGTCAATTTATGTCGACGGCTTGAATCTTTGGCTGTAGATGGTAATATGATTAAATAAATGATTAAATTGTTTTGTATAATCTTTTTTTTTGAAACGTTAATCGTGGTGAAAAATACAGTAAATTCTACAATAATATCAATTGAAAATTATATTATGAACATTACCGCCATCTACAGTTGAGAATGCAAACTGTAGCAAACTACTGCCTGGTATTCTAGGATCATTGGGTAAAACCACACAAGCACTCTCACTATTCATTTTAACATCATCATGGAACCTGAATAGTGAAATGTACAAATGTTTTGAAGAAATTGTCGCGATAGCAGCAAATGGATGTCGCCTGATAACTTTAACCCATTTTCTACCGGCGATTTTTTTTTTGGGAATTTTTTGGAAAAACTTCGAATTTTAGAGTAAATCGGGATGAAGCAGAACGAGAAAAATGAGTTCAGAAAAATTTTAAGTTGAACAGTTTTCGCGGAAAATGCTGTTCGATTTATCGAACAATGGTAACAATTTGGCATTTTAAAGAAATATTAATTTACATAAAAGTATTGCAAACACATAGTACTGAAACTAATCTGGTAATTTTAATTAATATTTCAAGTTATTAAAAACAACAAAGATAATTAAAAAAAGATAGAAAAATTATATTTCTGCAATAGAAGCGGTTGCTGATAGTTAACAAATCGCTCTACTTCAATAGCCTGCCCTTCATTAATTTTCTTTTTTCCACCTTTTGGCTGCAGCCGTTGGTTCTATTTGGTTGAAATTAGTAGCTACTGTGACCTCTCTATTGTCCTGCCATCTGCAGAACATAATTTTGTTATTTGAATCGAATTGGAAGTCATGATCTCCTTTTTTTGATTGATTGCACGATTTTCCAATAAATGAAGCACCACATCTGATCCTCATCCAAGTTGTCGATCATATTTATCAGAAGAACCTGCATAAGGCATACACGAATATAGAGGTGACCAGCATCAGAACAGAGGCGCCATAGAGGTGACATCTGTTGAACCACCCACAATTGTTTTATATGAGTGATATTATATTATCTTTATGAGTTTGTTGTTTTTATCCATGGTGCACCAATACGGCAGAACATTACAAGATAGTATGGATAATTATAGGCGAATTAAACGCTCATTTAATTTTTTTATTAATAAATTGAGGCTTTATCGCTTAAAAGCTAACAGAACCCAAATCGGAAATCGGACCAAAAATCATATTCGAACGCAAAACAAGATCAAGGCCTAACCAAATGCCACATTAAAAAGCTTTGAGCTCCACTCGTTTTTGACCAAACTTCAGGGGCGGAATCATAAAATACGACCGGAAAATTTAAATGGATTTAAAAATATTTTCAAACTTGTTAGATTAAAAGTATTCAAAATTACCATGATGAATGCAGACTGATGTATAAATGCAACTTCTATAATATTTGAAGAGCAATGGCTAACCTCCTACAAGGTTTTCGAAATTTTTTTTTTACCGGTACAACATGTTCGTTTAAAACTGCTCGATTGTGAAATAGTTGTCGAATACAATTTTTAGGTTAAACTTTCATTTATTTGTGTTTTCATACCAAATATCTACGCCAACTTTGACCATTTTTCGAATTTGTTTGTGTTTGTCCATTGAAATATTTTCTATCAATTCATTTTTCCGGCCGGATTTCAAGAGCTTGCCCCTATAGACATCAAAATAAGTATATATTTCCGGAATTTTTTACAATTTTGAAATACAAAAGACTTCAATGCCATCTCATAAAATGAAACAGCAACGAACCTGGGGCGAGAAAAATGAATTTCGGAAATCTTGTAGGAGATTAGCCATTGCTCTTAAAACATTATAGAAATTGCATTTGTACATCAGTCTGCATCCATCATAGTAAATTTGAATACTTTTAATCTAATAAATTTGAAAATATTTTTAAATCAGTTTAAATTTTTCCGGTCGTATTTCATGATTCCGCCCCAGGTCATCTACACGTCAAAAACGAGTGAAGCTCAAAAATGTTTAATGGGACATTTGATTAGGCCATAATGAGCCTAAAATTATTTGTTGGCAATTGATCTTGTTTTGCTTTTTTATTTCGGTTTTGGTCCGATTTTCGATTTGGGTTCTGTTAGCGTTTACGTGATAAAGCCTTACTTTTTTCCTAGAGCGAGCATAATAAAAAAAAATAAATAGGGCATTTAATTGGCCTAAAATTAACCTTTAATTTTCCAATTGTTTTTAAATCGATTTTTGATATGGGTTCTGCTAAATTTTTATAAATCTAGCAGAACCCGCATTTTCGTTGGAAGGGATAGAGCCCAATTTTTTTTAATAGAGCATTTAATTAGCCTTTAATTATCCATGGTATCTTGCAATGTTCTGCCGTATGGGTTTTGCTAGCTTAAGGGACGTTCAATTTCCTCATAATCGTCACTAAACATTTCGATGAAACTGGGCTTGGGTTAGTGGACGACGAATTAAAATAAAAAGTGACATATAGTGTTTAAATCTAACATCCAGGTATTGGCACACCTGACACAATCTAAACGTTCAAGGTTAAATAAATCGGGTGAAATTTTTTTGGATAGCTTAGGCTTTGGCTAAAAATCGGCGTTGCGTTACAATTTTTTTTTAGGGAGGAGGGGGGGGGGGGATCGAGGGTTTGAAATAAATGTTTATTTAAAATGCGAACATTCCACACTATACATAAACACAAAAAAAAATAATCAAAAACTGTATAAATTGTTGTTCGAGTAATCGAACATCGGTACCAAATGGGTTAATCACGTCGACGGTGGTTTTAATCAAAATCAATACATTACAAGACATGTCGTGTGGTACCGCGTACAGGTGCTGCATCGAAAGTAAATGATTGCTAGACGTTGCGCCACACTATTAAAACCGAAACATTTGGAGTACTGGACGAATAAGAAAAAACATCTGAGGCAAAAATTGTAATTTCTCTGGTATGAAAAAAAGATTGATGATTTGGTAATGGGTAAAACAGATTACAATGCGAATACAATATTTGTAATATCTTCCACTTGTTTTATAAAAATTAATTTTAAATTCGGTAAACCCCATTTTGGACTGAAAGAACGCTATGGGGAAAGCCAAAAAATTATCTTGAAAAAAAAATTCAAACCAAAGTTATAAGCAGTTTCGAGTACGGAAAAATGGTGTCGCACTATAGTTCCAGTCAGTACATCCACTACTTTCCCATTAAGAGTTCTTGGCAATCAAGAAATTGTCACTTAATTTAGTGCACCACTTTACATATTGCAGATATAGGTATGTGCATGTGTTGGCGGCGCCATTAAATGTGGCATAATTCTGTTACCTTCTTATTCTTTAATTCCATTTTATTGTTATTATAATTTTTAAGCGAACACGAAATACAAAAACAAAACCAAAAAAATCTTAAGCAAATTTTCTTATTTCTTATATATGTATGATGTGACTTGAGGTGTGGTTTTCGAAATTAAAATAAAATAAAACGAAAAAAAAATATTTAAGAATTGTGAAATAATTTAAATTTTTCTTTATTTTTACAACAAATAATAAAAAAAAAACAAAACGTTTTTGAATTTTCATTGTGTGACATTTTTAAATTGTCTGACATTTTTTTTTGTTTCGAATATATCTCTTTTTGACAGTGTATGACATATTACAATGCCAATGTGCTCTATCTGCGCGGCTCGATTTATAAAATTAAGATGTTTCCTAGAGAAAAGGTCAAGATTTGTAAATTTTGTAAATAAAGTAGAAAAACACTGTAAAAAAGTTAATCGATCAAAATGTATATAACGTACTTCATATAATATAAATAGAAATAGTTTTTAAAATGTCAGATAGTTGAACTTTGATTGTAATTTATATATAAAAAAAAATATATATATATTTAAATGTTTTATAAACCAAGAGATAAATAAGAGATTTTTGTGGTATGATGGACGAATTAAATCGTATATGTATATAAAATATAATTTTATAAGATTTAATTTGTTTTGATGGTTTGACGCATGACATGAGAGATGTTAAGCACAAATGGATATAATTATGGTTGTAAAACATGTAAGGAAGCGATTTTTGTTTCAAGATTTATATATTATTACACCGTGGGTTGGTATACGAACATTTTATCTAAACTGTATAAGGTGACATTTTTAGCAGCTTTTTTTTCGTAACAAATCCAATTAAAAATTAATTTTACCCAATCTGATAAGAAAATGTATTTCAATATGCGTTACTTCTTGGTAAATATTAATCTAACACACACACACACACACACATAAAAAACATCGCGGTCTTATTTTTATGTTTTGTTTGGTTTTAACATGTTTTGGTTTGGTTTTTGCCATTCTTAGAAACATTAATTTTTTTGTTGTTATAAAACCGATATATACCAACATAAATTATCGATTTATCCCTCCTGGTCAAGGCTTTCGATGTCTCGCCATTTTTTTGGGGTTCGCGACGATCAAAATCAAAATCAATATAATATATTTATTACTGACCTAATTTGATGTTGTTTGGGTGCTCGCCGGTAGGAATTTTAATTAATTTTTGTTTTTTTTTTATATACAAAACTCATTTCCCATGATGATATATTATTATTATTCATACATGCCTGTGCGCATTCAAGTGTGTATTTATACGATCGCTCCATTTCTAAACCCAAAAATGTAAATACCACAAACACTTTATACACTTGAAGAAAGTTCAATTATGCATATGACTAAGTTCATTGACTGATTTAAAATATATAAAAAAAAAATAAAAAATCTTATTTCCTCTCTTCCAAAAATAAAAATATTTTATTTAGACATTCCAAACAAGTATTTTAGATAATAAATTTTTTTTTTTTATAATTAGATAATAAATTTCTCACCTAAAATGAGACAGAACGACATGTGTACCATACGTACGTACATATATATCATGGCTTTTTGGTGTATCCTGCATGTGTAAAATGATGTGTACTTGTGAAATAATTATAATGGTAAGAAAGCACAAGACAACGTGCAGTATATGTTAATAAATTATTGATTTAACAATACAAAAAGTTCTTAAGAATTTTTTTTTTCTTACCTATTTTCTTTCGAGTGTTTATTATAAGATGACTATTTGATTTGGATCTTTAACTTTTTTGTGAAGTTTATTTATAAGAGAGTGCGAGAGATAAAAATAAAACTACAAAAAAAAAATGTTAACGTACATTAAACTTGTTGTGTATACTCTTGTATATGTATGTGTGTTAAGAAGAAAAAAAAAACTAAGAAAACGACTTGTAGAACTAAACTTGTACAATAAATATTTAAACAAACAAGCTGAGGCTAGTCAAGTTAAAGAGTTACAAAAAAAAAGAAGAACTCGAGATTTGACGATCATGATGATGACTTTAAGAAAAAAAAAATTCTTTCCTCTTAAATATCTTTAAATGATATAAAACTATCGCCACTATTGTTGATTCATCATGAGAATTTACTATTTGGTATAAAAGCGCACAGGGTGATCAGTTCTAAATTAAATGGTACATAAAATTCCTTAAATTGTTCGTTGATAATATAATGACCGTTTAATACACGCATAAAGCATAATTTATAACGCACGCGGAGGAATATGTTTTTGGTAGAGACGACGAACACACACAAACGAACAAAAAAAAATCTCCGATCGAATTAAATTTAATCAATAATATCTTTCAAACACCCTTTTAAGTATAATTGAATCAAATTATCTTTAACACAAAACCCGATAAGACGATAACAAAAAAAAAAAAAAAACCATCAATATACTACAGAGCCAGCTTACAATATACAATACACTTTTCAAATCTTGTAAACACGATAATCAAAAAATTACCCTTTTTCCTTATATTATTAATAACAATAATTTCATCTTACATATATCGTCTTGAGCAACAAAAAAAAAAATTATATAATTTTGTATCTTCTTAAAACGAAAATATTGACTTAACCATCAACGGACTTGATTTCATAAAACTAAAAAAAAAAAAATATTTATGATGATGAGGGATATATACAAAGTGTGGTAAGATAAATTTTAAAGTAAAGTAAAATTATTATTTTGTAAGACGATTTATTTATTTTTTTTTTTGTTATACTCTTAATTTTTAATTTAAGATTTTAACACTGTAATAATATGTGAGGGGTTGATTAAATTATCTCTGATGATAGACAATTATTATGTGCGCGCCTTTGTTGTTGGAATAAGGCGCACGTGACGTGCTATATGGCAATAAAATTTGTGTCATTTGCGGGCGCCTCATTTTTCTTTATGTATCATATATGATTAATATTAATAATTAAAATGAACATCAAATTCCACGTCCAATTGTGTATTATATGATGTGTTATATTGGGTTCCGCCCCCTTTGATCTGCGCTCGCTCGTAACACCAGAAGTTTCTTAACTTTTTGTATTCCGTTTTATCGCGTAACGATTTTAATTTCGCTGTTTTATAATATTAATAATATTATAATAATAAAGTCTCATATTTTTATTATTAATAATATATAAAAATAAATTTTTTTCTCTTCACCTTACAAAACCATCAACAGCATCAACATCATCATCATCATCATCGGAATATCATCATAAATATTTTTTATATAGAATTTTGTATTTCTTATATTGTTTATTTTCGTTGCCAGCATCACACCACCACCATCATCATCATCAAGAACATCATGGTAATCTTAAACTAAAACGAGATATATCTTTGCTGATTGTCGTTGTTTTATATTTTTGTATAAATGCCCGACTCTTAAACCTTACACATTTTTATATTCTTTTATTTTAATAAAACGCGTACGCAATCGATTGTTGTAATCAAAACACGTACTAATTAGTAAATTGACTTTTATATATTTTCTTTAAATCCCTTATGGATTTTCACGCGCGCATGTTTATTGATGGAATGGATTTATCATCATCTATATCTTGATGATACACTATAGCATGCCTATCCGACTTCATTGATATGTAAATGGAAATTAATTGTGGGCAATAAATTAAGTGTTAATTAATTATGATTTATTCAACTTGAATTTGATTTAATTTATTGGTTTTATGTTTGTGACACGGGATTAACGACGAATCATAACGGTGGCAGCAAATAACCAACTGGCGTTTGCTTAGAATTGTAAAAGAATTAAGCATATCAGATCTCAGGGTTTTGGGCCGTGGGGAAGTTGAAGATTGCATGCTCCTGGTATACACCGTGTAACAGAACAGAATAAAGAGTAAAGAAAGTAGAGGAACGTGAAAAAGTATAATAATAACTGGGCACAGCCCCACCTAAGAACGACTGGATCTCCCCGAGTAACAAGTACAATGTCTGCTGAACCACCTCCCTCGATTGACCTATCTACGTCTAGAGGCCGGGGCCCAGCCATTACGAAGCATTTCTCCAACAGACAACGCCCTATCTTCACCCGGAGGTATCTCTAGCGGATCTGCCACAATTCACACTCCGACAGCTTGAGACTGCCGGAGTGCCACGGGGAGACCATGTAGATTTTACTCACTGGACTCGTCACTCCGACCCTGTTAGGGTCTTGCCAAGGGGATGACGGGTGAGTGACAAGCCTAGCTTGCAATTATGGAACCGACATGAAATGAGAATCCCCCTCCCAACATACCGATCCGAGAAAAGCTTAGTACTTCGTCTTATTACAAAAAAAAAAACAAAATAAAAATAGGTAAAATAACCAGGTTCGTATAAATTTTTTTTTGTCCAATGGAAAAAAAATCAGAGGCGAAAGGAGCAATAAAACCGAAAAAAATAAATAAAACTAAAAGGGCCAAACGTGAAAAACTCCGGAGCGAACGAAAACAAATAAAGCTAAAAATTGTCGAAAAACAAACTAAAATAAAGTCGCCGAATGTGAATAATTTTGAGGGCGAAAACAATGTAACCCCCTCCCCCTCGCCCCCAATTCCCCTTCCCTGTTCGTGCCAAACAAACGTTATGGCACTCGATTAAGCCTGCTGCACGACTGCGAGATTTTACCGGCACTCACAATCTGAAGTTAGTAACTAATACTTTTTCCTTTGGGCAAATAGTATTAGTTACTAACTTCAGATTGTGAGTGCGAGTAAAATCTCACAGTCATGCAGCAGGCTTTACAAATACAATTAATAAAATTTTAGAAAAAATTTAAATTTCAAAAATAAAAATATTTATGACTTTACTTTAATAAAAATTAGAAAATGAAAATAAAAATATTTGACTGGCAAAAAAAAGAAGATTGTACTTTCTTTACCTTCAGACAAGGTTCCGCCGAAAGGGATTGCGGCATCTCCTGTCCGTTAATCCAAAACAATACAAACTGCCAAGTGGTTGGCAACCCGTAACCGTAAATTTTCGTTGGGCGTCTTCTCGCCTTTGACGGAAGAATGTTGGACGTTTTCCCGCCAAAAAACGAAGAAAGCTGGACGTCTTCCCGCCGTTAACAGAAATGTAGATAGCCATGTTGTTGGTCACCTTTAACCGTAGATGCGTTGGGCGTCTTCTCGCCATACACCAAAATAAATGTTGGGCGTCTTCTCGACGTTAACCAACAAGGCCTGGATACGCCGCCATAAAGCCTCAATTGGCACCTTTTGCCGATCGCCTTATAAAACTGCAGTTTCCGTTGATATTGTTTAACTACTGTACAGTTACCCCACTGTACTAACTTTAGACCACGAACTGACAGTCTAATAAAATTAACTGTAACTTCCCCGAATGTTGAAAATGATCCGGGATTCAGCATCGATAAATTGTAACGGCGCTGTCCGCGTTATGGGTTGCGGCGTCTTTGACGCCGAAATAATTAGACTACGTAAGGCAACCGGTGTGGGCGTGGGTGCGACGTCAATCCGCCAATATAACAGTTTGACTCAAAACACTACTTGCACTACTTAAGTTTTATTCACAGGCCAAATTACCATTGCCAAAATGCGCCAGGCTGGATATGCTTGTAGCAAACCAAAAACTTTTAATGTCACCTTATAAAAAAAAAAAAAATAGCAGCTTTTACAAGTTTATTTCTATATATTTTCTGTTTGTATTCTGATTTTATTAACACAATTTTCGATTTTTCGATTTTAATTAGGTAAATCAAAAATGGTTCAAAACCAAAATCCAATACATACGGGATTCAACAAAATCAACTCTCAATTGTCTATGCAAAAAACCAAACTAGATTACTAGACTAAAAAATTCTCCCACCAAAACCAAAAATCTAGAAGAATCTCTTTTCGTTGTGCCTCTTGTTTTCATTTTTTTACCGCTCATCAATCTCACATACCAAAACAAGAAACACGCATAAAAAATACTCCTCTATATTTTACTGGCCGCACACACGCACAAGTTACACATTTTTCTCGCTCTCAAAATTACTCGAGGTTTACGCGATTCAGCAAGCGTGATCAAAACATAAAACAGAAAATAAAGGCCATTTCACAATAACAAAACAAAAACCTTAGTATCAAATGCTCGCGAATAGATGGCAATGCCATCAGTAAAAAGCATCATTTATTCGGTGGTAACGAAATTCAAAATTCAAAACTACTTATGAAATAATGTTATGACCCCTCAAGGTGTCGTAACGTAACATGTTTTTCTGAAACAGCTGTTCGAGATTGGAAAAATTTGCGCAAGATTAGATTAATCTAACCTCAAATAGCTTAGACAAAGAGCACAACACAGGGGGCTATTATGAAACTTTTCTCGCCTTCAAAAAAATTGACTCGCTCCAAATATTGGTATTATGAACATTTTTTTGTTTTTTCGATGTCGAATTCGTCAAATGTTACGTCAAAATTCGACTGGTATTTGGTTGGCGGTGAGTATCGTATCGTATACAAGTGTTGATTGAAGCTTTTGTATTACAAAAATAAATTTTAATACTATTTTTACCGAAATGTAGGTTAAAATTAATTAAAATAGTATAAAAATTAATAAATTAACGTATATATTTTTATAAAATGAAAATTGAGCAAAACAAATGCTCAACAGTTTGACAGTTTGGAAAATCCGGTTTTCTTTAGGAAGTACTCCTTCGATTTAGCCTGCTTGGTTAGGGATGAAAATAAGTTTATATATTTTCCACACATAAATGATTCAAGAATGTCTTGCCGTACTGTTTGAGAATAAAATCTTCCAGCAATAAATCTAACAGTGTTTGCCAGTTTTAATATTGGTGGTATCGCATCCTTACTTCTTGTTGGCTTAAAGTGTCGTTCAGTTTCGTTCAAATTAAATTTGTTCAATTCCTTTATCACTGTAAATAATTTGATAAAACTAGAGAAAATATAAAATATTAAATATAATCGTAATACAAATCTTTTTTGAAATACTCGTGCCTTTTATTCGTCCTGTCTAATGGATTGGAATTCAATTTTAGGTCCCGTCCGAATTCTGTGATAATTTCTAGTACTGTAGTAATTATGACAGAATGCTGGATGCAACCAAATTATTACAGCAACCTCTTGTTATAATTTTGACATTGCTGTAATAATTTTCGTGGGCACAGTGATATGTATCGAAAATGCTCACGAAAATTATTACAGAAATGTCAAAACTATAACAAGAGTTTGCTGTAATAATTTGGTTGCATCCAGAACTCTGTCATAATTACTACAGTACTAAAATTATCACAGAATTCGGACGGGTCCACAGAATTCGGACGGGTCTTTAGTCGTTTCCTTACAATTAAAGCCGGTATTACATGATCATTTTCGGAATCATCGTCGCTCGAATGGACAAAAAACCCAACTCACAACTCACTAAACACAACTCTTAAATATAATCGATTTAATATTTTTTTAAAATTTAATGTTTTATCACAACAAAAAAATTAAGATAAATTACAAATGAATTTTGTTTTCTTGATTATCAGTTTGAAAGTGTGTTTAGATACCATTAAACATCATTATACCCAATAAACAAACATTTCATAATAGCAATATTCACAGCGTATCGAATTTTTAAATATCAATTTTTTCGAATACGAGTAAAATTTGATTTGATTTTGAATTGTGAAGTTTAAGTGATTCACATCTTTGTTCTTTGCCACAAGAATTACTCGTTCACTAAACCAATAGTGATTTTTGTGGGTAGCTATGATGTTCGGGAACACTTTGTTGATGAACTCGTCCTTCGTTGAGACGAAATTGCAAAAAATCGGCGGAAACGGCCATTACCGATAGTCAGCAATTACGTGGAGGAATCTTCGGCAGATGGATCGTTCCCCAATGCAACGCGCATGTTTCTCGTCAGCTGAAGTGTATCGAGCCAAGCGTTTATTTAATCGGCAGCGGTCAATCTTGGAATGCATGGTATAGTGTTTGACGGAAATCTTGAGTCATTGCGCAGATGTTTCATAGTTCAATTGAGTGGTTCCAATGCGCGTTTGTCCGCCATTGTAAATTCACTCCAGATGATTATTTTACTTGCTACCACAACTTTGGCCATCGCTGAGTGTTTCTCAATGTTGCATGTCGGTTTTTCATTCGTTTGACGTTTTAACGGCAACTACTACAGCAATTTCGAATCTCGTACGAACAGTGGCTAAAATCAATGACATGACGAATGTTCCACCGCACACATCGAGGAAAAATAAACCACATTTACCATCATCAATTGCTTTCAATAACGTATCGTACGCTTCGGTTCATGAAGAAGTTGCAGCAGATCTTGGAGAATTGTTTTTTTCATTTCCGTATTGATCGTTTGACGCCGATCAAGTGGGTCTCCATATTGCCCATGAAGTAAATTTGGATGAATTAATGCTGTGACGCACAAGAGGTTGCATCCAATTGCAGATCCAAGACCAAATTCACCATCAAGAATTTGGTCTTGGATCTGCAAAGATTTATGATCACCAAAAGAAAATGAACGTCGTTTACTCTCTCGAGCAGGAATGACCTTGAATATTGGATTGAACCTGCGTTCTTCTATAATGTCTGCTCCAAATCAAGTCATTTGAAAACATCAGTTGTATCTTTGACTATTCGATAGAAAATGCAAGGAGGCGGGGGCAATAACGGCAATTTCACCTTGACACTGAGAGAGCATAAATCAGGCATTGCTAAAGCGAACTTGAATGCACCGCAATGATGCGACACACAACCTCCACTGGGCCAATTCGAACGAAAGGATGTGAGCTGTAGTCAATTGTTGTGTCAATTGTAAATTAAAATCAATACTTGAAGCATTTCAAAGATTATCACGTTGTCGATCTGTGCGATAAGGTTGACGATTTGCCATTGTAAGCTGCGCCGTTTGACGTACTGCCTTTGTTCTTGTGTTTGTGAAGCAAAGTGGTGGGTGGTGTGGTTTTGGTTCGATATTCGACTTGGCTTCTGCTACCTTTAAATTAAATGCCCCGAAGTATGGTCAAGAACGAGTGAAGCCCAACATTTCCTACTAGGGAATTTAAAAAAGCCAAATCTATTGGAATAATTTCGGTTTTGGTCTAATTTTTGATTTGGGTTCTGCTAGCAAAGCCTAATGCTTTTTCTAGAAAGAGCAGAATAAAAAAATTCAATGGTGCATTTAATCTGCCTACAATTAACCGTTAATTTTTCAATTGTTTTCATTTGTTTTTGATAAGGGTTGTTCTGTTAACTTTTTCTAAAGCTAGCAGAACCCATCGGTTTAGTTGGGTAGGATAGAGTCCAACATTTTTGGTAGAACATTTAATTAGCCTATATAATTATCCATACTATCTTGCAATGTTCTGCTGTATGGGTTCTGCTAGCTTTAGGATCGTAATTTCTGCTTAAATATAACAAACCAAGAAGGGGCTACATTCGTGAAATTTTATTTTAGAATCTTAATCTTAATTGTTTTCTGGGTAAATGTTGTACCTTTCAAATTATCCGTCAGAACCTCCAATATAAGGAAAACTCCGGTTTTATTCTATTGTTTTACAAATTCATTCCATTAGTATAAAGTTAACGAATAATTTTGAATTTTTATGGTTAAATAATATATTGGTGAAACAATGGAACAAAACAAGCAAAATTGTTGTTGTTTCCCATATAAATTTTCATTATCAGGGGCCGTACTCTTGAAATCGGTGGAAATTTCCCCAAGTAAAATTTTTAACGGTAATTAAGAAACTGTTATAGATGTCATTTCTAAGCATTATCAGAATTATTTAGACTGGTCGCCGCTCCCTTTCTCTATATTTACAAAAATCTAAAGAATTTTTTGTGTGCCTGCACCCAGTCTTATGGCTAACTTGTATACGATGGCCATTCGTGTAATTTTGTCTAAATGCCAAATTAATGTGTTACGCTTTATCAATTGTTTACCTGTTCGTTGTAATTTATTACGCGCTTAGTGATATTAAATTATTTGTTTACTAATTTTATACAATTTGGTTATTTTTATGTATCGCAGAATTTGACCTACAGACCTACACTGCAGTTCACTTGAATAGGGACGACCGTCTAACATTTTCAATATTTTTTTTTTTGTAGAATTATAAGTTTTTCAATAAGCAGTAAATATTTAAGAAGAAAAAATGTATGTTATTTCTTTTTATTTATTTTCTTCTTATTTCTTTTTTTTAAATATAATTAAATTCGATTTATTATTAATAATTAAAAGGATTTAAATGGTTTAAGTATAATGCGTACTACTTCCTTTATTGAAAATAACTACATACAACCTGCTGTAGACGGAGTCATACAAAGATTTTAAATAATCTAAAGATATTTCGTTCCAGGCTTCGTTTATCGCCCTAATAAGGCTTTCTTTGCTGTTGAATTGTCGACCACCTTCGTAAACTTTCCGAGAAAGTAAATTCCTCACGTTTTCCATGATATTTAAATCTGGAGAATACGGTGGCCATGGCAAAAGCTCTACGTTTTGTTGCAATATCCATGGTTTGACTAGGTTAACTGTATGGATAGGGGCATTATCGTGCTGATATATCCAGGGCAATGGCCGAAATATATAATTGAAATGGGGAAATGCTTCTTCAAGGATCAATTTGTTAGTTAATGCGGTCATATTTCCGGTTGGAAATGACAAATCTCCCTGCCATAAAATACTACTGCTCCACATACTATAACACCCCCTTTGCGGCTATGCTCTAACCATTTCCTCTTTTCGAAAGTAGTGAAAATAATAGTTAAATCCATCGGCACCATCGAGGTTAAATTTCTTTTCATCCGAGAAAACGACACGTTTCCATTTCTCAGCCCCTGCCATATGTAGCCTCGAGAAATGTAAGCTTCTCTTCTTCCTCTCAAAATAGTGCGTAATTGGTTGCTGTTCTTAGTATGGCTCGCTTATCGGCTGCAGATGTAGCCTCAACTGTTTGGCCTTTGTTGTATTTATTTGGATTTTTTATAAAATTGAAGATTACAGTCTTACTTCTTCCTATTTTATCTGCAATTGCTTGTAGAGAATGTTTTTCGCTCTGTAGCACTTGATTTTGGGCTAATTTTTCTTTACTAAGCTTTTTTCCTCGGCCCATTTTTCCCTTTTTATGTCAAAACGGTAACTTTTTTCAAAAAAAAACTAATTTAATTTAAGTTTAAATTTGCTAACACTTCTGCTTCAATGATAACTATGGTCGTTTCTATTCAAAATAAACAAACAAAAAATATACTTTTTAAGAAAAAAACAAAATTAAATAAAATTCTTCAGGCCTACTAAATTATTTTTATTAAATATTAAATATTTTGTCATTTTGAACAAGTGTACACCTGTAAAAAGAAAAATCTTTGAAAAGTTAGACCGATTTTAAAATATTCCAGAAAAACGGTCATTCCTATTCAAGTGAACTGCAGTGTATGTTAAATTAAATTAAATGTAGATTATATAATGTGTTAATTGACATTTGTCACGACTTATTTACAATTATAATGTTTGATAGAAGTTTAATTATAAGGTTTAACAGTAAGTTATCAGATACCTCATGCTCGTTATTAAATTTGTAATTTTTCAATGAATATTATCACGTTTTTAAGATTGAGACGACAAACATATTTCGCACACAAATTGGCATATTTGAGTGAAGTTTGTCTGTCCTAAACTGTCATAAAAAATAAAAAAATAGGAGTTTTTTAGGGCAAATTCTACTATTCTGTACAAAATAGTGAAGGTTTTTTCTCAGGACAGCCAAATTCGCCAAATATTTCTACGGAATAAAATATTTTTGATCAAATTTTTGTTGATTTTGTCTGATTGCGAAAACAGGATTTCATATAAAACAATTAACTGGCGCACAACTAAACGGCCGTTAGTAATTTTTCTGTGCAACCGGCCATGAGTCTGTTTTAGCTAATACCGATTGTGAATACAAAATATTCAATCGCCTGTCTGGTTGGAATTTAATCGAATAAATATCGATATTTTTTTACGCAAAGCGAGTGAGCTCACAATCAAGGAGCAAACAAAAGTCCATGCGATTGAATTAAAGCAGCAAGTGATTCAAATTTAACAAACCGGGCCCGCACGTTATACAATGAAATTAAATCAAAATAGCCAATTATAATTAAAAATTATTCCAAGTTAAAGTTTAATTTATTTTAATTTAATTAATTTTTTGTGAACATCGAATATGATTGAAATAAAACATGTTCTGTTTCACCTTGTTTCACAAGGCATGACAATTGTTTTTAACAGGTAACGATAATGCAAAATTGTAATTAGTTTAAAAATTTCCACATGTAGCGGAATGAGTTTTTATAATTTTTTTATGTTTGCACGTGTATTTCACTCCACCCAATTTTCCCCAACTCCAACATGAAACTTACCCTGCAAAAAATTCATTTCAACGAACCGATTTAAATGAGACCTTTTTGAGACATAACATGTTAAGTTTTAGAAATGAGACTCATGGGATTTACATTACATGATTCACACAAGAAGACGAAAATGGACACAATGGTGAAGTTAATTGCACCATGTGCGCTGCTGGATCATGTGAGTTGTGTGTGAGATCCGTGCCAGCTCAGTGTATAAAATCAATGTAATAAAATACTAAAAATAATTAATTTAATTATAACAACAACATAATAAAATTATTTAAAAAAATCAAAATTTTTCGTAGCCTTATTTTGTTGTTGTTGTAGCTGTCGTTGTCGTTCTCTCTCGTTGGGCGCTATTGCCATTAGGGAAAGGGGTGGTGTATGTTGGGGAGAAGGTCAGCGGAATCGACTTTCGTCACAGTCACTCTCAATGTTACATTGTGTTATTGTGCAGTTTTTGACTGTCATCGACTTCAATTCCAGATTATTGTTTAACGTTTTACCAAAATGCAGGCCTGCGTGCTAAAAGTTTTACACTTGTGTTTAGAAAATATCGACTGTGATGGCAGAATATACACTGCACCCAAAAAAAGAAAAACATAATTTTTTTCGAAAAAATAATCAATTGGCAAGGTTTCTAATTCTCTAGAAAATGGATAATTTGCTTTTGGAATGAAATATAGAGCAAATTCGTTTATAGCCTCAAACAGCAACATTTTTTTTATAGACAAATTTTTTTACTCCAAAAAGTCATAAAAAACCAAATAAAATAAAACAGATTTCAGTATCGAAAAGAAGATAAAATTTCAACATTTTGGAAGGTGTTACTTCACCAAGATACAGACGTTCAAATCGGGGTATTTTTCCGAAAAAAAAAAAAAATCTGTACCGTTTTTTTTGTTGGTTCACTGTATATTTATTGTTAGTTGTTTCCCATATACAATTTCATACCGCCGAAAATTTCCATGTGGCCTTAATGATTACACCTCAGGTCAACTTACGATCATTCGTTGATTATTTAAGGCTTCTTTCTATTTGGAAACTTGTCGCTGCCACTCTTTTCAGGAATTAGGGCAGGATTAGTTCTTATCATAGGTTACTCAAAACATATTGTTAAGAGAAAACATAGCCTGCAGTAATCTTGCCTTTATTAACTTCTCATTCTTATGAAGCCTCGGAGACGACTATATATTTGAAATATGTGAGTTACCAGTATGAGCCGAAAACTGCAGCTTAATTTTTTATAAGAATCCTACTACATATTCTGCCCGTATGTGTATCATAGTCGATATTTTCTAAACACAAGTGGAAAACGTTTACCACGCAGGCCTGCTTTTTGATAAAAATTTAAATAAGCAGCGGGAATTGAAGTCGATGACACCTTAGATCTCTACCCTAACAACGAGGGTGACAGTGACAAGAGTCAATTCCGTTTACTTGTAAGGCCATATAAAACAATAATAATCAAGTACAAGAACAACAACAACAAAATCCATAATCCCAGTTTCTTCCCAATAAACAACAATAAATAATAATATTGTTATAAACATTTGTTCTTGTTGTGTACGTTTGCAACAGCTTTGTTATAAGACATTTCATATTCTTCATGTTACTTGTATTTTTCTTAATTTTTTATTCATTCAAAATATTTTTAACAAAACCTTTAAATAAAAATAAAAATATGATTAATATTTATTTATAACAGCGAAAATATATATATATAAAAAAAAAATTATTAATAATTTTGAAATATATCTTGTGTCTGTCTGTTAATTTTCAGATTTTTATACAAATTTTATTTTTAATATTTTGAATGTTAAAAATGTGCAGGCATATACCACACTTAAATGTTATTTGCTAAATTCATACTTGAATGATTCATGATCATATAAATGAGTTAATTAAATTTATTATTATTGTTATTCCATTTACATACTCCTGGTACATGTTTTTTATATATATATATGTATATGTAAGACAGATTTAATTCTTGTGACTTTGGTGTTGAAATTTATTAGGTATTGTACTTTTTCAGGAGTGGGATAGTTCATTAAATTAAATAGATTTTAATATTCTTATGGTTTTTTTTTTATTTTTTATTTTTTTTATTTTCTTAAATCTTAAAAAAATGTATAGACGAGATATTTTCTTAATTCAATTTATGTTGTTATATGTACAATGTACTGTACTACAGTGAGTCAATAAACCACCCATTGTGTGGGTTTGATTTGTGACGGGCCATCGATAAATTAAGAAACAACGCGGGGAGTTTACTGTTTTCAAAAATATGAAATAAATCAAACCGGCATGAATGTGTCCCATTGAAAAATTGGTTAATGGTACCCCAGGTCAATATTACAAATTACAAAATTACACTTTTTAAACTTGCGCGCGGTTCAATAATCTTTACGTTATATTTATAGAAACGTTCAAGGCCGGATAATGCTGGATAATTCTGGACGTTGGTTTCGGGATCTATTTAGTTAGTCTTACTTTTGCAATGGCTTAAGTAAAAATTATTTTACAATTTCACGTAGCCAGAAACTTTTTAGCTTTTTACCCGACAAACATGGCTCTCGTCTGAATGGCAAGTGATTTTAGATTTAAAGAAAGATCTCATTAGCGGACTACACGAGTCAGATCGAAAGTTTGGAAAGATATTGCACTAACAATTGCCTGAACAATATAATAAGACTGCTTAGCTATACTCTAGCATACGTTATACAAATTATTTCATTAAAAAAAGTATAGTAGCGCACTATAGTAACGGCTGAACGATACTAAAGGTTAGCAATAAATTTTAAAAGTCGGGGGCAAAATTTTAACCACATGGAATTTACCATGGGTGACGAATCGTTTTAGGATTTTTACAAATATTTACTTTCGTATTCCCACCGGGATTGTATAACACCACACCCACACCCATAGGCATAAATACACTGAACATTATGCTGAAGTATAACCGTGAGCCTGTGAACTAACCTAGGATGAATAAAATTGTAACCAATTTTTACCCAAATTAAATTCATTTTGAAATTTTAATTCAATTCTGTGTACCGAATTTGATAGAATAAATAAATCGTTTAGCATTCGTTAATTCCAGTCACGAAAATGAAGTTTTGGTTATAAAAATCGTATTTTAGCGTTTCAAACAGTTTTCTAAGAGCCGCTAACCCTGATCACTTTGAGCCAGTGTTCTTCTTGGACTTAAAATATTTGTTCAAATTGGGAAATACATTTTTTTCAATCTGTTAGACTGTAGAAGTCTAGAGGCTAAATTTAAATACGTAAATACTTAATTTTAATAAATGTTTATTGCATTTAAATACATAAATATTTAAATGAATATGAAATTGTTAAAAATAAAAATTTAAATAAAATTTTTATTTACTTCCGGTTTGTTGTTTAAAGTATGCTGTATAAGATAGCGGAAATTTGACAGCGGAAAATAAGAGATTACGCTACTCGCCGCAAGTGGCAGCACTATCACTAAAGATAAATTATTTTATTTATTGTGTATCACTTTTTTCACTAAATAAAACATCTCAGCGGAATAAAATATTAAAAGTGATCCTTAAAATGACAAATTGATTTATCTCCTAAGTAAAGGAACTCGGTGTATGAAATCTGGAAATTTAACAATATGCCGTGTTTCCGCCAATTCTTAACGAATTACGATAAAATTTGGATAGTAATAGATCAGGGATTTTAAAGTAAGTTTTGGCCGTGTAACTGTAGGATCTGTTCGTGCTGGACTAAACTGGCTATTTCATAACCAGTCCTTATGAAAAATGGTATCTGTATATTTTACACGATATAAATAAATTTTAAACTGGAAGAAAATCGGCTATTTCTTAATTAAATTTTGTAAAATTTGCATCGCATACAAGGACAATTCGGAACAAATTTATGGATTAGAATTTTCACTATAATTTTTTGATTTTCTGCGGTCACTCAAGTTATTTTCAGTTTTTGGCCAATATCTCAAAAACTTCCACTAGTAACCAATACATTCGGTTGTTTTTCTAATAGCTTCTAATTACATAACAAAATAAATTCTCTTTAGTGAGAGTGCTGCCACTTGCGGCGAGTAGCGTAATCTCCTATTTTCCGTTGTAAAATTTCCGCTATCTTATACAGCATGTTTAAAGTGCCTTTTTTTTGATGAATAGAAAGTTGAGGACTTTAGTTTTTACCAACCACGACCAACCATGAAATTCTGAGGAAATTAGAAAAACATTTGTTTCATTTAAAAATTACCACGTACAAAGTGAAAATCGCTTGGATCTTTGATTTAACTGCCATCTTGCGTCTGTACAAGCTGCTTTAAAATGTACAAGCTGCTTTATAGCTCGGCGTTCAAGGATTTTAGCTATAGTCAAAATGTTCATAGCAAATAAGACGCAACAAAACAATTGATTCATTAGTACAAGATATAATTAATTCAGCAAAAGCTGAAGTTGCATCGACCCGGTATGGATTTCTTAATGAGCCAGTTGCCAGGAAAAAATATGAAAATTTATATAATGTTCAAGCGAAGGAAGTTGGTGTAATTGTTAGCTTCTTTCAACCGTGGTTGTTTACAAGTTTTGATGGGATTATTGTTGTGGATAAGTGTGTAAACAAATTAGTAGAAATTAAATGTCCAAGTTCCTGTGAAAAACTTACAGTTATTGATCATGATAAGCAACCATACAATGTAAACTATTTGGAGTATAAAGATAACAAAGTTAAATTAAAAGAAAGTTTTACTTCTTAAACACTTGTTTTTTATTTCGCAAAAATTAGATTTTTGAATATTTTAATTTAAAAATTTGTTCAAAAAACTTAAAATATCACTCGATCGATTTCGACTTGTTAGGTCATCATCAGGAGTATCTAATGATTTGTAAAAGTAAAAACTTTGATATATATAGTAGAAAAAGGCGACAAATAAATAAAAGAAGGAGGGACAAAAAATAGACAATAAAAATTAATCGTCCAACCAACTCTTAGTCATTCGGAAAAATAAATAAAAAAGAACAAAGAAAGAAAACGGGAGGAGGATACTGCTATTATTAATATTCATATTTAAAAGTTATGTTTCCAATAAAAAATATAAGGTAAGAAAAAGTTTGATGACTAATCGCACTTAGATTTTATGTTAAAACAGTTTTTTGTTGAAATATGCCGTCAAAACTTCATTGTGAGTCCATAATTGTTTATTTGAAATAAAAATATTCAAAAATAACGAATTTTTCCAACATTGTTGTGAACCAAGGTCAAAAAATTCAGTCCAAATTTTTCCATAGTAAAATAGCATTTTGTCTATTCTGTGCTGCATTTTGTCTAGACGGTGAAAAATTCGTGAAATCAAAAATTTTTGGAAGTCATATTTTAATTTTGTGATTTTTATGGTTTGAATGTGTAGTACTGGGTAAAAAAAAATATTGTAGAATTCGATTTTTGTTGTTGTTGCTGTTGCATTAGATACAGTCGGTCAAAAATTTAAGAATTTGTTGAAAATGGTAATGCAATTTTTACAAATATAACAAAAAATATTTATCCGAAAAGTATCAAAAAAAGCTAATTTTAAAGGTAAAAGAATAAGGATTAAGAAAATATTACAAAAATAGTATCGTCTTTAAGTTTTTCATTTTCAAAATGGCCACCAAACTGGTTTTTCTTAATTTTCTGAAAAACGTATTATTTTTAATTTTTGTTTTTTGTTTGCCATTTAATAAAATATACCAAAAAAATTGGGTGATATTTTTTGTTTTCTTGCAAAACACGTTTTAATATCATGAGCTACTCTATTTCTCAATAAAAAATTTTTAACTTTTTTAAATTTTATTTTATTTTCACTCCAACATACCATTTTAAACCATCAACTATTTATATATAGATAAATTTAAATTTGAAACAAAATTTATAGGTAATTTTTTTTTATCAAAAATTAATTTAACTTGTAATTAATTACATTTTAAATCTAATATAATCTTCTCCTGAAGGAATAACTACATGAAAATCGCGAGTTCCTTTTACAGTTTTCAATTTTTCGAACCTACTGGCAATTTGAATTTTTTTCGAGTTATATTCAATATCAGAACAAAACTCAAAAACCATATCAGTCTTTAAAGTATTAGCCCATTTGAATAATTCTGCTGCATTTGTAATGTTACCGTCAAATCCATCATTGAGACTGGTTTTGGACGCCATTCTCTTGATAGTACCATTCTCTTGATAGGATTACCAAAACATTTTGTATAGTAAATATAAGCGGCTGGGCATTAAAAATAATTTGTCTTATTATTTATTAGAAGTAATTTTTACCTTTATTTTAAAAAATTGAAGCAACAGTTAAAAACAAAAGATTATTTTTGGTATAAATTATTAAGAAATGAATAGGCATACTGATAATTTTATATGGAGAAATAGAGTAAATAAAAACAAAAAATATCACCCAATTTTTTTTAATATGTTTTATAGAATTAAATGGCAAACAAAAAAAAAATAGAAAAATAAGTTTTTCAGAAAATTAAGAAAAACCAGTTTGGTGGCCATTTTGAACATGAAAAACTTAAAGATGATACTATTTTTGTAATATTTTCTTAATCCTTATTCTTTTACCTTTAAAATGAGCCCTATTCTATATTTTTCGGATAAACACTTTTCTTTATATTTGTATAAATGCATCACCATTTTCAACAAATTCCTAAATGTTTGACCGACTGTATCTTATGCAACAACAACAACAAAAAATCGAGTTCTACAATATTTTTTTTTACCCAGTACTACACACACTACGCAAAACATAAAAATCACAAAATTAAAACATGACTTCCGGTTCCATTATGTTCAATAAAACGAATTTTTCACCAAATATATTATGTGGCCATAGTTTCTTCGATATGCTCTGTACACATATAATGAGAAAGTTTCCATCTTATTTAATTAGTTATGTATACAATATGGGAAAATACTGATTTTTATAGTTACCTTTGCAAAGATGATTTTTCATCTATTCATTTTTTCTTGTAAGCAGCTGGGATCAAGATATACGAACGTAGCTAGGGTGAAACTTAATATTTGAATTTATATTTCCAAAAAATTTATAAAATGTCCTATTTCCAAATTTCGACACGGCGAGCGATAGCTGTATTTTTTTCTCCCTTCCACACAAACGCTCTAAGCGAATACCAAATTAAATAAATATAGCTGTAGGTAATTCTTTAGAAAGACTACTAGATACAATTTCAAAAAATTAAAATAAAATAAATGACTCACTTGTTCGTAGTGAATAACGTGCCTGTCCACACGCCTACTGAGCACAACATATCATGACAACAAAAAATGTGAATTAAACGATTGCTCGCAATTGTTATATTTTTTACTAAATTGAATTATGTAAAGTAAGTATATGAAACTAGCCCGATACTCCACCCGAAAAAACGCGATAGCAACACTAAACTATCACTATCATGGGAGTTTACTATCCCAGCCCGAAAAAATGTCAGTATCGTGACAATAAACTGTATCGTGATACAATGTCATGTATTACATTCATTTATATGAAGATAGTCCGATATTCAGATCAAAAAGCCCGTTAGCAATACTAGACTAAAACTAATGAGACACTTTTATATCCCAGCCCGAAGAAATATCACTGTCACGATATTAAAATTAAATATTAATATAACTTTTTTTTGTTATAAATATAACTTTTACGTATTTTTAAATAATCCCTTCAATTGTTGGGAAACCTAGAAATCACAAACTTAACCTGAAAACAACATTGCGGAAACTTAATTAGCATTACGTGATTGGCCACAATCTAGTCGTTTGGAGTTTTGACTACAAACTGGGAGATTTGACCAAAAAATCTATCTGCCATTAATGGAATATAGTCATTTGAATCACACGCGGTTTCTTGGCATATATCGCCCGATTCGTAGAAGTTTTCACTAAAAAAGTGAGAGATTTGCAGAAAAATTCTAGGTGATGGCCTGTGAGATGAGATTCAAACGACTATATCCAAAAAATTTCAAACAGAATTTTTCTGCAAATTATGTTGGTTTCTAGTCACAACTTTTGCATTTCCGTTGGTATATGTCGAATGCTCGTGTATCGTTTATGAGGCGAGATTTAACATAATTCCACTGAAAACATTTTTAGAATTTTTTTTTGAGAACTTTTCCTATTATTTTTTTTACTTTAATGTTTCAGCAGTAACATTTATCAGCAGAAATTTATCAGAATTTGGAAGCCACGATTAGTTCGATAGATATTTAATACATAATTAATTAATAGTAATAATTTGCGCGTATATTTTATATCATGACAGAAGTTGTATTGCCATATGCAAAAAATTAAAATTTCGGACTATCGTCACTGAATCTCAATATAATTGAAGAAACAAAAGTAGAATGAACATTTTATGGACAAGAGTATATTATATACGTAAAGTTTAACCTAAAAGTCCTAATTTTGATGTTAGCTAATTAAGTAATCATACTAAAGTCATCCATTTATATTTAGCTGCCCTAAACGAAATCACATTATTTTATTTAAAATTGGAAAATATAAATTTTTATGAATGAAACTTGAATATGTCATAAATATTCATTCATTACCTTAAAACACCATAAAATTTCGATTTCCATTTAAATTATGCATCACTTAAGGTGTTAGACAGACTCATAAACCAAAAACCACTTTAAATAATATATCCACATCACAAAAAAAGAAAATCAATTAATCATAACAAAAAAAAAAAAATACCAATTAGGTGATAGCATCCATGAAAATTGATCGACTTCACAAATATAGGAAGTAACCGTACGCGTATAAACTCCACCAAACATGGTAATTATTCAACACAATAACAACTATAAACTACCAGATTGTATATATAAAACTTGTAATCAAAACCTAATAAATATAAATTTCGAAACCAACCTCCATTTTTCATTTTTCTTAAGTTCCACAACAACGACGGAGAAGAAAATTTTTTTATACATAAATAATATTTCTCATTCATAGTTTGTATCCAAGTCGATTAATTACAAAATGTTGGAAAATTACAATTAAAAGCTAACTAATTAGCTAATTACTTTAATTTTTCTTATTTTTTATTTTTAAAAAATGTTTCGCAGTTTTGCTACCGCATGCTGAGGTGTCTTTAGGTGTTTTATATTTTATCTAGAGCTATGCTACATATTTTCCAAATATCACCATTCTACAATTAATTGAATTAGAAATTGAATATTAATTCGAATGCTTGTTGAGTTATTTAACGGTTTTATAATATACGACAAATAAAAAATATTTTTGAAATAAAAATTAATTGGTTGCTAAAAAAAGCGCGCTGGGACATAATTAGAAAATTTCAGTTTTAGTTAATTAAAGTTGTCATTGATGCCGCAACAGTTACAAAGATTTTCTGTGGGAGAATAGATAAAATAATGCATATACTCGTATACATTGCAAGCAGCACATACAAAAGTTTATCCACAATTAACATTACACGATTCATTAATATTCCTTCCCAATTTGTAACTAATCTAATTCAATGACAATTATATTCTATTTTATGTGCAACGTGATCAGTGTCTTACATTGGACAAAATAACTAATTAACGGTATCTTAACAAAAATACATTATCCATCCATATCGAGTAAAAGGTAAAATGCACTTTTCACACATTTTTATTGGACGACCTATTGCATGTAGTTTGTATAGATGAAACACAAACGATTGATATACACGGCAAAGTTTCTTCGAGATCAACAACATCTTATTAATAATATAATAATAATAATAATAATCTTTAGACCACAAACAAACAATAAAGAAAATTTAAAAATCATGATCAAATAACATAAGAATATAAACGTAGTCTATTAAGTATAACAACATAACAAAAAAAAAAAAAAAAAAAAAAAAAATCGAATTATATTGTAACATACCTTCTTCTTTTCTTCTATCAATGACCTTTTTGAATTGTTTAAGGTCAATATTTTTAAAGATATCGATAATGATTATTACGATACATAAAGAAAATTGTATTACAAAAAATCTCAAATTGATATTTTCTCAATATGAAATTAGCGTTAAACCCAAATTAATGGCGTTCAATATAAATTATGCAACAATGTTTTTGTGCATTTCCAGTGATATCGAACCAGCTTAATGAAAATAAAAGTATTTTGTTGTTGTTCTGTTTTTGCAGCAAAACGTCATTTGGAATTAAATTAAATATAAAATTAATAAGCAAAGTGGAAATACGACTTTATTTTTTGTGATACTTTAGTTTGTAAATTACAAATTTTATTAAACCAAAATAATCATCATCATTAATTTTAAAATAATTTTTTTTGTGGTGCTGTATGGTGTGTGTGTGTGTGAACTGTAAAATAAATAAATTTTACATATATATTTACATACGGATATAGTCAAGACAAATTGGTTTGAAATTAATAAAATATTTTGTGTGATTTAGTCATTATTTTTGTTTAAGAATTTTATTAAGGAAAAGGTGTTCCATCTCTCTCCATATACTATTCATATAAGCTACAAGCATACATAGTTACAGACAGACTGCGGGAGACTAATCGCGGGCGTATGTATGACATGACTTAATTTATATTCATTGAGAACTTCACCCAATTAGCGTACGCGGCTTGGTTTTTCATAATGTGAACAATACACAAATTATTATTTTAACTGGATTACACGATTCGGTTGACGTTAAATTTTATCTTACCAAAACCGCTAATTAGCTTATTTGCCGTAGCCATTACTAGAATAGCGGATATTCAATATTGCTGGAGTTAAGCGTGACTGATTATTTAATTAATTAGGCAATCTTTGATTTTATATAAATGTAACTGTAAAATTCATGTTTACCAACAATAATAATGGGCGCTTTCATATCACTCAACACTTGGGAACATGTTGAGTAAAATCGCAGCCAACGTTATGAAAATGTTTAGCACTATGAAATTTTCAAATCAAATTGGCGATGATTTCACTAATCACGACAGGGTACCTGAAAGCGCCCAATGCCGCCAAATAAAAGCAATGTGATAATATTCTGAAATTAAGCTTTAGGAACTTGCAATTCATTCGTCTAGTACTCAGTTTTATTAACCCTAATGTGAGTGGCGTGGGTATCCGGGTACCCTTTGCACTTTTAGACGTCTATTTTTGTATGTTTTTCTTCCAGTAAAACTTTATATTTTATGAGAACTTCTAGTTCAATTGGTAGATTAAAATCATATTTAAAATTGAGAAATGTTACAACTTGGACGAACGTGGAAATATAAGTTTCCATATACAAAATGCATGTAGGTACTAATCACTCAAATTAAGATATATTTTCTTCACTCACATGAAGGTTAAAAATGAAAAATTCTCAACTTTTGTTTTTATTTTGTAGTACTAAATTCACCAGCGAAAAATCCAAGTATGTTAAATACATCAAAGATGGCGCGCATAAACTGTCCAAATTATTTTCATGTAAAATAATGTCTCGCCACATTCTTTTTACGTGATGTTTGACATTTGCTCGTGTTTGACAGTAAAAAAAATTTAAGTACCTTACTTAAACCTATAAATTTTAATTAAACGTCAATTTAATTTAATTTTTTCACGTAAAATAAACAAATTCAACAATATATATATGTATATGTCTACAAATTTATTCGTCTACAATAAAAATTCTCCAAATAAAATTTAATTTTTATTTCACGCGAAAATAAATAGATTTGTGAACGGTAGAACTGAGCACTAACACAGAATAACTACAGAAACGTCATAATGCTGTTTTGTATGGAAAAATTTCGGAATGGGTACAAAGGGCCGAATGTCGAAGGGCCGAATGTGTCGAAGGGCCGAAGGTGTCGAAGGGCCGAATGTCGAAGGGCCGAATGGGTCGAAGGGCCGAATTTATTTTTATTTTTTTTTTGTCTTTAGAAATGTAATTTTTTAAATTTTGGTGTATTATTGAATATTTTGTAATTTTTTTTTTTTTATTAAACATAAATGAATTTCTTATGAATTTATGTATTTTACTATTTTTCATCACGTATCCAGTCAGCGATACCTTTTGGTGAAGGGAAATTTTGTCATGCCACCAATAGGTATATCCCTTTTCCTGCCCGGTAACACAATTGTGTGGGTACTGTAAAATTACCATATCAAAAATTTATTTTTGTATGTGTTTTGATCCAACTTACACATTTGTGCATTTCTTTTAAAATTATTTTCGTCCGAAAAAAAACACTATAACTATATACACAATTGTGTTGGTTGTACTTCAAAATAAGCGACATTTTTATCAAAAACGCCATTACATACTATGATTTTTACCCACACATTTGTATGGTTTGGACTTAAATAAAGCCAACTTTTTTTTTTTGGTTGTAAAAGGGATGTGTACAAAAAATAAAAAAATAATTATATTAAATAAAAAAAATATACTTCTAAAACCAAAAAAAAATCAACCCTTCGACCCATTCGGCCCTTCGACACATTCGGCCCTATGACATTCGGCCCTTTGACATTCGGCCCTTCGACACATTCGGCCCTTCGACATTCGGCCCTTCGACATTCGGCCTTTCGACACATTCGGCCCTTTGAGATTCGGCCCTTCGACAAATTCTTATTGCATGCATAACTATTGGTGTATTTGTACACTGTTATGATTTTTAATTCACAAAATTTTTAATAAAAATGTAAGTTAATCGAATGGGTTTTAATTCAAACATGTTAATATAGGAGTAAGGAACACGTTTTAATATAAACTAGAATATTAATCGAACATTTTGATTCACACATGTGAACATGTAAATTTGAGATAGCAACAAGAAACAGGTATATCTATCATGAAACTTGTATTGAATAGGAAATATACGTACATTAAAATATTTTTTACAATTTTCTGCATTTTTATTTAATGAATTGTAGGATTTAAGTCAAATTAAAATAAAATTAATAGCGGAATAATTTAATTTTTGTTTAAAAATGCAAAAAACTAAATTGGTAGTGATTTTTTTTCTCATTCCTGTAAAGAAAATAGTACTAAAAAAGCAAAGACGACAATCAGTTAACCAAAGTTACAAACCAATTAATTAGTACACGTTAAAAAATTCCAATAATCTAATTCAAAAACGACTATAAATATTTATAATTATTTCATTCAACATTGAAAGAAAAATGTTTCGAAATAATTTACGGAAATATCAGTTTTTATTTTCATAAATTGATATATTTTAGAAAACGCCAGTGCCTGAACTTCCTCCTCATAAGAAATTTCATAATTATGCACTAACTGAATCACTAGTTTAGGAAATGTCTGATAACTGCGTGTTAATTCACGCGCACCGAAAATAATATTGAATATGGGCAAGTGCAATTAATTACGTAGCTCCATGATCGAGATGGTAAAGTCGTTGAATGAAAAAGCTAAGGTGTGAAGCTTGAATCCCGTGCAAAAGCAATTAATGATAATTTTGTAATAGAAAATCATTAATCTGTATCTTCCACTTTGAGAATGTCGATAATGGTCATTCAACATTGCGTAAAATTTACCTCTTCAAATATAAGGAAAATGACTTGTAGGTAAAAAACTGCCCGAGATACTTATCAATTTGCTATCGGCCATTATCGGTCATCAGATGGTGACTCAGGTTTTTGTTGATGCTGGGTAACTTTCAGGGAAACTTTTACGCATTGTTATTGTATGATTTCTTTAAACGTATAGTGCGATACATTTTTAGAATAAAATAATTTTTAATATAAATACTCAAATTGCGAAATTATCACTCTAACTTCCCATAAGAATCTTAATATTTCTTATTAGATTTTGGTTTAGCAGTGTAACACACATACATACACACAGCCATGGAGTAATTCATACCCGTTCAACAGTTTCGTTTCGTTGTTAGACATCGAAAATATGCTAAAATGGTTGTGGGAAATTCAGAACAAGAGAAGATGCGCGAGGAACATTTTTAAAGAACTATAGTTCGTCAAAAATGGCCGATAAGTAGTCCAGATTCCATTTAATAGCAAAATCGTCAAATGGCGAAGAAGTTTGAAAATGATAAAATATTAGCAATTAAAGCAAACCAGAAAGTCCTGTATTTACTACATCATGCCATGTGGAATGAGACCAGCGAAACAACCAAGTTACGCGGGTAGTTTTTATTGGGTCTGCTAAACCAAGTTCTGGAGTATCCTTGAATGCTACAGCAAAACTTGACTTTATTTTGTTCAGATGGCGCAAGCATAAATATGCGTTTACGGTGGATATCGAGATGTTAAAAAATGATCACCGAACTCGAGAAAGTTTTAAAATGCAAATCGGAGGCTCTGAAGATCCTATGATCAAACCCTTAAAAGTTTATTCGGAAACCACAAACGAATTATTTTGGGATATAGATCAAACTTGGGATGATCTCGATTAATTCCACTTTACAATTAGTTTCATCATGTTTTTCTTATGCAGTCACTCAAATTTGTACTACTCCAGGCAACGGTAGCAGGTCATTGATGATGTAGTTGTTGTCGCTTTATCTCTCTCTGCGTCCCCCAATGCGACATTTGTTTACGCTTTGCATAGCTGTTAAAGAAGTCACCATTACGTATCCATTTTCCCCCGGGGTGTGTCGATGATGCGTCCTAGTCACCATTTAAGAGGCGATAATTTGTCATCCTTGATAGCTTCCAAATCATTTACCGCCATGTTTTCTGAACCTGCCATTCGCATATAACTGCCATTCGCTCATAAGGTAAGTTACCCATTAATGATGAGTGATAGATCTCATGGTTGAATTCGTGAGCACCATACCTTTTGTGCCACGCGTTTTCCATTGATTTGCCAGAATTTTTGTCGAACTGGAGCGAATATTAAAGGAATGTGTAAAAAGGAAAAGGAGATATACTTGGATGCATATGGCAAGTAAAAGCGATAAAGGCATCCTCCTAAAGTGAGTTTATAGATGAGAATATTTATTCAGAGGTTTGTTTTGTATCAATGAAATTATCTCCAGGGCAAATTTCGGGCCCTGCATTATTTTGATTACGGCTTTCATTCCTGACTCCAGTTCACAGAGTTTTAACTCGTCAAACTTCTCTGTGTTTCAAGATTTTGTTGTTGAGATATCGTATTACGTAGGCCATAATATTTCGTACAGGTGAAAAATTGTATGAATATATACCTGCGGGAGCGAGTGCGATATATTAGTGCCTTAATAATTTCCACAAGGATGTTTTCAGAATTAATGTAATCACTATTATCAATATGTAGAAATGTCTCCTGATAGAGCAGAATTTTCGAATTTCTATCTCGACCGAGCTTAGCATTTCGATAACTTGTGATTTGATTATTGGATCTCAGCAAGAGTGTTTGCACCTATGTAAGTAAATCATCAACATACATTTTGTTTTTGTTTACCTGTACGATACCCGTTTCGTGTTGGTATCGTCTTGTTAAATTTTATGAAATGTCCTTCTACGGTACTTTCTCCGAGCGAATAATTATACGTTACCTTTTTAGCGTCTTTAATTTGAAAGAATCTCTCGAGCTGATGATTTAAGCGATAGACCTCATGATGGTTGCAAACATGATAAACTTAGCAGCATGTTGGAATCCGCAATGCATTCTCATTCAATTTTGAACCAGAATTTCCAAGTACGTACATTCCATCCAATGTGATAAGATGGTCGTTTTCTTGAGTAGCAGCCAGTTTTGTGTTGATGTTAGAGATAAATGGTGTTGTGAAATATTTCGATTATTTCAGTTCTTAATATTTCATTGAATGGCAGCTCTAGGTTAAAGTGATTTCGTTTAAAGCCACTTTTACTCTTGGATGAGTGTGCATCAAGCCTATAAGCACCAACAAATTTTTAAATGGAACGGTTAAGCGAGCGAGGTCAAAGAACTTGATTTAAGAGAGAAAAAGGCGATACACATCTAAATATGACCACTTCTAGCGTTATGGTCTAATCATGCTTTATTCAACGGAACTAGGTCATTTTTTAATAAATGAAAATAAAAAGTGGTTTGGGTTGGGCTTCTAACATCTATATTTTGAAGTAGGTTTCGGAAAATCGATCATCTCATAACCACTTTCGATTAAATTTGATTTAAACGGTGGGTTCAAATCTGTTCAAATGAGGCATACTTGGCCATTTCTCAACCAATGCCCTTTATAGAATTTTGTGAAAAAAATTATGAGTCATTACAGCCCTTTAAACTATAGCCGTCATTAAGCGATACTGTTTGATCCGTAAATCTATCAACCTTGTTCCTATAGATCAAGTTACTTAATCTCAGAGGTCCTCCCGTTTGATAATTTACCTTTTTTAGTCCAAATATAATTTTGCAAATTTTATTCTATTTAAAAATCTAATAATTTACTGCTACTGACGTGACTGTACGACTAATGTTAGTTATTACTCTTAAGGATAAAGGTTACAACTCAAGTGATAGCTTTTTCTGTGCTCGGCTCTATGATTTACAACTAAGAAATTTTTTTCTCAATTCAAGCTTCAGATTTCTTAAAATTAGAATTAAAGTTTTCGCTGGAGAATATTTTCTCAATTTGAGAATTTTATATTATTGTTTTTTAAATTAACGAAAATTTATTTAACAAGCATTTTTTTGTGAAAGAAGCTTGAAAACAAGTGATGGGAGCTTGCAACTATATTAGTGTTTGATAAAAGGGTTAGTATGAAATTGAAAATAATAATGAAAAGATTTGTTTGTGTGAAGCTGACTATTTTCCCCACACTCAATTGATTGTTTAACTCTCGGTTGGCGCGTACACTCTCACATTCTCGTTATTAATTAGACATTTAACATGAAATATGCTGACTGTAAGTGATCGTCAAAAATTCAAACGAAGTAAAATTATATTAAATATTATGTTTTGTCTGTTGTGTGTATATTTTGTGGTTCATTTGTAACGCCTTCAGCTATTAACACAATTTTTCTTAAAGAAATGTTTTATTTAGAGGCAGGTGTCTAGTGTGTATATTTCATTCTAAATATGTGTATACAGTTTAAGTGTTCATTGACTCCTCGCGCACCTCTCTCTCAATACATGTTTATTATATTTATTTAGAAAATTGAAATACCGTAAACAAGATTTTAGATTAAAATAAAATATTTCGTAACATAATAATTTTATATTTTTTCGTAATACATACTAAATATTTCAAATTTCACGATTGTCTGATCAAATTTCCGTAAAACAAAATCATGACGGAAATTATTGTTATTCCAAAACTTAAATTATTTAAAATTTAAAGTAGTTTTCATTATCATGTCAAAATTTTAAAAAGTAAATAAAAAAAATTATTATAACGATATATATTTTATGGCAACATGATTTAAACAGCAGGATATAATCCATGAATATTTTTTTTTGATCATAATTTTTGATATTTTATTGGATTTTATAATTACGTTTAAATAAAATTCCTGACGATGGCCCATGTGATGGAATATCGATAATATATTTTTTTATATTGTATGTATGTACAAACTAATTGATGTCTCATGCAAATGCAATCCATAATCCTTATTATCCATAAAAGCAAAAAAAAAAAACCAAAATATTAACTACATAAGCAACAAGCATAATATAAATAATAAAATAAAAATCGAGAAAATATTCTCAAATCGTGTGAGATCAATATTCATGTTAAAACTATAAAAATTAAATAAAATGAAACTAAAAAAAACTTGATTTCATGTTTTATGTAATAAAATATAAATAATCGTCTTATAAATAATATCGATATGCGCAGGGTATCGAGGCGACGCGTACACCATCATGATACTATAACGATTTGGTGTGGTCACATTGGACAGGGTTCACATTAATCTCAATATCATACCTAAACCGGAGATGTATTAATATTAATCGGATTTCGGTTTTCTAAATCTTGAGTTACTGTACGTATGATGCGTGTATGAAGGAGGTACGCGCGCGCGCGCGAAATGCTTTTTGGCCTTATAATTAATTTTATTTTTATTGTTTAATTCGTCTTACATCACTATATACACAATTCGAATATTAAGATGTTTTTTTCATTTTAACAAATTTTTATAATGTCTTTTTATAAATAAAGAGACGCGTAAGATTATTCTTCTACTTTTGTAATGATTTATTAGAAGAATTTGTTTAGAACAAATTTTTTTTGTTTTTTTGTAAGAGAAGATTAAAATATTAACTAGTTTTAAAGATTTATATAAGATGATAGTTTAAAAGGTGATTTATACGTGTGATGTTTAAATATACTCAAGAATTATCACTATCAATAGAGTATGGAGAAAAGACTTATACACATAAATATATTTAAGAGATACACGGTTCTTGGAATATATATAAATCTAGCATTTCATAAATAAATAGAATTCAGTTAAATACAAACACTCAAAATGTCAACGTAATTCAGTTTTATTTGTTTTTATCCTTCATCTAAAGTGCTGAATTTATTAGAATGTCAAAATGTTGGGAATGTGCTTTATAGAGCGATGGTGAAATGAAATCGCAAATGTCAATCAACAAATGGTATTTGGTTTTCTTTATAACACAATACGCCTACTTGTGAATTGACCTTGAAATTCTTCCTGCACTTCGAATTTTGCGTGTTATCATTAATTAATTATATATTGCCGCCAAAACCACTTTGCGGCCGACGATATCACGTTATTAGCGTGTATCCAAACAAAATATTCATGGGAAAATCAAAAAGTCATATGGCATGTCATATGACATTAATACAAAAATAATTTATCATGTTTTCAATATATTTTCTCGTTTTGTTTATTTATTTACTTATATTTGCTTTGCACATTTTTTTTTAAAAAATATTTATTGAATTCTGAGTATACGTAAAAATAAATTAAATCAGAAATAAAATTTTATTTTATTTCATCTAACTGGTCTCAAAGTCACAATAGGGGGTAGCACGCAAATGAAAACCGATTTTGGAATTAAAAATAAATAAATAAATTCCATACGATTTTAAAACTGATAAAAATCACAATAAATAGCATAATCGTAATCAAAATAATAATAATAATAATAAAAATATCATAATAATAATCATCGTCGCTATTATTATGATGATAATCATTATCATCATCATCACGAATGATGAACTCGTTCAACGAAATTCATTTGAACGCGGTGTGGTATAATAGATTTCATAATATCGTATCTATAGTCATAGGTCTTATGAAATTTCTTATTTATCCATTTTATGTTTAGAAAGTATTTTTAGAAACGAATAAAGATTACAATCTTGAGATGAAAAACTATTTGTAATTTTAATTGAATATTGTTTATTAATCTGACAATTTTTACTTCGTTGTTCCCTATATATAAAAGTAATTAATCGTTGGATTAATGTTAAATGAAATGTACGTTATAAAAAATTATGTGTATTCATCTGCACAGCTCAATTAGTATTTAACCAGATGACCATTGTTTAGTCTGATACAAGGTACAGAATGTTAATCAAAGTTGATTCACTGTTGTGCCACCGAGAAATAAATTTTCACCCAATCAAAGCGGTAAAAAATTATTTCTTGATTCAAACTTCAGATTTCTTAAAATAAGAATTACAACCTAGCTTGGAGAATATAATTCTTGGTTCGAGAATTCTTCAATAATTTGTTTAACAATTATCAGAAATTATTCTAATTTTTTTTTTTTTTTTTTTGTAAAAGATCCTTCAAGCTAAATTGTTAACAGTGCAGTTGGTGCTATACTGCTTACGTGCAAACGTGTATTAGTAGATAAATCGTGAATTCGATGGGTTTTGTGTTACTCAATGCATTGAATAAATTCCGATAATCGTTATGAAGTTAATCAATTGAATTTGGATAGGATAAAATATATGTAGAGTAAAATAATTCTAAAAATTCGACTTTAGAATGTATACTTAGAAAAGTATAACTTTTTTCCTTGTTTTGGCGATATTCGCGTCAAATATGAATTGCGATAGCCGAGGCGAGAATGAGAATTGAGAATTGTTTTCTTGACTTTAGAAATTATTTTTAGTATTACTCGGCTGACTAGCAACCGAGTATTAGTAGATAAATCCAGAATTTGTAAGTAAACCCAAAACAATATTTTGTAAAAAGAATGTACTTTGCACCACAATTTTCAAGTCGTGGTATTTTATAACATCTGCATAATTATAGCATTTTGCTGTTGTCACGTAAAATAAAAACACTTTGCTCGCTAGTTCAGATGCGACGTCATGAGTACCGCGAGGCATTTTTAAAACGGTGGACAAATTTTGTATGGAGAACAATACCAGTTTAACCGATTGGGGGTCACAAAAAATACATGTAACAAGCGCCAAAAATATAAATTTATTCGTCCGGGTTATACAAATCACACACAATAAATCGGTAAAATGATTGCTGTTTTTCCATAATAACTAAATACTTCACAACAAACTCTACTCGATTATGTGTACGATTATTCGAACAACATCTCGCCTTTTTTATTTTTCGTTTTAGGATAATTCTTCATCAGTTGTTTCGATTTTGTTTCGCCTTGCCCATTTCTTCCGAACTGATTGTCCACATCCGTAATTAAATTTGAAAATTTAAAGCATGTTCTATGTTACCCTCGATTTGTTTGGCTCCTCGAATTACACTTGAGAAAATTATTTCTTAATATAAACTTCATATTTCTTAAAGTAAGAATTACAATTTAGTCCGGAGAATATTTTTCTTGATTCAAGAATTTTTAAATGACCCGTTTTTAATTTTCGGAAAACCTGATTTTTTCCATTTTATATTACTGTGTCTTTTTAACCAGTTTCTGAATTATTTGTGATACACTTATAAGAAAGAATTGTAAGATGAAGTTGGAATTCTCAGCTTAGTCATTTTGAGTAGAATCTGATCTTGTCATTTCAAAATGTTAATATTTTTTGTTTCGCAAAAAAATATCGTTTAATGGTACGTTATTCCATCGGCAATAAATTTGTTAAGAAATTTTTCATTTCCAGAACTTGCGTTCGACCTGAGAATCACTTATTTGTGAGTGCTTGTATGTTATGGCCTAAGTCTAAACTGTTTGTCGCATCTGTTTTTCAAAATAGTGCAGGTTCTAACAGCTTCTAAGGATCGATTTGTATTTCTGATATGTAGCTTTTGATGTTTCCAAAGTTGTTATGTAATCTGGTTTTTTAACACCAAAATTGTTCATTTTATGTAAATTCTGCGAAATTTATTAAATCATTTTTCTCCTTGAAATACTTGAATGAATTTCTACAATAATTTTGCTAAGAACAGCACTGTCTTGCTATTTAATGAAGACAAAATTTACGAATGTGGAGAAACCAATGTTAAAACTATCAACATTTCCTTATTTTGCAAATAATAATTTTTAATTTGAAGCTACTTACCCCATTTTGATACGGTAAAATCCTAATTTAAATTTGAAAATGAATAAAAATTTTGTTCAAAGTGCTTTGTTGTTGACAAGGTAACATCCATTTTTACCCAACCAGTGAAGTCTGAGTATCGCTACGAAATTCAATAATTAAAAGAATAGGTGCAAGAATTAAAACAATTTGCGATTTACGCTGAGAACACTATTTCTTAATAGAAACTTCGGGTTTCTTAAAATTAGAATTATAGTTTGGTATAGAGAATATATTTCTTGGCTTGAGAATTTCTAAATAAATCGTTTTTTATAAAAATAATAAATTTTTAACCCTTAAGTTAGCATCTTCTACTGGTCAAACTGCTCATATATGATGACAGTTCTCTCAGAAAACCGTTTACTCAGACTTCACGAAACAATATTATTTTTGGCAATATGAAAAAGTCGATAAAATTGAGATAGTTGGATTAAAAAAAGGCAACTCAAGTTACGAAACTTTAATTTTTTAAAATCACTTTTCTGCTGACCTTGATAGATCTTTTACAATATATTTGCTGAGCGCATTACTCCGACTCTACTATATTGTCACTGTTAAAAGCGGACGCCGTTCAATAAAACACAAATCTCACTTATCAAGCCTTGAAATTTAGAAAATGGTAATTGTTAAGTAGCAGTTGATTTTCCCAAATTCGAAATTATTTGCCTTCATTTTGACTTTGTTAAATCCTAATTTAAAATTACAAGGAATAATAAATTAACCTCAACGGAGCTCAAAATTTGTTAGTGACTCAGTGATTTAATAATACAGTCTATTTCACCTAGTGCGTTGAATAAACTCTTAGTGTCACTTTGACATTAAATATTTACAAAGTTCAATTATCCAAAAATTAGAATGAATTGTTATAGAAATTAAATTTTAAAGATAAAGTGTTCACTTAGAAATGTAAAAATTGATTAATTACACCTTGATTTAAAACTGAGAAAATTATTTCTTAATGTAAACCCAAGTTTTCTTAAAATTAGGATTATAGTTTTCCCTGGAGAATATTTTTCTTGTTTTTAGGATCTAAAAAAAATATTTTTTTAATATTTGGTAATTATGGTTCATTTGAATTGAAGTTCAATTTGTTACACTAACAATGAAATATTCTCATGTTGAGAATTGAATTTATTATTTTTTCAATTGGAATTTGATCATTCTTATTATGAGACTATCAATCTGCATGAATCAAAGAGAGATAGAAATAATTAAACTTATATATGAGTTTTCTTGTCCACCAAAAAAATATAAAAATGTTGAGCTTGCTGTTAAAAGGGTTGGAAAAGATTCATTTCGTTATGCTAACCCGCAAACGTTTTTCATCCCATGGCAAAACCAAATCCGAGATTGAAAAATTCGAAAACTTAAGATTAAATCCTTGGACTGGATTTTAAACTTATCAGATTGTTATTCCAAGATTGGCTAGATTCGAGACTTAAATATGTTGCTTCCTAATCATTTGCTAAAAGTTGCGCTTATTGGAGTTCGTAAATCAGTAAATCATATATATCTCAAAATTGCTGTTTATAAAATAAATTATGGGAAGAATTCTCTAATCAAGAAAAGTATTCTCCAGACCAACCTGTAACTCTATTTTTAAGAAACATGAAGCTTGTATTAAGAAAAAAAATGTCTCTTATTTTAAAATAGTATCTAGGCAAATAAACGAGAACGCCCGATAATTGGAAAAAAAATATTATAAAATTCTCGATCAAGAAAAATTTTCTCAAGACAAGTCTTTAGTTCTACATTTAAGAAAACCAAAGTTTACATTGAGAAATTTTTTTTCTTTTTAAATTTTTTTTTCATGAAACGAAGCAATATTAATAGTAATAGACAGTGTTTTTATCCTAAACACTGATTCTTTTGTTTAATAAATAAAATTAAAATAATTAAGGTTCCAACTTACAACTGTGACAAGCATATGTAACCATTACAACGTACCCAACACTTTAAAAATACATATTGAACTATAGGTTAGTTTTCTGAATTGTTGTTACGGGTACAGGTATGATAACAGCACACTCATACATATCACATACCTTTTGATTTGTATCGTTACTAGCTCCTGGTCAAAGCGAGGATCCTCCATTATAATTTCAAATTTGTAACCGCATCAATGAAGTTAAATTCAAAAAAATTTCTATTTTATTAGTGGAATGTAACCCAGTCACGCCGGTTTCTTGAAAATGAAAGAATAAACACTCAAAAGCCAGTTATCTAATTAATTCAAGGTATGAATTTAATTTATCACCAATTAATCAAGTCAAAATAAATATAATAAAAAAAAAATTATGCGTATTCGGATCCAAGAACAAATCGAATGAATATCAAAGTGTATATATAAGAATTTATAATTTCTCGTAGGGGTTATCGGAAAAAATACACACACTCACAAATAACATTTCAATAAATAAACAAAAAATCTTTTGTTATTCCAGTAAATAAAATAAATAAATAAATAAGATTTTTATCAAAACCAAAATAAATAAATAAATAAATTTTATAATAATATACATAATATCTTTTACATATCAAAATCAACATTCACATAATATACCCACATGAAAATTTAAAGTTAAAAAAAAAAAAGAAAAAAAATCTTGTCTTACATCACAAGTTCAAGGCTAAGAAATATATAAGAAATAACACAAAAATATTTAAATTCTTTATTTTTTACAATCACTTCACACCTTGAATAACATTATATACATCTTTATATACTCGTTTTATATACATAAACAAGCCAGATCGATAAATATTTTAACTTATATATTTTATTTTTTGGTGGTGGTTTATGATCCGTTTTGTATTAGAATTAGAGATTAGAAAATAAAATGTTAAATCCATCGCGGAGAGAAATCTTGAAAATGGTTGAATTGGAATTAGATTTTTTTTTTTTTGTTTTGTCTAATTTCGGATTTCTTTTGTTGTGTGTTGTTTCTTATGCATGGTTTACGTATTATAAGAAACCAATAAGCGAGAAATTTATCGATTTTAATGTCACACTTTAATGTGGTCAATGACCATTTGTAGGTGATTTTGTCGATAGATGTCAACGGAAAATGTTGGAATTAATTAGATTTTTTTTTTTTTTTTTGTTATTTTGGTTGAGTTTTTTTTTTCTAATCAAAACGCCGCTTTTTTATTGTTATTGCTATTACTAGATTGGATTTAGCTTAAGAAATTGGGATGTTACATCTTTTTATTTTCATTCAACAGTTTTTAATGTTGCTGTATAATTGGTATTTTGACCACATCATTTCCTCTGGACTATTTTGATGTTAAAACAACTGAAATGTATGATTTGGTATCGAATTTTGATAGTTTGGAAAATTCACAATTGGTAACTGCGATCCTAATTTCAAATGCCTCTTCCCAAGGGAGTTCATCTGGTTCATTTTGAAATTTCCGAAAAATTAACAAAATGCTCTCAGTGATCATATCCAATGATTGTCATATTTTTAACTCGCCAAAATTTAAAAAAAAATTCTAATTGAAGACTCTGACTCCCATTTATAATTATTTCTCACAAGTGGGATTCATCAGCAACAATTTTAAATCACCGCACAATTTTAAAAATTTATTCTTTGAACAGCCATTATCATATGTATAAAACTCAAAAATTTAAAATGTATCAGTTTGGAGACTTTGATTCTCAGTTTGGAGATTTTTCTCAAAATTGCTCCGCTGGTCCAGTTTAAAATTAAGATTTTACGATTTATTCAACTTATTGTCGTATTTTTAATTTAATTGTTCGACTTGTGGAGTATTCAAGATCGATTGCTCATAGATAAGTTCCGCTGTATCTAATATTATCCTTGATCGAGATTATTGTACCAAGACGGATAAATTTTTAAGTAGCTTTGAAAATGCTCTACGATACCATATTTGTCTGGGGCTAATACATTTTGACTCATGTTCTGTGAGATCTGTGAGAAGGAATGTTGAAACGTTCATGTACCGAAATTTATTTCAATCTGCTTTCTTCGTTTCTAATTTCAGATGACTTTTTACATAGGGTTTTTCTTTTGTTCATTTTAGGATTTCACAAAAAAAGGTTTTTCTATCGAATTTGAATTTAATTGTTAAAATTGCGTCCATTTAATTCTGATCTCTCGTTTTAATTTTCAACTGTGTACCATGCTCTCTATTTAAAGATTTTAAAACTACCGCAAAATTTTTAAAATATGATTTTTGATGATATCCGACTATTGTCGTATCCCTAAAATAAGAGTGTGAGTCTCATTTCAAACGACTTTCAGAGTCATTCATTTCGTTCAGTCGATCATTTAGGAGATACCAAACGATTTTAGGAATGTAACCATTGATTATATTCGGCAATTATCAAATTTTTCAATCTCTAAAGCTCAAAAAAATCTTAATTAACTCCATTTCAACATTTTAAAAAAATCTCAGGTTGAAGACTGTGATTCTCGTTTCAAATGGTTTTTGTGAAAGTTTTATTTTGAACATTTTAAAAAAGTTTGCATTTGAAAACTGTGACGCTCTTTCACACGGTCACACAATTATTTTCAACTGCGTGCCATATTTTCTATTTCAAGACTCCCGAATTTTATTCAAACGCTTGTTTTCATTGATGACATCCGAGTACTGCCGCATCTCTAACGTTTAAAAAATTATTTTTTCAATAGTGTGATTCTCATTCCAAGCGGTTTTTCAGAGTCGGAGATTATCGCATTTTTTATTGTATATTTGGCGATTCTCGCATTTTTCAATTTCTAAAAAATAACAGAAAATTCTCAATTGAAAACTGTAATTCTAATTTGTTTCGTCTGAACCACTTTTAAATTCCCGTAAAATTTTACAAAAGTAGTCACTGATCACATCAGTCGTAGACTTACGTTTAAATTTCAACATTTTAAAAAATTCTCAGTTTGAACACCGTGATTCTCATTTCAAATGCTTTTTTTGAAAATTTGAAAAGTTTTGAAAGGTTTATTTTAAACAGATTAAGAAATTCTCCATTTGAAAGTTATGATTCACTTTTCAAAAGCTTTTACACTCAGTGGTCTCTATTAACGTTCAATATTGCGATTACCACAAAATTTTAAAGTGTCATTGAGCATATTGTCCAAGATTGTCGTATCTATAAAGTTTAAAAAAATTTTTTTTTAGACGGCCATTCTCATTTTAAATGATTTATCAAAGACGTTCATTTTGATTACCACAAAATCAAGTTAACTGTCGTTTTAAAAAAATTTGACCGTTAATTTGAAAACTATGACTCTCATTTTAAACATATTTTCAAAACGATTAAATATTTCTAAAAAAAAATATTAAAATACTTCGTGGTGAGAAGCTCAAATATTACATCTAATATTCAGCTTTCGACTTCAGCACTTTAAACAAATTTAAAATTAACCCTCAATTTTCATTTTCTAAATTTATTCTAAGGTGTCATGTTTACCTTCTCTAAAACCAGTAGTACCCACCGCTTAATTTAATGAAAAACCTTTAAATATCGTCTATAATTTTTAATTTTGTTAATAAGGGTTCTGCAAAATATTTCTTAAGCGAGCAGAACCCATCCAACATTTAAGTGTGATTGAATGAAGACTAAAATTGGTTGATTGGGTATATAACTAGCCTAACTTCACCTTAATTTTCAAGTTTTCTTAAAAATATGTGATAAGGGTTGTGTCATCTTTTTCCAAATCAACTCACCCAGCAGAACTTGCCCATCCAATAAGCCTAAAATCAGACGTAATTTTCAATTTAGTTTTAAAAAATTCTGAAGTCGCGCGGTCTTACCAACTTTCCGCTAAGCTAGCAAAAGACACTAATTATTTTAATGAGAATGGCTCTAGCCTAAAACAATTTAAATGACAAATAATAAGACCAAAAGACCTCAATTTTCTATCTGGATCATGCCAACTTTTTCAAAAACTCATTTTTATGGAATGGCCAAGCCTTCATTTTATGGCTGGAACCTTAAATTTTGGGGCGTTTAATTAGCCTATAATATAAGTCTATAATTTTCATTTGTTTTAAATATTAGTTGATTTAATGAAAATATCAGGAGTCCAAAATTTTTTAATAAGGTTTTTAACTTTTAATTATGTTAAAAGGAGTTCTTTAAAAAATTGCTAAAGCTATTAGAACCCATCCATAATTTAATTGGGATTAGATGAAGCCTAAATTTTTGTAAATGGTTTACTTAGCCTTAACTTGATCTTAATTTCCAAGTTTTCTTAAAAATTATTTTGGTATGGGTTGTGCCAACTTTCTCTTAAACAACCCATGCAAACCCGAACCATTTAATAAGACTAAAAATAATTTTCCATTTGGTTTAAACTGTTTCTTAATAAGGGCTATCGAACCTTATCTTAAGCTAGCAGAAAACACTAATTGTTTTAATGAGAATGGCTCTAGCCTCAAACATTTTAACTGATAAATAATGAAACCAAAATTAAACCTTAATTTTCAATTTGGCTTCGAGTCTTTTCCCATCTGAATTCTGCCAACTTTTTCTAAAGCTCGTTTTTATGGAATGGCTTTAATAAACCTAAAACTAATGTTCAATTTTCGATTAGGTTTTATGTTTTTTCATGGTTTATGCTTCAAACTCTCGAGTTTGCGATAGCTGTTATCGAATTTTAGCCATGTTAAAATCAATTATGGGCAACACTTTTAATCGTATACATTCCTCTAAGTACTACATATTAATGAACACAAAAGTTTGTTGATCCGTATACTTCGGTACAGTCCGGTTGTTGTACACACACTATAGAGAACAAGGGCATTGCAAGAAAACGATACAACTGCTGTGTGTATTGAAACATTTCATCTAAGTTATTTAATTAAAAAAAAAATCACACTTTTCTTGAACCTCTTGATCAATTTTCTAAACTACTTTAAGCTACAACCAGCACTTTATCATCATTCAATTTTTGTAATTTTTTGGTTACAAACTGACCTTCATCATTAAAATAGAAATTTTACAAATGTGTTTGGAAATCTCACCTTTAAAAAAAGTAAAACCAACTTCAACACTTGTACATCTTAAAAATGATAATGCCCAATTTTAAATTTGGCAAGGAATAATAAATTTGGCTCAAAAACATTATTGTTTTTATTTGAACCTTGGTGTTGTTAAGATAATATTAATTTGTATGAGAATTTTTTTTTCTTATTACAAACTTTAGATTCTTAAAACGAGAATTTCAGGTTGAGTTGGAGAAAATTTTTCTTGAATCAAGAATTTTTTTTATTTTCAATAATTAGTGTTTTATGTGAATAGAAGTTAAATTTTTAACTCTAAGTTAGCATCATACTGTTAATATATTGGATTGTGTGGGGATCCGTGAGGATTAAGTTGTAATATTTAGAATTAGTGTTTAATATAGTATCTTACAATATTCTCCTCGGTGGGTCCTGATAATTTTAGAGACGATCATTTTAGAAAGTCATAGAACCTTAAATTAATGTTTAATACCATCAATTCTAACGTTTTTAAAACTACATTTTTTTTTATAATCTTTGGTATATTTAAATCACTTCCGGATCTTGTATAGCACTTGATTCTGGGGTCCACTAATTTTTATAATAACAAATCGACGTACACCAAATCTAAATCCTATTGAGAACTCATCGTCTTTGATCTTTTTGTGTATCGATCGATCCAAAATCTTAAAAACTATTGCAAAACATATTTTTGTGTTGGCATTGATTAATTGCGGAAATGTTGTTAAATTTTTTTTAAATTCAATTTGTTTTGTTTAATTTCTAATTATTTTGATGAGTACATATGGGAATTCTATTTTTTTTTGTATGATAAATTGATTGTTGATTAAATTTGACGTTGTGCTTTTGCGAACAAAGAATTTAATGTATTTATATTATAAAGTAATTGTGTGTGTGCACACCAAAGATTTTAATCATTTAATTTAATCCAATTAATTAAAAATTACAAATTTTATTATTTGAAAGAAAAAATCTTAAATTTCATTCATATAAAAGTATTTTTTTGCCCTGGAGCCCTAAACTTCATCAGAAAGCACATCAGGAAAATAACAATCCAATTATCTTTTCTTTTAGTGTTTTGCCTTTTTTTGTGTTCGTTCGTATATCGTCATAAAAATATTATTTTATAATCATAATCATCGATAATTATCATAATAATATCTCACAAATACCAAATATAATCAAAACGATCGTGTATATTTGGTTGGTATGAAAATCCGGGCGACCGGTAAATTTGTACCGTGCACAAACCGTACTTGTCAACCTCATACTCGTAATTTAATCATAAAAAAAAATATTATAAAGTGCGCGAGAGAACACAAAAAGGAATTTATAGCACTTCATATTTTGTGTACCTACATGGCACAGCAACAACAATAATTAGGTTGTGTACCTCTTTCTTTTGCTTCTCTTAAGTTTCATAATTTGATGTCATAATTTTCAGGTCATTTCACTTAAAATACATTTTTTTGTTTGATAGAATTTATTATGTTTGAATAGCTTTTAAAGGATTTGTTTGACAGTTTTGACAATCCGTGTATACGTTAATCTTATAAAAGTTTGATTGAATATTTTTTTTGCGCGGTTCGCTCTAAATGTTTTAACGTTTTATAATCCGTCTTCATATTAGGTCAAATTCTTGTTTGTATTACAGAGAATGTCGGTGTGATTGGAAACTATCTTCTATCCCATCTTTTTGATTGTATGTATAAGATTGTCCTAATATAAGAAACACAAAGAATATTTATGTACAGAGAGCTTCTAGGTAAGAATTTATTTTATACAATAGCAGAACAACTTTCAAATATGCTTTGCGTGCTATTCAATTAAAATTAATAATAAAATCCGAAAATCCCTTCGAGCGTAGATCGCTTAATACAAAAAAAAAAAAAAAGAATGAAAGATAAATGTCAAATTATCCGGAAAAATTTATGAAAAAATAATATATCACTTAAAGGGGTTTTCATTATTTAACTCGCTGTTCGATCAAACTAAACGTATACACGATCAATTTTTCTTTAGGGAAATAATTAATCTGTGCAACAACAACAGCAACAAAAACAGAAAGGAAATACGAGAGCTTTTTGCAGATATTTGATTACCGATGTAATTACGTTTTGTTAAAGAGTTCTTACATATATTCCGAGCTCAGAATATTTATATGAATCGTTATAATTAAAATGTTTGTTAGTTTTGTATGCAAATGAAACTGTTATGTTAGAGCTTAAGGCACGTGATTGTGTTTGGATTTAAGGTCAAGATGTAAATAGCTAATATACCTTGTTTCTTTTTTTTTTACATTTCAGGTGAGACTTCATCAATTATAATGTGGAATATAAACACCGTAAAGAATTTATTGTACGGGATGTAATCCCTTAGAGTTAAGTGTTGAATGCAGGTTGGTGTAAATACGAGTAATGTTATCTGTGTTCTACATATTAATGATAGAACTAATCAGTCATGGGAAAATTATGCGCTCAAACCTCATTGACTATATTCAAAAACGTTACACGTTGCTCATTAGCTGATCATTTAAGGAACATAAGTCCTGCGAGTTTGATACGTGTGCCTCCGGGTCTAAATGGAAAATAATTTATAACATTTTTTGTAGTCTTTTAATTTTCAAAGCATAGAAAAATTAAATGTAACCTATATCGTATGGTCATACGTACCCCTAGATTTTTAAATAGTTTTATCCAGAACAAATTAAAAGTTCGCGTAGTATTTGGTAGTGGTTTTTCTGGGGTTAGAAAAAATGCTCGGAAAACCATACGATACGCAACGCAAATTTATCTCTTTTCAAATTATACATACTAAAACGTCCAGAACCCCTAGATTTTTCAATTTTATGGTGCTTATCTGTTAGTTTTGATCCAGAACCACTCAAAGCGCATTGCTTAGTATTTGGTAGTAGGTTTTCTATAATTAGGAAAAGCGCTTATGGAAAAATGTTAAAAAATTGTTTGTTATTTACTTAAAAGACTTCGTTTTTAAAATATTTTTATACTAAGCTTGATTGATCTTTGGTACTCAATAAGGATATAAAATAGCCTTGAAGAGATAATGCAGTATACCGAGTTTCAAATAGTCATTGCAATAAATTAAAGCAAATTATTTGTTGTCGATTCCGAGATCTAAAATTTTATGTTATGTTATTTTTGTTTTTGAAATGTATTGAATATTCTAATAGGAAGTGGGGAAATAAAATAACAACAGCAGTTGTATGTTACGAGAATCGGGCTTCTCTTAGCAACAGTTTTTCAAAATTCAAACGTTTCTACTGCGTTTCTATCACCAAATAATTTATTTTCGATTCTAAATCGAAAATAACTGAAATAGATTTCAAATATATTCTAGTAGGTTGTGAAAGCAATAGAGAAAAATAATTGATAAACGAAACACAAGTCAAATTAATTGTAGCAGAAAAAAATGTAGACTTCGAATGGTAATATTAAAACATCCCAGGAAACACCTGGTTTCCTAATGAGATATTCGGAATGAGATATTTTTCTGCTCCCAACGCCGAATACATCAAAAATGGAGATTTCGGACACTAATAGTTTACCAAGTAAATCTAGTCTCCTTTGAGTTTTCTATTTTTCATTGAGATATTTGGTTGGCGGAAACAAATTTTTTTCTAACAAAAAAGTCATGTCTGACAATTTAAAAGTCAATTAAATGTCAATCTTGTCATTTATGTCAGTGCCTACTCCATATTACTATTTAAAACCAAACGAGAAAACAAATTAAAGTGTAATGTGTCTTGAGTTTTCATCTCGCAAACCATAGTTTTATAATCCTAGTTACGAAAGATGTGTGTCTATGGTATTAACCTCATATGAACTAGTTTGAATGACGGCATCGAGTAGCTAGCTATACGTAAAAATATATTCTAATGATGGATATATCAAAATTTAACAAAATTCGGTTAAATTTTCCGCTTGGCTATAATGACTTTTTATAAATGGTTGAAATATTGGGTTTATGGTTTTATCCGGAAAAGTATAGTATACTCTACTCAAGCACACCCATAAAGATTTTTAGGATTTAAAAAAGCTTCCGACGATTCTTCAAACACGAAAAGTTTTCCTAAATAGTCCTATATCTATTTTTAGGATAGTTTAGGAAAATGTTCCCCCAAATCAGTATGAAACTATCTCGTTGCAAATCGCCTACAATAGTCTTATCCACTCCTTTGTAAACATCCGGTTTCCCGTTAATCTTACTCCCCAAGATACCACAAAGTTTCTCTTTATTAATGAAAGTGAGTATAATGCCGATTACTAAGGGAGATAACTGTCAAAATTTCATATTTTTTTATAAATATGACCAAACTGTAAAAATATTTATCGTAAATTTTTTAATATTTACTATTTTAAAACTAAGAAACCGTTTTTTAAAATAAATAGATTTATCTTAAACCTTAAAGTTTAACATTAAATCAAAAGATTAAGTTTTATAATTAAAATTTATTTTATTTCCAATAATATTTTATAAATTTTATTTTAAACAAAATCTTCCATTCTCCTTTGTGCTAACAAATTTTTTCATAATTTAAAAATTCGCTAGATCAATAAGGGGGCGAAGTCCGAGATTCATACCTCCTCGCGGTGCTCTCTGGATAACTCTAAATGAATCAGACGGTGTAGTGGAGGCGAGCAGCTAAATCCTGTTTATAGTCATGGACACTACATGTCAGGGCGAGCCATTGGCGCCTCAAAACCAATGCCAAACCAGCGTCTGTTTTCCAGGTTAGGAGCGGCTGAAGCGGGCGTCTGTCTTGTATCAAGCGGCTCGCTATATAAATGTGTTCAAGGTAGGACTGGATGCCTCAAGATTCCCACCAGTACGTGACCCACACACGTAACAAGCGGGTTGAGCGGAAGGCCAACAACCTCCCCTCGTAAAAACTCACCAAGTTATGAACCCTAAACAAAGGCCTCGGATAACCATATCGGATTCATTACAAACTCGACCTCGGAAATTGTACGACATTGAACAAGATCTGCAAGCATTAGGATGTCGAAACTGGAGGACGAGAGCAATGGATCGGGATGGATGGAGGGCCATTGTGCAGGCGGCGAAATCCCTTCATGGGATGTGAAAGCCAGAGAGAGAGAGAGAGAGATCAATAAGGACCTGAGAAATACATATTTACTAAAAATTAAATAGTTCTAACTTTATAATGTTTATAATTTGGTAAAAACCATTAAAATCAAATGGGAAAATTTTTAAAATTAAAATTTTAAAATAATAAAAAGTTTAAGACCAAAGATCTTTAAATTAACTAACATTAAATTAACGAATTTGCATCCCATGTTAGTAAGAATTAAAAATTGATTAGACCAAAATAGTAAATCTAGAAAACGGGTTACAGATTACGCACTTGTGATGATTTAATGATTGCCATGCCAATTAGTAATTTAGTAATCGTGGTCTCTCTTTTGGTAAATTTTTACTTACCACAACCAATGGTATACCTCAAACTGATCCACTAATATTGATATTCTTTCCTACGTAAAGCTTGCTTTAGCTTTCCGCAATATTGAAGCTGACCATAACGTGATTAAATGTAAAAACATTTTTAAATATAATCGCCTTCTTTAAAATGATGGTACTCGGAACCTTGATCAATCTGCATAAACCTTTTGATCATACTCATTTTTTGTTTCCAGAATTTTATTAATTAAGAAATAATAATTCGAGCACTAAAGTGCTTATCCCTTTATTATCAAAATGTAAGGTCGCTTTGTCCACCAAAACTCGCGATTTATTATTGAAATCACAGGAACTCCCATTTGCCGCGTTTGCTCTCACTGAAATTATATTGTGAAATTATTTTGCCACTAATTTTAATGTTTTTTTCAGGGTGCTAAAATTCGCTCTATAAAATATATTATTCTTTCTTTACTGATCGAACAAATAATTTTTACTACTGGTCGTCTCGAATAGTGAATAGAAAGCAAAATTTTACTGATTATATTCATTCTGTTAAGGCAGTGATTCATGTAGAAATTTTGTCGGACAGATATAAATAATAATCGCTCTGATCGGTTAATATTGTTTTGTCTTGTACGATAAAAACGAAATTCACACTTAAGCGATACATGTTTAAAATTTTGTCGTATGGATATTTTTTGTCATTTTATAAACCAAGCAACCTAAAAAGTGTTTTTATTTTTGTTCTTTTTGAATTTTTTTTTATTTTCTAGAATATGTTTTCTTTTGTTCTCACTGTCGTCAACTCTTATACAAAATTGAGCAATGTTCAAACTTAATTTTTGTCGTACAATAAAAAATATGGCTAACATTTAACCAATCAGAGCGACTATTATTCATGTCTGTCAGACAAAATTTATACATGAATCACAGCCTTTATACATTTAAACAAATAACAAAAGTAAAACATAAGAAGAAAATACAATTTTGTTTTAGTACAATCAGGCTCCATCTTTTTAGCACCCCATCTAAAGGTTTTGAGAAAAGTGATGATTGAATTCATTTGGTCATCGTTTGGTCAGGATTGGTCACTAGTTTTTATCGTTTGGTCACTTACGATTAAGCGGTAAACAAATAATGAAAAATTGAATAAAAAAATTTCCCGGGTAGCACCTCATTGCAAGAAAATGATACTGTTTTTATCAAATTTCGTTAAGTAATCGTTAGGTCAGGATTGGTCACCACATTTTGGCGTTTGGTCACCAATCGGTCAGTTTTTATTGCGAAAAAACAAAATCAAAATTGTATTAATTCAATAAAATCAGGTTCGTTGCTTATTTGGGAATTTCATTTTACAAAATTAATAAAAAATCCAATTCGAATATACCATTTAGATAAAAATCTTTCATTTTAAAAGAATTGTTACTAAAGTGGAAGACATAAGATTTAATCAATTAAATTTTTTGATTCTCCAAAACTCGTTGAGGATTGGTTAGTTGATTTCATTTGGTCATCCCTAGAAAATGATTTAAAGCGAAAATTCTTTAAAAACTCAGTGCAAATTATGAGCTTTTAAAGAATTTTCACAATAAATCATTAGGTAGGGATGACCAATCGAAAATAACTATTGACCAATCCTCAGTGGGAATTGACCAAACGATCCCGATCATTTGATTTATAAAATTATTATTATTGGGCAAGTTTTCAGCTCCGAACACTTCGATTTATGTAGAAATTATGAGCTTTTAAAGAATTTTCGCAATAAATCATTAGGTAGGGATGACCAAATGAAATCAACTGACCAATCCTCAACGAGTTATGACGAACCAAAAAATTTAATTAATTATATCGTATGTCTTCTAGTAACAATTCTTTTAAAATGAAAGATTTTTATCTAAATGGTATATTCCAATTGGAGTTTGTATTAATTTTGTAAAATGAAATTCCCAAATAAGCGACGAACCTGATTTTATTGAATTAATACAATTTTGATTTTGTTTTTTCACAATCAAAAATGACCGATTGATGACCAAATGCCAAAATGTGGTGACCAATCCTGACCTAATGATTACCTAACGATATTTGATAAAAACAGTATGATTTTCTTGCAATGAGGTGCTACCTGGGAATTTTTTTTTTGAATTTTTCATTATTTATTTAGCGTTTAATCGTAAGTGACCAAACGATAAAAACAAGTGACCAATCCTGTCCAAACGATGACCAAACGAATTCAATCATCACTTTTCTCAAAACCTTTGGATGGGGTGCTAAAAAGGTGGAACCGTACAATCATTGCCAGAAGGAAAAAATTTTACTCTAAAATACAAATTTATAAAGTATTCGCCAACCATTCGTTTAGCAAGGAGCAGGCAGTAGAAAAATATAATTTCTGATCTATTCAAAACATCGATCTCTTTGATTTTTTATTATTCGCTCACTATTCGTTGAAAACTGAATTTTATTCTAAATCTTTTTTTTTTACTATTCACAATCGTAAAAGTGGGGAAAAATTTAAAAAATCCTCAATTGAGAGAATATAAATAGAATAGAAACAAAATGAAGAGTATTTTTGAACGCTGGTTTCTTTTGTTTGGAAAGGACGGGTTTCCAGACAGAGATTCGGATTTTTCTTGTAAAGGAGTTCTATGCTATAGTGCATATTGACCTCGTTAGATTGGTGTTTGTCATTCTTAATATTAGATAATGCTGATATTTTGTCTACCAGCCCGAACAAGAATTACCAGCTTGTTTTTCACGCTTTTGGTTTTCCCTTCGATATAGCACAAATTCGTGATTAGATGAGTGTTTTGATACGACACTGCGTTTTCGGTATTCAATTTACTATTCTCTACTCCCGATCGCGAGTGTAATACTTGTGAACAATTATTAAATGTCGAATTTGACTCCATATTTCATTACAACAATACAAGTATTGGGTACTTTCAGATCCCTCAACTGTTGGCATTATGATTAGTGAAATCATCGTCAATTGAATTTGAAAATTTCATAGAATTCAAAATATTCATAACGTGGGCTAAGATTTTACTCAACATGTGGTCAATTATTGGTTGGCCTGAAAGCGCTCATTTAACTATACAAAATATTATTCCTTTTAAATGTTGAAACTTCCAACTTAGTCACTTTACTCACTCACACCGAGTATTTAAACGATGCCACCTGACTTGATTGCAAATCCTAAGTAATTCTGGCAAATTGACAGTTTCAAGATACAATCTGATGGTTATCCGTGTGCACTGCGGTACAATGTTTATTCATCTAATTATCTTTAGTGGTTTTCAAACAACGTCTCAGGCTTCAATGAACATCAGTTGGGATGCAGCAGTCAGCCAAATTAACAGTATGATCAGGTCCCGATGGTTTCCCATTGGAGAAAGCTTTATAAAGTTTACATATTAGTAGTCTCACCGGACGGATTAGCAAATCCTTTATGGAATATTTCTTTTGCTGAACTTTCAAGAATTTCTGTATTCACGGATAGTTCGCCCGCCCTTAAACGGTATAATTCTTCGTCTGGATATTTAATTTTTTGATCAATAAAAATTCATTTTATTTATTTTGTCAACTCATTTTAATTTTGTTTATTTTTAATTGTCTTTATTTTTCAACCTTGCTTGAATCTGTTTGTAATAAACAGGCCTAACGTCCAATATCCTTTCTTCTACTGTGTAGAGTCACATTTTAGACTAACGGCGGCTGTATTTCTCGTCTCTTGATCTGTTTCGGTTCAGTCCAAGTTTTGTAAAACACTAGATTTTACAATAAAAGTCTTAAACAAAATTTGAATCATGTTTTCTGCATTACCCGCATCCGAATAATACGCAACCCTTAGACTTACAAAAGATTTAGAAAGCCTACAACACCGCAGATATGTGTTGCAGGATTTCCGCCCGCTTCCTAGAAATTTATGAAATATTCGTCGATTTATTCTGTTTTTCCAATTGTGATCGGATCTGGACAGGCTAATTTATATAGCCTAAGGCCACTAGCGTCCTCTATTTACTCTATTTGCGAAATTTTAATCTAACTGGGATTGTATATTCCAGTTGACTAATCATAGGGGATGTAATCTATATAAAAGGAACAGATGGATTATGAGATTTAGTAATAAAATTTGCTATGAGGATCACTCAGAAAACCACGATCAATAATCGACCGGTTTAAATTAAAAATTTATTAGTCCGCCTGAATTTGGATAGCACGTTGTGCACTAGAATAACTTTTATCTGAAAGTGTCATATTCCTTTTTTAGTTCCAATGGAACTTTAAGCCTTAACGGAACGGGGACGTAGAATAGATCTACAAGCCAATCTTAATGAAAGTAAACGTGGGACGTACTTTTGTTCTCGTAATACTTGGAAATTACGACATCTTCTTTTTTAAGTGGTTTTTCACCAAAGAGTTTCCAGAATAAAAAATGACGCCGTTGTTGAGAATCTGACCTTTTTTCGAACTTATTGACACAGGTTTTCATCTTAAAATTTCCCATCAATCTTATTTTAACCGATAACTAGAGTTGTTGGTCATTAATGGAAATCTGAAAACTACGGAATCGACGACATACAGCATTCATTTGTTCAATATCCAAATCGTGTTTCGCTCCACGTTAATCCTGCAGCACGCTTTTTTTGCAATTAAATCCTTTTCACTATGAACATCCTTGCACAACATTCATTTTCCATGAAAGCTTAAAAACCACCTTTCCCTGATTTTCAGACGCTGTGTCAATCATCATAATCAATAAATCATTCGTTTCGATTAAGGCTGTCGCTATGATTTTCTTGGTTCTGTTTCCACAGGTATTTGTTCTATTGCGATCTTGTCGGATATTCCAAATATGATGTTGATTCACCAGCGTCGTCGATATGCATCGCTTTAGTCAGTACTGCAGTTTAAAGATTCATCGTTTTAAATATTTGATCGATTGGGTCTGGGTTAAAAGGCCGATTCCAATAACTTCAATACGAATATATCGCGATTTGAAAAAGATAAATTGTCGAAAAAAATTTAATTGAAAAAAATAAGTAAAAAACTCGTTAAATTTTCATTGAAACTTGTTGCAAAAAAACATTTGTTTACTGTCCGTTATTTATATTGGTGACAACAGGGACCGATTGCTTCGTAATCCCAATGAAAAATCTAATATAGCACGACATTTCACAGCAGATGAAAATTGTCACCGAAAACAACAATTCATTGAAAACGATAATTAATTGAAATCAATTTACCAAAAACACATTTCACCTTAATCTGCAATTCCAAAGTTTGCATTTTAAAGCACATTTAAACGATTGATAAAGGTTTTAAAGAGCTCTTCAAATTTGTCACATAAATATGACCTTGGTATCATGTATTCGCCTTTGACAAAATTTTGTCACAGCAAATTAAAATATTTGCCACAAAAATATTTTCAATTTCTGATAAATTTTTCAACAAATTTATATACAATTGTTGACAAATTTATCGAAAAAAAAAACAAACAAAAATTTTTCATTTTTTGACCGACCTTTCATAAAAGTTTGTAAATTTTTTGTCGCTTTTTAGCAAAATTTGCTTACTGGGGAAATTATCAGAAATGTTTGATTGATAAATAAAACAAACTACAAACAGTATGCGTGCCTATTGTCTCTTAAGATTATTTAGTGGGATCGGGCTGAAAACCCGAAACCTTAAATTCCGAAAACCAAAAAAAAAATTCGAAAAAAAATATTTTGCAAATATGGAAACAAAGAAAACTGAAATAAAAAATCTCGAAATTTAAAATAGTTCAACTCCGGTACTCATAGCTCATTGTTTCTTAATATAATTTTAGTTTAATTTACTGAACTGTTCCAATCAGAGGAATTCGTGTCGCTTATACAATTGGCAACATCGCCAATTATACATTCCCGCCATGTTTATAGATCCCCGCTCCTACGCTCCCGAGATTAAAATAAAATGCTTCTCGAAGGGTAAAGCTGGGCCTGCATGAACAGGTATTTTACTGAAAACTTAAATGCTGAAATAAAAAAATATTACAACAAAAATAATACAACACGCCAGAACAAATTTGATATATGTATGTAGATATTTAAATTGCAATCCGCTTAAACTGAAAATGAATTCGTGTGGAATTGTAAGGGCTAATGATTTAAGAACTCTAAAGGGCGCTCAGTAGTTCAAGACGGTTTCGCCCGCTTAATCAATACATTCATGGGTCATACATTCATTCCGTCCCTTCTCTAACATTTCGATGCTTTTTTTGTAGAACGATTAAGGCCACTTTTCGCAACTTCTCCCTTCAAACGCACCAATAACGCCAAGTAATATTCGCTGTTGATGGTCTTTCCTTTCTCAAGATAGTCGACGAATAAAATATCTTGAACATCTTAAAATACGGAGGCCAAAACATTACCGGGTGGCGTTTGCATTTTGGTCGCTTAGGGCGTCTTTCACTCAGCTGATTGGCGATCACATTCACATGATTCTGGAGTATAGTGATAAATCCATTATCACATACCGACACAAAAATCTTGTTTATTATGGTTAAAAGCAGCATTCTAAATCATCTACGCCTTTCTGTGAGGAAGTGCGGCCCCCACTTTGAACAGAGTTTCCCAGGAACAAATGTTCATTCAAAATACGCTTTTGGTATCTGTAAGTTGTCAGCTATCTCACGCAACTTCATTTTACTTTCTTTCAAAACGATTTTGTGTACTTTTTGTACGCCTACGCTTTAACTTAGCAAACTAATGTTCGACGGTTGCTTTCGAAGGAGTCCCGATAACTCTTGTCAAGCCATATTGGTTTGCTTGAAAGGTATCTTCTTACTAAAACAACTACGAGTATAACTTTTAAACTAATAGTTGGATGCGCCAGCTATATTCCAGGCTCAGGACTCGTTGATTGACGGATATTGCGATGAAATCCAGAAATTGCAATGTTCACCTGCTTAAATACAATGCTTTGACAAAGTTTAAGAAACAAATTTCAAATCATTTCGCTATAAAATTTGTTCAAAACGTATTTGTAATAAAAAAAAACTGAAATTCTATCATTTGTTTCGAACAAAATAAATTAAATTATTTTTGTTTGTATCTTTTCTACCGAAAATCAGATACCGAAGTTAGCTACGATATCCATCTTTTGTTAGTGTGTTGCTGCGTAATTTTGATAGATATGGAAAAGAAGCACTCAAATGTAAAAATTAATACAAATTGTGGAATAGGCTTTTTAAAGATAAACGAAACAGATAAAATACTGATTAACTGTAAATATTAGTGTTTGTGTCATTTTTGCGTTTTCGGGTATCGACCTAGATCATGTAAATCATTGGCTTACATAAAAAAGCAGTTCACGGAACAAAGCGAGCACCTCAAGCGCGGACCACAGTGCAGCTGTGTAGCTATAAATAGCGTTAGAGATATGTTTAGAGGCACAAGTAAACTCAACCTGATATTTTCACTGGCAAAATTCTAACTTTAGATGTAAAAATGATTAAGTGACCAAGTTGTTGGCTAGCTGGATAAAATTCGGAAACTCGAGACAGACACTCGTTTATTACGATCAATATTAAACATGTCAATGAATTTTTTGTTACAAATACACACTTTATTGTTGTTTACATGATCATGATGATCATCATCAACAACATTGTATTTATTAAAATTTTATTATGCATAAATACGAAAACGAAATGCATAAGAAGAGCCCTTAGCATATATTTGATCATAAATCTGAGATGTATATGAGCGAAAAAAAAAAACGCAAGAATCCAAATAAAATAAAAATTACAAGCGGCAATACACAAATTTCTAACTAGCTTTCATGTATCTCATCTTGTTTATAGTGAGATTCTGTATATTTATGTTGAAAATTTCATTTTACCTCGTTCCGCAATTTATAGGGGAGATACAAATAAATTGGCAATATGAGTGGGTTGCTTATGCCGATTTGTTACGTTTAATTCTACAATAAATAAGACGCGAAACAAAAAAAAAACTCTTATTTATTTATTTTGTACAATATTTGATGAAAGTTGAGAATTATTGCAAGTAACAACAAAATCTTAAGGACGCGAGACGCGACTAAAAGGAGGATTAATAATATAAATAAATAAATAAGAAAATTCAAAAGTATAAATAAAGCATTACTGCAATAATAAAATGGATTATACATGTTAGTACCTTGATGATGGTTTTATAATTTTTTTTTTGCTGTTCATCTCCGTTCTGCAAAAATATTTATTAGACTTAATGTCATGTACTTGAAATGATATAATAAATATTATCCTGCCAGATTATTTAGTAAAAAACGAGCAACAAGTGGTGCACTATATATTGTTACCATTATTCCTCGAGGAATATATCAAATTGGTTATTCTCGTGCATAAAACATACCGTTGACGCACGTGCATGTAAATAACGTATTTTTCAGACAATTAGGTTAATGCTTAGTATTTAAGCAATATACGAATCAATTATGTAACAATTAATTAATTAATTAATTAAAATATTCTCACCTGTAAATGCGAGTATAATGAGTTTTTTTTTGTCCATATAAGCACTCATACGTACAGTGTAGTGAAAGTATGTTAGATATTTTTTTTTTTATAATTAATAGTTATTAAACGTAAATTAATGAACATTATATGTACGCCATTAAAACACGCCTTCGAGACTTGTAAATTAAAGCCACTAATGTGTTTAAATTAATAAATCACGATAAAGGATTTTATTGTGTGCGAATGGTTTATGTAGAATGTATAAGGCCATTGAAATGTTCAGCACCAGTAGCCTTTTTGTATTTTAAATAAATTAACCCATTATTGTCTTATCTTAAAGTTAAAAAGCAAAAAAAAAAAAAAATATTATTAATTTTTTTCTTCTGTGTAAAAATTTATCTAAAATTCATTAATTTTCAATTGAGTATTGCCAATCGTACAAAATATGTCTGCATACTGTCGTACTCGTATACTCGTATGAAAAGTATAAACAAGAAACGGAAAATATGAATGCCGTCAAAAGATAAGAAAATTTAAATTATTCATCATTAAGAGATTTCAAGAGAAGAGGAATTGAAGGAATGAGGATAAGACATTGGCGGATAATTTATCCATGTTTTATTATTTTATGTACTTTTATTGATTTATATATGAGTTTTAAAAACAACGTTGTTGGTACGAGTACGTCGAGGTCTACTCATATGTGCGCGCTTTTTTCATTGATAGTAATGAATGAAAATTGGTTTTTGAGGTATTTTTTATTTTTTTTTTTAGGTACGAGTATGTTTGAGGAAATCCAAATTATAATTGTGAAAATTTATTGTTTATTGTGGTTTTTGTGGAATAATCAATTATGTATAGAATAGTTGTTAAGTGTACATAGCTATACAGTAGAAAAATGATTCAACCTTGTTCTTATGGATGTACTTACGAATGTTAGATTTAATATACATTTTAATTTGATTGACTGACAATTTATGTTGTTCGATACAGAATTAGTGAGTCTGTGTATGTTTCTGGATGTGGCTGTCATTCATCCAAACTAAATCGATTAGATACATAAAATGCTGTCAAATTGAAGAAATAGGACGATTTATCTACTGGATTAAAGTTTAAAATAAATTTATGTTGATTCATTTTTATGTCTTGCAATTAAGACTACGCTTGAGATAATTTTATATATGTATATGAAATATGACTAAGAAATAAAGTCATCGTCGTTCTATCAGCCAGTAGCTAAAGTTTGTTTCTCAATCATTGAGCCGGTGAGAATTTCCCTCAGAAATCCGTATTGAGCAAGTCTATAACGAAACATACTTCGTTTGATAGTTTAAGGCTGTACCAGTTATTCCTATATGGCGGCATTTTTTTGCGGTCTTTGTGATATATTGTTACTGGTCATCTTATTATCCACTCAAAAAACAGGCAGTCGATGAGTGTTTACTTAAAACAATTATACTGAGCAAGTCCATGTTGAAACGGTTCACGCGCCGTTTGATAGGTCATACTTCTAATAGGTTTTTAATTTTTAATTATACATTTAATAGCTTTTTTGAGCTTTTATTTTTGATCCCCAATTAAGGCCTATGGGCACATAAGATAAAAAAATCAAATAAGGTTGCAGTATATCCACAAATCCCTTTTGTGTTTTGCTGTATCGTTTCACCGTTACGACAGGTTCAATTTGTTGATGATTCGATAACATTTTTACAAAATTATTGTCTTTCCAAACAAGTGCCAACATCTCATTTTCTTTGTCAAATTTGTAATCATAAAATCCACGCACTCCCTTTTTCAAATTCAGTTTGCTTTTTTTGCTTGGCTTTGTGATGCCTCGACCATATTCGTAATTACTCTCTCGCCAAGTCCATTTCAAAATTGTGAACATTGTTCTGTCCAGCGGTAATTTTTGATATGTTTACTATATTTCAAATAACCTTTCAATCATCTCAACAGCCGATTTAGTTTTTAACGCGTTAGTTATTTCTTTCCTTTTTTCCTCTGATGGTGCTGGCTATTCTTTAGAGTAGCACGGTTGCATAAGTCTCCATTTTGATATACGAAACATCATATTTTCGCCAGACGATTCAGTGGCTGTTGAAAAGTCGTCTAATCTTCGACGGTTGTGTGTTTCCGTAGATTGAGGCTGATTCGGTATTAACACGTTTTCATCATCATTTAGAGGAAGGGTAGCTCAACTTATGTAGCACAATTTGCACAATTATCTTCTTCAATTTCGTTTTCGTCAAAGTCTTCGAGGTCGGTCACTTCATCCACTGTACTTGGTGTTAACTATACAATATCAGTAACACCATCCAATTGGTTAACTTCATCATCAGACATTGCTTCTAGCATTGCTGCAGCTTCGGCTATAGTGAAAAACATTTTGGTGCTCATAATTTTGATAAAGGACTTCACAAAAAAATGCTAGTGAAGTGTATTCAAACTAATCCAAAAAATGCAACAACAACAAGCTTATTGTAATACTATTGGTGTAAGTAAACATTCAGGCGAATTTATATTGCGTAATTTAGACGAGATGTGATTTTTAAATTGGCATCAGGTGTATTCCAAAGTCATTCTAAGTATTTTCTAACCATTTAGCATGAACTGAATGTCACTGGTAGACTGTCTAAGTCCAAACGAGTGTCCCTTGTAAATTATATGATTTTCTAATTGGTATGATAAGGTGTCCCTTGAGATTTCAAAATGTGGTTTTTTTAATGGGCCTTAGTACATTCTAAAGTCATTCTAAGTATTTTCTAAGGATTTAGCATCAACTTCAGTGACATTGGAATCACATTATTAAATCTCATGGGACACCCTGTTAGACCTATTAGAAAATTATATAATTTACTAGGGACACTCGTTTGGGTTTTGACAATCTACCAACGTCACTGAAGTTCATCCTAAATGCTTAGAGAATACTTAGAATGACTTTGGAATGTACCTGAGGCCAATTTAAAACCACATCTCGTCTAAATTACATAATATAAATTCGCCTGAATGTTTACTTACACCAATACTATTACAATAAATTTTGTTGTTGCATTTTTAGGATTAGTTTGCATAAACTTCACTAGTATCAAAAAAAATAAAAAAAAACTCTGATGTGACCATGGTTTGCATATGGGACTATAATAAAAAAGTGTAAAAATAACGGAAAAAATAATTCTTACTCTTTTCACTTATACAAAATCACACAGATGTTAAACTGTAACTAATTACAGAAATGCACAAACACTTACATATAATTTTTCAATTGTATAAGAAGTTAAAAAACACAAAAAAAAAATTTTACTTATTGCACTACAAAAAAACCGTTAGTTTAGCAAAACACGAAAACTAATTTACATCACTCGGTTAGTATATAAACCTATCTCTCTCTCTCTTTGGTACTATGGGATACCATCAAGGGGTTTTTGGCCGCCTCAAATGAGGTTTCATAATCATATTTTCATTTCGGATAATGAGTAATTAATTCATGAATCCTAAACCAGGCGTGAAATTTTTTCATCACCGCGAATCGAACCCGGAACCTCCGGTCGCTGGAGCAAGCATGCTGACCACTTTGCCATCGGGGTGGCATATAAACCTATCGTTCTAGTAAAAAAGTCGGTAGATTTTTGGGAAAAATGTGCATTATTTAAAAAATTAAGTAAATCCCATTTAGGGGTCATGGTTAGAAATGGGATGAATATTACTTCTTCAAATATCAAAGAAAATGGCTTGTAGCTGAAAATTTGTCCAAGATACCCATCAATTTGTTCAGTGTTCCTAAAAGGTAATGTAATGATCTATATCCTGTATCAATTTTCCTTGCTGGTTTGACTTCTAAGATGATTGAAACATCCATGACCACATTTTTAAAAAATATTCAAAAATTGTTGTATTTTGAAGAAATTTGTTAATAAAAAAACACTGAAATTGTATTTTCAGTATCAGTTGTCATTCGAGCCGTTAATAAATTACGCCGCCTTCACTAAGGTTGATGTATAAACATGTTATATTGTATCTTATAAGCAGGCGTGGCCAAACTTTATCAGTGCGAGGGCCATAATAATTTTCTAAGCTAAATTTGATTGCCTTTAGAATTTTACAAATAAAATTTGCCTACTCTGAAAATTGTTGAATCAAACCCCTATTATTTTGCAAGAAAAATGGGTAAATATTTTAATGCGTACAATGTCACTGGCTGTTCGCTAAGTTTGGAAATAGAAGTTGACACAAAATTTAAAACCTGTTTGAACCCGCTTCACTACATAGCATATTTTCAAACATCTTGAGACATTTTATTTCTCAACTCTATATAAAGCTCTATCTTTCTACATTTGGACAAATCGTAAATTAAAATCATTTTATTAACCCAAAGCTAGTTTTTCAGCCTTTGATTGTTTGAATTTATCTGAGATAAGGAATATAAGGACAGCAATCCTTTTGTCAACATATAGATTTATAACAGGTTTCGATTACCGTTCTCATCATACAAATGAAGTCCCTTTATAATGGGCTGAAAATAATTAATGCCGGTCAAATTAGTAATTTACCAGAGCTACACCCAGAACTTATAAGGGATGGATAAATGGCTCAAAAACCAATATAATACTACCAATACTTTTCCAAATATTATTTCTTTATTGACAAGAGCAAACCTTCCGATTAATAGTGGAACACAATTTCATTCATCTGGCAGTTTTGCTAGCTTGACAATAGGCCATGCTTTGAACCTAATTTTTCCATTTACGACATCCCTCAAGAATACGCGTAGAGACTAATGACATCACCAAAATGCTTGAATCCGCGATTACCATCCCAATGAATCCTAAAGCTGGGAAAGTCCATGTCATGAATTTCTGGCTACAAAAAATGGCTATCATCAACATTCTCAGTGGTATATACTGTACGAGTACGGAGACCGCGTAAAAAAACCCACCAAGCAGCTTTTATAAAATATTTGAAGCCAAAAATAACCCCGGGTCAACCGAAGGACTCCCTTAGGAACACGTCAATTGCTTACCGGCACTTAAAACCCTCTTCTCACCGAAACATACTAGCGCACTCAAATTGACTTGTATAACGAGTTTTGCTGAAATCTATCGAGGCAAAAAACTTTAAAAATGGATAATGACACGCTAAACGAATTATACCGGAAAAACAGGCCGTAGACCGTTTTACACATGGAACGCTGGCATTTTGTTAACTTCATTTAATAGATGAAACTTTTATTTCTCCTGGATCTCTAACGTCCTCACTTGATGATATAAGCATTGACAGAATAATTTTCATATAATTTTGCTGCTTTTCGTTAATTTTTTTTTATTTCTCTCATAATATCATCGTCGTAGAACCACAGCCAGAAAATCAAGTGAGCCGCTATTTACACCGCTATCAGCCCACAGTATTTAATGGTTTAAGATCACTCAAAAACTTCATCTTTACAATTTTTATTATAAATGTTCGCCTTCATAAAACATTTTAAAGGGAACCCTGACATATGTCATCCTAAACAAATTTTTTTCTGAATTCTTAACTCATTTATAGTGCTTGGTACTCGAAAATATTAAAACGTCAATTTTTGTTAAAATTTTTAGAATTTACAAAAATTTAAAAAGGACAGGCTGCATTCGCTTTCCACGTATCTTCAGAGAGCGGATAATATAAACCAGTATTTCCGTAAACAGAACACATTTCAATTGCTCTCTGAGACTCTTTCCAAACACTAGGCTTGACAAAAATCATTTGTGGAGAAAAAATTGCAGAAATCAGGGCTAATTGCAATCCATGCTCATACCCTCGAAATCGGTATAAGTAATCAAACATCGGTTGTTATAATCTTCAGGTCCCAAAAACCTCCATCGCCAATTTTCCTCTTTACTAAATAAAAAATTTCTTTGGAAAGTTCATTAATTTGTACGGCCCATAACGTTACACATCATGATGCAACATAATGCAAGCCAAACTAAAAGACGCAACGCAAAGCAACATACTGCAACATACCGCAAAGATAGAGCAACACATTGCAACATGCCACAATTTTGTTCAACCACTTCCAACATTACGCAAGACGGTGTAATATAACGCAATATTGAAAGGGCGCAACATCATGCAACTTGGAACATTTTGCTGCAACAAAGTGTAAATTGCATATGCTTATGTACAAATTCCGTAGATCATCTACAATAACGTTAATATGGTAAATGAAAGATATTTTCAGGAATTGTACTGCACTAAAATCTTTAAGCCCAGTAATGGTTTATTGCAGAGAATACACACTGTTTCTGAGTACGCCATTAAATAGGTATGTTGTTAATAGTTAAATGTATGAACGATAGCCTGTTGTTGGACTCCAAATAATCCTACACGTATTTTATTGTAGTTCCTAAAAGTGGAGTGTCCCTACTGGGTTGTTGAGTTTCGCAATTTTACCATGATCACTTATTTTCATGTTACTAGTCTTCAAAAATCCTCTCCACAGATTTTAATGTAGGTCATTTTAAAAAAACCTCTACTGCTTTATTGAGTGTTGCGCAACACGATTCCTTCATTTACTCTAATAAATGCTTGATGATGAAGTGGTCTTTGTAGCACTTTCAACATTCTCTACACAGATTTTCTAAGCTGCGGCGTAATCTTAAAGTGTCACTAAATTTAAACCATGACTGCACTGCAAAACGTTTGTTTTAAAACCAACTATTAAATTTAAACGCGCCGTTCTAAACCAACATCACGAAATAATCAAATTTCATCTCTTCAACCATTAACCCATTTACCACTTCAAATCATCAATTATTTCCTCTGCGATGTTGTGTTTTGTGTCTTGTGTATTATTGTGCCGCTTCATATTTTCTTGTGTAATTTTTTTTTTTGTACACAAAACATTAAGCAGTAGCCAATTTAATCAAATTTATTTAAAAAGAATAAAAAAAAATTATCTGATTCAATTTTTTATTTTTTATTTTCGTTGTTACATTAAGAAAATTGTTAATTTTTTTCTTATGAATTTTTGATTGTGCTGTAAATTGTTTGTGGCATGGTTAAAGTGTGTACACAAGAACAGCAGCAAAATGTCTTTGACAAAATAATTTTTGAAAGAATATACAGCGGACCGGCGCGCACAGTGGATTAACAAATTTCGTAATCCAAGTCAAAATTCAAATCAATTAATCATTTTTACGATATTTTTTATGTTGAGTTTTATTTTTATTGTTGTGTAACAGTGGTATAGAAATCCTATACCGTATTCTAAAATCTCATTATTTTGCAATTTCATAATTTCGTTTCGTCGATGCATTATATGATATCCACCTTTTGGGTAATTTATCATTTTACAGTGTCCTTCACATGCAGTTGGTGGCAACAAGTAAATCAATTTTCTAAATGTTGCAACATTTATAATTAAAGTTTACTTGACTAATATTCGTTTAGGTGAAAACATTTCGGATGCTTTGAAAATTTAGGCCTTTTTGTCGAAAAAAATTTTGTGTTCCATAAAACAGTAATATGATTTTAAAATTAGGGGCACGCCTCAGGACGGTTTGCGCTCCAAACACATTTCTGATTAATCGCGGCATTACTAATTTTAGGTGGTAGTGAACCCGGCAGGATATTTGGTGGTCCTATAACAAAACGATCTCCATCCAAAATAAGTCCATCTATACAATAGTTTTGCTAATAGACTTTGTGAAGGCAAAGAAAATATTTCAACATTTTGCAATATCAGCTGCATTGAGGAAATGTTATCAACCCTGGCGAATTTAATAGAGGATTTTGAAGTGGTCACAAAAAAAGTTTTAACGAACCAAGTGCTAAATATCACTGGCGTAATTTACAAATGGCACAGTCAACCAGCTTTTGTAATTAATTTTATTCTTAAAAGATTTGTGAGGAGTTTGCTTTAAATTGTTCTAAAGCAACAACAAATTTTAGGACAAATTTAGCACAAACGTTTTAAACAGAAAAATTTTTTTTAAACGAAATTTAACGTCTAAATAAATTTTAAATTTTGTCAGTAACTCCCCAGTTGAATTTAGCGCAAAGTGTTCGGCGTCAATTAGATTACATTTTGAATTAAAAACATCAAAAATGTTAAATACATCGAGAAGATATTTCTAAAAGGTTAATACGGCTGGAATGGGGGTTTAAACTTTGTACCAGCCGTAGTAACCAGAATATTTCACCCAGTATTTCCCTAGATTTTCCGGAAAATTCATGTTTTTTATTTGGATTGCGGGTCTAGTACAAAGTAAAAACATCCATTCCAGCCATAGGAACATGTATCTTAGGACAAAACACTTTTAATGCGATTTTGTGGGGTACAAAACACACAGTCAAATTTAATTATGGTTTTATTACAAGTTAGGACAAACTATTTTTCCGCCTTAAAAGATTAATAATGTCGAAATTGGAAAAGATCATTAATATGGTCATTATTTTTCAAGTATCCCTTTTGATTAACGTCTTACAGATAATTATAAATACAAGGTGCGAGGACCAACTGTTATCAACTCCATGCCAGTGGCTTATATCACCAGGAAGACCTCAGTAACACCACGAATTCCATTGATATTCCACCAGACACACATTAGTTTGGAGTAGCGTCAAGCAAATTTACGGCCTCACATTCCGAGTGTTTAATAAATATTGAGTGGCTTTCTTGAATTTCCGTTAAAAAGGCCGTTATGTGCTGCTGAATTTCGAATTCTTATTATGGTAGGATTTAATGGCCATTTTGGTCAAATTGTCGAACAATTTATCGTCAAATAAGCAAATTTAAACTTTTTTGGCTTTCGGACTTAAAATATACTTTGTTTAGATCATTTAACCTACGAGTTCACAAATTTGAGTTGGGACACTAATATCAGGACCAATTAAGAGATATCAAGTATATTGAACTGCCTAATTTTTACTCTCCCATATATTGGCAAACTATTCATCTGTGTCTTTGACAGCTTTATAATTGATAGAAGTCAGTGCAGGGTGCTCAATAGTGGTCTTTTTTACACAGTATGAAACTCTGGAAGGGTATTGTAACTGATTTGTGTATGCAATTTCACTGAACATCGCTAAAACACAAACAATTCTGGTTTCCCGAAGTTTCCCGGTGACACCCTTTTTTTTATTGATGGTGTGAAGATTAAGTTGGCTAACATGTTAATAATCTAGGAATTTGTATAAATGACAGGTTCTCCTGTGATTCTCAAGTTGTTAATGTTTGTGGTAAGATCAATTCTACTTTGTATGGTTTGAAGCTTCATAAAAATATCTGCCCTAAAATTTTTCGAATTTTGTTGGTTAGATGTGATTCTACCTCAAGTGCCATGCTGCAAGTTACTTTGAATGCCGTTAGATATGTTAATATGGGCTGAGAAAATTTGGCCGTTGTACTATGATTCAATTCTTTTACTTTAAAGCGTTATTACTTTTTCATCTGTGTTTACCTCCTTCACAATTTGTATTGAGGTGCCAATTGAGATTAGACATGTGAAGCCTTTTACTAAATTTAAAAAATTATTGTTTGATTTTTTTTAAAAATACGTTTTAATTTATGTTTTAGTTTAGTTTACTAATTTGTATGGATAGAAAAGCTATACGCTTTATCCTTTACGGTAAATAAATAAATAAATAAAAACTATCGAATCCGAAATGGGTCACTTCTTCAAGTCTTTCTTCATCTATGCCCGAGCTAAACAGACGCTGAAATCACACCACCATAGGGCTCTCTGTGGTTTTGTAAAAATGACAAATAATTTTGTTCTGAATGAGGATGTACGTACACTGAGAAAAATGTTGAGTAGTAAAATTATAGATGAAAAATATTAATTCAATATTGTTTCTGATCTAAAAAATCAATCACGCTTGTAGATGAATTTATCAAGAAACGGTGTTGAGAAAAAAAAAATATTGTCAAATTTAAATTAAAATTGTTGAACACAAAAATATGCACACTTCAATTCGATTGCTGTATGAATCAAAATTATTCACGTTTGATTTAATAGTTTATAATATTATTTAGCATAATTTGCAGAAAATAAATCTACATAATACATATATATGTATAAAATAATGAGCGATTGGTATAAACATGAATTTATATCAAAAGAGAACGCGCCACTACAACCTCAAACGATAACAATAACAAATATTTTGATATAAATTTACTATGCAAACTGTTAGATTAACAACGTTTCACTTACAAGCTTCACAAATTGTAGAGTTAACAACGGAACATCGATCAATTTGATTAATAATTTTTAGTGTATTTATAAAAAAATTCGCTAACTTAATGAGTGATTGGTTCGTATGTTAACACTAAATATCCACTTTTTACTTTGTAGCTTCATGGCTGCAGTAATGTAGTCGTATGCGATTACAGAATATTTTATAACAAATGTTAATAAAATTGTGAGATGATCATGCATGATAGTGAAAAACCAAACTGTCGCTGCTCAGTGCTCACCCTCACGCACCAACCACGGAGAAAATAAATTTCGGATATGGTTGTTTTGAACTATCAAGGTTAACAAAAATGGTCACTTTGGAGTAATAGGTATTTTCTATACCCCAAACCAACCCCAAGTGACCATTTTGTACCATTTTTGTTCTACAAATTGTAGAGTTAACAACGAAGCATCAATCAATTTACTATGCCCAGACTGATAAATTAACAACGTTTCATTTATGATTTAACAACATAAATAGTTGAATTAACTACAACTTATTTTACAATGCACTACTATTTTTAAACATAATTTATTAAGAATTGCTAATAGCGCATTTTTTTATTTGAAATTTTTTGTATTAAAATGGTTTTTAACAAATTTGCAATTTTTATTCTCGTTGTATGTGCGTCTCACGTGTTATCTCTAGGCCCCTCTAATTTCTAATTATTTCATATAATCGAAAAACAAAGCAGTGAATGCTGCTTAAAAATGACTCTCGTTAAAAATATATCTTCATTCATCTCTTTGCAATCCGTAAGGTCTGACTATCATCAGAATATGAGCTAGTAAAATCAGGCTCCTCTACAAATACTCGTATCAGTTTAGGTTAGGTTAGGGTGGTTGTCCTAAAGGACTGGCATAGATACAATCACGTCTATAGCCGTGTGTCGTTGTTTTTTCTCCTCACCTACTCATCGAACCATCTTGAGCTCTCGACGAGGCGTAGGATTACCATTGCAACGAAGACATTACTAATCGTCCCGAAATAGCACCCACCACCATACTAACGTGCAGAATATTACCTACCTTCTTCATGTATAGCAATTTATATATAAGAGTCCTGAGTTTTCTGCTCCTAGTTTGAGCATGAGCCTAGCCGAAGCTGCCTTGGAGTGCTGCAGGAACCTCAACATTAAGTTTGCTCCTTTACTTCGACCATCACCACAGTGAATCTACCTCCTCACCCTCGGATATTGGCACCTTTTCATCTTTCTTATAAATCTTAAGTGTGGCTGCGCTGAAACCATAGCTACTTAAACCATAAGCTCTCCCCAGCGCAGCCAGTGACCCTCTATTTAATATGATAATAGCTGATATATAATCAGCTTTTCGTTCTTCCAACATGGCCGCTCTCTAGTCGGAGGTTCCGTAGAATTTCTTTGGGTTCGTTGGGTTCCTCTGAGATTCAAGCTTTCTCTTAGGTCTTTAGAATATCCCGTTTAGCGATGCAGGTCCGGGATTTTTCCACATAATTTTTGGGAAAGTGGCGGCTAAGCGCTTCCCCGCCTTCCTTCTATTGCTGGACGATATATATCTGTGTTCGTAGGCTCTGATAACTAAGTGCTCTTTTAGTACCTCATTGAAATACCTAGTTACGGTTTCCTAATTCTCTTTCCATTTTTCTGTGATTCCTCCTCCAATCTGTTCTTTTTGGGTACAGAGCCTTCACAAACCTTCTCTTTTATTTCAGTAATCTTTTCTATGAGACCGTTTTGATATTCCGGTTTGTTTTCTCCGCCAACGGAATCTTATTGAGCTTTTCTGAAGCTTTCCAAGCTCTTTGTCTGGTTTTGGTGCAAGTATACTATTCTTGCTTGAGTTTAGGTCTCTAGAGATTACGTTCGAGGAACCAACTTTGTTCGTGCTTGTATCCCGTTTTTCGGTACATCTTGAGATCCAGGCTTCATAATCAATGTACCACGTTGGTTACTTATGCCTTAGAGACCAAACCTAAAGGAAAAAATCTTACCAGCAACAGTTTCCACGTTTTGATTAGTAGTGTCCTCTATGTTTTTGTTGCACTAGAAGTAGAGAAAGAAATGCTCATTCGTCTGACATGGTGTTACTAATTACCATTGTTTTCGACGAAGTTTTATCAGCAATTTATCTCACAAAACCTCAGTTTTGGCACTGGAGACAAATTATTTTGTTAGTTCAGAATTTTTCTGAAATTTTTACTTTATTCGAAAGAATTCTTAATAAGTTTACTATCCTGGATAGCTTAATACTTAGATGATAATTTTATAGTGGTTTTTGAGCTTCTGTTGAAAGCTGAAGTATGAATTTCAATAAATTAAATAATTTATTTGTATAAGCGTGGAGGTGAGGTCAGTTCGATGATGAGAATTCAGTTTTTTCGGTTCCTCGTTAGACAAGCCTAAATGAATCTTCTAGGATAGTAACCCGAATGAAATTTATCAACCTAGAGAATCTTGATTTCTCACTAGAAACTTAATATAATATCCTAAATGGCGATTTAGATATTCCTCAAAAGATAAGAAAGCAATTGCGAAATGGTAATTATTGTAATAAAACTCCAATTAAAGCAGTTTTTTTAATTAAGATTATTGGTACCCAATTCTTAAAATATAAAAACTCTATATAAAAAAGGTACATACAAAAATGGCTTACAAAATAAAAGACACAGTGTAATTAATAAATTCGCAGCTATAACCAAATCGTATTTCATTTTAAAATATTCTACCTAACCACCACCATATCATAAAAATGTTGAATTTTATTTAAATTAATTAAAAATCAAATAAAAACAGTTGGCGACAATCGTGTGTATACCTTAAAAACAATATTTTCTCTGAGTATATCGCAGACAAACTATTTGTTTCGACTGTACGTATAGATATTTCATTATCCACATTTAGGCGGATATAAGAAATGCAACTTCACACTTTCCTCCTGTCCCAAAGAAATTTAGACAAATATTGATTATAGTTAAAATTTTAATTATTTTGGAAAATGAAGCGTTTGCTGAGGCAGAGTACATAAATTGCATTTCACAGTTCTGTTTCCGCAATGTTGATGAATGTAATTGCTTACTTTGTATTTTATTAAGAAATTTGCTTTACTTTTCGAACGCACCTACATGAATAAGAGGTGGTGTACAGTAATTTTTATTTTTTTTTTTATTTTTTCGTTTCATTTTAAGCTCAAGGGTTTAGTGATGTGCAACAACAAAAATATATCTTAAAATTTTATGATTTTTATATGCACCATCAATTTCTATATAACACAACAGGGCAGCAGACAAAAAAATATAATTGCTTTTCAAAATATACGATAAAATTTATATGCAATTCGTTATTTCTCTTAAAGACGTTTACACATTTACGGGAGGAACAAATACATTTACATTATATTATGAAAATTGTATAAACGCTTGTTAGGTGTTAGAAACAGATTTTAAGATGTCGTTTACTAGACCTATCAATCACTGTTACGTACTTAGTCTTAAACGGTGTGTAAAATAATAAAATAAAAATTTTATTGAACTCACTCGTTCCAATTAAACGTTTATACAAATTGGTTTCTTATTTATCCGTGTATATCTTATATAAATTTTATTTTTATTTTGTGGATTATACATTTTATTTATTTAATATGACAGGCGTCTTGCTATAACAACATTTAAAATGGTTTGATCGATTTTTTTTTTTTTTGGTAGGCGAGTGAGATGATAAACATTTAATAAATACATAAATAGCAGGTTCGTCGCTTAATAAACTCTTTCGATTTCGTTTAGAAGTATAAATTTTTGTGCACGCAGTGAATTGCAGCCTCATGATTCATTTGATCTTTTTAAAAACTCAATAAATGTATATCAATTTTTAATTTATTTATTAAATTAAATTTATGTAAATTTCGATTAAAAACGAAGAAAAATCTTTTCATATATATTTTTATTGTTAATAAAATATTTATTTCTCGTTCTGTTTGACATTTTTATTATTTAAATTAAAGGATTTTTATTTATTTTATTTTTTTTGTTGCATTTATGCCGTTTACCAAAATAAAATAAAAAATAAATAAAAATCGCGGAATGATCCACTCTAATTTAAAATAAAATAAAAAAAAACGCAGATAACAAAACTTTATTTGAGTTTAAGATGAAATAATAAAAAAATCGAGTATATGATGTCATAAAAAATTATAAACTGTCAGTACTTACAACAAAAAAAAACAACGAAATTTTCCGATACACATAAAAATAGTGGGGGGAAATATTACAAGGTCGAAATCGAAATTTTCTTTTTGCAGACCACATAAACGTGCATGGTTGGGATCTCGTCTTCAAAATCATATGTCTTCTCAGGTTTGGTTATGTGTCATAAAATCGAAAACGCGCGGCATAAATGCGAAACACGTAAACAGAAGAGAATTGCAAAAAGATATAAATTTTGATTCGGGTTTAAAATTTTTTTTTTTATTTGTTTATTATTAGGCCTTTTGGGCTTAAGACGCAACAAAACTTTTTTTCAGTATTTTAACCTGTCGTAATTTATTGTACTCCTCCAACAAAATATTATACAATTGATTCATTTTATTGGTCTCATTTCTCTTGCATTGTTAATATGTAATTTTTTAAAAATCGCATGCAACATCTTTTTTGGCCGTGGTTTCCTTATTTTATTTTTATATTTTTTTGGCGGATTCGCAAAATATAAAAAATAATTTTTATTCAAGCTTCAAGCTGAATACACGTGCAACCATAAAAAAAATGATCTATGTATGTACGTACGTACGTACGTACGTAAATTGCTTTCTCTGCATGATGATAACCAAAAACTCTACATACAGTATATGTAATTGGATTGAGCTGTAATTCCAGTTGAGTTAATTACATACGTACATTATATTACAGTTACGTGAATATACGAAAAAGCAATGAACCAAAGCTTATGACATTGATAATGTTGCACATAAAACAAATCCACTTGACATAAAACCACGGAGAACGATAAAAATATTTTTTTTTTTTTTTTTCGGGTTGTTGGATTCTAATTTACTGGTGTGTCCTCCATAAATAATAAATTTTTATTTTTATGTCCTCATTTAAAAATATTTATCTTTATTTTTCATCTTGTTTATGATCCTTTTGAAAGAAAACAAAAATTTCTTAAAAGTCATAACAATATAAATGGTTGAAAAAAATAATAAATTTAAATAAAAACAAGAATCTGAATAATTCTTAAGTGGTAGCTTTTTGTTGTGTGTATGAAATAATGTTTTGATGTAAGATTTAAGGTATCTTTGGCTGTTGTGTGCGCTCGCGTAATTAAAAGTTTATTTGGTGTTAATGATGAGCACATTTTTTTTATTTTTAGTATGGTCGTATAAGTCACGTTTTTGTTTTTCATAATTCTGCTTAAAATTTATATTTACATGCGTAATATAGGAAAATAATTTTAATTGGCAATTTTAACTGGATAAATAAATTGTGCTAGATGCTTACGCGGCTCAAAAAGATCTTTTGACTTTAATGACCAAATGGAAAGCAACTACATGTTGTTTCAGAATATTGACAAAAGATATGATATCGTTTGTCAGAATAACTGACTTCATGTGAGAATATTTGGTATATTAAAGACATTTTTGGACGGGAAAAGTGTTTTCAACAAACTAATCGTCTATTTGTTTGTTGACCACCTTTTATGTCAGTATTATCTAGTTATCACAGATGATTGATGGGAAACGGCCTTTACTGCGCCATTAGTTTGGGTGGCATCAACGGAAGCTAAAACGCTCAATATTTTTTCTTATAGTTTAGAGTGATACTGGCTCTGGCTCCCACAGATGAAGTTTTTCTAATGACTCAGAGCTACGGAACTATTAGGTCAATTGGCCAGTTATTTCCAGTAATTGGTCAATTTTTTAAAATACATGTTTCAATGTTATTTAAACATATTAGTAGCCGAAGTTTAGGATACTCAAAAAATAAATAAATGCTATAAATTCAGCCCAAAATGTTGACAACTGGCTACTATGAAAACTGTCACTTCAAACGGGCCAATTTCGGTGAAACATCTCTAAAATCTCTCAATGTGGCCGAAGAATCCCAATTTTTGTTGAAATTTTTTTTTGGCAAATATCGTCCTTTCTGCTTACATTTTGTAAAAATGATGTGAACGTTACAAATTTAATTTAGAATTTTATGCTCCTATGGAAACTGTTGGAACCGGACCAGTGGTGCAATGGTTGTAGTATAAATTTGTAGATCAAGATCGTTCATGATTATAATACTTCCGTCGACTACGTGCTAGAAAGCAACTCAACTTCCCATATCAACCATTCTCACAGAAAACATCAAATCAGTAACGGCTGTCGGGCCCCTGTATTGGTCTTAATGTTTGATTTAGTTATCGCAAGTAAGTTTGTTCCTCACAAAATAATCCACAAAGCAACATGGTTTATCGACAGGAATTGGACATATTTAAGATAGTTTTAAAAACATCACCTTCCATGTGGGAAACGGTAACCCACGAGTTGATTTGACAATGCCAGAAATGTTGCGCCATTAGAAACGGAAATGTGGCTGACTTTTTTCAGTGTTGTAATCGTAGTTCTAAAATCGATTAAATCGGTCGAACAAAGTTACTAAAATATTAGATTAATTTCTTTGGAAAGTAAGTGATCTTTGTTTCATACCCAACAGTACAAGAAATAATATTGAAACCTGATGGTCTTTGGGTCTAATTTATGCAACCTAGCCGTTGAGGGTTACAACCAAGAAGAACCACCCGAAAATGAGGGATACGCAATATCTATCCGCATCCTTGTGTTTCTAGCTCATATGTTTCGGAATATTACTGAAACTTGCATCTCTTTGAAACTGTCCACATCGCGTTATAATTGTAGAATTGTCATCATCATCATGACCAGTGTTCTAAAGTTTGATCACTGGTTCCTGTGCTGTTTTGTCTAATGCTTTGGTTCGTAATAAGCAAAAACCATGAAACAGCAAGAATTTTCTTAGGCACCCCAAATAAATTGAAATGGATTTCGCAAATTTACAAGTGATCCGAAGCAAAAGGTCTTTCGGTTTTGATAATTTGAGAACTAGTTGATGGGTAATTAAAATACTATAATGCATTAAAAACAGGCTAAAGTAAAATTGTAAAGCCAATAATAAAGAATATACTCGTTCTGAGAATTCACAGAGTTCCGAAGTGAATCACCTTGGTATCCACATAAAGTTTATTTTCTCGGGACCGTAAAGAAATTGGTCTTTTTAAAATAATGTTTTAAATAAATCATAATGTCCAGTTAATAGGAAAGTACAATTTAATACTAGAACCAAATTAAACTTTCAACGCTTCTTGTCTTTATCGTGTGTCTTACCCGCTAACACACAAAACATCTACGCGCGTTTGTATGACACAACCCACCCTCCATTTATTTAAACGGGTTTCTTTATAACTCTTGTGGTGGTTGCAAAAATTGAAATATGTGGAATTCATCTATTTAGATCTTGGACAAATCATTTTTCGATTACTACTACTGCAAGATGTGGAACCTATTGATGCTACCGTGTTTATAGGCCATTTGCATAGCCTTTCCATTACATTTGCAAACAAAACTTAAGTGTTGCCACACTCGTCTATGTATGTGTAAAACTATTTTCATTTTATATTGAATGCTTGAACGAAATGGATAGAAAAAACAAAAAATAAAATTAAAAAAATCTAGTAGGTTTTTACAATTCTCAACATTTTTGCGCGAATTCCACAGTGAAACAATTTTTTTCAGTAAAATTAACACGAGATAAAAATATAAATCCTTTACTTGTTAGAGAGATACAAAAAAAAATTGTTTAGTAAAATTTACTGCCAAAATAAAAGCTTTATTCCACAATGAAGCATATTTTTACAGTAAACAAGAGCGAGATAAAAATATAATTTCGCCACATACCAAAACGAAATAAAAAAAAAATTCAGTAAAATTTTATTGACAAAATCGTTTTATATGTAGTGGTGTGTTGCCATGATAAAATGGAAAAAAATATTAACCAGAGTATTTTTATAGCAACATTCTAATACATTTACATACAAAAAGTTCGTTTTATGGTTGGGAAAATATTATGGTAAACCAACATGTTAATTATTTTTTTAATATGTGATTTCTTTGCCGGAAGAAGACCTCCGAGAGCCCGCAATGATTGGTTCGATGACCAATGCCGTAGGGTCGTCGAAAATAAACGAACGCTTCGTGAAAAATGGTTGGCTCGCAACACTAGAAGCACTCTAGCAGAATATCTCCGCGCTAGGAAAGCCACGACTAAATACCTTCGACAAAAAAGCGCGAACATATGAGACTATGCATCGAAAACATCAGCTTCCAAGCGGAACTAGGAAACTCAAGGGACTGTTTTGCCAACGCCAGGAATCTCACTAAAGACTTCCACCCAAGAAGTACAGCCATCAAAGACGGGAATGGAGAGTTGAGAACAAACGTGGCTGATGTTCTCTCAGTATGGCAAACCTAATTTCAAAATCTGCTAAATCGGAATGACGACGTGACCCCCATTAGAGCAATAGCTCCTCCAGGTGACGAGGTCTTTGTCGAATATCCCACAGTGGAGGAAGTAGACGCAGCTATTAGTCGATTGAAAAACGGAAAGGCACCCGGTCTCGATGGAATCCCCGCAGAATTGATTAAACTTGGAGGCGCTACTCTTGCAACAATTCTATACGACCTCGTCGTCTGTATTTGGGACTAAGAAGAGCTGCCTGAGAATTGGAAGACCGCGCTCATATGTCCGCTGCATAAAAAAGGCGACCGTCTCAAATGTGAAAACTATCGTGGCATAGCTTTATTGAACGCTGCTTACAAAGTGTTGGCTAATGTTGTACTTGCCAGACTCATCCCTTTTGCCGAAAACATCATTGGCGACTATCAATGTGGTTTTCGACCCAACCGATCAACCACGGACCAGTGTTTTACCATGAGGATGATCTTGGAGAAATGTTGGGAGTACAACATAACCATACATCAACTATATATAGACTTCCGGCAGGCATATGACAGTATAAACCGCGACAACCTATGGGCCGCGCTCATATGCCTAGGAATCCCAGAGAAACTCGTTTCGCTGTGTAAATTAACAACGTCTGGGTCTGTATGTAGAATCGTAATTGAAGGAACTGTGTCAGACTCCTTTGAAATAACATCTGGCGTTCGACAAGGTGATGCACTCGCGCCTTTGCTGTTCAATTTGGCGCTTGAGTACGTAGTGAGAAAAAGCAACATCGAAACTTCGCGCTGTATATTTAATAAATCCGGCCAAATTCTTGGATATGCAGATGATATCGTGCTTCTTGGCCGAAGACCAAGCGATATCAAAGACAGTTTCATCCCGCTCAATCGCTGCGCAAGTAGACTTGGTTTGGAGGTGAACAGCAGTAAAACCAAATATCTAACAACACCCAGGAACATCTCTAGTGCAAATCTCGGAATTGGCGACCACAATTTTGATGGTGTCGAAAACTTTAAATACCTCGGGTCAGTTATAACATCACTGAATGAAATCCAGGCAGAAATAAAAGCCCGAATCGCTGCCGGACAACGAGTTTTCTACGCCCAATCAAGATTATTGCGTTCGAAACATCTATCGCAGTCGTGCAAGCTCGCACCTTATAAAGCACTAATAAGACCTGTGCTGACTTTCGGAAGCGAGAGCTGGACCATGACTTCTAAGCATTGTAGATTGTTATCTACATTCGAAAGCAAGGTCATCCGTTCAATTTTTGGTCCAATAAAAGTTGCGAACAACGAATATCGGATTCGTATGAATCACGAAATAAAGCAACTCCTCGGAGGCAGCGATATCATCGGATTCATTAAATCCAATCGAGTGAGATGGCTCGGCCACGTTACAAGGTCCCCACAACAACGGGTGATAAATAAAGTGTTTCACCAACAACCAGCAGGAGTACGTCGTAGAGGAAGACCCCGACTACGCTGGCGTGACGACATTGAACAAGATCTGCAAGCATTAGGATGTCGAAACTGGAGGACGAGAGCAATGGATCGGGATGGATGGAGGGCCATTGTGTGGGCGGCGAAATCCCTTCATGGGATGTGAAAGCCAGAGAGAGAGAGAGATTTCTTTGCGAGTAAACATTTATAAAATACTTTTCTTTTGATTTTGAAAAAATAAAATTGACGAAGTAAATTTATTTTGTGAAGTTTTGGTTATATTATCTTCAAGATGTCAAAATTTAATTATAAAATGCTCCCTTAAATTTTGTTTTTGTTTCTGTCACTAATATAATTTATTGATTAGCTTGATTAGCAAACATAGGTGTTTGTTTCTCCAGTATATTTTACTGAATAAATAATTTTTCATGGTGGAATAAAGGCTTAATAGAGCAAGTGGGGGAAATGCTGCAATAAAAAGTATGAAACTCAATACATTTTATTGCAATATTTTTAACACACAATCAAAAAATAGTATGCGATGAGAAATATTTTTCGCTCACTACAATTTTATGGTTGAAAAATATTACAGTGAAATGTCAAGAGAAAAATGAAAGTGGGATTTTTATTTTGTGTCGCTACGTACAACACGTTCATTGTAGCGTAAAATAAGTTTTTAAAAATTTTGTGTTTCGTCCAAATCGTTTATTTTCAAATTTTTTAGATTATCTGTCACTAGTTTGACTATAAATTTTGCTATAAAAAAACAAACCAAAGTGCATAATGCGTGAATTCCACAGTGAAACAATTTTTTTTTTCAGTAAAATTAACACGAGATAAAAATATAAATACTTTACTTGTTAGAGAGAAACAAAAAAAATTCAGTAAAATTTACTGGTAGTAAGCGGGGAAAATGTTGCCATAAATAGTATGAAACTCAATAATTTTATGGCAACATTTTTTTGTCTTTATCACTTTAACGTAATTTTAATATGTATACTCTCCTCTTTTCGGTTTCCCAGTATTTTTTACAAAGAGTGACAAAGACAACAAATGTTGCCATAAAAAGTATTGAGTTTCATACTTTTTATTGCAACATTTTCCCCAGTAAATGTTACTGAAATTTGTTTTTTGTTTTTTTTTGGTACGTGGCGAAATTATATTTTTATCTCGCTCTTTTTTTTACTGAGAAAATATGTTTCATTGTGGAATAAACGCTTTACACCCCATTTACATGCGACCAACATTTTTCTTCTGCAAAAGGAAAAAGATATAACATTGACTTTTTGTACATGAGAGGCAAGAAAAGAAATATATCCCAAGAAAATTTTGCTGATGATTTTTAAGCCACTACATCGCCAAAACCACTACAAAATGTTGCCATAAAATATATTTGATCTGAGTATTTTTATGGCAACATTTTTAAAATTTACCAAAAAAAATATTTCGTATATATAAATTTTGAGGATTCATAATAAAAACAGACGCCATAGATAAAAATGTAAATTTTGCATTTGAATTCATTAAAAATAAATTAATAGTGATCCTATAAAAAATTATAGCATTACTAAATATGTTTATTTCTTTCTTTACCAATTTGTAGAAGAACACAATTTTCTACGTGTAAATGCCCCATTAGCGGCGGAATGAGCTGTGCGAGCTAAACTATGCTAATAGAAACTACATTTCTCGCTTAGCTTAGCTGAAATGTGCAACAGGCCTTACTCAGGTGTTTGATAAAAACCATTTTCAAATAAATCACGTAAAACAAAACAAAAAAACTGTCAACCAAAATAATCATAAATTATTGCTATGTGCTGCAAAATGCCCCACTATAAAATTTTAATTATATGCTAAGAGGTAAGAGACGAAGAAAAACCCTTCGTGTTTCCGCACTATGTGTAGTGGCACAATATTTGCTGGATAAAATTCTTCTTATTGAAAATCTTGGCATACTTGGACGCATCAGTCATACAGAAACACTACCGATTTTGAGTATTCACGTCAAAATTTAACCATTGAATTTCGATCAGAGTTGCATTGGAAACCTTCTTTTCATAGAAATCAAACAAAAAGTTCATTCAAAATACACCGTAAAAAGATGCGGATGGTTAGAAAATCATCAAATCCGAATTGAGATTTGTACTCCTGTGTCCGAGCGAAAAAATTTATTTCTACCAAAAACAGTTGTCACACTTTTCTATGAATTATCTATAAAATATAAAAACTATAAATTTATTTACAATTAATATTAAAATTATCAAATCAAAAATGAAAAAAGTGTCTTCGGTGTATCTGATCAATTCAACGTGAACGGTACGATGTGCTCTAGCGTAAAAAATTGGATTTACTAAACGCTAGTGAATATCCCCACTATGGGAATTTTATTGAATTCGTTTGTCGTTTTCCTGATAGTTTAAAATAATTTGTTTACTTTTAAAATTTAAAGTGCTTACCTAATTATTTTATTTCCCGGTAGATGTCTCAAACGCAACTTTGACTTTGGCCAATTGTATAAAAATAAAACGACTTTTCAATGTAATCTTAATTTCATTTATTATCTTTGTTTTATTTTTTTATATGTAGTCGGACTCAGGGCGTAGTAAAGCCGGTGAGTTGATAGAAACAATTTTCCGAAATTCATGAGCCAAGCTTTTCAGTTAGAAAAAATTATTGTACTGCAAATATTGTTCGTAAATCGTGTAGTGTAAAGCACGCTATTTAAAAAATTCAGTGGACTATTATTTTCTAAGACTGTTACGCTCGCTTTGTTCTATGATACAATAAAGCAGAATTCATACTAATCTGCATTAACATTGTCCGGACAAATTTTATTGAGCGTATTGAAAAAGCATAGAAATCAACCAATTAAAACAATTTTCCGGTCAACAAGTTTTCTGAGTTGCAACCACCATTTTTTTCGCGGGAATGCGTTTTAGAAAGGGGTTATATGAAATTACTGGCAATTAGTCCCATGCAATTTCTTCCCCAAAAATGTCTGTTCCGAATACGTGTGCGTACTTACAATATTTTAGAAAAGTTTGGGCCCCGGGGTCTACAGGCGCCGGAACAAATTGTTTCTAAAATTAGTTTTTTTTAAATATTTACGGACGTGTTTGAATCCGAAGGGTCCATTCCCTGGATCAAGGGTATCCTTTTAAGTTTCCACAACATTCATTCAATCGGTTTCAAATTTTGCCAAGAGATTTTATATCAAAATGAGCAGGTTTTCGTAATATTCTTGAAGGGGCCCCTGGGTCTAGGCGGTTCCACAAACTTTTCCCAAAATTGCCTACAATTCGAAATGGAATCGTCTTAGTGAACAGAAAAGAATACTGCCGACTCTGAAATATTGTACGAAACGTCTTCTTCTAAACGATCATCGAAGCAGAACGTCTTTTTGTACAGCTGCTGAAACAGGTAAAAGAGAGAGTTCTGAGAGTGTTTAATAATAATTTAATAGAATGATTTCGTTTTGTGATATACGGACAAGAGCAAATATATTTGAAATATTTACACTGCTCGAGATTTCATAAAACGCTTAATTTACTATCGTTTAATTAAAAGCCCTCCATCGACGCAAAATTAGGGTAAATAATAAACAATTTAACATATACTGCAATTAAAATTTAGAACAGATTGTGTATTTTGCAAAAGGTTAGGGTACTAAAAACTCGTAATAGACAGCGCAGGGCTTAAACATGTATTTTAATATTGTTTTATACAAGTCTAAGTGCAGGCTATGCTTTAAGTTGCGCCTAAATTTATGCATCAATTAATGTTTTGACTCAAGCTAGGCTAAATGGTGATTGCATTTAATAAATAATTTAACATCGTTTTGTAAGAGATATCCTGATGAAAATAATGAAAAATAAGCTGGTCCAAAGCCACTCTTCTCGGTGTTTTGAAGGTCCCTGATTCCAAAAATGCAAAATACACGGCTTATGCGACCCGACCTTTCTTTTTCAAAACTTGTTTTGTTTTTAATTCAGCGAATTAAGAAGCTTTAAGGATCTCTATATCAAGAGAGTCGGGTACCTTCCATAAGAAAGCAACCATAAAATCACCCAATACCACGATATTGCTTTACATTTTCCCTCTTAATCAGACAAAAAATTTTGATAGAAATTAAGTTCAAAAATCCTCCGTTTTGGCGCTGGTATCTACCAATTTCTCGTTTATTATAGAATATGTACTTTGGTCGTATATGTTTGAAAAAGTTCCGAAGTGACATATCATTTCAAAGGTCTTTGAGATAGCACCAATTTAATCGGCGCTTTAGTTCATAAATCGACCGTTTCGGCACTGATATCTAATTATTCAATTATCATATAGTATAGTAAATCATTGAAACGGTTTTGAAGAAGTTTTTTGAATGATCATAGTATTCAAAGCAACCGTTGTCGTACTTGAATCAGTTCTAATTTTCCTAGCATATCATTTGGAAGGTCTTAAAGAATGTCACAAATTTAGCTGAAGTATATTAGTACTCAAAATTACCATTGTGGCGCTGATTACCGATATATTTTTGCTCTTTCTGATACGATCACGTGGCATATCGGATTTTGAGGTTTTGGACGGAAGAAAATTGTTTTATCAGCAACTCATTTCACAAATTCAGGGCTGGTAGGTTGGTTCACAAATACAGGGCTGGTGGTTTTAGGGCTGGTATTATTCCATTAGTTAGAATTGAATAAGTCGAATCGAAAAAGTGAAAGTTGTATCATTTTTGCTTTTCGAAAATTATACAACATACCACCATTCGTCTTTTTTCGAATTTCGATTCGAAGTGATAGTACAACATACCGCCCGCCCTAGAACTTATAATTTTTCGATCTTTTATTTGCAACCAATTTTCTTACTTGAAATTTACGATACTTTACAAAAATTTTCGGGTTTGCTAATTTCCACACCGAAGTTTTGATTATCTCGTGAGCTTTCAGCCCCTAGCACTTTGGTCATTTAAGATAAATTCTACCGAGTTCTGAAATCCGTTTTACTATAGAACTTTAGTTGTTTAATATATTTATCCATTCTTCAAGGCCACCGCTCTTGATAAAATTATCTGAGTCGTACAACCCTTTCCTATAGTTTGAAAGTAGTTTATAAGTCCGTAAATGATTAAATCATATCCCATATCTTTGTACATGGATCTTGCATCACCCTATATACGATACGTTAAAAAATTAAACATAATAAATTCTTAATAAAATATATGGTTTCTCTTAGCCCCCGAATTTTTTTGGTCCATCGACCTTTCGTTTATTATCTCTGATCTATCACGTATAATTACACAAAACGCATTTAAATTTATCACAATGGGGGTTGTGTTACATCTTTTTTACATCAATAAACTTTCAAAACACAACATATTCTCCACATATATAGTGATTCTACCACACACTTATCATTTTCATAAAATCGCAACATAAAACATATAATTTTTCTTCAAACATACGTAATATGTGTTTACCAATCAAATGTAATTTTTATAAGATTTTCATGTTCATAATTTTTTTTATTTTATTTTTTAGCCAGTAGCCGTATTCTTATGTATATTTTTATAAATCGATGCTGCGATTTTATTTTTATAAGATGATTTCTTGTCTTATAACAAAATATTTATACCATACTTTAAGCTGTGTACATGTATAATCCCTTTTTAATGGTTTGCGATCAACAGCAATAAATATTAGCTATTTAGGGAAATGCATACGTTATTAATTAACACATTAATATTATAAACCGATTAACTAAATCTTATTCCGTTTTGTATTGTATTTTCAGGTTAAAGTGAACGTGCTGGATAAAAATGATAGTCCGCCAGTATTTCGTGACGTACCGCTCATGTTCACTGTTTCTGAAGACCTTGGCATTGGACAATCGGTCGCAACCATAATTGCCACCGATCCCGATACAATCGGCGTTTTAGAATATTCATTACTATCGGGTGATGACGGTAAATTTATGCTAGAAAAAGATACAGGTGTGCTAAAATTACGTGACACACTGGATCGCGAAGTGAAGGATGTTTATAAATTAAATGTACGTGTTGCCGATGGAATACAATCAACACAAGAAATTGTTACGTTACAGGTAAGAAAATATTTTTTATTTATACATTTTGAATACCGCACCACCTTGGTCATTTACCCCCTTCCATATTTGATATCACTTGGAAAAAATCGCGCGCGCACTACCTAACACTTTTTTAATTATTAATTTTTGGTAGTTAATAAAAAATTATTTTGCGTGATTTATTAAAAAAAATCGCTTCTTCATTTTATGTGTTAACTTAAAGAATTTATCGTACATAACGTATACATATATTTTGATAAAGTAGCGTACCATGTCATCAAGGAATAAATGCGCAAGGTTTTGAAAAAAAAAGAAAATTGGATAAGATCCAATTTCATCTTAGGCTTAAATGTTTATATATACAGGAAAATAATAAGAAGATGACGCGAAGAGTCAAACAAAATATCAAAATAATTGTTCTAAAGGCGAAGATTATATTTTGGGGTACCAACGGAATCAAATTTCAGTTTAAAATACTTGAATGTGTAATATAGGAAAGGTATCTAAAAGTTGGAAGAGTAATATTAACGAGGAATTCACTGGTTTGTGTCTCTTCGAAGCTACTCTATGTAAAACTATTCATTCAAATCTATCACGAGTTCGTTCAAATTCCCTACCAATATATGGTACTTTTTCAAATAGAGAACATCATAATTAATTTGGTTCTGATTCTGAGGCATTTCTCATAAAATTTATTTTTATAAATTTCCTACAAGCTCTATGGTACCACAATGCGTAAATAATTGTATTTCGAAGTGTTTTACATGTGGCTGTATTATATCGGGGTGGTTCTTCGACGAGACTATATTACAAATTGATTGCTGATGATTTGCGCAAGGGTAAATCAAAAAATATAACTATTATTGTAAATGCGGGGGAGATGGTACACCTTTTTTTGTTTCTTTAATATTTTCCAAATTAAAAGAACTTTTTAATCGAGGTAAAAACAAAAATAAACTTTATTCAAAATATCAGCAAATATACTTCATAAAATAAAATAAATATATAAATTCACATTTTTAAATAAAAAATAAAAATCTAGTCAAAAGTGCCATATCCCCCTGTAGGGTGGGTGATATGGCACTTTAGGGTGGGTGATATGGCACGTACGTTGTCTGATATGAGGCTAAGATTTTCGTTGCCACATTTATTGCATGTGATTGCATATGATGTGCACGTATCGTGCGACCATTGTTTGCAAACAATGCACTGTACCCAGTCATCCCTTTTTGTGGTAGCACTATTTTCTTCACCGCATCCTGCGCAGTTGTTTTCCCCAAAATCTTCTGGGCCGGAAGATTTGTCGTGTAGCGATACATTTTCATCTGTGGATGATGATACATCAAGAGTTTTTAATACAGGTTTCATCGTACCTTTTTATTGTTCTTGTCTCTTCTTTCCGTTTTTATAGTTCATGGTTCTGCTTTCCGTTTCGTCGACTTCAATTTTTGATTTAATAGATTTTCTTTAGACGTCAACACACGAGCCGTTTGCTTTCTGGGATTAACTCTGGAAAGCTTAGAGGTAGATGGAATCGGAGAAATAATGCCAAACATTTTTCCAGGAGTAATATTAGTAGTTTGGGAGACTTCGATTAATGAATTTACTACCACCTGGAAGTGTGAAAAAAATATTAAAGTTAGGTCTTTGCCCAGGTAAAGCTATAAACTGATTAATACTTTTGCATTTTGTTTCGGAGAAGTCGTTTCATTATTCGGAATCTCCTGTTCTCGATTAATCTCTAAGAAAGCGTAACTAGAATAGCACCCGGATTGAATGGGCATATGCCACATGACATGCTGCAAACGCTGATATTCCGTTATTCGTTGTTGCTGAGCCATCCCACGCATCTGAAAGAAGCTTTCCAAATTGGGGTTGTTTCTAACAAATAAATTGCACGCAGAATAATAACAAGATTTAAATACTTTAAAAGTAGCTCTATTCAGCGGCTGTAAAAACTGAGTAGTATGAGGTGGGAGGCACAGTAGAACAATCTCATTTTTAGCTGTAAACTCCAACATTTTGGCATTGCTACAATGAGAGGAGTGCCCATTTAAAATTAATAGAGCTTTTCCGTTTGCTTTTCTAGGTGTGAAGTGGTTTTTTAACCAACTGAAAAATATTTCGCTAGTCACATAAGCTGACTTTTCACCCATGTATACGTGCAACCCCGGGGGCATGCCAGCCTCAAACTCTTTTTTTTCATTTTTACCTGCAAAATTAAAAATAAATAAATATTGCTTGATGTAGATATTAAAAACTATGGAACATGCAACGAACCTTTAAAAACACACGCCGGTGGTAAAAAGTTTCCCTCGGCATTACAGCAAGCGATTACTGTTATAGTCTCACCCTTTTCAGCTAACGTTATTGCTGCTACGTTTTTTGACCCTTTTTCTGCGACTACTAGCTCTGGACGATTATTCAATTATCCATATTGTAGATATTGTGAGGTATCCCCATCAAATAATTTTCTGTCAATACACTTTCTAATAGATTAAAGTACGCTTTAACCTCGTCACGGTTCATTCCAAGTGCATGAGCTTGCGAAGGTCCTTCTGATTTTCTCATGGTCAATGTTTGATGGCGTTTTAAGAACAGTTCGAACCACCCCTCCCAGCTTTTTTTATATCACGGCAAAATTAATGTTCGATTTTATACCTTTCGGCAATCCCGTACGCCATTCAACAAACTTCTGCTTGCGTTGGGGCAAAGCCATAAGCCTGCAATTTTTTTATGTGGCTCACCATTTTTAATTCAACTTCGTCGCCCAAACATGAGGAAGATCCTAATGAGAGTTTTTTATTAGATTGGGTTTTAAGATGTCTTCTTAGTGTCGTAGAGGGTATTTTGTAATACTTTGCAGCTGCATTTATGGACATTACTTTGCGTTTGATAGTTTCAATGGCAGTTTTTAGGTCATTTTCCGACCAAAAACCCCGATTTGCGTTGGGCTTTCGTTTATATATCGTTGGCATTTCTGTAAGAAAATTTTTCAAAATAAGAGCTGCTGCACAAAATTAAGATTAAAGAAAAGCAGAAGCAATGAGTGAACCTGAAAAACTTGAATTATTTGCAAGGCGGGGGAAATGGTACACATGCTAAATCACCCTCAACGAAAGGTGCCATTTCTCCCTTTTCCTCGAAATTCAATTTTTTTTATTTTAGAAAAATACACTTATTCGTCATTGCTTCTCGCACTAGTACAGACTAAAACACTCTTCTACATATTTTTATATATGAACGAGATTTAACTGCCAAATACTTACCGTAACAAAGTATCACAAAGAGAGCGTAAAATTAATTTTGGTAAAAAATAATTTTTTTTTGTTTCTCTTTTTTTTAAATAATTATCACACGCAGCGCGGCGAGAACTGTCTCCTTTGAATTGTTGCGACAAACTAAATGGAAATAAATACAGAGATATATATATAATGACGAGTTTAAGTGGGGGAAATATGAAATGCGCCATCTCACCCGCTACGCCATCTCACCCACATTTACCCTAAATCATTAGTTCCATCCAGCTGAATCAAGAATTTTTTGTGGCAAACTGGAAAATTAGACCGCCACCAAATATTTTGACAAACCGTTCGCTACTGGTCTTATATAAGACATGCCAACCTCATCCAGGTGTGTAATAAATTATGTTTGTCAGATTAGACGGAATTGGCTTCAAGCGATACGGACTTCAGATATGTAATAAAAATGTCGATTTTACCACCTTCAATAATTTATTACACCAGATCGCTATCAGATATTACGTTTATAATGTGTTACTCTATGGGCATTGAGAAGGGCAGGTCAATCTTATCGCGAAGTGTGGATTAAGTTTTTTGTGAGTCGTGAATCTATATTTGACCTATCTCTTGAATGTCTTTTGGCGGACTGGTGTAATAAATTTTTAAAAATGATAAAACCGACATTTTTATTACACATCTGCATCTTATAATCTGACTCAAAAATAATTTATTACACACTTGGGAAAAATTTACCTTTCCTCTATAAAGCTCTTGGGCTAACATTTTATTTCGATATCTGGTGGCGGTCTGGTGTAATAAATTATTGGAGGTGGTAAAATTGACTTTGATATTATTTATCTAAAGCCCATTTGGCCTGAAGCCAATTCTGAAACAAAACTAATTTAGTACGCACCTGGATAATTTTAATCTTTTAACCATTTTTGCAATGTTTTAGCTGCGTGTTTGGAGTCTCGTTTTTGTTAAGAATATTTAAATATTCGTCCTCTCGCATAATACCCATGATCCTCACTAGTGGGCCAACATTCCACCGGGTGAAGGATCCCCAGGCCATTACCGATCCGCCACCGTGCTTTATCGTTTCCGTAATATGATGTTCCTTTATTTTTTCATGTGGCCGTTTCCAGTAGTAGCACTTCCTATCTGACTGATATCGATTTATTTTCGTTTTGTCGGACCAAATCACCCGTTTCCAATCGTCATTAGATCGATTTTTATGAATTTTGTGCTTGGATAATTTTGCTGGATAAAGTTGTTTTTTTCTTCTTTACGTATGAATACAAACCTATTTTTGGCAACAACCGCCTAACTGACGACTAACTCACATTCTTACCCAACTCCTTAGCAGCTTTGTGGGGTGTATTTCTAAGTTGGTTGTTGTGGTTTATCTTTTTTTCGACGTCCTTTACAACCGTTTGATTTGCCTAAATTATTCCTGTTTCTTACATTGCGTACTGTTCTATGCCAGACATGCAACTGCGTGGCAATTTTGCTCAGAGAATATCGAGAAACGATTTTGAAATAACAAATTTTGACAATTTAAATTTTGAATAAAACTTGGAAAAAGAACGGGTTAACGTTGAAACACAATTTCACTTTAACAATAGTTGAGAAAATATAAAAACAAACAAAAAACTGTATGTAAAGGGGACGCCAAAACGGCATAATTGGCTACATATGACCTAAACAATGAATTTTAATATATCTTTTTAATTAATTAAATTATTGTTATTTTCTTAAGTATATCTTATAAACTTGAAACCTCAATTTTTATTGTCTAAATTATAAAATTACAACTATAGAAATTAAAAACTTAAAATATTTTCATTGCGTATCCATTTTTGCTCGCCACTGTACTCTCTTATGTAGTTATTTTTAGCAAATTTTGTAAAACTCCATATAAAAATCACTCAATTCGCGAAAGAAATTAACATTTGCAGGTATTGGAATCTATTCTAAGAAAAATTGGAAAATATTAAAGAATTAAAAAATTAAGATCCTGTTAAGGATTTAGAAATAGAAAAAAAAAAATTTTACTAATCAGTTTTTTATTTTCTTTTAAAAAACGCCGTTTTTACAAACAATTTGAGTGATATTTTCAAATCACTCTACTGAAAAAATAAAAATTTTGAATTATGTCACTCTTGCAGCAATTTTTTTTTATTTCCATGAGTTTACCCTTAAAACAAATCGATCGATTTTTCAGAAAACCGATTTTAAAATACCACTCAAAAATGTGTGTAAAAACGGCGTTTTTCAAGAGTAAATAAAAAACAGATTGGTAACATTTTTTTTTCTATTCCTTACATCCTTAACAGGATCTTAATTTTTATAATTCTTTAATATTTTGTAAATTTTTTTAGGATAGTTTGCAATATCTGCAAATGTTAATTTCGTTTGCGAATTGAGTGATTTTCTATTTAGTATTTTACCTAATTTTCTACAAATACCTACGTAAGGGGGAGTATGTTTTGATACAAAATATTAAAAATAAGAGTTATTGGGAATCGTTTGATTCGAATATCTTATAAATGAGTTCGTTATGTCACTGTTGCAGCAAATGAGCGATATCATGCACTCGATCCTTGATAATGGTAACTGTAATAAAATTGGGTTTTTTGTAACAAATTATGGTGTAGGTTTCATTGGGGCGGGCTAATTTGGTCGATGCAGATTTAAAAAACTGTTGTTCGCCATTTTGTACACTGTGGCATAGGGCGTTGTCTTGATGGTGTATTACTGTCTCGTGATGGTTTAGAACAAAAATTGTGTATGTGGCTAAGTCTGTTCGCTCATAGTACATAAATTAAATTCATGGGAGTGAAGTTTATGCCAAAATAACAAAATATACGCTGTGTCCCGTAAACTGACTTACATATTTATTTTGTGGTCCTAATTTTAAAGAATAAAAAACTAAAAGCCTAAGAATTTTGTATCACACTCAAACATGGAACTATCTCGTTTATTTTCGAACAGTGGCTACATCAAATGCTAATTCATATCCGTTTTGATCCCTTGTGTGCAAACCACAGGGCCAAGTTAAATAACTACAATTTTTTACAGAATTTTTGTAAAGTCATGCCATCAAGCATTAAGGCAAGCCATATTGCCTACATACGGCGTAGACAATTAAAAATTTGAAGTCGTCAATGTAAACAATGTCGAAAATGCTGAACCCATTATATTTTTTAGTTGTGTTTGTACAATTTTGTGAAATTTCGAAAATGGTCAGAAACCAATGTTAGAGTACAGCTTAATACATAGTTAAATTTTTAATCTAAATACAGAGCTGTTAAAATAAACCACTATGATTGACACGATGAAGTACCATCAATGAACAAAATCATCAGTACGCAAAGAAATGTTAAAGTTACAGTTCATGGAAGAATAAATAACAGCTATCAGAATAGTAGAAATAGTAGAAATTTTATTCCTATAAAAACCACTCAAATACCTCAATTTTATATGAAACTTGTAAATCCAGTGAGTGAAAAAGTTAATTCCATTGTACACACAAACCATTTTTATGTGGCCAACATATCTCTACGCTGCCTAGCTGCCGTAGAAATTGATGCTGAACTTTGCTAATGAAGGTGAATACAGTATTCAAACCTTCGGCATCGAGATGATGTTACCAAGGGGTGTGTAACGAAATTCCGGTTTTCAAAATCCAGGTTTGTGAAAATCCCAGTTTTCAAAATCCCAATTTTCAATCCCGCGTTTGTATAAAAAATCCCAATTTTTGGGAAATCTCGGTTTGAATTTTTGAAATTTGACATGTTGAAAAATTAGACTCTTAAATGATTTTTTGACAAAATTCAAAAATGAGTTTGCGATAAAGTTCTAGAAAATGGCCAATAGGGATGGAATTTGGCCATTTTTTAACTGATTTAGTTGACATTCGGCATCTATATAATTTTTTGAATTTGTTTTAAGGAATATTTCGTATTTTTTTTATCAAATATTAATGAATTTGCTTAATAAAATTTTTCTACATCAAAATGTATCATTGACTTGATACGTGGAGTTTTGACATTCGACTCCCACCCCTATATAATCAACTATATTCGAAAATAAATAGCAGAGTTACAAAAGTCAAAAAGAAATAAAAAACTTTGCGCAAGATATCTTATTTTTATGTTAAAATATTATGAGTCCGGCCGGCCCGAATTAATAAAAAAATATTTTTTTTAAAAATCAAGACTTTAGAACTAGGAGACAACCTAGATGATTTTAAAAACCTGGATTTTGAAAACCGTCATTTTGAAAACTGGGATTTTGTAGTACACCCGTACCAAGACGTTTCTTAGTTTGGGTTCGACCTAATGAAACATTGAATTCTTGAAACCAAAAAACTCGGTTGTCAGACTGCAGTGACAAAAGCTGCGTTTCTTATTTCCGATCTAATCGATCTGATCGATCTGAGTACTAAAAAGTTGTTTCTTATTTCAGCTCAGATCGATCTGATCAATTTTCTTGCTGTTTCTTATTTATCTACAGATTGATTAGATCGATTTTTTTGATTTGTAAAAATATTCCGATTTCTCAGATTAGTTTTAGTTTCACGTAATTTAAATTCAAATCTATATTGTCTGTCATTCTCATCATTTTTGTTTGTTTTTGCAAACGTTATTAAAATGGAAACAGGAAAAAATTTTAATTATTATTTTATATTGATTTTATTAAATAATGAAATAATTATTTTATACAGCCATATTTTTTTATAGAGTATTTGCAAAAAGTGGTACAATTTCACATTCGTGGTACAATTTCCTCAATGTAATTTAGCGCGTTAATATCCCCTTCTTCTTCGTATTCGGTCGTTCGTAATATTCCCTTCGTGTTCGTAATTTGAACCAAAATAATAAGTAGCTAATAAGAATTTATTTGTATTGATCGTGTATTTTTTGACAGTTTGATAACAGTTGATAAGTTTTTTGATCTACCAAATCTGAAACCTGTTTCTTATTTCAGATCGACCAGATCGATCTAATTTCAGATTTCAGAATCTGCTCGATCTACGGATTTAAATAAGAAACACAGCTAAAATACACAAATATTGAAAATATTGTGAACTCATACGATAATCACAATGCCTTCGCGAATTATTATACTTCGCTGCGAATACACATTGTGATTATACTTTCTATGCAAGTTCAAAATATTTTCGTTATTTTTGTATAGTTTGGACACTGCAGTCTAAAAGACAATCGAATTTTTTGATTTCAAGAATTCATTGTTTCATTATAGCTCGAAACCAACCACCAACCTCAACTTGATGTGTTTATTTAAATTATTGATCAAATCACTATCTAATGTTAATAAAATCCAATTCCTTTGCACACACAAACGATCACGCTAACACATTTCTATACAATTTTTGTTCTTCCCGATCTTGTTATAGTAACGCCGTTGTTTATTATAGGCACTGTAATCCCAAAATGTATTTGTCAAGTGGCATCATCTTCATGTTCGATGATAACAAAGGCTTCAAATTATTGCAATAGGTTGTAATTTTTTCAGGACCAAAAAGTTTATTCTTAATTATTAACTCGTAACCGGATTGAGTACGATGGAGAAAAACGAAACGGATAATATCATAAATTTGTTCGAGACTTTTATTGAGCGTATCGAACAAATGCACTTTCGGAAATGGCTCGTGTTATTTATTTGAACACTATACGGAAAACTCGTAAGGATTGATATGCGGTTTCTGTTAATACGTTCCTGGGATCCTTTGTTGCTCGCAATAATTGAAGTTGTTGCATAAGAGAACAGAAAAGCTACTCCTTACGATCAATTGGAACATCTGATCCAGTAGGTTTAGTTGGGTTACAACCGACAAAATTTATTGAAAATATTTATTGAGTCCATCATGGAGTATGTTGCGTATCGATGAGACACAAGAATCCATTGCTGACACAAACATGTATCAGCTTTCATGACTTAAGTAATCAACATCTTGGCTGATCAAGTCAGCGATCGTTTTTATTTGTTCATCATTTCGCGACAAAGCCAAAAAATTATAATTTTTAAGAGTCTGTTAAAATTAGAAAAAAAAATTAAAAATTATTAAATATTTTCTAATAGTGAGATCGCAGAAGAGTTATGTGCGGCTTTGATCTTGTGATCTCAGTGCTGATTTTTTCTCCCGCACACTCTAAAACTATGAATACATATACCTTTAATGCTTGATATTATTTATATTTTGATATTTGATCTAGTTAATCGCCTATTCAAACTGCGGCGTGATTTTCGAAACCATTTTCTGGGTTTTCATTGCTTTATGAAAGTTGTACATGTAAAGTGGGTGTTTTTAAGAAACTCTAAATTAAAAATTTTCGTTTAACTGAGTTTTTTGTTATCGAAACATAATTGATGTTGACCGATTTTCTTTTTTCTCCAATTACGAAAGCCCAGTGATCCTAGTCCAGATCACTGGGCTTTCGTAATTGGAACCACTCTTTTGAATAATGCTATTTGTCAAATATTTACCCACAACATATTTTATAATTGGTGCTTTTTGAAAGAACAGTGGACGATCGAAACGGTTATGGCTAAAAATGTGTTGACTGAACCTATACTTCAATTTGAATTTATCGGCAACTTTATCTGAACTTGTACAGATGAAAGACCCCGAAACCTGAAACCGAGATAAATCCTAGCCCGCCCCCCCCCCCCCCTGTGAGGCGGCCAAATCCCTGTATTTAACATTTTGCTTTCAATCAACCCATTTCAGAATATTTGCTAAATTTTCATCATAAACTTCTTCTCAAGCACAATTTTTTCCTCACACTGTGCTTAGAATTGTTTGTCCATCGTCACTAAAATTTGAATTTCATTTTAAATCAAACTTATCGGATGTCTAGCAAAATGACGTTTTAATTTTCCGGCAACATTGGTATATTTTATCAGTCGCTTTTTTATTCATTCCACCAACTTTCTTCAAGACTACTATGGAATTTTTAATTTCGTTACAAAAAATACAAAATGTCTGCTTTCATTTCACCGTGTTCCGAGAAATTGTCTCGTCTGATTTCTTTTATCAATTAGCAATCTTTAAATAAAGTTCAAATAACTAAATTTTATTTAAATTATTAATCAAATCGGTCTAATTTTAATACAATTCAAATCATTTTTGTAAGCAAATAAAGTTAATCATTTCTTATACCGTGTGTCTGTTTTGTCTAAATTTCCGCCTAAATTTCCGTTTATAGTAGTCAATGATAGATGTCTCTAATCGTCATAAACCAAAATGCATCTTAAGTTGGGTACTTAACTGCAAACTTAGTTCTTTTTTATCAATAGCTGCGTAAATCCCGCTTAGCTTAACTTTTGAATATAGCCTGGACAGACTGCGGCAGATTAGTTAAACTGGTTTAGCAAAATTCAATCAAGCACTCTTTGGAAAAACTTGAATTTACTAGTAGATTTTTGAATTTTTCATAGTATGTCGATATGAATTGAATTTTATTTTCTAGAGTACTTGACCGAATTTTGCTAAACCAGTTTAACTAATCCGCAGTCTGTCTAGGCTATTAGAGCAACAACTTTTGGCTTTAATTTTTTTAATGTATTTTAATTTTTCATTCTATTAATATTTATGATAGTTTTTTTTATTTTATAAAATAGAACAAATTAAATTCGATATTTTGCTGTCAAATGACAAATGTCTTTTTTTACTACAAGATGACAACGCTTTGAAAAAAATAGAAAAAATAACCGCCTTGCGGTAAACACCATAACCATAAAATGGTTTTATTTATGCAATGCGCCTAATATTCGACTAGAAATGTTTTGATAAATTGATGATTTTAAAATTATTTTGTAAATTTTAAGTAAATATTAACCGAGACATATTTCATGCCATCTATGAATGACTGGTATGAACTAACACCAATTTTTATAGTTTGGAATTCAGGCAAAAAAAAGTCGTAAATTTAGTTTTCAGTTCAGAACTAAATATCAAGCATATTTTGGTCATTCATGGCACAAAAGAATCGCGTCTGATGTTTAAATAAAATTTGGTGGATAAATTAAGAGTATGGCAGAGTAAGATACTTTTCGATAAATTTTTATTTTGTATGACGTGCAATTTGACAATAATCGTCAAAATTTTTAATTCGATGTCCGTTTGCCCGACATAAAATAAAATTTTCGTTATTATTTATAAGTTTTAAACCGTATTGTGTATAAAATTCGAATGAAAAGTTTAGTTTAGGCACAATTAAATACTTTTACTCCTAGTGACATCTATATAAATATTTCAAGAACTATTGTGCCTTACAAAAGTTTAGTTTTTAACTACTTAAGGTTTAGGTTATTACAGGTAATGACTATCGTCCATATGAAGTTATTCCATTAAGCTGAGATATTACGGATACCCTTGCCTAAATGCTTGCTATTAGATGACAGAAGTAGTTCCTGTGATCCATAGTGTATAGGACAAAATCCATCGACCCCAATTCGACGCCTTTCCATAGTAAATGGCCATTATTCGCACTAGCCCGAGGAGAATACTGCATAACAACCTCAGATTATTCGCAGGTCAAGCAAATCACCATCCGCTTCGATATCAGTTCTCTACGTGGGCCATATACCAGCTTCATAATAAGGTCGATTTTGGTTGAAAAATCATCTTTTCAGACGAACTACATTTCCATGCTGACTTTTCGATTCGAAACAGCCATACGTTAGTATAGAGAAGCCAATGCATCAACCAATAGTGACTGGTTTGTGTGGATTTTGGAGTGGTGGCATAATTGGCCGATCTTTCAGACAGAAAAAATATTAAGCATTTCTTCGGAGTTCGGATATCAATAGGAACTTCTTACTTGATGAGTTTTGGTTGGTGATAAAGAATCCACTGGAATAACTTAAAGCTTGAACATACATAACGCGCAGTTGCAACCTTTCTAGATTAAGGTTCAAATACCCAATCAAATAGTTGGAAATTCATAAAGTTTGTATTACTTTCGGGAAGACACTCGTTTTAAGTTTATATATGTAGAAACTGCCCGAAAACGATGGATAAGAGGAGTTTCTGAAGCTCATGTCATCATGTGTTTGGTCTTACTTATGTGGGACATGTTCAACGCGATCGCTTTGTTGCTTGAATTTAACAAGTTCTGATTTTGTGCGGCGGCCAACTTGAACATGTTTAAGAATTACGAAATAATCAGTTGCGTCGGTTGCATCTTTACCCTAGATGCACGCAGAAATCAATTTTTCTGTTTGAGTAATTAAAAGAGAAATGGTTCGTCTTAACTTTGATGAAATAACGATTTTAAGAGGTTTGTGATTTTTAAGTATTGCGACTTTTCGGCGTTCAAGGCCTCAAGAAGTTTGATCTTTATGGCCAAAAGCCGACGAATAAGCGATAACAGTACGGTATAACGGTGGTTATAGGCTAGTGTGAAATGACAACTATACTCTGTCTTTCGACGGACGGCTTTTATATTTCGAAATTTAGTGAGTTCACGCCGAAGACGCATTTTGATGAAGGTAAAGATCAGCCATTTGAATGTTTCATGCAACTCGTTAAGTCGGTGCTCTTTACTAACTGTGTAATGTTCTCTTAATGCAGGTTTTAGACTGTCGACTAAAAATTCTGCCTGCGCGTCACCATTGTTGCGAAATTCTCTCGGTTTTAATGGTGATTTTCAATACTCTGTAGCTCTGAAAGAAATGGAAGAAAAAATTTCGGATCGTTTTTTGGGATACCTTCATAATAATCCCATTAAGCGAATCATGACTATTTCAGAGCATTAAAACAACATAAAGATTTGTTATTAGAACAGTTTACCAGTAAATTCCCTCTAGCAGACTGTCACAAATCACAATTTTCTATTTCTACATATTTTTTTTTCAATTTCCACTTCAACATTTAAACAGCAATACGAGATTTGCCTGTAGCAGCGCGAAACATGACAATCTATTCTTACAGCTTCATATATACAGCCCACGCTAAGATAAGGATATTGTTGTAAATTTATTATTAGAAGCAACCAACTGATTCTTCTGCCCAGCTAGACAGCACAGATATGTCAAATCATTTACAAGGCATCGCATCATGATGGCATATAGAAAACGAATTAATTTTCACACACAATACTTTAGGGCGCGCATCGTTTATTTCATCATTACGATTTAACAATTTATATGTCAAAAATTAATAATGTGCCTGCCTTCACAAGCGCAACCCACATAACGTATATTACACATATGTGTGTGCACACATACCGAGTACTAAATCATAAAATTACAAACTATAAAGACATCTCGCAGTATGTTGATGCAATACTCGTATGTACCAAAGAGTATGTACCAAAGAGTAATTGCAAGATTATTTTTCAAGATATGCGGTAAATTCGCCATCTGCCCCGTCAATTTTGTATTACAAACAGTTCATAATTTTTAAAATTTCAATTAAATTATTTGATTGATCCTGGTGGTATTCGGTTTGTATGTGGTCGTACATAAAAAAAAATTATTCATAAAACACCTACGTACATACATATATGTGATCAGCATCGTCCGAACTAAAACGTACGGAGTATACCTAGATACAAAAATTAATCATTTTGTTGCTGGCTATACACGAGTACGAATATTATTTTTATAGATTTGATTGATTTGAAGAAAATTAATGAATTTTGAATATTAGTTGTACACAAAAAAAAAAATTTTATTGTCATTGTTTTGTGCGAAACCCGAATTTTTATTGTTCGCGGTGCGGTGTGGTGGTCCAAAAACAACGAAAAAAAAAAAATTATAATTTATGTTTTAATGAAAGATGGAGTAATGGTTTTCTGCGACTTATGAACCTTTTGAGAGTGCGAGGTTGTGGTTAAGCGCGATAAACACATGTGTAGATTCAAAAGTCAAAAGGCAATTAAATTTTTTCTTTTTATTAATGTGAGAGCAAAATCTTATTTCACCTGTGTATGGTATGTGTATATACCTTGTGTACTGGTTCATCCGCATATGATCAACATCTATACACATATACATATAGCATTTAAAAATCACCTCTAGGCCAAATAGTACATATGGTAGGTTGTCTTTTTAACCCACTTTTTATCAATTATGTTTTTGGTATGCGTTATCGAAGCGCGATATAGAGTGTTGAAAATGAAAAATCTCTCTCCCGCGAACGATGCATTCTGAAAGTTACATATTATTATGATGACTTTTAGGCATGGCTCAATGTAACCCTGGCTGACCTTAATGTTAGACTTAGACACATACTACTATATTTCTGCTATAATATTATGAAAATATGCCTACAAACAACTTTTTGTTGTTGTTGTTGTGCTGTTATGTATCTCAACTCCATGTTTGAAATTCGTTAATTTTTTTATGTTTTTATTATTAGAATATAATTTTTATTTTTGTTACTTCTAAACATTGAATGCCTGTCAAAAAGTCAAGATGAAGATTACTTTATGTATTTCTTTTTGTGTTAATACATATTCATTCTTTGTTTGGTATGATGGGCATAAAGAGTTTTTTAGAAAAAAAAATTTTATGTTTAGTTTTTCTTTATGGCGTTGTGTCTTAAAACATTCTGAGAAACCTTATATTTATTCAACTTTCAACAAAAGTACATATTTTCTTATAGCAACAATTAAAAAACTAACTTAAGCCAGCATTTTTGTAAATAATTATTGACATTAATTCGCGCGGAGTAAAGTTATGATTGATTTTGAAATGGCAAGAATGAGAATTTGTCTCTCATATACGTAGTACGTGATTTACGGTCGATTGTAGACAACTTTGTGTAGCTAACTAGATACATAGCTCGTGTTTTTTCTACGTTTTAGTAAAATATTGTAAATTACACAAATATTTTCTTTATTCTATTTTTATTGGCCACTAAAGTTATGTTACCAATTATTCTTAATAAAATCGATTTACAAACCATAACTTCTTTCGGTTATATATAAGGATCGTCTCCAAGAAATAATATCATTCCACAAATGGTGAAATGAACCTATCGATATTCCCCGTTCGAAGTTTTAAATTTTAAATTGGTTGAAGAGGCGAAACTCGAAAAATGTTATGTTATGTCATAGATCATGGCCCATTCGATACTGTATCACTTTGGCGCAGGACAATTGAGTATCAAGACGGAAACGTTAAAGATAAATTAAAATCAATAATACACACCGAATATCAATTGATTTAAGAGGGTCACTCGGTTCGGCCATTCTTGCAGCGCTTCGAAATCGAACGGTCGAGTATGGTTAGGACAATTACCAACATGTTGTATGAAATAATTTGGAGAGGTGAATATAAATTTGCTATCATTCCAATGGTTGTACTTGGATCAAATACATGTATTTCGGGGATAGCATAAAACCGGATTGGGAAAGATTGATTCGGCGGCTAAGATCGGCATTACAAAGACGGTTGAGATTTATTACGCATTTAAACATTGAAAAAATTGGTGAAGAATCGAATCATGTGTCCATAGCAAATTTTTCAACACCTAAGGCACACACGCAATAAACTGCCAGCAAACCAGAAGTTCAACAAATGATGCAACAGCTGGCTGTATCTCAACAATCGCCGCAGCAGCAACCACAACCACTCCAAGCTGGAATTAATTTTATATCGTAAAAACCAGAGCTTTCGATATTCTCTCTCTGAGGGAATCCTGATACATTGTTAGTTGCCGTATTTAAAAGTTGAGCAAAAAATTCACGTTAGTTTTGTTATATAATTGCCGTATTTTGTGGCACCCGTTGTTCCGGATCAGTTCAAATTTTATATGGAAAACCTGGGGCCCTATTCTTGAAATCGGTGGAAATTTTTATGGAAATCGGAATACAATTTGTTATGAAATTCTTTATGTTACTAAAGTTTTTCGCCGGCTACTTTAATCATTTTTTAAATTTCTTATCTTTTTTTAAATTAAGAAACATAATTTTTTCCCCATACTAACCAAAAAATTCTGACTAAGTAAATCGATACGGAATTATTCGCTAGTAGGTAAATACTATAATAGAAAAATTGCATACAAATTTAAAAAAATGATTAAAGTAACCGGCGAAAATTTTTAGTAACCTAAAACATTTCATAGCAAATTGTATTCCGATTACGGAAATTTCCACCGATTTCAAGAATACGGTGGATATTTCCGCATGCAGATTATAATTTGCATTAAAATTCTTTATAGTATTCGATTTTTTCGTGGGCTACTTTAATCGTTTTTTCAAATTTGGTTGCAAGTCTTCTATTATTTATTTCATTACTAAACAAAAATCGGTGGAAATTTCCGACTGGGTAAATCAATGCGTATTTATTCTCCTAAATAATATAAAATTTTCAAGGAAATTTGAAAAAACGATTAAAGTAGCCGGCGAAAAATTCTGGTGTTGTGTCGCAACCAAATTTTGTCCTTGTGAAATTGAGCAGCATTGAATGGAATAATTTGCATCATTGTGTGAGATAAAAATGCCGTCTCAAATTGTCCAGTCAATATAAAATATTGGAAATTGTGAATCATCGTTGTCTGCAGACCAGCATAAGTTCAATTTTCAATACTATCAGAAGTATGACAGTAGTTAACTACTTTTTTATTTTGACAACTACGCCGCACAATTAAATTTAGTTTTATTTTTTCACTATAGTTGTGTTGATTTTTGAATTTTTTTCGAACTTGTACTAAAACAGCTAACTTCACTCTTGCCTTATAGAAAAAAAATTTGGAACACGAAGTGCCAACAGGGCACTGTCTTATATTTATAATATTTAATATTTGGTTATACGGTTGAATGCATTAGAAAGGTCTTCAGCTTTCTCTTACGCAAGCTATCGCCAGCCATTTTGTCTTGGTCCATACCAGTTGTGACGAAGTGGTAGTTTATGCCGTCTACCTCGCAGTAACCGCATAACCAGCCATCTTCCCAGACCTTTTCGATATTAATTGTAATTTAAATATATTTCTAATCCAACCAATGATTTGAAATTTCGTATACTTGCTAAAACTTTATTAGCTATCGATCTATTGAATAATTAGGACAGAAAGAAATATACATAGTAGTTTAGTATTATCCAGAACTACCCGTATAAAGGGTATGATACCAAAGGGCCGAATGTCAAAGGGCCGAATGTTGAAGGGCCGAATGTCGAAGGGTCGAGGGCCGATTTTTTTCTTTGTTTTTAGAAATATATTTTTTTTATTTATTTATTCAATTTAATTATTTTTTAGTTTTTGTACCGGGGCCAGTTCAAAATCCCGAATTACAAACGACCGAATTATTAAAATCCCGACAAAAGAAAAATCCCAACTTTCAAAATTCCGACCTTCAAAATCCCGATTTTCGAAATTCTGGTTTTGCTGAGATCTTAAAAGTCTTGACAAAAGTCGGGATTTTTTAAAAATATTAAATATTAAATTTTGTTTTTTATGATAAAAAAAACAAAATTTAATATATTTTTTATACCTACCTACTAGTGTTAGGTAGGTGTTATTAATAGGTTTTATATAATCCGCTCCTATGTGCGGCACGCAGTGCGACATGTTTGCTGATCCCGGGGGTGCGCGCGGCGACCTCCGGCGTGCCCGTGAGGGTTATGGAAGCCGTTAGCCTCTACAATTATTGTATTTCAACATGCCGACCCGCGGGTGCCCGAACTGATAATTTTCTTTTTAAATTGGGCTTTTGAAAATCGGGCTTTTGAAAATCGGGATTTTGAAAATCGAGATTATGAAAGTCGGGATTTTGAAAGTCGGGATTTTAAAAGTCGGGATTTTGACTTCGGGATTTTGAAAATCGGGCAAATGACCCCAACCCTTTTGTACCATATATCTATTATCCGAAGGCAGAATGTCTCAGGTGGAATTTCATGAATATCCAAACATGAGAAATAGTAAAATATAGGGTTTTCTAATAGGAATGATATTATTTTTAAGTGACGTTTCGGCCATTTGTCATGATCTGCCATTTTTTGTTTCATTGTATGCAGTACAATTTCATCATGGTGAGATATACGCAAGAACAACGTTTACAAATTATTCAGTTTTATTATCAAAATAATCGTTCTTCAATTGCAACCTTTCGTGCTCTTTTGCCATTTTACAGTCGTAGGTAATAATCGTCCAAGTGTGCTCGCTATTCGCCGAATTGTTGAAAATTTTGAGCGTCCATTTTCTTTACATAATGTTCAAGTGCCAATAAGACAAAGAAATGCTGCCGTTCAGGCAAGTGGGACTGTCAGAATTGGGACTGTCTCAAACCACAATCTGGCGGATTTTGAGAAAGGATTTGGGTTTGCATCCATATAAAATTGTTCTCACTCCAAGAACTGAAGCCATTGTATCACCGAAAACGTCGTAAATTTGCTGATTTTGCCTTGAAACAACTTGAAAACGATAACGATTTTTTTAAGAAAATCATCTTCTCCGATGAGGCTCACTTTCATCTTAGTGGTGCGGTAAATAAACAAAACTGTCGATTCTGGTACGAAGAAAATCCAAAATTGACAGTTGGTGTGGTTTTTGGTCTGATGGAATCATCGGTCCGTATTTTTTTCGAAATGAAGCTGGTAACACCGTTACTGTCAATGGAGATCGGTATAGATCGATGTTAACCAACTTTTATGGCCGAAATTGTAAAAAGTTGATCTTGACAACATTTGGTTCCAACAAGACGGGGCTACGTGCCACACAGCAAGTGCAACAATTGAATTATTGCGAGAAAAGCTTGGAGATTCAATTATTTCAAGAAATTATGATATTGAATGGCCTCCAAGAAGTTGTGATTTAACACCATTAGACTATTTCTTGTCGGGTTATTTGAAGTCATTGGTCTTTAGCAATAAACCAAACTCTCTTCAAGCTTTACAATTCAATATTGATGTGCTTTTAATGACATACGGCTTGATTTAGTCGAAAAAGTGCTCGAAAATTGGGTTCATCGAATTTGTTCCTGCAGAAGAAGTCGTGGAGGCCATTCGAATAACCTTTTATTCAGAACTTAATTGTATCGATTGTACTTTACATTAAATAAAAAACATTTCAATTTCCTTAACAATTAGTGTTTTTTTTAAAAGAAGTTATATCACTCTTATTGGAAAACCCTATACATAAATTCATATGAAATTGATTTTTGTTTAATAAAAAAAAAATTACAAAATATTCCATAAAACAACAAATTTAAAAAATTATATTTCTAAAATCAAAAAAAATCGGCCGTTCGACCCATTCGGCCTTTCGACATTCGGCGCTTTCATATATTTGTCCCTCAATGCATTCGGCCCTTCGACATTTGGCTCTTTGATATTCGGCCCTTCGACACATTCGGCCCTTCGACATGCGGCCCTTCAACCTTCGGCCCTTCGACACATTCGGCCCTTTGACATTCGGCCTTTTGACACATTCGCCCCTTCAACACATTTGGGCCTTCGACATTCGGCCCATTGAAATTCGGCCCTTTGTACCCATAATACGAAATTTGACATTTTTGCATATCTCGATATCATTTAATCTGAAAAGTGGGAGGAATTGACCTTAAAAAATGTAAAAAACATAATGGCTGTTCATTACAGTTATCTGATAATGGTTTATTATTAATTTAAGCAAGACTTCCGAATTTCCCTTGTGCAATAATTACATTTTCTCATATTTCCATATGTGCCTTGATCGGTTGTTATGTTGACCGGAACGCTGAATCTAGAAATGTAGTTAGGCATGAACCAACGTCATGATAAATTTGATTATGTAGTGATTTGAAGCCAAATTCTCCTCCTTCACATTCCTAGGGACTTGGTGATCCAACCCACTAGAAACTAGAAGAAAATTCAGTGCCTTGGCTACCATCACCAAGTAGGAATCAAGAATGCGATCGGCCACCTGATTTCCTTTCGCACAGTTGTTTATACAACCCAACATTCAAGTCTCTACAAAGAATAAAATCACTTTTTCATTCATCCTTGAGATAATAACTTCAAACATGATATTTTTGTTCCTTATTGTTCAACTGTGATTGTAATGGTTGAGTTTGTTGTCCCTGTGGTTGTTGTTCCTGCTGCTTTTGCTGTTGTTCCTGTGGAGGGTTTGAGTTGTTGTTGTGAGCTTTGTGTATTTATGACATTTTTAGTGTGTATTATTTGCGTATAATCGGAATTACTGTGCTTTTCAAATTTTAATTTGTCGACTGTTTTTATTTTGACTATTTCAGTTTCGCGTTTAGACACTCGACAATGTTTGATATTGCTTTGGTGGCCTTCTTCACAATTCACGCATTTAAATGTACTCAGCCATGTAGAGCATGTGTGGTGTTGCTTTTCACTATATTTATAACATACCGGATGGTTTATGCCATTAAACTGAATAAATCCGGCTCGCACATACTCAGTAGGTAGTATCAATCACGAACCTGGTTTTATCGTCAATTACTCCCAGCTCCTTGCAACCATCTCAAATTCCCTAATAATCCAAATGTATTAAATCGTGGCAGAACATTTTTCCGTATAGGAATAGTCAAGGTCGAGTGCTCCATTACTTTAATCGGTGTCAATTGACCACAAAATTCCGCTGCAGTTCTATTTTTTTGACACCAGTAGTCAGCCCAGATCAAGGGCTGTTGCGTTTTGATAATACCGTTTGTTATCTTACCAAGCGCTTTTTATGTGTCAAACGGAAAATATTTGCTAAATCGCATCTTTGTTTCTCATACCTGATAACATAGTTATTATTATCAATATCAGGTCCCAACCGTTTAATGCGAATTTCTTCTATTTTCTTCCGTTTCGAGCGTTTCTTGTTACGTATTTCCCAACATCCTGAACGGAGAAAACCTATTAGAACTTGTGAACATATCGCCGCCTTTTAAGGGCCTAATTCAACACTTATCTGTTGTATCACCCTGTAGTTGTTTGTTTACAGAAATATAACCTAAAATTAATGTTTGTATTTTTATATTTTGCGAATATATCGCAACATCTTACAAATGTTTGAAGGTGCTATCTTGAGTGCGTTTGATACCATTCGAACTGCAAAGTGTTGCCTTCTATGAACTGTATTTTACACTATGTAATGTTAAATGTTGAAAATATACGCGAAAATAATTCTCTTTGGGAAATTGTTCGAATTTGCCACCGCCTTAAAATTTGTTTGAAGTAACGACACCAACGCGGGCGATGACAGGTATTCACAAATTTAAATATTTGAATCGATTGTTACGAGATAAAGAACTGTGACGAAAGAAAAGAATAAGGAGCAACCAGGTGCTCAAGGAAATAATGATAATTTGTGGCAGCTGGCCGACGTCACAGGTAAAAAGCATAGCAGCGAGATTGCTGGCCCAATCATTTGTTATTAGAAAAGTGTGATCAAGAAACGAAACGAGCCTGGGCGCTATACAATGATTCACTATTAAGGAACTGGTGAATTTCCTGACCAACCACGTCAATTCACTAGAAACCGCAGAAACCCCTTGCAAAAGAAAGCTGTTATCGTATGTGAAGGAGTCCTTGCTAGGAAGGTTACAAAGCAGGAACATAACATATTTTATTACATAGAAAAAGTTAAAGGGCCGACTTTGGAGACTACAGATATAGTGAAGATGTGTAGTTAAATGCTTCGATCTTAAACTAATTAATATTTCCAACCACTGGTGTGAGAATATCTGATGGATTTGGACGATCACCAACTTGTAGAGCGTTACTTGATACGGAATCGCAAATATCGATCTTCGATGACAAATTGGCGAAAAAATTAAGCTTGTCTAGAAGTACTGGCCGAATAAATATAACCGGAGTGGGCGCGCTTAATGTAGTAAGCAGAAGTTTTACTAATATTGAATATCGGACCCATGTATGCAGAAGATGAAACAATGAACAGTAAGATGCTTATGGGATTGGTTTGACTTGACTTGACCTAATTTTAACCGAAAGTCAACTTTTAATTTATTACTTGGAGCTGGTTTATTTATTAAATCTGTCAGAGATGGACGATTGGTTGACAATACTCCAGCTAATAGAATAAGTTAGCCGACTCCTTATTCTCCTTAAATAAAACGACGATAAATAATGAAACAAGATTTGTGATTAAACTTCTTTTTAAGTTAAACTGTGAATTCATTGGTAATTTTTCACAAAAGATTGTGGCCACTAAACCTAAAATTTAAGTCGGGAAAAGTTGAAGAAATTTTAAGTTCTGCTGAGTTTTACTTAACTGATACCACAAAACGACAGTTTTTGTCTGATTCGTCGAAAGAGCTTGAGCCCCCTTGGGTGTCTGGCTCCAAGTATTATCATATCAAAAACAGTTTTTAAGAGTTTTAGATATTAAATTTCGACTAGGATGACGTATTACCAGCCGAAATCCAGTTGAAATGGCGAAAGCTTTACAAAAAGTTTCAACAATTTTGTAAGCTGGGAACTCTTCGATGTATTGGCGGAGAAATTGTGAATTGCGTGAATTGTTTAAAGAAGAAGTTTCGAAATTATTTGAAGTAGTTAAGACTGCATCGGTTATTCCTGCAGCGAAAATGAAAGCTACAGGCAGACTTATTGATAGTATTAGCATACCTAAGCGCACATCCAGCAGAAAGGAAACAGTTTGTTGCGAACAGGGTAACTGAAATTCTTACGCTAAGTTCACGTATATATGGGGGAGCTTCGAGCAGCATTTCTCCTGGTAAATTATTAAACATTGAGTTGTGGTGGTATAGCCCCTGGTAGCTTTGATGTAGTGATAAAACATGTACAAGAACATCTGATGACATCACGTTGAACTCTCATCTGGGTCTTCAATAAACAGTTTTTCTCGAGGGGAGGAGGTCGACTTCTATATAAGAATATTAATTTTTATATTGCTATCGAGTTTTCATGTAAAATTCATTTTTCCGATGTCCAACAATACCAGTATTCTTAACAATACATCGACATACCTCTAGTAAATACCCGGTGCTCCAATTCGTAATTAAATTCCATTCAGATGCCTGAGGCAATCGTAACCGCAACTGCTCATATCTGCGTATTATGTTCGTGTATTTTTATGGTAGACCGAATATAATTGATTCTCCTCGAACCCAACTTATAAATGTGCAACATCATTTTTATGGAGGGGCATCTTTCTAAATTGTTTTAACGTCATCGTTCGCGACAATATGAAAAATTATCGTATAGAGAAATTTTTTTTATTCCGCCGCTCATTTTTCTGATATGTAACAAAATATTATCATTCAAAATTTTCGAAATCGTAATTCCTATCAGACATTTGCTGTGTTTACTCCACAGCTAAATCGACAATGCTACAAATGACATTTTCATAAAAAATCCAAAATTTAGAATTGATTGTTTCGCGGCAGTTGTTTCAACTAAGATTTTGTCAAAAAAGTTATAAATTAAAAAAGTTATAATTAAAAAGTTATAATTGACCTGCATCTTATTTTATTTGCCTCGCGAGGCCTAACAACTTTTATACGACCGAAGCTTTGGGGCGTTTGAATCGGGTGGTACTGGGTTCAAATCCCGATAGGGACAGGATGCAAAAGGAATTTTTTGTCAACAGATTACGATCTGTGAAAAAATGGAACACAACTATGACCCCCTGCCGGAGTGCAAAAGAGTTGGAGTGCTTCGGCCCCAGAACAGATTGCCAAGATTACGTGATTTCTAAGATAATTTGAGCTGCAAATGATTCGTCAAAACGATAGAAAACACACAACCACGATAATTTTACTTAATGTCGAGCTTCCGGAACAGTTAAATAGTTGACCTTAACAAACGAACAAATTCTCCCAAAGTCCAATTAAGTTTATTAATATTTTAAACTATAAAGAAATTAAAACGAAAAAATCATAAAATCACATAAGCAACAAATTCATGTCACATACACAACAATAAGTAACAAAACACAAAATTCCCACCCATTATGAGCGCAACTCGTTCATTTCACACTCAAACGAATCAAAGGAAATAAATTTTAACAGTTTTTTTTTTATGCGATTTCTAATTAAGATGCTGATCACATGAAATCCCCTTTTAACACTTTTGACATGGTACCCATGAAAAAAATAAATTCTTAAAATTATTCAACAGTTATAAATCACCATAAAATTGTCATTTCCAGTATATAACAAGAACGGTGTGATTTATTAAGTTGAAAGTTCAAATTTGTGTAAATATTTTGTAATAATGCGAAATATTTTTTTTTTATTTGCAGGTTACTGACACGAACGATAATCCACCGATATTTTCGGAACCAACATACTCATTCGATATACCGGAAAATACGCCACGTGGTTATCAAGTTGGCGTAATTTCGGCCACCGATCCAGATTTAGGTGCAAACTCAATGTTATCGTATACCGTGATATCGGACTGGGCTAACGATGTTTTTTCGTTAAACCCGCAAACCGGAGTGTTCACATTGACCGCTCGCCTCGATTACGAGGAAGTACAACATTATATTCTGGTGATTCAGGCGCAAGATAATGGATTTCCAAGCCTATCGACCACATTAACCGTGTACTGTAACGTTTTGGACTTAAACGATAACGCACCCGTTTTCGATCCAATGAGTTATTCAAATGAAATTTTTGAAAATGTTTCAATTGGAACGGCGGTTGTAACCGTGAGTGCAACTGATATTGATTCAGGTAAGATTTTTTTTTTTGTTTTTGTTGTATGCAATAGGTAATTTATTATTATTTACGAAAGCCCTGTGTTTATTCGAAAATCGTTTCTTTAGCTGTTTTTTTTTGTAAATGTCCTTGAGGCGATGAAATATCATTATTTTCTCATCTTAAAGGTTTATGTATAGGTAAAACAAATTTTTTTTTTTTTTTATTTTTTAAATCTCACACGCAAAATTACAGTTTCTTGTATAGAGATTAAATTTTTGTTTTGTATTTAATTTCTTTCTGAATTTTTCTGTAAAAAAAGAAAAATTGAATGTATCAAAAATGAATGAAAACAAGAGGCGGTTACCTGTACCTATATATATATATATACAATGTATAGTTATAGAAGTTTTCTTAATTTTGTTTCTTCATTTTATATTTTGCTTAATTACCATTTCTTTTAATGGCTCTCCAGAGTATTTATTATACGTGGTTGTATTGTACTTGCGTTCTTACATATACAAAAAATGGATAGAGGAAACTTTAATTTAATGATTTTTCTAATTTGTATATAAGATTTACATTATCTTTTGTTTTCTTTACATTACCTTTCAAGAACATGAAATCAATTCACTTCACATATCAAATAAGTTGAGAGAATAAATAGAAAAATTATTGTAATGGTAATGATAAATTTAATATTCTCACACTTAAAATGGAAATTTATTTTATAGAAACGTATACGATTGAAAAATGTAATCAATTTAACTTTAAGGAGTTTCTATTAGGCCGGGCCCATAACAACTCTGCTGTTTCGTGTGTTACTTATCATCGACCACCTTGGTTACCAAAATTTTTATATTAATTGGTCATAAAAACGAAAGTATAATCATATACAAATTGTGTAACAGTACATGACATTTTAAAATGTCTTCGAGACATTCACTCAGTTTTCTAAACACCAATTTTCACTAAGCGCTCGATCATTCATTAAAAAATTTGTTTACAGTTGTTCTTGATTACTATCGTTCGAATGATGATGATGATGATGATGATGACGATGATTATAACATGATGACGAATTTTTGTATATTTTTATGTTCTCTTATTTTCATTTTTTTGTTGTGTTTTGCAAGAAGAAAAGAGGCATAATGATTGATTACATATGAGGTCGAAGCATATGTGAAACTAGAAACACAAAAACAAAAAGAATTGGATATAAGTATTGGTCTTGTTGAAGATCCCAATATGTTTTTAAGTGTACATAGTTCATGGTGAATACGCATGTTGGACTACTTCGAAATTTCCAAACGATTTGTCGAGTGTGTGACTTAGATATCACGGCCGTTTACCCATTATTTTAATGCTGAGTGTTTTCTGTATCACCCTTGGAAAATCTGTACGCGGTAATTTTTAAACTAAGCTTGATTGGTAAATGACTAAAACATTGTTTTAGGTACAATTAAGTAAAATTTACTTGAAAGATGTTGTAAAGTTTATAAAAGAAACTTTAAATGACTGCTAAAATTAATTTACTGTTTCCTGTTGTCTTTATCATATAAATTACACCCTTTCCAGTCTGGATGGTCATTTTATAAGCCAACCTAGAATAAATCGGTACGCACAAAAAATGATAATTGAAATATTGATTTTTAAAATATTTAAAAGCGCCCTCAGGAAAGCTTGCACGAATGAGACAGTTGTACGGGGCTCCCGAATATAATAATCCATTATTTAAAAGGATCGCTAAGCAAACCGATAACAGTTTAAGTTCTGCATGATTTACACAGTTTCGATCAATTTTAAAATCAACTAAAATTTTGACAACTTTTCGTTCAGAGAAATCTAAAATTTCCCTATGTTTAGTAGAAACTCTCCCAAAACAAGCACATAAATGAAATTATCCCACGATTCTACCCCAGAAAATTAAAATAAATCATGAGATAACACAAATCAACAAAAAACACAAAATGTGCTTTTATGTGAATGAAGTCAGCCCGTTCCTTTTAAATTTGGTGAGTTTTAGCCATATAACCGTTATATCTAAGGAATTCGTATTTGAACTAAAATTACATTTGACACGTTAAAGTTATAAACTAGTCGGTTTAAGTTGCCACGGAATACCCTTGTGAAGTTAGACCAAAATTTCATCCCAGAAAAATAAAACATACCATCCGGTAACACTAAAACTGCAATGATATCCAAGCCCAAAAATAGCCTAGTAATTTATTTCAAATTTTAAAAATTAAAACATTAAAATCAAAATTAAAAATTATGTAAAAATAATAAAAGTTTAAATTAAAACAACTGAATCGGTTTAGCACTGTGTAGCAAAGTATGTCAGCTCGTTGATTCTCGGTAATAACTAAAAAATTTCTACATAACATAACAGTGACTGGATGTGTCACAAATGTCAAAATATTTTCCGTTTTAGAATGGATGATTTTAGTGAATGCAGAGTCGATCTTTTAGAATCACGAAGAGCCGTGCTCTAAAAACATGCTCAATAAAAGGCCATTGACGGAATGTATTCTAAGAGACAGCGGGTCGTAGTTATAAGTTCTAGTTCTTTATGGAACCAAAAAGAACCGGTCTGGTCTGTTGAGATATATCGGAGGCCAGTACCGGAATGTATTCTATTCAAAACAATGTTGCACTAACTATTTAGATCTAGTATAAATATCAAGCTGTAGAAAATTTTTAGTTATTACCGAAAATCAACGAGCTGACCCACTTTGCTGCACAGTGCTAAATCAGTTTAGTTCTTTCAATTTAAACTTTTAAAATTTTTAATTTTAATGTTTTAATATTTAAAATTTGAAATAAATTATACTTCTGGGCTTGGATATCATTGTATCATCGTTTCCGTGTTACCCGATGTTTTTTTATGTTATACTGGGGTAACTTCACATATACACCACTAATTTTTCTAAAAGTAAGGCGTGATTGTAGCCATTTCAAAACTAAATAGCCTTAATCCAACATGCGAAGTAACTTTACTGTGTCAAATGCAATATTTGCTTAAATACGAGTTCTTTAAATATATCGATTGTATCGTTAAAATTTGCAAAATTTAAAAGGAACGAGCTAACTTCACACAAGAGCAAATTTTGATATATTTTAATTAGTGTTACCTGATTAATTTTTTTTTTTTAATTTGTGGGGTAGACTCGTGGGGCTAATGGCTTGTGTGACGTTTCAAACCATGGGACTGGCTTTCGCCAGCCAATCCAAAAAGAATATGCCAATGAAGTTTATCCTAAATTAATCCTAAATTTTAAAAATGGCGGTTAGTACTATTTTAGGAAAAACTTCAAACTTCTACTGAGAAGTATGAAGTTTTTACTATAATTCAAAATAAAACAAAATGTGAGGATGTATTAGTGATTTGCGAACATTTAGGCGATTTTACAAAATTGTTGGGTTTTACATATAATTTAAATTCACAATGTTTATTTAGGTTCAATTTGATTAAAATTCATTATTCTAATAACAGCAAAATTGTGGAGGAATTATGTTACGTAGAAGTAACCTAGCAACGTTCACAGATTTTATTACAAAAAAATTAAAAGAAGGGTCAAATAATAATCGTTAAGTCATCATGCATTTTATTCATTCAAAGTACTCAACATTAAAAAAGACAGATGATTTCAATTCCTAAACATGAACTCTACTAGTGCGAACCAAAATAAAATTCTAATGGTTGTTAAATACCTATTATGGCATTCTTGTGATACCCGGCATTTTCAAGAAATCTTGATTCTAAAAAAATCGTATCTCAAGATTTTCACCGATCGGCAAACATGCCACTATAATGTTTTGGTAGACCTATTCGATAGTCGCCAGGTACCATCCTTCTTTAAGGTCATACGAAGTGGACTGGCCCTATGACTTTTTGAATCCTAAATTTATGTACGAAGGTAACGTTCATTCAATTCTAGCGAGTTAGACAAGTCTCTAATTATAAAATTTTCTTGTTCCTTTTTAGCGGCCTTTTCCTCATCTTCATTTCTATGCTTCCTACGTATTTTATGATCTTGAAGGAAAGTCTAAATTCGTTGACCCCAGAATGACGAATCAGAATTCTCAATAAACACCTTACCTGAATTTTGTATAAATATCGCTCGAGCTTTAAGTATCGATCAATATCCGGCGATTTAAATTTAAATAATTTGACAGTGTATTTTTTAATCATTTGGCTATGTAATTTATTATCCATAAACTGTACAAATATTTTAGTATCGAGGTCCGTCCAGCGTTATTTATATTTATATAGTTAATGAAACCATTAAGAAATACTGAAGTACTCGTTAATTGCACAACAATTAAACTAATCACTTCCCTTTTAAATCTTAAGATCTCGACAACCCGATGAAGATTCTACTTAAAAAAAAAAACAAATCAAAGATTTTTGAATGAATAATTCTCAGCGTTTTCTTATATATACCCGATTAAATGCCAAATCATCCTTTCACTGAATAAATTTATTACCTCAATTAAATCTACTCAATTTCCTGATGCACACATTAAACTCAATAAACGCATCACATTTCATGTTTTATCTGCGCACACACACCAGCCATTATTAAATATAATTCCAGTAAACAATATTCTCAATTATTTTTAATGCCACATCAATTACCCCGCTCACAATCTACCTACCTACCTACCTACCTACCTACCGACCAACCAACCGACCACATCTAAAAACAGAAATGCTAAGAACTAATCATATCAACTTTCAAATGCATTAAAAATCTTAAACTGCAAATTTTCTTTTTTTTTCTACTTAACTTAAGAAAACTTCTAAGCTAAGCGATCGACTCAATATAGAATTTATGTACGAAATAAAAAATCTTTCCAAGTTTAAATCATTATTTGAATGACATTTGAAGTTAGAATTTTAATTTTAATATTTTTTTTTTACTTGACTATTTCCTTAATTTCAGATATTTTTTTAACTTTTGATGTCCATAAATTTTATTATTATTCTTTTTAACCAGAGAAGATAACACACAACAACAATATTGCAAAGAAAATTATCGATTTACTGTTAAGATTGAATGAATGTACGTCGTCTTATGTATAAAGATTTTACGTGTACCTGAATAAGACAGCAACACAAAAAAAGAACATAACGATGAAGTTATAATAGACATTATGAATTTTATAATTTTTCGCTATTATTGTTGGTATTTTCCCCGGCGAATTTTCTCATAATCTCATAAGAAACGTAAAATACTTGTTGGAAGATTTTTTTTTACTCTTTTTTTTTGCTTACTAATATTAATTAGTTGATTTAGGAATATATAGAAAGTGTATGTGATTATTATGTGATTAGAACTTATAAAAGTGTTCTTATGGAATTTATCTTAATTTTTCCTCTGCCGTCTTTTTGTAATTGCCGCGTTGAGATGAATGAATCACATTTATGTAATTTGTACGCATGTAATTATGCGGTGTTAGAAGATTAATGTTTTAAGACAACGCGTAGCTTTATAAATAAGCAAAAATTTGTCGCATCAAATTCTCTCACACTTGTACTGCTACTCGTTTATATGTATACGTTATATGTTGCACATGCATCGAATAACTCATTTCACTTTGACATTTTATGGTTAATAAACCGCCGCATTTTTTGCTGCGAATTTCCATTATATTGATATAATACACGCAGGAGCAAATAAAATGAATTATTAATTATGAAAATTAATTAAGTCACATTTTATTTATATTTCATTTCGATTCGATTGGTAATATAAATTCCAATTAAATATTATACAGTGTGGCATAAAAGTATTTTGACAGTTAATTTTTTTTTTTTTGAAATAACATAATATTTTACACAATTAAATATTAGAAATGATTTACATTTCTAAAATGTACTGTATTTTAGTGTTTTGTATACATTCGAGTATATTTAAGACGTTTAAAAAACATTTGAAAATGTTACGTTTTCTGAATATTAATTAAGTTGTCTTTCTATAATTTTTTTCTTTCCACTTTACATTTGTGCAATAATTTTCTTAAGACTTTAAACATAAATAACGAGATATATATATACACACACAAAAACCTAAGAGATTTTGATTTATTGAAATGAAAAGGACACAGAAGAAAAACAACAAATTCCAATGTTTCAAAAGACAAATAATACGAAAATTATATTTGTCACGTAACATGATTTTATTTTATTTTGTTTATTTGCTTTTCTTTATGTGTCTTGATTGATTTTTTGTGTATTTCGTTTTTGTATATACAATGTAAAAGTATATTCGTAAAATTTTATTGTATTTAAGACTTACTGGCACCAGATTATTGTGATATGTATATTTTATAGTTGGAAAGCTCATAGTAAAATTTATAATTTTTGTAGGAATTCTAGTGAGACACACTGTTTGCATAGAGCTTTATTAGGACAGCATTCAGATGTTTCAGAAGTGTCTTCATGCATCAATTACCTTCTTGAATATGATGTACACTGTAAAATACGTATGTATAGGTATATACATAAACCAAAAACAAGAAGAAAATATCTCATTTGTCTCTTAAGATAAATAATTTGTTTTAAGTTAAAACGAAAATTATTTCAATCAATTTAACGTATATAATTTGATTGGTGGAAATTTTAATTCTTCATTAGTTATGTTATGCTGTTTATGTTTTGTTAAGATTATTATTATTGGTTTTATTTTCCAGTGCAATTTTTTGTTCAAGATATAGAAATATTTTACAGCGCTTTTTTGTTTGGCACAGAATTGTGGTTACAGTCCCATATGTCAAAATTTATGTTATGTATGTAGGAATTAAATTAAAGAGTCGGTTGGTTACCAAATAAAAAAGCATCACCGACGTTTAAATTATTTATTTCACAAAATGAAAAACCGCCTTGAAAGAATCTATTCCAGCATACGCAGTTTACTAGGCCACGCCATGCTACAAGTGCTAGTTTTATGCGGCGCAACTTTCATGATCGCCGGTTTTTTCAATATCTCTCGGTTCTTTTACATTTCGTGATTCTGTAAGGTCCCAAACTGCACGCGCTTTATTGCGACTAAATCACTTTCTTTGTACTGATTAACTTCATTGCGTCACTTGTTATAAGTATCTCGTCTTGCAATGTCTTCTTCTTTAGCTATTCGTTAATTCTTTCACGAATCCTTGTTGAACGTTATACCCTTGACAGACTAGGATTAGCTAAACGCGTTTAATAATTTTTTCGAGTTTATCTCTTAATTTGTCAACTTCGAGATTAACTAAACGAGTTTTCTTTTAGGTTTAGTAACTAAACCGGTTTAGTGCACAAATCTCTCAATATTTTGAAGTTTATCGCATAAAAATGGGTTTAGCGAGAGCGCCATCTAACAATGAAGGTTAAAATTTATAAATAGGACAATGCCATTTAGTACTGTGATACAATGATAGATGCCGCTTCGAGTTCAAAAAAGTTTTTTTTGCTCCAATTTAAGTTCAATATACACAAATGTGTATGTAAATAATGACAGGTCGTAATGTCTTCCGTATTTTACCGGATCTTAGTTCAATGGGAATTCTTGAAAAAAAACTTAATAATTTGATAACACATAACTTAAATAACACTAATTATTTCTTTTTGATCACATCAATTATTTTATTATTATTATAGTTATTGTTGTTTTTCTGACGAAACCAAAATTAAGCGATATGCACAAATGTGTATTGTGGTCTTCAGCTTACACATAATTCTATAACACATTCGTTTCTCGTATTCGAAATTTATATACACAAGTGTGTATACGGGTGGCAAAAGGGTTATATCTCTTTTATTGCCTGCCAGCACAATTGTGTGGGTAACGAAAACGAATCATGTCAAAATTTATTTTTGTATCTGTTTTGGTCTGATATACACATTTGTGCATTCCTCTTACCGTAGAGTGCGTATTGTAATTTACAGTATTGCACTATATTTGACTTCTAGTGCCGGAAAATGTACCGTAGTATTGTATTTGGAATTCATATTTTTTTAAATCTGTATTTAAATCTCGCTGGAATCTGACAATTCTCGCGCAGAAAAAATATGGCGGATACACAGTGATGTATTAAATATATATTGTATTTATATATTCATTTATATTGCTTACATTTTTATGTTGTATTTGTATTAAAATGGAATAGGAATTTTGGGATACAATTAAAACACAAAATTTAGGCTTTATAAATTAAATTGCGTTTAATTAAAATATTTTTTTTATTTGTACCAAAATAACATTTGTTTAATACCAATTCCGGACAAATATAGCGCTACCGTATTTTATTATTGAAACACGGTTTGCTACAATTCATAGTGTGTCAACCTAATTGGATTTGTAGTACATTAACTAAACTAGTTTAACTAAACGCGTTTAGCTAAATCCTAGTCTGTCAAGGGTATTAGATGCATTTTATACCGATCGTACCTTTGAATGGTGTTCTACCAACAGCTTCTTAGAATGTATTATCTGGAGGCATTCGAAATAGTTCTATAGTGAACTGAAATATATTCAAACTAATCCAAAAAAAATAAAACAACAACAAGTTTATTGTAGTAGTATTGAGAATAGAAAACATTCAGGCGAATTTATATTGCGCATTTTCTACGAGTGTAAAATATTAAATTTTTCCAAGAATTACAATGTTCACTGAAGTTGGAATATTAGCTACATCAGAAAGTCATTTTGGTATTTTCTAACCATTTAATGGACAAGGTGTTCCATTAGATTTTTTAAAGGGCCTTAGGTACATTCCAAAGCCATTCTAAGTATTTTATAAGCATTTAGCATGAACTCAAGTTGATATTGGTGAACTCTTTACTCAAAACAGGGTGTCTCTAGTAAGTCATATGATTTTCTAAGGGATGTGACAGAATGTTCCATAAGATTAAAAAATGTAATTTTCTAAAGGTACATTCCAAAGTGATATGCATTTTTCGAGCATTTAGTATAAACTTTAGTTATATTAGTTGATTGGCTAAACCTAAAGGAGTACTTTCGTAAGTTATATGATTTTCTAATAATATACAGACAGGCTGTTCCTTGAGATTTAAAAATGGGCTTTTTAATGAGCCTTAGGCCAAAGTTATAATAAGTGTTTTCTAAGCATTTAGCATTACTTAAGCAATAGCTGTGGAGTGCTTAGACCCAAGGAAGGGTCATTAGTAAGTTATATGATTTTTTAATGGGTCTGACAGGGTGTTCCATGAGTCCTAAAAATGTGATTTTTAATGGGCCCTAGTACAGTCCAAAGTCATTGTAAGTATTTTATGAGCATTTAGCAGTGATATTGATCATCTGCTTAGACACAAAACACTTTTCTTAGTAAATTGTATGATACTGTTATTGGTCTAACAGGGTGTTAAAGGGTAAGTTACTTAATTTTATATTGGGTTAGACAGAGTGTTGTATGAGATTTCGAGTAAATTCGATTTTGAAATCGACATTAAGTAAAAATTAATTTGATTCTTATTATTTTCTTAGCATTAAGCATGGACTTTAGTAATATTGGTTAACAGCTTAAATTCAAAGGAGCGTCTCTTGAAATGTACATGATTTCTTGAAAGTTACATGATAAATATCATTGAAATTAAAGCTAAATGCTAATAATATAATAGGAATGACTCGATTTTACCTAAAGGCTATTAAAAGTGCATATTTAAATCTCATGGAACACCCTGTCAGATCCATTAGAAAATCCTTTAAGTTTGTACAATCATTTTTAGGTCTAAGCAATCCACCAATATCACTGAACTTCATGTTAAATGTTTAAAAAATACTCAGAATGACTTTGGAATGTATCTAATGCTACGTGTGCTGCAGGGCAATTTTTTCGGCTAAATTATGAAGTAAACTTTTTTTATTTGACCTTACGCTATTCGTCTCCAGGTTACAGAAGAAAAGTCTCCTCGCGAGGTAACTTTTGAATTTAGTCGTCAAATGCCATTTTTAAACATTTATTTATTTTTAAACATTTCGTAGTTTATAATAACATTTGCAAATAATGCAACTTCCATTATTTTAATTTAACTTAATATTTCTTTTATCCACGAAAATCTACAATTAAGTATTTCAGTTAGTCAGGCACAGCTTGTTTTGTTGATGTTACTGCCATCTATGAATGTTTATTGTGAATTACTGAGTAATTTACTTTAGTTCATAATTTAGTCGAAAAACTCGACCTGAGGCATACAACATAAGACCCTTCAGGGAACATTGTAATCATTGGAAAATTTCACATTCGTAGAAAATTTGTAATATTATTTCGCTTGAATGATTACTATTACCAATAATTTACAATAATCATGGGTTCTGTTTTCGATTCTCGTGTTCACCGTGCATTCGACGTGCATTTTGAATTTATTATATATTTGTATTCCTGGACTTAAGATATCTTAGTAGTAACTTTCATATAAAATATTCGTTAAACTTAAAATACTGTTTGGACGATGCCTTTATAGTCTGTAATCAAAAAATTTTAATAAATTTTAAAAATTCGGTTTCTTGTATATTTATTAAGTATAACATATTGTTAAACGCAATTTGACGGAAAACCATCAAATAATGGCATTTGACGCCATTTTGATAACAAAAAAAAACAAAAAACAAAAAAACTATACATTGTACTATTCGAAAAGTAGTTCCACACAGTATGCTCTTTCTAACCTATCTGGCCTTTATGGGGTCCAATCTCTGAGCACGAATCTCAGCCAGCACGGATATGTCCTTAGCTACAAAGACGTCTTTTCTTATAAAAATTGCGTATGCGATTAAAATTATTTCTGAATGAAAGAATGTGAAATCCAAAAATTTGATTTTTTCTAAATTATTATAATTTCTAAAAAAATTATTCTAATTTTTCTAAAAATTATTCTAATTCGAAATTATTCTAATTTCTAAACAAAATTTATTTTTATATTTACACTGTTACAGAAATATACACAAAAATTTCTCCAAATTAACTAACTCTAACTATTTCGTTTAAATTCTGGCTACGTTGCATAAAGTTCCAATTGCTTTTTTCTGAGAAATTCGTTCAAACAAGCATAGCGTTTCTGAAATTAAAGTAAGAATTAATTAATGACTTAGATTTTCATTTTTCGTGAAAAATATTTTTCACGATCGGTGTATGTATGGGGGGTGTTGCTTTCGGTGTTGTTTTGTTATCTATACTAATTTTTTTACCTTATACTGTGTGCCGCACCGATTTTTGCGACTAAATTACTTACTCAACTAAATTACCGTTGATTTGTGCTAGTGATTGATAGTTGTCACTGTATCCATAAAAAGTGCTTATTATTTTAATCCTCAACTGCGTATTAATACTAACTTGTTAATTAATCACCATCGATAATAAAACATCGACAATTGATAAACCTTTAATAAAATTTGCGAATTAAAATAAAATTTTAATGTATTGTGTTTTAAGAACTAAGTTTAAATTAGTTTAGTCAATAATTGTTGAGTTAATTGGCATCAGGCACACAGTGGGCCTATTTTTTAATTCATCCCGAGCAGGCAGTGCGCTGTCAAAAAATACTTCGTATTTTTTTATTCAACCTGAGTAATTTTACTCGGTACACTGCGTTTTTATTTGTGAACTGTGCTTACGCAGTGCATACTCGGTTCTTCAAATTTTACTCTGAAATTAATGTCAGTGTACGAGAAGGGTGCAAAATAAAAAACAATTTATTACTCTATGCACACCGGATAATTATACCCAGTACAACCTGTGCTCGGTGTACACTACCCGGGGTAAGCCTGCTTGCTCGAGTTAATTAAAAAATAGACCCAGTATTAGAATTTTATAAAGTTTAGTCAATAATTCAGTTGAATTAACTGACATCAGACACACAGTATTAGAATTTTATAAAGTTTGCCTAACGTTGAACATTTTATTTATATTTCCGACTAACTAAACTGATGGTTATTTCTCACCAGTCGTTCATAGATGGCACAAACACACCGCGCCCGATGTTTAATAAAATTTGCTGAATAAATTAGAACTTCACAATTAAAGATCAAGCTCATTTTCAGGTACGAACGAACCTTCTAACTACGTTAATTTATGACCTATACTGTGTGTCTGACACTAACTTTAACTAAATTGATGATTAATTCATACCAGTTGTTGATAGATGTCGCTAATATCCATATCACCAAATGTGCCGAGATTTAGTACTAAACTGTAAACTTAGTTCAGATTTATCAACCGCTGATTAGAAATGTAGTGGAGATTTTTATTATACATCAGGCGAGGTTTTCGTTGTACCATCTATAAACGACTGAAGTAAACGAACCATAATTTTAGTTAGTCGGAAATCGTCTGAAAATCATAACTAATAATGCGCAGTGCGCTGTTCATAAAATGGTAATATACAAATTTGAACCATAAATATTATGCTCACATCTTCTGATATTTGGTCAAACTAAAAAAATTGAATCGAACTATAAGTGTTTTGTTCACGATTTAGTTAAATATCAAAACATCCACAGAAAGAAATATAGTTTGTCAAATTGATTATATGAAGACGGGTGTTTTTTCCCTCAAATATGGTGAGAAATTTAATGTGAACTCATACATTAGAGATGTGACTGAATAGGAAATTTATTCTAATTTATTTAATAGTGACACACGGCAATTTTTTCAAATCTAACCGTGCTGGATGCAGATGTTTTCCAGATTGGCCATGTACTCAAAACAATGACGCATTTAACGGGATATTTTTTAAAATTGCGTGCTGCGTTTATACCCATTGAGAATTTAATCGCTCGGAACAAATTATGAACGCCGTTTTATCGCAGGCTCATTATCATCCCGTTGCGTGCTGCGGATTACTATTTACCTCCAGAGAGGCATAAAGACCCAACTAACAATAATAATTACTCTGTACTTTTGATTTTGATTCCGTGGCTTAGAAATGGATTTTTTTTTTTAATAATTGTGTGACCGCTTTCGTTGGAGTGCACTAATACCAATGAGGAGGAACAAAGTACATCGTACACACACACTTCATATTTTTAATATCAGTTGGTAAATTTTTATCACAATTTTAACAATATTTCTACCTCCACTAGTAAAATTTCGTTAACACTGTAATTGTAATTTATACATGACAATTGACAGATATATGAAAAACAAAACGAAAATTTTAAAATTTTTCACTGCCATTGTCGTTGAAAATTTTCCATCGCGAAAAATAAGACTATTTGATAAGAGATGGTGCGCAAAGCAAATTATCTTTTAATTTATATTTATTTCCATTTTTTACATACATGTCTCTAGTAATTAGAGATTTTAAATATATTTCAAAGTTTTAATTTAAAAATTTGTTGTAAATGTTAAAATTGGTAGTAATAGTTATTTCCTAGTATTTTAATAGTGTCGACAACATCGTACATTACACGAATCGACAACCTCGTACATTACATTGTGTATGATGAATGTTAGGGCAGCCGGGAAAATTCACACATGAAGAAGCGTCTATAATTGATAATGCTCTTGTGACCATAGGAGACGGTGTAAAGATGGTCTGAACATCTAGCCGCAATCTATATCAGGCAAATTTAAATCATCTACAATTAAAAGCTAGTCTTTGAATCGTAGTACAAGAAACACAGCGGAGCAATTGATAATCGTGAGTGACTGATTATCATCTTATTAGGTAGTGCATTTTTTACAGCAATCAGTATCCCGCCGCCTCCACGGTTGGTATCAAAATTATGTATGCCCTTTCCATGAACGATATAGACCTACCTCTTACCTCTAATACTGGATGCGTTATGGTAATAAATCGAAGTTAGACTGATGTTATTTGGGGTTTAATAACTTAGGCACTTTGCTTTATTGGTTGAATGTGGGCCCAAATGAAACGAAAATTTCGTCAATTATGCGTAACTACATATTAATTCAGTTTTTGATCTAAATTTAGGAAAACACCAATTTGAACTGAAAAACGATAAGGCGTCTTCGTATTCTGAAAAAATAATATGAAAAAAATATTATACATTTTCTACAAAGTCTACCAATTGTCGACATTTTCTACGCCAGAAGGAAAAGTATCACATCATTTAATTAACCTGGGCTCACCGAAGATAGGAAGTTTTGTACATTATAGGTTAACAGTTAGTTAAGATAAAATCACCAGAGTAATTTTAAAAAGTTATGTTTTCTATAAAAAATTTAAGGTAGGAAAAAATATTTTGGTCTATGCAATGTCTGATCTGGTTGTATTTGTATTCTGTGGCGCAACACTTCTGTGTACTGATGCCACATTTTCGTTCAGCAACAAATAAACTTTTTGAGTTGAGAAACATTGATGAAAATTGTTTCTAATTCCTGCCAGTGAAAATACCAAGTTGCCCTGAAAATAGGAAAAAAATGATAGACGGCCGAAAATTTAAAATAAATATCTAAATATTCGGTGCATATATGAAAGGAGTATTGACTATATGAGCAAATTAGTGAAAGTTTTGTTACATACATGTACTCATAAATCGTGATTGACTTAGAATACCAGCCAAAATACTTTCTTCCAATAAATCATGATTCATGTTTTACATCAAAGTACACAAACGTTTCGAACACAATAAAAATTTATAATCTGATCCAAATGCATCGCGGACGGTCTTTTTACAAACCATCATTTCTAAAACAATTTCCAAAAAATTATTTGCTTCACTAACTTTTCAATTAAAATCGATTAGTCCATCGAACCCAAATCTCATTCACTAACAATACATTTTATAAAGTGACAATCATTTCCCCCGGTGCAAAAAAAATTCTAAATTTAGTAGAGGAACCATCTTCAGAATAACTGTACACAATCTTTTGATCTTAAGACTATTTAGACAAAAAATAATAGAATTCAAAAATTGATTAAAAATATAAAAAACAAAATTTTAAATGAATTGGTTTTTTTTTTTTTTTTGTTAAACAATTCGATTTGCAATTATTACTCAATTTACTTGTTCAGCTCGGCTCAAAAAAGCCAAATCGAATTGTTTAGCATATTTTTCTGAATTTGTATTTTTTCGAAAATCGAAAACCATTATTCAAAAATTATTTCTACACAATAAATAATAGAATTTTGTTTTTTTTTGGTTTTGTTTTGGGATGCTAGATACTTTCTTGTATAATTCTTTGAAAAAAATCAATCAACCGTTCAACTGTGCCGAATTGACGACTATTTTGCGTCCAGTGATACTGCAAATTTATATTTACGTATATATTTTTTATGTGTGGAAGATTAAACAACAATTAATTGACTGACCTCTTTAAAATCGAGCGCGAGTAATCTTATCCGGTTAAACAAAAAAACAAAAAAAATGTTAATACGTGTATTTTCTTCTTATTATTTTTACAGGTGATAATGGTCGTGTGGAATACAAAATAACCGCAGGAGATGATAACGATGATTTTGAAATTGTACAAAATGGTACGATACTAACGAAACGGTTACTCGATCGTGAAACAAAGAGTACCTATAATTTAGTTGTGACGGCCACCGATTCAGCCAAAGAGCCGGAAAAGAAGTTATCATCGACAGTGCAGGTAAGATCGTGTATTTATAATTATAACGAAATAATAAATCAATTATCTATAAGAAATATTACATTTTGTGGTTTGTAAATGTACCTAACCGCTAATTTTTTTTTTTTTTTTTGTAATGTATTTATGTAATAAACTATTACTTGCTCGCTCTTATAAGATATATAACAAGCATTCTTGTTAAGAAATCGATTGAACAAAATAATTTGTTTCTTTCGTTGAACACAAAAATAAAAATGTTGGGTTCGTCGCTTTAGTTGGAGTCTTTTGTTGTTTCCTCACAAATAGATTTCTAAACTATTGATAAATAAAGATAAAATTATTAAACAATATTTTTTTTTTTTTTGAAAAATTGGTTGTGAAATCAAGATCTTTGAGGTTTTTTTTTTCAATTAAATGATTTGAATCAGGTGGTCTTTATGTTATGGATAATAATTATGTTAAAAAGTTTAAAGCGTATGCATCATTAGTTGGGTAGAACAATATTAAAATGGAATATTAAACACGACCGCTTTAAAATTAAAATTTTCCCTGTAGGATTTAAAAAAATCCCTTACGATAAATCGTAACAAAACTCGATTTCGGTTAATTATTCTATTTTTAGTTAAAAAATTAGCGATTATGACATGGCCAATAAACCTGCAGTATAAATGTACTTCAAAGCATGTCACACTAGAAATGTGAGAGATTTTATACACAATTTAACAGTTTCATAATGTTTGACCGTTTAAAATGTTTATCATCGATCCTAGAGATGTCCATGGAATATTGCATACCGAAAAATCATTTCTTAAAGAATAGGGACTAGGAGGAGGTATGGAACTTTTATTTTTACAATTTTCGACCGTTCGACACGGTTCGTAATTGTTTTTTCCAATAAAACAGCGTTTAAAATTACAAACTTTATTTGCCAGCACCTTTTGCTTCTTGAACGAATTCACTATTCCACTATTTATCACTTTGTATAACCGTTCATTATTTTACTTTTACTTTACAATTTGCCCTTATTACTGCTGTATTACTGTTCACTTCTTAATTCATGCGTATTACTTCAACTGTGTCTGCATGGCAATTTGCTCGTGCTTATTCTTGCCTAACGTTGTTCGAGATTATTTTTTTTATTTTATATGGCGATGTATGCGTATTTACTTGCAATTGTAAATCACTTGCACGTAGTTGTATTCGCGGACGTTCCATTTCATCAATTCCCGTGTTTTGATGATTAACGCTGAAAAGCCATTCCAAAATTCAATTTTCAACTAGTAATGGAGGAATATTTGATACGGCAACAACGAGAAGAACAATAATGATCAGAACAATAATCGCTCCATAAAGCTATAGGCCCCAGCTGGACTCGAACTAGGGTTGTTGGGGCAATAACACTGCTTGATGTCTACCTTAACCACTGCTTTACCAAGTATTATACTTGTGTAGAGAAGAATTCGTAACGTTCCACCTCCACCTTAAGTCTGTTCATCCCGAACAGACTCGACAACTTCCATCCTGTTGTAACGTCGTAATCTATCAATGTAGAAAAATTTCATCATACTTACTAAATCTCTCTATGTTTTTCATTTAATCACTAGTTGTGATGTTGCTTCTTGCTTCATTATGATGCTTGCTTCATTATGGGTGTGTCGATCCGGCGACGACCGGGTCCCTCCGAGTGACAAGTACCTAGTCTGCTGAAGAGACCCCGCCGAATGAGCCATCGACTCCGAAAGCAGCACCCAGTCTGCTGAAGAGACCCCTTCGAATGAGCCATCGACTCCGAAAGGCCGATGCCCAGCCGCAACGAAGCAGCAATAGAAAGCATGGACATCTCTTCAACTGGCCCGGCCTCTCTTCACCCGGATGGAGGTCTCTCCCACAATACACGGGGACAACAAGGGGATTTTACGGTCGTCCTTGAATGGACGACACATACGCTGGACTCACCACACCGAAACTGTGGATGTCCTGCCCAAGGGTTGAAGGGCTGGGCTAGCCGCCCGTACAAATGAAACCAACACCGAATGAAAACCCCCTACCATCATACCGACACGAAAAATTATTTAATGTTTCATTTTATTGGTTATATAAAATTTAACATAAAAATTAAATAAAAGACGGAATAAAAAAAAATTAAATAGACCGACCAAGAAAGAAATAAACCAAATGGCGGGAATCGCCGTGCAAATCGTTTTTTATTCAATCAACAACCAAAAAAAACTAATTTCCCAATGAGATGTCCGTGGCGAAAGGGGGAAAAGGGAGAGAAAAGAAGAAATGACTGAAGGACTAAAAGGAAAAAATTAAACCAATGTAGGGATCAAGAAAGAGAGAAAGAAAAATAAAACTAAAATCATAAGAAATGAGCGCCACCAAAATTTTGGAGCGAGACCAACGTGCTCTAAGGTCGAGCGCACGACCAATTTTATGTGATGCTGGATTACACTACAATATATATTTAATTAAAAATTGTAAAATAAATAGAGAATGAATCAAAAAAATTAAAACAAAATTAATAATGAAAAATAAAAAAAAATTTCCAAAAAATCCGGAGCTGATAAGGTGGCCTCAACTGGCCACCTGTAAATATTTGTTGCACCGGCAAAATGTTCACGGCGCTCTTGAAATTATTTGTCATCAGTTGTTGATCGTGGTACCGCCGAAAATCCGTCGTAAATTCGGCATAGCTAGACTGACGAAGCTGTTGTGCGTGAGTTCACCGTTACTCAAAATGTGAGACGTTGTCTCGCCAAACCGTATAATTTAGATATGGCCAAAAACACGCTGGCGTATCCTCGTCCTTGATCCAAAAATGCCGTTGAGCTTCAGTTGTTCGAAGCTCTGTGACGTAGCGTGTAGCACTCGCAATAAATACAGCTGGCTCTAAATGACTGAAATGCTGTATGCACTATAATGTCTATATCACAAAAAATCTCACTGTGACACGCTTAAGGAACGCGGTACAACTTAATCACTTCATAGACTTCTGGTAAACAAACACTTTTACAATTGCTTTACCAGCATATACATTTTACAATTTATATAGAACGTATTTTCTTGTATTCCAATGGCTGAATTAGTTATAAGAGCAAAACCCGATGATTAATTTACCACTCAGTCTCACAAAATCTTAAACATGACGGAGTATTCGAAGAAAAATATTCTTAAAAAATTAACCAATAAAAAATTTGATTTTTTTTTTTGCAAAACTAAATGTTTATGTATTTATAATGTTTTCACATATGTAATAATAATTTTTAGGCCGAATTTTTGGAGTCAGACCGACTCAAAAAACTCAAAATTTATGCACCATACCAACTTGCACACTCTCTCTCTCACCCGTATCAGCTGCACTGCACGCACCAAAACAAAAAAAACACTCCTCTATATCTCAGCCGTTCGTACGCACGCACAAGGGGTACGCTTTGATCTCAACTCTCAAACCATTTGACGAAGTTTATGTATTATGTAGAATGAGTACGGAAAACATGAATCTATAAGGCACATGCTCACTACACAAATAACTCTAAACCCCATGTCACACTACAACAAATAATGCCATAAGCATTAATCAAATGAATGGAATCCATAAAAAATTAAAGTTCTTAGAACACGGATGACTCGAGGTATCTGCCTTTACCCGATTGTAGTTACTGGGGTACTTAGAATCTGCAAATCCAATTGTTCCGGATCTAAAATCGTGTGTTTCTTGCTGTACTGTTGTCACCGTTAGCCGATTCTCAGATTCTTACTAGCAATCCGTCATCTATGCTTAATGAGTGGCACAACGGCCAATAACTTGTATGTCATAGTGGTCGTTTGTATTCTTTCAGCCATTCTCTTACTAGCCCAATTGACTCATTAGCCCCCTGGTCTTATTTCAAATGTTTCATGTCCCACCCATTTTATACTTCAAACTGCATTACAATTCTGCTGGGGTACAGTTCTTTAGTCCCTGTCTTACGCATTGCTTACACTGACGTACACGACATGGCTTTGAGTCTTGAAAGTGCAGCTTGTAGTCGTGCCACGATCCACCACAGCCAGCAGTACGTTGCGTGTTACACAATAGTTTTTTTTGCATACTGGCGCCACATAATTGTTTCTTCTATTTTTAAAATGTTTTTTGATATTCAGTGTTCCACTCAAATTATCGAATTTTTTTTGTGGGGCAAAACTTCGTGTAACATCCACGAAGTTTGACACAAATCGTCAGTAGGAGCATAATCTTAACAAACACCTTAGTGGTCTAATATCCGTTGGAGCAGGCCAATCTATTACTGATACTGACCTTATTTGGATCGGTTCGGAGGCCTTTGATTTCAAAGCACTTAACTTCAATCCGACCACCCAGATATCTTGACATTGTTAAAGTTAGCCTAAAGTTTCCAGCCAAAAATAAAAAAAATGATAATGCAGATTGTGTCTTTGGTTTGACAGTCGAAAAGAAAAATTCAACCCCTATATTTAAGAAAAATTATGTTTTGTTGATATGAAAAATAAAAGTTGTTTCTTCAATTTTGAAGAAATTCTGATGAGGATACTGAATGGCCCGGCGCTCTTGTTTAACCTTAATTCACATTGATGCCACTATGCCCTTGATGGGCTCAATGAATTTTTCAGAAATTGAACTATGAAAATTTTGTTAAATTGCCCACTGTATCCCCATCAGAACTTCTTCAAGGTTGAACTGTTGTTAACAGGCATTACGGCCTATCAAATGGCCATAGTGGAATCAATGCGGATTTACGTTTAAAATCAGCGCCATTCAATGAATTTTTCAGAAATTAAACTATGGAAATTTTGTCAAATTGGATCCCCGTATCCCCATCAGAATATCGTTAACCGGTTTCATTAACCGGTTATTTTCGTTTCGCATAGATCATTTGAAAGTCATCTGTAGTTTTCGCTTGAAGAGCCGACATGAGTGCTTTACTGCAACAATTGTGCTTTACTGTCGCTTGGAAGTGCATTTTAAAATTCTCAAATGGGATTTCACCAACGAAAGTCGGAGGCCTAAAAATTCCTGTTGAGACTAAACGCCCGCCCCTTCTTCCAAATTTGGATCTGGATATTGACAGCAGAATTTGATTAAGTTTCAAGTCCTGCTGATCAAATCCCGCGTTTTGTTCCAAACGTAGTTCAGCAAATTCTCCACCTTACTTCTTAGATCTGCCGCAGTTAGGTGCTTTGTTCGTTCATTTGTTGTAGCAGCGCTGCCACAATATCTCCCATGCACAAAGTTGTTTTCCGATGTTCAGGTGTAGATATTGTTCTGTTTAGGCATCTTGTTCCAAAGCGTTCTGCGGCCTCGATAGGATCTCGTTTTTATTGCCTTCGAATGAAAGCCCGATACTCTGCAGCTTATTCTTAAATTGCTGGTGTGTTTATAGTTTTAACCGTCGCTTGTATTTGCAAAATTTCTTGGAGTTTTACAATATTCAATTATTTTCAAAGCTTCTTCTTTGAATCCTTTTTGTTTGGATTGATCGAATCTTGGATGGTATCGTTGAGTAAAAGTTTAATCCATTATCGTTTATTATCATTAGTTGTGGGTGAAGTTTATCTTTCTCTTGCAACGTCGAAATTCTCGAGGGTCAAGAATTTTCATAACTTTAATGGTTTCTGGAATTTTTTGTTGTGAGATTAACTTTTATTACCTTACCAAAACAAAAGTAAAACATTGTCGACAGGTTAACAAATGCAACTGAAAGTTCAACGGTGCCCACAGATATTAGTAGGGCGGTATTTCTTTAGAATGAGAATAACATAAGCAGACATTCGCCTTAAAACAGAATTTTATGTTTGGTAAAACATTTAGGGGACTAGTTTTAGGTACACGTTGCGTTAAACACATACTGTTATGTTAAATGTTGCGTTGATTACGTAACATTTTAATGTAAAATGTTATACAGAGAAACCCCGATTTAACAGACTAATTGGAGAGTCCGCTATATCCAATTGTCCGTAAAATCCGAACCGAATTTTTATAAATTTATTCTATTCGATCAAATTTAATCCGGGACGGAACTCAGGCATTTCTTAGCCGATTATGTTGGCATTGGGTATGCTGGATGGAAATGGGATTCCTAAATTATTATTGAAAGAATTTCTGGAATATGGCCACCTAGGACGGAACTCGATAAATTCTTAACCGATTGTGATGGGATTGGGTACGCTGAATGGAAATGGGATTCTTAAATGGTTTTGGGAAGAAATTCTGGAATATGGCCACTAATTTTCCGATAAATCGATGGACCGTTAAATCGAGCGTCCGTAAAATTGAGCGTCCGTTAAATAGGGGTCTGTTAAATCGAGGGTTTACTGTATATCGCTAAAAATAATTTCACATTTTTCCATGGCCTCCACAACCACACTCCCAAAATGCCCCAACTCCGCAAGGAACTGCAGTGTTTGGTTAACCATCGGTTTCTTGAAGTGGAGCTTGAACCCCGTTTGATTTTTTAAATATTTACTTTGAGTAGCTAACTGTCGCATCGAGGCAAACATAAGTTTTACTTTCTAAGTAACACAAATCCGAAATTGTTAAAAATTTGAGAGTATATCGCATGATATTATAGTTATTTTCAAAAATTAAGATTAAGGGGAACCCTTCGAGCCATTAATTGCTTTCCCCATTCTATTTAGGCTGAAAAAACATAATTTAAATCTATAATCTATGCCTACTTTGGTGCATTTTTATATGTGATTTAAAAAAGTGAAGGTCAAAGCTGTATTTCCAAATCATTAAATAATTCTATAAATCCAATTTTTGATATACAATTAGATTTGATTCCAGAACTTTATGATCAAAACCGTATTTCTAAAAAAAATTTAATTTCTATTTTATTTTTCAGTTTATAATTTTGAGAATTGTTCGTCTTGAAAATATTCTGGAATTGTCCACTGTCTTCTCAATCCTGTATTTGTTCGGAAGACAGTGCACGATTCCAGAATATTTTCAAAGCGAACAATTCTCAAAACAAAAAAGGGAATTATAAAGTGAAAAATAAAAAGGAAATACAAAATTGTTTTAGATAAATTTTCTTGTTTTGAGAATTGTTTGCTTTGTTAGTTTTGAGTTTTGAATTGTAGTTTTGAGAATCGTCTCGCTTCCTTTTTTGCTTTGAAAATATTCTGGAATCGTATATATACTTATTTGTGAAGCTCATAGTTTTCTTTCTTAGATTGAGAATTGTTTCATTTCAAGGTATTCTGGAACCTCGCAAACTTGAATTTTATATTCTTGATTTGAGAATTCCTATAGTTTTCTGATATTTTTCAGTCTCAAGTTATTTTTAGTTTCTCACAAAGAAGACACTTTTTAAAAGAAATACGACACACATTTTAAAAGAAATACGGTCTTGTATTTAGATCGAATTTCTTTTTAATTTGGAATTTCGGTGTATGAAATGCAACCCAACAGTAAAATTGCTTTCTATTCAGCTGAACTTCCGTGAGGTACCATCATAAATTTATTCCTCAAATAATTAGATTTTGGGAAGAAAATTTACCCCCAATTTATAAGAATGTGAAACTCTATGGGGTGAGAAGGAATTTAGAATCGAAAAACTGTAGATCGTCTGTAGATTCACCACGGAATTCATAAATGGAAATGTGGAACTGTTTAAGAAACTAACAATAGGTTATAGTAATTAACCACTCAAGAACCTTAAACACAGGTGACAAAAATCGTCTTCAAGCCACTCTACTAGAACTGGGACGATTTACAAAATGCCAAGTGAAAGTAAATTAGGGCTTAATGTCCCGAGCAACACATACCGTATATCTTTAGCCCTAATTTACTTTCACTTGGCAAATCGTCCTAAAATATCGTTAGGTCTAATTTTGGTCTTGAATGTATAGGTTCATTCCGCATAGTAGAAAAATAGAAAATCATCGCGTATTCTAAATTTTTGAGTTGGAATTGCTTTGGAATTTATTTGTGATTTTCATATCGAATTTTGAAACCCGCCCCCGATATAAAATACAGTTAAACAAATCTTATTAACAAAGGCTCAACAAGAGTAATTATCACTTAGATATGAGATGGTTAGAACCCTATAACTAGGATTTGTATGAATGCAAGTCGTACGAATTTCATCGAGAGATAGTGGTCAATTGAGTTAATTGATTTAAGCATATTTAGTTATTTGGTCAAATTCGGCTTAGCAATAAATATTAGGTTAGTTATTTCCCTAAATGTTGAAGTTAAAATTAAAAAAATAGAGAACAATTAGGCGAATAAAACTAATAATTGTGTAACACAATCGAAACATTGTTTTGTAAGTGAGACTTTTATGTGCTGAATATATCCAATGTATCAAATTGTAAGAAAAAACATAACACGTTCTATATAAGACAAAATTGCTAAATGCTCGATTTGTGGTTCGGCCAACAAGCAATAAATGCAACAGTTGATGCACGAAGCTTTCATTAAAAATTTTAATCTACAAAAGCTTATATATAACCATGGATTTAGATGATGGGCTAAATAAAATTAAATCGGTCGAGATTCTCCCACAGTATCCACGATGTAGAGTCGTATACTTCTTCTCCACGAGCTTAACATACCTTTTGCTGTTTAACAAAATGGTTCAACTGACAGTTTGAAACGACTTCCAGGCTTGTATGACGAAATCAATTTATTTTGATTTAGTACCGTAGACACCGTAACTATTCTTAATGCACTCAACATTAAAAAGATTAAAATTTTTCCTACATATTGCTATGTTTTCCACTTTGCCACTCAATTCAGTGTACAAATCAAAAAGAACAAAAAAAAATTAAAAATCAAACTCAAACATCACGTTTTACCGATTATGGAATAAAACCATAACCAAAACAACAATAAAAAAATCCAATAAATTCATTTCCCATCTGTGCTGTGTGCGCATTCACATGAAAATTTCATCGCATCTAACATCCATAAATTAATTAAAAGACAGAATAAATTATCAAAAAATGACCAACCATCCTGAGCAATTCATCCATCCATCCATCCATCCATTGCGTTTGCGAGACGAACACGATAAGAATCATCATCATATGATTCCATCAAACACAAATCATATCCAAATGATGATGATGATCATCATCGTCATCAACCGTGCTTCATCATCATTATTATATTATGATTTTCCTATGTGCTTATGTGGTGCTGCACAAACAAATCAAAACGAACGGGCAAAAATATTTCTTTTTAATTCATTAAACGTTTTTATTCATAAGAAATTATTATTATTTATTTATTTATTTATTAAGAAAAGCGAAACATATGAGAAACACAAAAAAAAAAAAAAATAATAATAAACGTAAGAAGTTATAAAATTTATAACGACATCGCGAAAATAACTCGCGAAATTGTTGTTGATGGTCTTTAAGAGTTGCTTTATCTTATTTATTTAATATTTATAATAAAAATTAAATATCTGAGATGGGTACGAGTGCATATGCACAGCACAGACGTACGTAAGAAACAAGTGGACAAATTAAAATGTATGTATATAAGGAGAGATGCGCGGCTACCGTACGATTATGTGTAGTTTAGGGTTTTTTTTTGTCGCGCGAAATTTAAATAAATTATTTTATCGGTTTTGAGTCGTGCAACTGTATACCTATACGTTCAGTGACATTTCAATATTTATTTATTTAATATTCCAATCCTTTAGCATCATTGGAAAGGTTGTCTTTGAACGTATTTGATTAGAATACTAATGTAAATAAATATTTCATTTCTTTGCAGGTTACAATTGTATTAAAAGATGTAAACGATTTGGCACCAAGTTTTATAACGGCCAACGAAACAAGTGTTGCAGAAAACATACCGATAAATACCGTCGTAATGGCTATAAAGGCGATCGATCGTGACGAAGGTCGTAACGGATATATTGAGTACAGTTTGAATACAGATTCGGCAATACCGTTTACATTAGGCTCGGTCGACGGGCTATTACGTGTGTCGGGAAAATTAGATCGTGAATTAAAATCAAATTATAAATTAATGGTGACCGCCCGAGATCGCGGCGAACCACCAAAATCGACGCATACACAAATCCAAGTGAAAATTTTGGACGAGAATGATAATAGTCCGATATTTGATCCGAAACAGTATAGTGCCTCGATTGCAGAAAATGCTAGTATTGGGGCAAGTGTGCTTCAAGTTTCGGCAACCGATGTAGATGAAGGGGCAAATGGACGGGTACGATTTTCAATTGCCGCCGGTGACGAAAATCGTGATTTTAGTATAAGTGAGGACTCGGGTATAGTTCGTGTCGCCAAAAATTTAAATTACGAACGGAAATCTCGTTATATACTATCTGTGCGTGCCGAAGATTGTGCCAGCGATGTCGGCAATAGTGAATCACGATTTGATACAGCCGAGCTCACGATAACGATCACTGATATAAATGATAATCCGCCAACATTTCTGGATTCGCCATATCTCGCCTATGTTATGGAAAATGTAATACCACCGAATAGTGGATATGTGATAACAGTGCAAGCCTACGATGCAGATACACCACCGTTCAACTCACAAGTACGATATTTTCTAAAGGAGGGCGATGCCGATTTATTCCGTATAAATGCATCGACCGGTGAAATATCGCTACTACGTGCACTCGATCGTGAAACGCAGGCGGAATACACATTAACATTAGTCGCGATGGACACAGGTAAGAAATTTTATTTTACTTTTTATGCCAACTCATTTATGTACGCATAGAGAGAGGATCTTGAAAAATTAAATCAACATTTTTATTGTCTGTTTATATTTCTCGTACAATTTGAAATTTTAGTACTTGAAACACTTCAACACTCGACGTTGTCGTCCACATACTCATACTATACTTGACTGTATAGTGTGTAGAAATCTCATTTAAATAAAATTACATTTTTTTTTGTCTTGTGTATACATCATGTATGTTTAAAGAAAAGCGGTTTTGTCATATGACATGTCATATAACATTTCATAAAAAACATAATTAAATTTCTAAGAATGCGATTTTTTTTTGTGCAGTATTTTTGATTTTATGCAAATTCCAATAAATAAAAATAAAATTTTACTGCCAGACGGTAAAGAACGACCGTGTCTTTGAATATTGCACGTACGCGAAATGGCAAAATGGCATGGAAAATGTTTATTAGTCGTATAAATATGTGAGTTGAAATAATTGAACGACAGACCGTCTGCGAGATGCTGTTTGTGCATAATTCAGGTGTAGTTTTAAATCCCGTATCAACATAATCTGCGAGTGAATTGAATTGTAATGAGGAAATAGTACGCTTAAATTCTAGGCTGTAAAATTAATATTTAAATAATTCGTGATTTCTATGGCTGGTTGAATACCTGCCGCATTATTAAAATTTTTCTAATTTTTTTTGAGTTGTTTTAAACTGCCTAGCCTACCAAGGCAGTTAGGTCATCTAATAATTTCGCAAAAATGTTAGATGAACAATTTTAACTGCGGTAAATTAGAGGCGGTTTACAAAGACCACCATTAATGAACTCCTAGTATTTAAATTGTTTTATAAGAATAAGTGAGCCAATCAAAATATGAACCAGATACATTAGGGATGATGAAAATGGGTACTAGATTAAATCGGGCATACGGGCCAAATGGAAAATAAATGAGCTCATAGCCGGTCAAGGTTTTCGTTAGTTTTTATATGTGGTGAAGAAGAAACAGAGTAGGGATAGATATTTTGACACCACTTCAAAAGGAAAATCAGGTACCACCATTTCCAAGTTCGTCTTTTTGGATTTAAACAATCAATTGAAATCATTTAGACAGTTGAAGAACTTTACTAAAACAACCTTTGACAGAAGTTAAAAGGCTAAGGCTATCATTAAACGAACAGTTGGTGTCATGAAAATGTAAAATAAATATAAATCAAGTGTTTTAGACAATGGTCATTTGTGTCATTTACAATGAATACTAATGTTTCCAATAATCAATTCAAAATTAATTGAAATAACTGTTTATTGAAAACGAGATTTAGTTTCTGCGGTTGTTGTATCGACTAAAATTAACCCGATTATTCTCATAGTTTTGTAGTTTTAAGCGAGATGGCACCACAACTATACAATTATTTACATTAAAATAAAGCTTGTCAAATGCAGATCATTAGTCGGACTCCTCTAAATCGGAAAGGGACAACATAAATAACATGTATGTGAAATTAGCCGAGAAAGTCATCCCAGATAAAAAATAAATGATTACATCAGGCAACACTAAAGTTATATGTTCCAGACCAGGATTTCATTAAAGTTATTTAAATTGGCATTAATTCAGCCCAAAAAATATTAAAACCTCGTAGCATATTGCAAATGAAATTTGTATGGTCGGTAACGGACATGATGACAAGTGGTTATAACCAGGTTTAGGTTTGGCTATTAGGTTTCCGCAACTCTTTGTTTCCCGAATTTTTTAAATAAAATCCTTGTAAAATGTGTTGTCCCATTCAAATATGAGGCTGTAGCGCCACTGAAAACCGCTGAAAAATCATTCTCGCAACTAGAATTTGCCATTCTGGCAAACACTTCAAGATCACTACGATACCTCATCGTCAAAGATTATATCCAAGAGAAATCCCTCCGTGTTTTAATAATTCTGGGGATTTCATTAAGACCTAGTGCTTTGTCCAGGTTGTCCTCTGTCTGTATATACCTAGTAGTTTTACTAACACATTTCGCATATTTTTGTTGATTGCTGTCATGTGTGAGCAATCCCAATCGTATGAAGATACGCTATTTCTAGAAAATCCTCAGATGAGACCAACCTTTTTTTACTGGAATTACAACACATATCATTTTAGACTTAGGCACAAAGTATCCCCTGTCTATATATACCAGTGGATATGCCTACACATCTCTGAGATTTTAACTTGAACGCACACTTTCGTAAATTTAAACTTTGTTAGAAAAATAAACCAATGTGTTACGTAATTCACACCGCTTTAATTATAGCTGATTGCCAACAGATAGGGTAAGGGAACAAAACGCGATCCAGGTCAGTCTTCAGAACAGCTGACGGTCCACGTGCATCCATAAAGGTGAAATATAACAAGACTTTCAACGATTAGAACTTGAATTCCGAGCTTTTTTGGAGTTATTATTTCTTCACCAAGCACGTGCAAATGCCATAAGACACGCGAAAGGTAATAAACTTATAAGTGTCGCAAATTTTTGAACAATATCATAAATATAAAGATAAAACTCTCGAGGTGGTTGCGGAAATTAATCTAGTTGTTGGTAAATTGGGGGAGGCACGTAACCATAGTAGGTGTACTTGCAGCCAGAAACCAATAACTTTGGTTACTGTGGAAAAGACATCTCTGGTGGCTGCACGGGATTCTGTTCCTATGAGATATAATGAGACCAGCCTGTCAACAGAAGCAATTACCAAAAAATTCAAGGAAGTCATACCTTCCAGTGAATCAAACAAATGAACCTCTATGTAGCAACTGGTGGTCCAAATGGTGTTACGGTTAATGTTCACTTTTCCATGGATTTAAAGTTGATAGGCGTGAGTCTCGAAGCCACCCAACGAGTGCCTGAATGAGATTACGTAAAGGATAGCTACTTTACGTTAGTTCAGAGCTTGATGACAACATGGTCACAAACACGCTACACGTGTCAAAGAGTTTGTGACTCGGTTTAGGTGCCAGCGATACGGTCATATTGCAAAGAATTGATTGTTTAAGATACAATGAAATGAAAAAATCACATAACCACCATGTAGGTCGCGCTACCTGTAACGCATACATAAGTATTGTGTAACGTTTGAAATCAAATATTAAGTATAATGTTTAGTCAAAATTTAAGACATTTTAACAGAAACCTATGTAGCGCCAACCTCAACATGAAAGAAGCAAAGATAGTCAGATAGATATTCAATGTATGCAAGAACCACACTCAGTCAATGCTCAAATCGGCGGCATCCCAAGACTATTTTTATTTGTTTTATTTTATTTTATTTTATTGTTCATTCTCATTCAATAACAACGGCGGATTATCCAGTGAATTTAACTATATGATTACTATTCACATTATTGGCATAAACATGGTGAACCTTAGTCGGTTTTTTGATAGCCACTACACATGTAATGAAATTAAATCGGACGTTGGTTCATTCTACCTATTTTCAATATCCGCTCAATACAGTGAGCCGATTGAGTACTATCTGCAAAATCGAAACAATCCTAGGATCCTTAAGAGGTCAACACCAAAAGGTTGCACCACTTTATAAGTGGCCACTATTGGAGACTTCAATACTAGAAGTAAAATGTCGTGTAACCGTCTAACTGATGAAAACGGAATAAAACTAGAGGACTTCGTGTCTAGGAGTGACCTCTCTATAATGAATAAGCAGAGAAACCCAACGATGTTTTCTTCTAATGAGGACTCCATTATTGAACTAACAATAGTCAATGGAGCCTTGTTGGGCTGAATAGTTTACAGAGTAGCAAGTGTCAAAACTTCAAGATTTGCGAGACACTTGGTATAGACTCCTAGGACAGTGTAGAAACACTTCTAAAAGTTGCTGATCTCAGCACTGTCTCAGCCAGTATCTGTATAACTGAATTCCAAGGGAAAGAAAAGCAAAGAAGCAAAATAGTTGGTGAAACTCTAATCTAACGAAACTTAGATATTTTATATGCATAAAGCTAAGAAGTGCATACCGGACGAAAAGAAACCCCTCTTTATTGGAACAAGACATAAGTACACTGCGGTTCACTTATAGACTCACTTGTAATTTTACTTTTAAATGTAAATTTTACTGTAATTCCTCGCTAAGAAAATATTTTTATTGAGAAGAGAGAAATCGCTTCAGTTTATTAGACGCAACTTAGAAATATAATGAAAACACAGTCATTTATATTTTTATTTTAATATTTTTTTTTTTTATTAAGAAATTCTTTAATCTTTCTAGCTATTTTTAGTAATGTGTGTGTACTACGTCAATTCTTAAGAATTTCTTCTCTTTCAAAGATTCTGTCCTTGAGAGTACCACATAAAGATTTTAAGTAGTCCAATTAAATCTCTGCTCAGGCAGCTTCAATTCCTGCAATCAGCTCTTCGTCTTATTCGCATTGTTTGTCCCTTCATAAACTGTACGAGTGAAGCAGCCTCAAATGTTTTCGATGGAATTTAAATCAGGGGAATAAGGTGGCGATTTTAATAAATAATCGTTTTGAATCGTGTATATCCACTGAAGAGGCCCAAATAACTCCTGAATTTCTGGACAAACTGACTGCAGCATATCCTTATATGAATTTCTAGTCATTTTATTGGAAATAAAATTCAATTTAATAGCGCCCTAATATGAAGTTGCACCCATACCATTACTCCTTCTTTTCTGACGGCTAGTCAAAAATTGTTCTTCTTTGTGAATTTCATGAAAATACTAATTATGGCCATCTGGTCCATCTACGTTAATTTTTTTCATCTGAAAAAGCAACGTTTTCCAATTATTATTCATTATTTGTGGATGCATATCCCAAGTCCCAGGGTTTAGTGGTTGTTTTTTTTAATTTTTTTAATTTTAAAAATGAAGCACTAAAACTTACTCTACGAACTGTTGGTATGCTGGCATTAAGTCCAGCAGAAGTGAACCGATAAAATGCGTCTAATATAATTTATATTCCTAAAAACAAAGAAAATTGTAGTTAGATTGCTATGTTTTAATTTTTATTCATTACTGTTTTACTGGGTACTACAGTGATAGACATTCGTATAAACGCACTAATTTTGTCTCCTTTGACCATTTGTTTCTTCGCTGTTCTTTCTCGATTATAGTTTATTGTTTGTCTAATGCCTCAACCAGTCAGACTTAAGAGCTTAAGTTACACGCTGATAAAAACAGCAGATCGATAAAAACATATAAGGAGGAAGGATATTCCAACCGGCAAACTGCAACAAAAATTGTGCGACCTGAAAGCGTTATCCGCAATTTTTTAAAAAAAGGCCCAAATTATGGTGTAAAAGGCCGAACCGAGATCTCAGCACGTCAAACTGATTTGACATGAGGCTACCCGAAATCGGCTGTCATGCAAAGAGATAAAGGAAAAATTGGACCTTCCTGTGGCGACTTGACACATTGCCCGTATTTTGAGAACTTCACCAAACATTAAATGGACTAAATTGAGAAATAGAGCACGTTTAACTGCCGTGCATAAGGAGAGCCACCTCAAATTTGGTCGTAAATACATGTCGTGGACAATAGATTGGCAGAAGGTGATTTTTTCTGGCGAGAAGAAATTTAGCCTCGATGGTCCTGATGGTACAGTTGCTACTGGCATAATTTGAAAGAACATGGCGTCATCATTTCGAAACATAACTTTGGTAGAGGGAGCGTAATGAAATGGGGGAGCCTTTTCTTACTACACAAAGCTTCCCATCTGCTTCATAACGACTCGGATGAACCCCCGTATGTACATGGATCTTTTGGAAGATGTTTTATACTTAGTTACCTTGATGGTATTGATCAGGAAAATTGCATATTTCAACAGGGTAATGCGTCTTCCATATGTCAAATGAATCCAAACAGTGGTTTCGCGAGAGAAACATACCTCTCCTTGAAAGGTCAGATTGCAGTCCTGACTGCAATCCTATCGAGAACCTTTGAGGTATCCTGGCTAGCAAAGTCTATGCAAATGGTCGGCAATTTGATAATGTTAATGACTTGAAAAGTGCAATCCGTGGTTGTTGGACGAAAAATTAGTAAATTCAATGCCAAATCCAGTTTTCGATGTAATACAAAATGGTGGGGGTCATACAAAATAGTAAACAAATAAAAAACCAAATTTGTTCTTACTGAGGTTTTAATTATATCGAGTGCATTTATATGAATGTCTACCTAAATATTAGGTTTTTTAATTTAATTAAAGTCAAAATATATCGTTTTTTTGTAATAAAGACCCGCAGGATCTTGTATATACAAATTTCTTTCTCACAAATCAAAACCTCCTCATGCCGATTTGTTTGCCAAAATTTTCGATTAACAAATTTAGTGATAAGTTCATACTAGATACTACTGAACTTAGCAGAAAATTGGGCAGAAAAATCTGCATTATCGACATTTCGGTCGAAATTTCATCAGAAAAACTACTTTATCGACGCGTTGAGAGGAAAAATCATAATAACATACAAACTGCATTATCGACATTCCAGTCGAAATTTCAGCAGAAAAACTACTTTATCGGTATATTATGAGGGAACCAATGATAATATAAAAACTGCACTACCGATATTTCGGAAGAAAATCACTATAAAACTGCATTACCGACAAAATTATACAGGGAACAAAAACAAGAAGATGTTTTACCTTCCTGAAGTTAGCAGAAAATTCTATTTTTCTCATGGAATGATCCACATTCAAAAATCATTATTCATTTGTCGTGTAAGCGGAATATATTATTAGGCTTGAGCCTACAAATAGAATATCTGAGCCTAATAATATATCCCGCTTACACGACAAATGAATAATGCGTGCTACACGAATTTTTGAATGTGGATCATGTCATGAGAAAAAGAGATTTCAGACATGGTTGTGGATTTTCGGGTAAATCTATTTATAGGAGCTCACATAAACTTTGAACTGAAATTTTACAGGGATGGTTATTGCCTTCTTGTAGTACGCTTACACGCTTTCGCTTTTAACTTGTAATACGCTTACATGACAAGAGCATTACGTTAATTTCGTGAATTTTCATATACAATATTTTCATATAGTATATTTGAAATTTAATAGACATAATAACATAACATTAAAAATTTACTAGTACATTTTAATTTATATTCACATTTAAATAAATTTATATAATTTAATCGATTCGATTTACTTATTGATTTTTAAACATTTTGCTAAATAAATATTTTATTTTCCCCCTTTAAATTGGTCGATAATGCAGATTTCGGCTGAATTTTCTGCTATCTTCAGTAAAGGTCATACTAGGCCTTCAAGGATAGCATTTAATAGGAAACTATTAAAATTTGCCAGCTAAATTAAAATTTATCAATTTCGATAATATTTTTAAACTAATTGAAGTAAGTTTTAAGTTTAGATGTAAATATGAATATGTTTGTTTAAAAACATTAAATACATTTATATGTAACTGTTATGAACTAACCCACCTCATTTTAGTTATCTAATTTCGATAAAAAAATGGACGTGGCGCACACTGTATTTATATTCGCACACAGTATAATAAGTTACTTAAAAATATATTTTATGCTATCACTGCGGCCTATCCTTCCAGCGCTTTGAATCATCGTTCCACGAAACTTAAAAAAATTTCAATGTCGCCATTTTATTGCATCTTCATTCAAAATTTCATACAATCGTATCGTGCCATTGTCCCACTTATAAGTACATGAATAAATTGGATTTTATGGATTTAAAAACACCTCACCATCGAGTTTTAAACCAACTAAATATCTTTATAATTAGAATGCAATAAGATTATAGCAAATTAAATATCAAAACCTAAATTATCGGATTAAATGAAATTTGCAAAATTACAGAATCTCGCAAGCAACACAATGGACATAATAAAATCACGGATATTAACGTCGATATAATTTTTATTGTTATTATAATTTCGATCATGCAAATTAGAATATGACGTGATTTTATTTTTATCATATATAATTTAACCCTTTGAATCGTGTTTTATGTGTGGCGGTGGCCACAGTCTATTATTTATTGTTATACACAAAAAACTAGCTTACAATTTATGGTTATGGGAGCGTCCGTTTTATTTATGTACCACCGATTATAAATAATATATCTCTATATATAAACGCTTTTAACATCTTGGGTGTTCATTATTATGATTATTATTATAATGGAGATAAATAAAGATGTTCTAAGACAATAATCATAAGATGACAATATATAGTTTATATTTTTATATTATAAACCAACCAATAGAGAGACTAAAATGATGTAGGCTTTTTTTTTGTAAATTGTGCGGTCATACCCCATTTATTATTCTTATGAACATTACGAATAATGATTAACCTTTCGTTTTTTAAATTACCCGCATATATTCTCGATTATTATATTTGGGTGTTCTTATTCAACGAGAGATCGTCGACTTATTAAAAATTCTATATCATCATCGTTCAACTGTATCGATGGTTAAATAATTAACAGAACCATAAAATATTTATTTTTTGCGTTAGTGCGCTAATCAAATTGATTTGAAACTTTTCTTAATTTTGATTCGTTTTATTTTTTGTCTTGGTTATATTTCTTGTTTAATTTGTTTACCAACACCAAACTAAACAACACAACAAAAAAAAAACCTAAACTATTATTTTATTAAGAAGATCCATTAAAATATATCATCAAGAATGGAACTCCGCCTTAAAACTTAACAACAGCAACAACAACAGAATATCATAATTTTTAAAGATAAAAAAGACAACAACAATGTCTTTATAAAACTTGTCAACCATCTTTTTGTTGTAAATACACGTCTTTATTTTATACAAAATTGTTTCTTAATCTTTGTGTGTGGTGCGTATATGTGTATGTGTGTGTGTGTATCAATACGCGCGCGCCGTAAGCTCTTACTTTTTAAGATCACATTAAAATGAAATGACTTTAATTAATTTTCTGATTTCGACCAATCGTCATTATCATCGCAGAGCACACACACACACACACAACAAAAGTATTTTGTGTTTGCGGTGGATATTAAAAATTCCAAAAACCAAAAAAAAAAATAAATTTGGAAAATTAATTATGTCGCCGATTTGGGAACAATTAAAGCGACCATTTTGTGTAAAGATGGAGTATTTGCAAATTCCATTCCAAAGTTCCACATGGCTAATTCCAATAATAATTACACCGATTGTACAGTAAAATCTTAATTTACTCTAATCAATCAATATCGATTTTTTTAATTAAATATTTTTTTTTTTCGTTTTGCTTTTCAATTAATTCTTTTCTGCATTGTTGAATTGAAATCGGTTGTTAAAAATCAGTAAAAACAAAAATTAGAATTTAATGTGCGGAACGCAGCTAGTACGGTGGTCCAGATATATTTCTGTTTTTGCGCTATGTAAAATTCTAATTTCTAATTTTAATTGTCAAGCTTCTGGCGGTAAATTGTTAAATTCTATTTTGTGTAATCGATTGCAATAAAATAAAATAGATATTGAAGTCGTCGTACGTACATATTTATTTAAATTGCTTGTATAATCAAAATCAAGGATTTCCGTTAATCGCAATGTAATTATAAATTACTTTTGGTAAGACAAAAGAAATTGTTCTTCAATATGCTTATGTATGTACACTGTACACAGGTACAAAAATGTGTACATATAAGAAACTCCATCCCACTTAATAATAGCTCGCATTTTATATTTAAATATGAGTGAACAACATATAAGTTCCCTTATTGGTCGGCTTGGTGCACAAGTCCAAGAAACTATAATATTTAATAACCAGCTAAGAAAAAGGCCTTTGGCACATAATTTTCTTGCCTACTAAGTAATTCATTTTTTTATTCACTCATTCACTATATGGTAGATACGAGTACTTTATGTGCATGCAAGAATCCATTGGCATGGTAAATATTTTGTTATCATTATTGTTGCTATTATAATAATTATTAATTATATATCACATATGTGTAGCATATGTAACAAATACATGTATATGAACAATGTACACACAATAATGAGACATCCCATTTTTGTGATAAAATTCTTGTTTCTTATGTATGTACGTCGTCGTCATACATGTACAATAGAAATATACTGAAGTGTTTTATTTGTTTAATAAGTAATTACCCTCTTAACCATATCTGTAATGAAATTGCGGCATTCTAGATTCTTGTATTTTCTATTCTTTACAAAATATATCATTATATATGATGGTTAGGGGAACTGTACGAAAATTTGTATGGTATGTGGTATACTTGTGTGTTATAATTGTTTCATGTAAATCGCTTGCTAGGGCAACATTTTTCGTTATTTTGTATTAAACAAAATATTTTGCCATTTAGACTTTATTGCAAAAAACATTATACAATCTGTCAATTTATCGTCAATTTCTCGACAATTTATTGTCATTATCGTGCTGCCGTTACAAAATTTGTGTTTTAGGGTATTCTAAATTTTGGCCTATTGGTCAAAAAGTCAAATCGTAACAATTAATTTTATTAATTTTAATGTCAAATTTTAATTTGACTTTCAAAATTAAACTGTACGTAAAAATAATTTAACATATTTATAGAGTATTAGAATTGTGGTGCCGGTACCAATTGAATCGTTCCTTGTCGTCTTAGTAATATCGCCTAGCTTGTGAAAATACTACAACCGTTTAACTGATAGGAAAAATCCTAAATATGCGGAATTGTATAAACCTCTGAGGGACCCAATTTTGGTCGAAAAACGGGAATAAAATGTATAAGTTTTACTTTTGTTTCACATACGTAGTAGGTAAGTAAAACAACTGTAATTCTCATAATTTTTGTTCTCATTTTTTGACCAAAATTCGGCCCCTCGAATTGTACATGCGCATTCAACGCCCAGTGATCACCGCATGGTCGCCAAGTGCCCTTCTTGGCACCGTGTGAAAAGGACTAGACCACGGACAAACGATCGGATTCGTTTTTGGCCGCAACCTTTTTCTCGATCAACAATCTTCGAACTTTAGCTTTAACTGGAGGACCTCTAGTCATGATAAGATGTGTGACAAAATGATTAACTGGTATAGTTTCGATAGTTATTTGTCTTTACTTTTGAACAAGGCGTCCACTACAGAATTTTTAACAGAATTTGACACGACAGAGAAAGAGTCTGACGCACATGAAATAAATTTTCAATTTGCGAACATTGTAGAAGTAGGATCAATGAAAAGACGATTTTTTCACTAACAAACCGAAGATTCCTAAAAAGTCTACACCTTATATGGGTCTACACCTTAGATACGTCCGCTAATATGAAAGTCCATGTAAATGGTTTCTTTAATCCAAAATCTAAATTTAACGTTAATGAACCATATGTACGAATGGCGTAATAGTTTGCAGCGAAAAGTGAAAAATCAGCGCACTTGACGTATCCCTTAAAATTAAGCGACTTTTACATTGGCCATTGTCACATGCCGCTACTTATAATTGGCCTATTTGTTTAACTTCACGAATTGACATTTGTCTGGGTCTCCGCATTTCTTTGCTTTCGTACCGAAATGAAAATGGTACCAAAAAACTTTTTCCCACGTGGGACGGATGAAAATCTGGACAACATGCGTTGCTTGGGCGAGAAATATGTGAAACAGGAGGTGCATTACTAATGGTTTAAATTATAATTGATTGATGACAAAACTGCATTAATTTTGTCGGCTAATTTAGCTACTTACCCATCGGTTCATTACTGACCTCTAAAATTGTCTGCATTTCTCGAGGCAACTGCTCTAACCACAGATTTCGCAAAGCCTGATCACAAAGATCATTGTTACTAATCATACGCATTATTGATAATAACTGACTAGGTTTTTGATCACCTAAACCTATGCCCCCTAATAACCGTTGAAGATGTGCCGCGTCTGATTCGGTTAAACCATTAATTAATTCGCTGCGAATATCAGACTAATTCTCCGTGTCCGGTCGATTCTCAAATATGGCACTCTATACTATTGAACAAAAGACGTGAGGTTCAACCAAAAAAGAGGTAACTTAACCGCCACACAATTCACACGCGCTGATGTACCATCGTCATTCGCACTCCATTGTTATTTCAACGGAATACTCTGCTTTTTCGGTGAATTAGGTGGAGCATAACCATTTTTAAAATTTATTAATTTTATGAATAAATTGCCGCGGAAACCAAAATTTAAATTTTTACAGAATGCACTAGAACAAAAAACGTTTTTTCCGGAGAGTTTAAATTTAACAGTACAAATTAAATTTTAATAATAATTAGCATAAATTTGTACATCCCCGAATTGCAGGTTATGTTAATCCTCCACGTGGTTGGTATACAGATTACTGTTGTAAGTACGGCCAACTGAATGACTTTCGTGAAATATGACGTCAATCTCAAATGTGCTGAACAATTATGTGCTCCAAGCTCTGGATGTTGAAATGTCGTTTTGTGTACGATAATACGTGTATCTATTTACTAAAGACTAATTATATTAAGCCTCGTCGAGGTCACCAATTATGGGGTGTTAGAATTGTGGTGCCATCAATCCTGAATTATTAAGGCGTGGTGTACTTCTGCCCCACACAACACGTTTCCGGTCTTCGAAAATAATTCTCGCTCGATTACTCAGTACGAGAATATACAATGTAATATTATTAACACAAATTCGATTAAAAATATTTAGCTGCATTAAACAATACAAATCAAATACAAATATTTAATTGATTACAAATATTGGTTTTATTTAATTATAACACCACGAAATTTAATTTTATTTTTTTATACACTAACAGAAAATTTCTATTTTACGAGGCAGCTCAACGGCGTGCGAAACTTCCATTCTATTTTTATTTTTTTCGATTATTCTCCCCAATAAACCGACTGGTACATTTTTTCGATGTTTTTTTTAAACCCAACAAACAATATATTGCGACGCCACATATTATAATAAAAGTAAATGGAGATGGCTCTTATTCTAGCATTACACTGTTAAAATGTAAGATTTCTGTTCCTTTATCTTTAATTTAGGAGCATAGGGCGTCTATTAGGCTGGACCATCTAACTCTGTTCTGTGATATTGCTTTGACTTCTACCCATAACTTTCCGAGTTGTTTCACTTCTGCTAGCATCGTTTGTTTCCACGTTACTCTGGTTCCATTCCAGAGATCTTCTCGTTATATCACGGTCGCGCAATGATGGCTTAATTAGTTTGCCGAAGCATCTCAACATTTGGTATTTGGTGGGCCAGAAGCACCTCAATTTTCTCCTAAAGAACTTATTTACAAACATCTGTAGGTTGTTTCTGATGCTTTCAGCTTTCGCAACCGAACAGCAACACTGATTTCACACACGAATTGAAGTTGCGTATGCTTTTTAGTTTTACTGAAAATTATTTTGAGTCCAACCTCCTTTGGTATATCTGATAGCTTCTGCACGTTGTGTTAAACTGCATTTTTCGGTTTTCGGGTCTTCAGAGACCCACCCCCTTCAGTAGACATGCACTACTCGTCTAGTCTAAAATAAAATGTATACTTCGAACTATCCATTGTCCAAGGTAGAAACATTTTCTTTGATGTTTTTCGTCAGTTTTTTTCTCTTTTTCGTGTTAGTTGGTTGGTGTGTGTGTGAAATTATTGCTTTTAGCCGACGCCACACGGCGCATTTTGCTAAATAAATTTTTGCTAAATAAGTTAACAGTAGTGTGACATGAATGGACAAGTCTCGCAGCTGTCGGGCAGCTCGAACCTTAGAAGTGCCTCGTGACAAATATTATGAATCGAAAGCTGACCTAATAGCTGACGAGAGTCGTCGCCGTAACGAATGGCATTCTCCCTGCGCAGACGTGAGAAAGGAGGAATAAGCGATCAAATGGGAAGAGTTGGAGATCAAACGAATATCCAGTAGAATACTCCCTCCATTATCTAGACCAAAATCGCAAAAAACACCAAAATGATGTAAATTCTGCGACTACTAAGAGGCATTTGGTATGAATGCGGTTTTGAATGCTGCCCCTCAACAAAAACAACAAACTGAAAAACGATCTGTAAATTTATTTAATGAGGAAGGAAACGTCTGCCAATCACCATACCGCCGATTGTCATCCGCTAATGACGAAACCGCACAAGAGATGGAAATTCTATTCGAGCCTTGATAACCAGTCAGCAGCAGACGAATTGAAATTTGAATGTCTTTCATTTAAAATGTCTTTGATTAAAAATATATATATTTTTTCCGATTTCTTTGCGTTTTTACGGCACTTGTCTTTGGTGGCGTATTTCCTCACGACGTTCGAGAGCGGACAATGATGCGGACACCAGCAGCCAAATGTTGGGCGAGCTTTTCAACAATCTGAGTCCTTGCAATTGGGCGCCGAACACGTCCAAATGGAGTTGATGGTGCTACGTCAGGTTCTGGCGTTGCTCCGCTTCCACGATGACTTCTTAAACGGTCAAAATTGTTGTCAATGGCACATTGTTGACGTCGATGTCACCCATATCGATGCAGCATACAGCACACAGCTATAACTTTTTGGATCAAGTTCAACCAGTGCAATGGGCAGCGGATATTGTCTTAATCGATTAAGATTAGTAAATAGTAGTAAAGTAGAAAAGTAAATTAGAAGTATCCGTGACGATTAGTAAATAGAAGTTTGCAGAACGAAGCGTTCCGAAATCGTCACGGATAGAAGTATCCGTGACGATTTCGGAACGCTTCGTTCTGCAAATAACCAAACAAATATAAGATTGATGTGTGAATGAATGAAACAAACCTATATCCACGCGGTGAACTGATTTTATTGTGTGTGCAATCGATGGCATCGATGCTGCTGCTTTTGGCTGAAATAGAAAAATAAAATAAACAATAGGAATAAAAATACACTGGCAGTATATCATAAGTTGTGTTAGCATTTTTTGCTTATAACATTTGGATCCATACGTTTTTAGTCAAAAGTCACCCAATTTTCATAACGGCGAGATTTCGTTTTCCAGACAATTTCAGCGAGTTGCGCAATGTACGGATGTCAGTTGACTCGGGATGAAATCCCGAAATTATCCAAATTAGAAAAAAAAGACGCCTCTGCTAAAAACGTATGGGTTCAAATGTCATACGCAAAAAATGCCAATTACCCTTAGATAATATATTTTTCGGAATACTGAAAAAATAAATGAAACTTGCTGGAATGACATACCGACGTGCAGTCGAGAAAAAGCATCCTCGTGGAACCGAAAGTATTTGCGAAAGTCGACGTGGTCGTAGCTGTCGACCTTTGAGCGCTTAGGTGCGATAAGGACGTCGGACCGCGTGTCGCACTTGTCCTGCAACTAGTTTTTTCCCTCTGATTGAGGAGTGACCATCAAAATATCGTCAATTTCACGTTATACATCAATTTCTGAATTATAACAGTAAATAGAGTGATAGTTTTTTTTTCTCTCGTTCATCATTTTCAATCAAAAATTTACAACACGATTGCACTGGTTGGATTGAAAATGGAGTAAATAATAAGAAAACATGGATTAAACTAACGAAAATGTTCATACACCGGCCGTTGGAGTGCGGTTTAAACTCGGCGTGATTCATCATGGTTTATCGGCCAATTGGTTTAAAAATGTTGGTGTAAATTTTTTAAGCCAAGTAATTAATATGAAATTTCTGAAAAAATTTGATCTAAAACGATTCAAACCATGATCCTAAAATAAACCAAATTTAAACCGAGTGAATAATATTGACGATAATTTTTATGAAATAGGCATTTTTATTGTGTCATTTGGCAAAATGTCACCCGAAGTAAATTGCCGAGAATTAATAAATTAAAATGTTTAGTCTGCTATCTGGACCTATCATTTAAACCAATAAAAGACTTAAGTTTTCTAAAATGACAGAGTACCAAAAGAAAGAGTTGCCTATCGTAATTATGGGATCTTTCCTTACAAAATGTACCATTTTGCCTCAACATAAATCAGAATAAATACGAGTATCTTAGTTTTTTGAAATAGAGCTGTTAAATACCCTGGTTTCATCTGGGGTTTCATTGGGTTGTATTTTTGTTGTTCTTTTCATCTAAAAAGATGCCTCATAATTAAATTACGAGTGATATTTGTTGAGTTTGTTCAAAACTACTAAAAATTGCACGAAGGTATCGAAGTACTTTTTTACATTCAAAGTATTTAAAACAGCATTGTAGTATTGACAATATCATCCCTGATAAAGTGATAAGTGTTTAGAAAATTGTTATGGACGGCTCAGCAGCCGACCCGCAGATATCAACTAAACCACGAAAAAGCCTCACACGGTAATTTTGCCGGCTAGATTTCAGGGAGAAATGCTATGGGTCGTAGGGTTTGAGGCTTGCGTGGCTCCTGGCCTACACCATGTTTACAGAAGTTTTAAAAATAAAAAAAAATACAAATTAAATTAAAACTTAATGGACCACTTAATCCGTCGCACGAAACTTGAGGAACAAAGTCTGCAATTATAATCACATGCATAAACACCGGCACAGAATGATACCCCCCTCTCATCATACCGACTCGTACAAGATAATTAGTAATTCATTTTGGTTTATTCAACTATAAACAAAGGAAAAAAATTGAATTAAAGAAACTGTCCGAACAAGAAGGGGGAAATAAAATCAAGAAGAAAAGAAAAAATTGATAATAAAACGAATGCCGGGAATCGCCGTGCAATATTTTTTTTGATTTGTTTTGTTTTAAATGTCCAGAACCAGAAATGGCTGAAGGCCTGGGTTAATGATAGGGAATCAAAAAAAATAATGGTCTAAAAAGATGAAACGTAAATAAAAAATTTAAAAAAAAAACAGAAATAGAAATTGTGCGCTTCAAAATTATGGGGCGAGACCAACGTGCGCCAAGGTTGCGCAAATTTCGAAAAAAAAAATTATATATTTTAAACAGATTCAAGAAAAAGTAAAAAATTTAACTTAAAAGTAACAACAACAAAAATGTACCTGGATGTTGCGACCTTGGAGCCGTCATGCTACAGATAACTCACGTTACTCGGACCGTTGGGCGTCTTCCGCCGTAAACAGGACAGCTCATTAATGGATGGATTACGGCTTTGGTGCCGTCATGCCACAGGTAACTCCCGCTACCCTGGCCGTTCGGTGTCTTCCCGCCGTGTACCTTTTAAAGGAATGGCCACACTTGGCCACCCGTACTTAATGGGTTAGGCTCGGGCTCGCCAAAACCCGTATATAAATCCGTGTCGGGGCGATCTTTTTGCCTTCACGTATAATTTTTCCTGGCTGGGCAATTAAAAAAAATGTTGGGCCTCCGGCCACTCGTTAAATTTGGTGTACACCCACCGGTATACAAAAAACACGCCAACAAATGAAAAGGTGGTCACGTGGTTATCCACCTGGGTGTTGCGGTGCTCGATAAGATGCAGCATCTGTTTTAATCCAAAAACCTTGTGAGATGTTGTTCCGTTAAACCACTTAAATATCTGTTTCTTTTATAATTTTGCCTCACTTTTGAATGTAGTCATCATACAACACACCACTTTATGAATTTTAATTATTTTCACTTCAACAATATTTTATATTGTTTTATAAATACAAAAAAATGGTTTTTACAACTACCGATTAGGTAGGTATTATATTTATTTTTTCAAAGTTATTCTATTTTACAACTATAAACGAGACTCTATTTCCAATACAATTTCAAAACCAGACTGACCAAAATTCTCGCACCTAAAACTTGCAGAATTTTATTTTTTGTTGTCGTTTCACTTTTTCCCTGCTCGTCATGTTTGCATTCCCAAAATTGACTACAAAAAAAAATATTAGTACTAAAAGTACCAAATGCTCGAGAACAGGTGGCACTGTAGTCAAACAAAATACTTCACTCACCATAGAACGAATAAAAAGAATACACGTAACAAGGTAAATAAGTTTTGACCAGAGAGTTGTAACAAAATTACTACAAATGAGTTTCGTGAAACTGTGGGTAGACGACGATTGAATTTTTGAAGCCGCAGAGGGTTTTGCTTTAAAACCAAATGTGGAACAGCTCGTTATAAAGCATTTCAGCCAAACAAATTGAAACATTCTTGGTAAAATAAGAACTACTTTTCCCGAAAGTCTTTTTTTCAAGGTCGCTGGTTATTAAAAGGTTCGCGAATGTTGTCCTTCGATTTTAAAGAAATACTAATTTTATTCAATAAATAATTCTTACTTTCTGTCTGGCCAGTATCGAATTTGGGGGAAAATTAACACATTTGAATGTAAATACTTGAAATTAGTCAAACAAATTGCATTTCTTAAATTAGGAAAAAAAATAGAAAATTGAAAATTAAATAATTTGTTTTTTTTTTTTAATGTTTTAAATAAATCCTATGTACTTTAAGCCGTAGAATCCGAATCTTCAATAAAAAATAGGGGTTCCTATTTTAATATCAATGTTACTCTTGCACAAGAAGGGGAGAAGTTGTACTAATTTTATAATTTTAGCACTAATGTATGTACCTCATATGTAAGAAATACGGCCCAATAATGCCGCACAAAAAAATAACACGCAATGGATGCATTGGCTTCTCCATATATCCTTGTGGATTTTCCGATCCTCAAATGCTACAATTTTGTTTGATTACGGGTTCGTAAGCGAGATGGAAATGCCCCTCGTCCGAAAAAATAGTTTTTTGAGCAAAATACTCATCAATTTCGAGTTTGTCGCAGGCCCACACAGCGAATCGTTATCGTAGCGGATGGTCACGGGGCTTATATTGCTGGACCAATTGAAATTTATAGGGCCACAAATCCAGATCTTTACGCAGAATTTGTTGCATGGAAGGTTGGCTGATGTTAATTTCCGCTACACGATGACGAATTGATGTTCTCGGCCGTTGGCGCACATTTTCTGCTGAACGAACACGACTTACACGGGTACGCGTTGGTTTGTCGACTAGGTAGCCTGTATCACGCACTTTATGCACAAACTTCTTGATACCGTTGAGTGTGATTCCCGTGTTTTGACTAAATTTTGTACGACATTTTCTTGCAATTTCAAACCAAATGACATTAGTGTTGCCAAAGCCAAAATAACCGATATGTCAAATCTGAACAGGTTAATGTGACACCCTTTATAAAGGAAATAAATTGAAACTGAAGTCATCAAGTTGTTTCAAGCTCTATGCAAATGAAATCAATCAAATATGTTCGGATTTTAGCGATTTCGTTTGTTAAAAATTTAGGATCTAGAAGCCTACGAGAAAATGACTGTTTCGTGATTTCAGCTGAATTCTTTCCAAATTTAAATTAGCATATTTAATAAATTTTGATAGATATTTTTAGATATACTTTAAAATTTTGGATTTTATAATCCAATTGTTCAATTGAGCTGTTTTGACAGTTTTATCTATAATTTTTCCCATTAAAAATTCAATCAAAATAAGTCGTGCTCGAACTAATTCAAACGTTCTTCCACTACCTACGTAATAAAATATTAAAATCTGTAACTTTGTTTCTTTATGACACGTTAATACCATAAATAAAGCTTGCTGGCAAAAATAGCTGAAAAGCCGGCACTTTTATTGTCTTGACAGAATTTTTAACTTAATCGATAGCATTCATTTTTTTTATTTTCCTTAATAGAGTGCTAAATTTTTTAGCTGAACTTGAAATTTTTTAAAATGATTTTCGCTGACCAAATATTGTAAGTAACTGACTAATTAGGACTAAATAGTGATCAATTAGACAAAACTTTTGTTTTTACAAAATTCGCTTTATGAGGCTCATGGAGGTTATGTTTAATTTCTATTTTTTTCCAAATGAATATCAAGAAAACTCATTTTTATACATTAACAGTGTTGCACATTAAATTTCATACACGTACATCGGTGTTTACCAAAAACCCGCACAACTTATTTTATTTTTATTTTTTTTTTTTTTTTGGTATTGCAAAAAATTTTAAAATACGCCGAGAGGACTTAGAAAAGCCCAAAGAGCAGTTTGGCATAGTACACAGGGTTGCTGTGTTAATATTTATTTATTTAACATTTGAAAAAAAAAATATTATATAGACGTTAGTGACAGAGCAATAGGAAATCCAATAGGAGTGTTATTTCGGCCATATTTTCCAATTTGAACCGTGTAGTGTTATTCGTTGCTATATAAATACCACGGGCTCTTTCCTAAACTGAATAATAATAAGATGACTGAAACGGAAATAGCAACAATAAAATGAATAATATAAAATACATTAAAAATAAATCTAAATACAATAATCTTAAGAAAGAAGTTTGGGGAGAAAATTTTTGAGCTTTTCAAATAGAAACAAAATCGATTATAATTTTCTTCTTCTAGTTCGCGATGTACTTATAAAATATAATATATATTTTGTTTGTAAGCAGAACATAAGAATATTGGAGAATAATAGAAGTCATGGGGATCAACAATATAATAGATTTTTTTTTTTTTGTTTTTAGATGAAAAATAAAATTCATGTTCAATTCATACATCGAACAAAATTTTCCATCGTATGGTTCGCGATATATACAATTTTCGAGAGAGAGAAGAAGTTTATGGTTTTATACAATTTTTAAAGAAGCCGCGTTTTTCTTATAACTTTTTTTTTGTAATATCGTTTTTTATGTAATTTTATCTGAAACTGATATGAAAAGTAATAAATTTAATAGAAATTCACAACCTCAATAATCTCTAGTTAAAAAAATAACAATATAAATCTGGCATCCACAGTCAAATATCTCTTTTATATGTGTACACGAGCAAAGAACTATTTTATTCTGTGAAAAATTATCTTAGCTGTGCATAGAATGAACTTTTGAGTTGAGCTCTAACAACTGTACGGCTATTATACGAAAACATAACGATGATGATAGTTTCTTATCAATTTTGTATATTTATTTATTTATTTTTTTCCTGAATGTGCTATTTTAAGATAAGGTAGTTTATATAGACACAGCGGTCAAACATGTAACATTTATCCAAAACTAAATGTAGATACATACAAAAGGTTTTAATAAACGATCATCTCCGGGCTGTTTAATTCCCACACTACACCATACTCCATATGCGCTTGCAACTCAAACCAGATACTCGTTTATAACTATTGTTAGCGTGACTATAAAATTTGTCTAATCTTTATTTTATTTATGCAATATAACAATTACTTAAATATTTTTTGTTAGATAAAAATCAATATAGCAAAACTTAAGAAAACTGATGACCTTAAAGAATTAAAAATTAATAAAAGTTTATTTTGTTGTTTTTGCTCGTATTTAATCTCAGTTTGCGCAAAAACGAAAATGATGAAAATTATATAAAAATAAATAAATATATTTTTTATTATTATTATTGTTATTAGTACATAAAATAAACAAACTATTTTCGTATAGCTAGTCGTGATAAATATAACAATAATTTTTTTTTTATGTACCTACTCGCATATTCCATATAGTTTATCAAAATAATTGATTTTTAAATAGAAACATAAAGTGAATTTCATGTGCAATACATTATCATTATTAATAATGGCAATAATGATAATAATAAAAAAAAAATTGTTGTCTTATCATAACAAAATGATTAGGGAAACCTAAATGGAAATCATGATGAAAAATTATTTAGATACATAGTACGCGTGTACGTTAAATAGCTTCGTCGTGATTTCGTAAAATTTTTATTGACGTCGCGCTCACATTTTCCCATAACAATATAATTTTTTATTGGAAAGGATAAAAATAAATTAGATTGTGGAGCCTTCAAATTTTATATAAAATAAAATAATTTCATCGTTCACAAATTAATTGATTTTTAATTGATTTTCGTGACAAATTTGTGCGCAATTTTTCATTTTCCTCAACGATTTGTAATTAAATGATAATTACGTGATTTCATTACAAACATTATTATTTATCTTATATCGTATAGCAATTTTTAATTAAAATTGTGGTCTATGTCTACATTTTTAATTAATTGTACGTGAACCCTAGATACCGACCAATCCGTATACCATTTCGTTTTTATGCACAATATCGCGGTCTATGATTCAATATTTGAACTATACATTATTATGTCATTTGATCGGAATTGTGCTTTTGTTTTTAATAGATCGGGTTTGTGATTGAAATGCTGATTTGTGTATAGAGTTGAAATAGTTTAATGATTTTAGATAAATTAAATTATTTAGTTAATTTTTTTTTTGTTTTAGAAAATTAGATTGTATATTTTATTGCATTTATGAAATGGCCATGAAATATTTAGTTGAAATGGCGTTTGAATGGGCACGTGCGGTCAAAATGCATGTTTATTAAAAATATTCCATAACTTTTGGAATGAGGTCGATAAGGAAATGGTTACTCATAATTTAGCAAAATATACGTTTTTCAGCTACCTTCAATCAAAACGCTTCAAGTATTTTACGCCATAGGGCTACAAGTTTACTGTACTCGTTAAAAATAAAATAAAAATAAAAATTTAGACTAAAAATAAAATAGCAACCTTTAGTAACTTTTCTATAGAAAAAAGATGAAAAATATACGGAAATCCATACCAATCACCAAAGGAAATTGTCTAAATATTGCAGAATTTGTTTGAATCTCAAATAAAATGAGAAAAAACTTTAATTGTAAAGAAGATGAAATTTAGAGGGAAACTCAAGTTTTTAAAACTTTTTTACATGATAAAAGAGTAAAGCCTTAGATCCAAAAATTTCCGTCTCTCTAAGAAATAATGTTGACCTTGTTTCTATTAGAATACTACACTATCAAGCAAATTCCACATTCATCATTGTTGATATATTTAAGAAACTTGATAACTTCTACTCGTCCTATTGTCCAACAGATGGCAGTAGTGAGGTTGAACTAACGTAAAATACTAGATTATTTTTTTTTACGGAAGATGGCAATCTCAGCGTTTCTACCAAAAAATCAGAATTGCGTATAAGTTTTCACAACGTTACAAAGTTAATAATTTTAATTGATTCGTCATAAACTAGTGTTCCGGATGACGTTGGTCTCGCTATACACTCTCTTTGCCCATAACGTAAGGAAGATAGGACAAGTTTATTAGTAATAAAGAAATCGATCCGGTTACAGTCACCTGACTGATCGATTAATTAGTAAAGTTGTTAGTGAAATATATAATTAGATGGTTGCAAATGAGAAGTTTACTTTCAGATGTTGCATTAAAGATGTACGAGGGATGTCTGAAATGTTTCCGATCTAACTAAGATACAAGACATTTTTTCTTCAAATTTTTTTTTTCTCTACATAGTCTCCTTGTAAGTATAGACACGTGTCCCAACAATACTCCCATCTCTTGAACCCGTCTAAATAGTACTCCGCCTCTTTCTTTAATAAAAATATTTTTGCATATTTTTTGTGTTTTATTAAATCAAAGAGTATGTAATTTTATAGAGTAACGAAATAGAGGAAAAGTTATCATCAAAAAATGAGTGGGCATACAATACACTTACACATCTTTATTTACCAACATTTTGATACAAATAAAATAAAAAGTTGTTGTGTAAGTGTATTGTATAACCCATTTAAATTGCATAACCCACGCAGTTTTTGATGACAATTTTTCCTCTGTTTAGCTACTCTTTATATAATTACATACTCTTTGATTAAATTCGTTTATAATTAATTCCGTGTTAATCTCTGAATTCTTCTTAATAATGGTGCTAGGAAATCTTATCGCACCGTTAGAAGGTAGAACCACTACGTGAGTTTCATGTGGTTGGAGTTTGGGTTCCTTCTGTTGTCCGAGATGGTTAAGTGCACATGATATAAATTGTGTCATGATGACTGCCATTAGAAATTGGTACTATAATTTTTGTTATGACAAGCACAAGCCTATGTTGACGTACCATACTAAATTACAATTTTGTTTCGATTTGGGTCGTTCACTTGGTTTTGATGTAAAGTTAAAGTCACAAAAAATATCTTGAGAATTTTTAAAATTTTAGTCGTGTAACACAACCTCGGTTTCCAGCCCTTAGGCTTAGGATAATTAAAAATTTCGTTTTTGTATAGATCAGTTTTATTCGAATCAATTGTTCAGTTGAATCAGTTGCTGAACTTGTCTCGCAATTCACTGTATTCCGCTAAATAGATGTGTTGAATGCAGTTCTATGGATTAATTTAGCGTGGAACAATGTTGAAATCTAAACTTCACATTTACCGCCATTGAACAGTAAAATTTTTGAATCTGTTATCCTCACCAATTAAGGCAATGATTTGTAGTTTGGAAAGTGAAGCAGATGACGCACATCAGTACCAGAGATTTGGAAATCCTACAGGCTTCGAAAGCGTAAACCATTTTTGAAAATTACATGGCTAGAAACCAAAAATAAAAAAACCGGTAGATGACAATTTTCCGAAAAATTGTTAGTTTTTTGTTACATAAATTATTTTTTTATTTTGAACTTATTTTGCATTGAAAAGTGGCTAAAGTTGAAATACATTTTATTATACAGTACGTTTCATAACTAAATATCCAATTGTTTTTTTTTTGATTTTTTAAAATAACTAATAAAAAAAATTAAAAAGTTTTAATGCCAAAAATTAGATAGGTGCTAAATTCAGCAAAATATAAATAACCTGTTGCATGATTCAATTGTTTTTTGGGGAAAAACACATCTTTTAAAATTTCTTTTTTTTCATAACTTACATGGTGTATTTTTAAATAAATGCCAGGTTTTTATCTCGGAAACGGTACAAAATTGGAGAAACTTACTCATAATGAAAATAGTTCAGTCTCGCGGAAGACGTTCAGTGATGATCTTGAATGACCTTGAAACTTATTAGTTTTTGAGATATTGACGAAAGTTATTTTTTTCAATTAGAACCTATATTTTTGAGTGCATTTTTTGATTAAATAGTTAAAACTAAATAAATAATTTCTTTTTCTTCATACAAAATTTTTCGTAAAGTGTATAGTTTCATAGATACGAGTATGAAAAAAATTGATCTGCATTACAGCAAAATAATTTTCTCTAAGTTCGTACACTGTTTCGTTGTCATCTGAGTCGTTTTTGGAAAAGGTTTATTCCCTCGTCTAGCAAATAAATAGCGCACTACCGGAGCCATAGGAAATTTAACGAGACGCCGCGCTACTCAAGAGGAAATTGTTGTACATGTGCCAGCTGCAGTTTCACAAGACCCACACACATCAACCAGAAATATCGCAAAAGGTACAGGAACATCTCAAACAACCGAGCTTTTGCGTTTGAATAAAGAATAAATTCCATGCATTAAATATATCATTGCTGCAGGAATTATCAGCAAATGATCTTGGCGCTCGTGCAATTGACGATTCGAGGAGCATGAGTGGTACGTAGCGAAAAAGTTTGAAACTGAACCAGCTATGCCAATTTGAAAATACGCGTGTTTTTGTTATTACGAAATTGAAGGACAGCTAATGTGTTTTTTATTTTTTTCGCTTGCTGCGTTTTCCAACTTTTTCAATTGTCAATTGCAAAAATAAACAAAAACTTTATGAAAAATATAATTTGACATTCAAATTTCCTTGGTAAAATTGATTGAGTAGCCAAGGAATTCGGCTAGCAAATTGCTTGCTTGTTAGCCGGTCGAGTATCTACCCCAATATCAGTTAAAAGAGAACCATTTTCCATAACTTTTCGGGGTTTTCTTGCGGTATAAGACCAGTTTCTTCATGAATGTTTTCCGTTTGTTGCTGCAAGGTTTGGGGCTTATTCACATATACATTCTTCTTGAGGTAGCCGCTCAAGAAAAGGTTTGCTGCAGTCAAATCAGGCGATCTTGGAGGCCATCTCAAATCTCCGAAACCAGTAATGTGAAATTTTTTGCCTAAATATCGTCATTGTTATAATATAATATTCTCCTTTTATTATTAGGCTTGCACCTCAGTCATTTTCGACCAAATTAAACCTTAATTGTTTTCGGCGGTAATGCCACACGAAAGAGTTATACGATTTGGACGTAATGGCCGTAATGGCGTAATGGATTTTTGGGATTTTATGATTCCCAAAATCTGCGGTTTTGTTTATATACAAAACCGCTCAAGTGAAAATGCACTTATTCGACATTAAATTTGTAAAAAGTTGTCACCATTCTCAACGTTATTTGAAACTGCTCTACCGTATTCCAAGCGCACTGTATGGTCCCCAAGAATTAGATTTTGGTCTAGCTGGATTTTGTATGGGAAGAGGTGCGATCCTCTTTCAAAATCCGCCATGGAGCGCGGTTAACAAGCTGCAACATGACAGATCGTCTTCTAGTTGATGTTTCCGAGTTTTCTGCGATGTTCTGTCACACAACACCAATATTTTCGACCGATTTGCCAGTTCGAGGTTTGCCCGTACGTCTTGTATCTCCAATCACTCTCAAGTTTTGCAAATTTATTCACCAGTGAACGAATGGTTGGACCCGTTGGAGCAGTTCGTTCATCATAAACTCATCTGTATCCACGTTGAGTATTCGTTCAATAACGATTATTTTCAAGGAATAGAAAAACAATCTTAGTTCTTTGCGCGATTGTGTAGAGTTTCATCTTCTTTATCGCCTTCCTTGTCTATATCAGTGGAATAGAAAAAAAGAAGATTAAATATTCACACCGTATACTTTGGCTCTTTTCTGAGATTCCTCCAATAATGTTGGATACGGATCTGGCTCATCTAAATTAATTTTTTTATAATCGGTAAAAATCACCTATTATTAAATAATAATTAGTTATAATAGATGCAGAACAAGATGTTTTTCAGTTAACTTTAACCAGTCACCACTCTTGTTTGCACTAATAAAGAAAAGGCGCGCAGATTATGCTTTGAGTCACATTTAACAAGAATTACTCGCAGCATTAATCAACCCGCGTATTTCGCGTGAACTCATTTGTTTTCCCCCGCCGGTGTTGTTGGTGCCATAATTAATTGGACGGTTTAAAAAATAAGCAAAAGTATTACGATGGTGGTTTAATCTGCTCCCGATTTGTCTAAAAGAAAGACCTTATTCGAAAGGAGACTGAATTTTGCCTTTTTCCATCTCTGATAATTACTTTCCACGTGACATTGTTTTTTAAAATGTGTAAAAAAAAATTTAAAATGTATAAGCTTGAGCGAGACAAATGATCAACATGCTTCTGTGGTTATATAGTTAAGAATCAAAGGAATTAAGCCGGATTCAGTGTTGCGTTCCTTCCTTCCTTCTGAATATTTTTTTAAATCAATCAAAGTTGCTGAAAAAATCATAGTATAAAAAAAAACGTAATTTTTAACCAATGAAATTTGCCTTTACGGAAAATCTGTTTTTGCGATAAACAATTGAAGTAACGGGCTTTGTTTCATAAATCAGTATGTTCTTAGTTAGTTTATGGTATTCAATTTTTTTTAGCTCGTTTCGTTAAAAAAACGGTTGGATATATAGTTTTGTAACGTACTGTATATTAATAATGCGCCAACAGCAAAAAATTCAAGTAACATTAAATTTTTAAAATTAGTGACATCTAGTATCAACTCTCGATATTATTGAATATAAATTTTTCCGAAAGATGGAAAACGACAGTTTTAAGTATAATATTGAAATGGTTTAATTAATAATTCCATTGATAACCCATTGCACGTAGACATTCATTAAACACAGAGATTTTAGAATTAAGTCAATAATATTTTGCTTATTTTGCATCTGTGGAGCTTATTGTATTGCCTGGGATTTTATTAATATACACATTGCTCTATGATAATTTAAAAAAATCATTTTAATTTTGCGCTGCGCCGGAAACCGCGACCAATTTCTCTTTTTAGTTGTAATAGTGAATAGTAAGAGTGAAATAACTGTTTACTTTCCACTGGCATTGTCACTCTTTGGTAAAAGGAGGGTTACCTACTTTAACAACCTTTAATGGACGACAAACAATTGGCCGCGTCAGACTTCTTCCAATAAAGACTATAGCAATATCTAAACGCTATAGTCATAAATATCTTATATCCATTCAAGTTCTTTGTAATGTAACCCTGAGTATTTGAGATTTGCATTCGTTGACCTCGTATACCCGTACCATTATCATATTGTGCATTACATCAATCAACCTCTTTCTAATTATCCCCGTTAACCATATATAAATATCATTGACTAAAATCTCACAGATCTAGATTTCGTCTTAGTTTATAAATCGTTTTTTATATTCCCAAACTCCATATACCCGAGTTCATCGACCACGCAGCATCAAAATGATGTGCGACATTATATTATAAAATTTTTGCTCTTGACTTCTAATCAAATGATTATAAAATTTTGTACACATTTTCTATATAGGTTTAATCTAAAATCTCAAGAAAACGTCATGAACAATAACAAAAAAAAAAATTTTTTTGGTTCACGAAATAATGAAATCAATTCATCTTATTGTTTGTTAATAAGATGACTAGAGACTTAATCTTAAGTTTTTTTTTTATCGTGAACTTGAACTTCTAGGAGAAGAGAGATATAATTTTGTGTGTCCATAATGTCAATGATTAAGCATTTCTTTTAATTCGTTTATTTGGTTATTTTTTTTTTTTGGAAATACCATAAAAGGATTGGTAAATTACGGTTATACCCGGCGTAATTAGAATTTTTTTTTTTTTTATTAAGATTTTCTAACACCTTTAATTGGAAATCATTATATATTTTTAACCCTTGAACATATTAATATTTTTTATTCAATCATCATCTTCGGTCATAAAATTTGATAAATGTTTCTATTAAGCAATAATTTTTTATGTTGATTGGCTTGTTAAGAATTTTGAAACGAGAAAAATTAAATTTATTTGTTTAGTAAATTTCGATATTATTCTAACGAACAATTGAAATTATTTTAAAGATGGTTCTTTTTGTCTGAACACTCTGTATCTAGAATATATTATTTTTATTTTTTGGTTCATTTGAATAGATGAAATTAAAGAATTTTTTGAAGGCGGCTAAATAAGAATAATATTATTTAGAATTAGATTTGAAATGATATTTTAACCTTGGAACTGGATCGAGAGTCAAGTTTCACGATTTGTTATATTGATTTACGTTAATTGTATTCAAGTGACATGGGAACTTTTAAGTTTTTGATTATCATCCATTTATCATTGTGGTGGGACGAGTCGAGTATATAGGTATAAGGTACAAAATTTTGCGTATCTTCGATTTACAGAAAATTTATATCTCCCAAGCGGCACCAAAAAATTTAAGTTATATCGAAAAATTTAATCTTGGGTGTTTGAGTTTCGGGTAAAAATGCCAAAAAAATTCTTATTTTGCATATCACAAGAATTTTTTTTATAATAATAATAATAATAATTTTGCCTTGGGGTAATAAAATTAAACAAAAAAATGCTATAATTTTTATACCGCGTACGTTTGTATATTGATCGTATAATTTAAAAAGTTCGATAAAAAAAATTCTGTAATTTGCTTGAATTTTATGTTGAAAATAATAAAACCTCTCAGCAATCAGGGGCATATATATGAGACGAGCTGGAAGACGCTCTAGAAAATAGAAAATCGATAAAATTTGTGTTCTAATTAAATTATATTAGTTTCTCCTGTGGATTTAGGCATTACAGCAGTTCTAATATAAAAAAAACTATAAAATAAAATTAAGTGAAGATATCAAAACTTATAGATATAAAAAACAAATTTAGCAGGAGGAATAAGAAGATATTTATAGCCATCGATAAATCAACCATATAATTGCTAAAAAAATGCATATAATTGGCGGAGAACCAAAACAAGAAGTTTAATTAATTTACTTTTAGTTTTACAAAAATAAAATCTTTATTTCGCAACTTTAATCATTTTATTTTTCTCCTTACGCGTTTCCCAAAAAATTACTTTATTCAATAAAGATGACCTTAAGCGCAATTCTTATATAGTTAATATTATAAATTCTGATTCTTGCTTTATTATTATTATGTATATTCATTGAACTGTAACGGCTAATCTTTGTTAAAACTATCTCTGCGCGCATCAACGTTGTTTATGTACGCGGACTATACAATACTCGCGTATATTTGAAATTCTTAAATTTAATTTTTATGGTTATTGTTATGATTTTGTGTTCAAGTCGGATAAGTATCATTTCATTACATGAATATACGTACATATGCGAAAGTGCCCCGAAAATATAAAATTTATGTATACATATTTGAAATTTGTTATAACTATATGTAAAAATTTACTTTGATCGAGCGATATATAGGAATTTAATGGCCATAAAATATGTATACGTATATCGTTTCTCCGGGGCCCAGAAATATCTATAACCATTAAAAATTCTACTTTATATTATTTTTCCCTACAAATGTCAATTTTTTATTGCTTGTTTGCTTAAGACCCTAGCACTAGAACATTTTTTTTCTCTTCTGAATTACGCTTGCAGCAAATTTTTTTACGAAGAAAATGGAAAATAGATCAACATTTCCAAACTTTATACATTTATTGCGATTTTCTAGATATTCAGAACTCAATTTACAATACATGAGAGTAATTAGTAGATGAGTTCTTTACCAATATTTCTCCAGGGTGTACATTGTATTATATATAGATAATGGCCACCTAAGCGAGTCCAATTATAAATGGATCAGATGCTTATGGTTTCAGGATATTTATTCCCCGGAACCATTTCAATCATATAAACTTAAATAGTTGAATGTACGAGCTTGTTGTTAATAAACTGCGTACATTTTGCTTATATGCTGCAAATAAAATAATTTTTTTCTTTTTCGTATATACCTCTGATGATATCTATAATGAATAAGGTATATAAGAAATAAATAAAAAATTAAGACTAGTTTGTGAATGGAATTGAAAAATCTCTATATATTGTAACTCTAGATTAAAAGTTCATAAATTATGTTGGACATTCCTCTTAATAAAAATCTTTTGAGCTACTTAAAAAAATTATAAAATCGACTCTATGGTTTCTTTATTGTTCCTTATACATAAATATGTACCAACAAATATAGTTCTGAAGATGTTAAGGTTTCTTATTTCTTAAATATATATATAAATTATATTGTGCAGTCTACATTTGTATTTTTAATTTCTTATCATGTTAAACCTATTACAGTAGATGTGAAAGTTAATTATTGCTGCAATGTTCACCATTGTAAATTAATTGAATTAAATTACACACGAAGTTTGAGGTTATGTATATTATTCATTGGCAATTCAAGGTCTTGAGATTACGCATAAAAAATAGAAAAATTAATTTCACATGATTTAATGAATATCATCTCTCATTCTCGTTGTCTAGAATTATCCATTATACCATTTCGCACACACTCTAATTTTGTTTAGGATATAAATCATGTCGCACTGTCTATACGTAAAACGACAGCAGAACTATCTTTCGGAAAACTTTATCTTCAATAATATCGGAAGTTGATATTAGATATCATGATTGTGATCATCACTTTTTTATGATTTTAAATTATTATATTGTACATACAAATTTCATCTGTTAAAATATTGTCGACTAGTGCTTCCATCTTTTGGAAAAAAGATGAGAATTTCGGCGTGAGACACCCGGTGATGAAAAATTAATATATATTGGCTGTATAACTTAGACTTTTGGATTTTCTAAGAGATGGCGTTATTCTTTTTCAGCGTTTTAAAGTGTTGACATTCCACATTTAAATTTTGTTATCATTACTCGTTCATGAAAGCTTTTTTTGCTTTAATCAAAAGAAAAGAGCTGCTGAAAGTTTTCGTTTGCTTCAACAGACTTGCGAAAACTGGTTTAAACGATTCAAAAGTTGTTATTTTGGTGTTAGTGGCAAAGAGAGTTCTGGGCAACCAAAAAAAATTTAGAGATGAAGAATTGGAAGCATTATCGAAGGAAAACGAAGATTAAACAGAAAAAGCAGTTAAATGTCACTCAAGCGAAAATAAGCAAACGTTTACATGACATAAAAATCGAAAACTGAACGAAACTATTACTGGTGAATGTTACCAACAACAATTGATAGATTTGAACCGTGCATTGAACGAAAACCGTCCGGTTCCAGCCAACAAACAGCGTAAAATGATTTTGCTGCACGTTAATGCTCGACCACATATCGCAAAACAAGTAAAAATACGCTTTAAGTAGTTAAATGGGAAATCCTACCGCATGCTCCCTATTCACCAGATTGTGCCCCATCAGATCACTATTTGATCAACGCAAATCGATCTTTAAACCAGCACTTCAGAACCACGAAGAAATCAAAAAATGGCTCGACGAATGGATCGCAGCACAAGACAAACAATTTTTTTTCGATGTAATTCATAAATTGCCAGAAAGATGGTCGAAAGTCATAGATACCGATGGAAAATATTTTGATTAAAACAAAATTTACCAATTCTTAGAAATAAACGTGATTTTTCTGCACAAAATTAAAAACTAAGTTAAACTCCCACCCAATATGTTTTATGAGTCGTGAGAATGATTTTTGTAAAGTTTGGTCAAAATCGGTCCACCAGAAGTGCCAGCTTCCATAGGAGATTTTCGATCGAAAAACGCAAAAACTACGGCACCGATTTTGATAAAAATGTATGTATGTGTTCTAGGGGTCGTACAGACTGTTTCTGTAAGTCTTGGTCGAAATCGGTCTACTGTAACTTGCAGCTTCCGTAGAAAACTTTCCATTTAAGAACTTTTGCACTGTTTTTAATAAAAAAATTTATGATATGTGGATCATGAGAAGCGTTTTTAAACCATTTCATTGAAATCGGAAATGATAGTTCCCATAATTTGTTAAAAGTGTATATGTATGTTCTATAGCTCGTGAGGAGCAATTCCAGACAAACAACACAAATTTCTTTAAATATATTTTCTGGAAAAAAATGACCACGAAGTCAACACAATATGTGCAGTTTCTTCGGAAATACACCGCGATATTGTTCAGTCTTGTTGTTCAGCAAAGTTTATTCCATCATCACAATGAATTAGTAAAATTATTTAAAACTGCAATTGGCCAAATGCTGCCCTCCGGCAGTCACAAAATAGTTATAAGAGCTGACAAAACATCGGTTGGTGAGAATTCCAGACGATTCAAAGCTCCAACAATAAATGAAGTTGTCATTGTTATTTTTGGCGGTCAATTCGAAGACATCATTTTACAACGTCAAAATGATCAACAGGTATCTGAAACTCACAAGTCACAGATTTATGCCGCACTTCAATACGCAATATTGTTCTGGCAAGGAGAGGAAGGTTAATCCTACAACTGATAAATAGTTATTTCCCAAATAAACAATTGCATTTTAAACTTACAAAGGATTCATATTTTGCTCTATCAATTATACCTCGGTGTTACAGGATAAGAGAGGTACGGGCAAAACCTTTTTGGTTTCTTCTTTTGGGTCTGCTAGGTATATAGAAAAAAACCAACCTGACCTTTTTCAGGAATCATGATCTATTATTAGCATGGGCAATACCGTTACATAATTGTCAGAACCACCTATATAATATTAAAGCCACAATGATCCCGCTTTAAACGTCTTCGACTTTTTATATCAAAATGAAATCTCAAAAATGTAAATAATGGATTTTGTATAAAATATAATATACGAGTATATTTATTTCATTTTCATATCATGAGAAGTTAAAACTCGAGCTAAGATAAGCTTCCGATGCAAATTTGACCTCACGGTTTCTCTCACCGGTACTGATCTCCTGTGAGTTTTCATGTATGTAGAGCTGTGCAAAGTGTTCAGTTTCAGCAACAATTTATCTTTACTATTGTTTGATTGATAGTATTGATATAGAAAGTAGAAAATAAACCACTATTGACGATTGAAACATCACGGACCTCACGTAGCGGAGTTTTTGTAAACTAAAATCAGCTACCCTTTAACATTTAAAATTGTGTTAGTTGGCTTAGGAAAAATTCGATTTAGTATTCCTACTACTTATAAATACGAATCAACATTTAAACTCATTAAGTTTACAAATGCGTTCTAGACTGGAGTATTGTTGCGTACCGCAGTTTATTACTCTGAAATCTAACAACAGAAGCTTATTTAGTATTCCCACTTACGTAACTAAAATGTAATCCAGTAATTATAAGAAAATGGGCACAAGTATTAGAAACGAAAACGTTTCCCAAACAATAAAATTCCAATAAATATTTTGATTCAATGGCGAACTTGTTCTAAAGATATTTTATTGTTGGAACTTTTTTTCCCTAGAGCTTTCAGCAAAGCGGAAGTACCACTTGGTTGATGGAGGAAAAATAGAGGGATGTATATGTTGTGCCCTTCAATCGACTTTCCTTTGACGTCAATCACTTACACACAGTATTTGAATACTACGGCAACTATAAGACAACGTGTTTTTTGTTCCCTTTAGCTATGGAGAAAAGTAGCCAAGCGGTCAATTAGTGGATTTCATAAGATAATGTTTCATGTGTTGTATCTGACAAATCTAAAAAATCAACAGGAACTAGTTTTCTTCCAAATTTAATTTAAAATATTTTTGTTCTTACTAGATTTTTCGTACATGCTATACTTTTCAAAATATTTGCAAAAAACACAAAAGTAAAAATGAAAAACCTCCTATGAAAGCTGCCACTTTCAATGAGCCGATTTCCGCCAAATGTTAATGGGAAGGACACAAACAGAAAATAGGAGAAAGGATTTAGTGGAAACTTTCAAATTAGCCAGTCTCTACAACATAAGTTATGAAATGATCCGAATTGCGTTATTTAATTAAACTTTAAACGGTTTAATTATAAACTAAGTCTCACGACAAAAGTCACGAAGTCCAATTTATAAATAAAAGTTTAAAACTTAGCATTGAAATGTATTTCAATGCGTCATATTTATTTAATCTGCCTAAATGATATGTAGTTTGCTCAGTGTCTGTGCGCAACAATTCATGCGTAATCCTTGTCAAAAATTTTTCTATACTATGGCTGCGGTCCAAATCGTGACTTATTTTGTGGAGACTGACTTATTTGAAAGTCTACAATAAACCTTCAGTCGACTTAACTTGTTGTAGACTTGTTTGAGTTTTATGTGAGGCTTGCGCCCAAACTGGTAACTCGTCAAAATAATTCTAACAGGTTTTAAATAAGTCTATTCGACAGGAGACTTATTGTAGAATTTCAAATAAGTCAGTCTCCACAAAATAAGTCTCGAATTGGATCGCGGTCTATGTATAAAATTTAAATATTCAGAAGGCATCAAAACAAGGCACGAAATTACGGATTTAACTTTATTATTACGGAGAAAAATTTTGTCTATTATTGTTGTATATTCCGATCGAGCTTGCACAACCTCCCCAAGTTTGAAGCTAATAACAACATATTTATTAAAAAGAAATTTAGACGACTCAGACCAAAACCCTTTATTTAATAAAAAACACTCTTAAAAACAATTTGTTTTTCTGTGCATTATGCTAACAAACAAACTATTTGTTTCAACGTCTATATGTATTTCATTATCAACATTAAGGCGTATAAATATAAGAAAACCTTTTGTTGGTATAGTAATGCTATTTTCAACAAAATATGGTAACTATACCAATCTGCTAGTTATGCAAAAATTTAGTCAGTAAACAATTTAAAACTGTCATGTTAAGTCATGTTAAATGGGAAATTTCAGGTGACTAGAAAAAACATAAAATATGCAGTTTGTTGTTCTAAGTGACAATATGATAATAAACATATTACATGGTTCGACAAGCCAGCTGACGAGTTTCATTATCATTCAACATTTCGTTAAACCTCTAAATATCAAGAACTGTCTACGAACATTATTAAAAAAACTGTCATCATAAATTGAATGACTGATCAAGCACTGCTGCTTGGTAGTCTAGGTGCAGTGGTAGGCAGTACTGCGCGATACTTCATTAAATTTATGTCGACAGTTTCTTTTCTAAACAGTAGATGGCAATAATGTTCATGAAAGCTCTATAGGTTCAGACGTTTACCGAAATGTTGAATGCATAATGTAATAAGTTAATTCTTACAATCGCCCGTAAAATAGTTTTGTTTTTACATGTTTTACAATTTGCTGCGTTTTTTACCGCCATCTATGGATAAAGATCGGAGTCTTCGATATAAACTGACGATTTTTGTTTTCGAATCTTTTTAATGTTTTTTTTTTTTCATTTAATTTTTGAGTGTGATCCGGGTGTATTAACTCACAAAAATTGAATTGTTTTTTTAAGGGCGGTTGGCTTATACAAGATGTGCATACCGAAGTAACAATTATTACAGCCTAAAGCATCGATAAGCTCTATTGCTGCTCTTAAACTGATAAAATGAGGCTGGTAGCTCTAGAATGCCAATATTAGCTTGAAGGAAGCGTACCTCGAGATCCACGCACTGTATCAAAAAGAGAAACACCAAATCAAATAATTTTATTGCGATTGGTAATGGATGTTACTGGCATCAAGGCTTATGTTTTGTTTAAAATAATTCTTCGATAGCAATCTTGACCATGATCTCAAAATTTCATTAAATATTAATACTAATGGTTTACCAATACATAAAAGATCACTCAAGTATAATTTTAGCCTATTTTTTTACAATAAATTAAATGAATTGTTTAATGTTTGGTGATGATGTTCCAAAATTAGAAAACCGAAACAAAGGTGATTATAATGGATGAATGGGTTTTAACTGAAACAAATAAAATCGTGGTTCTTCAAAAAATAATTAAATCAGTAAATATCGAAATCAAAATAATAGGCAAGACTTTAAAATACAGTACTGATTTTTTTTTATTAAGCCATCACCACCTTGTTGGTCGCGTTAACTTTGTCATTAAATTTCATTATAGTAGGTACTACTTTTACATGATTGCATGTTCGGCATCTTTTAGATGATTTACGAATTTCTTTGGTTTCTTGACTCAAAAATCGAGTTGAATTTCGAAGTAAACTTTTAAAAAACTTATGAGTAGCACTAATCGACAAATTTTGATCAGCGTTCGTTATTATTTTCGAATAACATAATCAAGGGTCTTTCAAAAGTGACGCCTAGATGTCAGTAGTAAATAATTTCTAAACGAAACCGTTTTTTATGTCATCTTTGACATTTGTGAAGTAAGTAGACAGATGTACAATTTTATCGATGGATACTTACACGATGGAAAAACGCATTAAAGTTATTCAAACTTATTATGAAAAATTCGTGATTTTTTGGTGTAACTAATCGTAAAAATCCAAGGGTTAGTGACAAAAATTGAAGAGACTGGTTCTATCGAGGACCGGAAAAGGTGTGGCAGAACAAAAAATGGACTTCTATAGTGAGAATATTGCTGCTGTGGCCGAAAGTGACGCGGAGGAACCTTAACATCGATATCACGGCGGTTTCAGGAATTAGGCATTCATCCATCGACTGTTTGGCGAGTTTTACATAAGTATTTGAACAAATAGACGCAGAGTATTGTTATTTTCAACATAATTTTTGAAAATCTGTGAACGAGTTGCGCATAACCATTTTTCAAAGCCATAAGCATCTAGAATGGCAGTTTCAAATGCTTCCGTGGAACCGTCATGTAGATTAATCTTACAACGTCAAAAAACTAAAAAAATTGGCTGTAAAACCGTCACTTTTTGCTCTTACTAGGAGTATTATTAGAGTAAAAATTAGAGCAGGTTCTATAAAATAACAGTAAGAGCAGCTTTTTTAGCCAATATAAAGCAAAATTGTTACTTGGGTATACATGCTGCTATTTTTTTGTTTAAAATAAAAAATTTATATGAAAAAACAAATTATTGGGGGATTTTTAAAACTGAAATAGAATTTAAAACAAAATGACTCAGATGAATTATTGACAGAAAACACTTTTTAACAATTATTTATATTGGAGAAAACCATGTAAAGTTTATGACTAGAACACTCAATAATTGTTTCTGATTTTCTTCACATACACAAATTTTGAACTTTTTGTGAAGTTTAATGTAAATAAAATTGCATTAACTTAACATAAATAAAATAATTAATTTTTGAAATATACTGTTCCTTGATATTAAAACTTGAAACTAGGCATACAAGTTTTCATTTACAAAAATGTATTTCAAAATATATTAATTTGCACAAATTCTTATCAGAAAGAACAAAATGTTTCCCCTCTATTTAACGCTTACTATAAAAAATTGCGGTGTCTTATGGTTTTTATATATAGGTGGCTCCGCTAGTGCAGAAAATTTGTGTGAATGATACTATATTTTTAAAGTAGCTAACTGTTTTGATTTCAAGTACCTTGTTTCTTAAAGTTATTAACTCTCAGTATGCTTCTAACGACACCTAATTTTAGATTGGTTAAATTACGAATCTCTAAAACTGGCAGAACATTCTAAAGTAAAGCTTGCGTAAATATTGCCAACTAACAGTATTGATGAGTGGCAGACTGCTGTTAAAATAGTGCTAAATTGGTGTAAAGTTGTGATAACTTTTTTCCTATGAAACAAAACGAAAATTCTGGGGTTTTTATTTCAGTTGCTATCACAGTTCTATTTGTGCTTCTGTTTTTGAAATAACGATGTTGATTTCGGACGTTTCGATTTGGTACATCTCCGTGGTTTGGTGTATCTCGAACGGGGTAGCGTTTCAAAATTAGGGTAGTGGTAATTTTTTGATTTAATAGTCATAAACAGGTAATATCTGCCCGGACCGGTAAAATTTCGGACAGACTCACTGTATTAAAAATTATTAATACCACGGAAGCACCCAACATGAATACAAATATGAAAAAATTTCACTGCTACTCATTAATTTCAATTAATCGTTCACCATTGTTACCGCTTTCGTCGTCGTCACACACTATCTATTTAAAACAAACATAGATTAACACTTTAAATCCCGCGAAAACAACTTTAATAAAATTGGACATAATAAAAAAAATAATGTTATCTCTATAAATTCAACTACTTTTTGTTGTTGTGGTTGGTAATTTTCTCGCATTTTGTGTTCGCGTAAAATAAAAAAGCAAAAGAAAGCTGTTAAAAAGGAAAACACCAACTACAACAATAAATATGTGAAAATACAAAATTTTTCTCACGGTTTGCATTAATTTTTATGTGATCAACTCGATCGCGGCGCGGTCGTACCTGATTTAAAATTGTTACAAAAAAAAAAAAAAAAATTTTGCGTTTTATTATAGGATCGTGATGCCAAATGAGTAAAAATACGTAACGGACTGTAAATTCGTATTACATTATATGAATTATATTATGAAATGCCCGGGACCATCTTTTATACCCCAAAATATATAAATGCTGCTTAATTAGGGATACATCGCACAGCCGTATACAATATATATGCGGATGAACAAGTGCGCAATTTATTTTCAAAGAATTTTCAAAAAAATATCATAAAATTAAAGGAATATTACTTGAATATGAAAGGCGTGTCGGACGGACGCCGTAACTACAGCCATGTTGATTCAAAAATTTGTATTTTATTTTATATGATTTTTATTTTTTTTTTTGCTTTAAAATCGTGACGTCACGAGATCCCCGAGGGGTTGATTTTTATGTGTATATATATATATATATATATATATATATATATATATAAGTTCGTATTATACATAGAGCGCACAATAAAAAGTTTTCTTTTATGTTACATGTTCAATTCTGTTATATGTTCTTGGCTGCTTCTTACCACCGTGTACATACATCGATACACAACAGAGCATGATGCAAAAGAAGAAAAATAATTCAAGGTTATTGCATGGAAATTGTTATCTTTTATTATTTTTAACCCTTAAAGGCCTTTTTAAAATATAAAATAATAAAAAAAAAACATTTAATAATATGAATTTTTTTTTTACACATACATAGAAGTATTTGCTCTGGTCAAGTTCAACCATTGTCAAGATTTTTTTTTTTCCTATCCAACGCATTTTTTGATTGTTATCTGGTAAATTGCTAGGTTTAGAAGACGGAAAGAGCGAATTGAAATACGACTGGGAAAAATTAATAGCCGATGGGGATTATGACAAAAAATTGTGTGCGCTGCGCTAGATGATGGTTTATCGTATATATACTCATGGTTTCGTTATTTTTTGTTTGTTTTGTACTCTCAAAGAAATCGCTAACTAAGCACAAAAATTTATTAAAGAATATAAATTGTAGATCGATCACAAACTATATACAAAAAAAAAATAAAATATTATTATTATTTTTTGTGTTGTGTTCATAGATTTCAACTATGACCCAGCTTTGATTGTGGAAACTTAACAAAGATATATTTTTTTTTTGTTACTTTGTATATGGTATAAGAATATTCTATAAGATTTGTTTAAATATGGCACAATAATAATAAAGTATTATTTAATCGTTTATTTGACAACAAAGATTTTTATTTATTTACAATGTTTTTTAACTAAAAATTGTGGTTTTCTTTTGTGTATTGAACGAAATCCCCGCACACAGTATACGATTGAGAATCGTGTCTTAATATAGTTTTATATACCATTGGAGTTAGTGGACAACGATTATCGCTTATGGCAGAGCGATAAAATGCTTGAATATTTATATCACACATAAAAAACTACAAATTTTCCAATAAACAAACTATTTTTTAAAAGATTGCATATTTTTTATTTTTATTTATTTCACTATCCAATTATTCATGAAAGCAAAAAAATAAGAATTATTACCTTTTGTAATTTTATGTATCAAAGGTACAATTCTTTATTATTATTATTGTTTTTTTATTTAATTTTTTTTTTTCAAATAACATAATAAATTGTACTTGTTTTATATGTGCAGACAGATTGGTGTGAATTTCATTATTATTTTTTACAAACATATACGAGTAATTATTTTTTATTGTCTTAATGTGGATCTATATAATTTTTAATTACACATATGTGTATCTACTATATACATAATATCTGAATGCTCATTAACCATCTATAAGCAGGCTTTGTTCAGACATAAGTGTTGCAAATATGTTTAACACTTAAAATGACGCTTTTTTCATCATTTACTATTTTAATTTTATAGAGTGTTGATAATCTAGCAACAAATTAAAATTTTTTAAACAATTCCATATATTTAAATTAAATTGAAAAATGAGCAGAAAATACATATACATACATATATACATAAATAGGTACAAATTAAACTGATGGGTAAAAATATCAATAAAAAAATTTAATTTGTATTATTTCCGATTAAATTAAAAATTCATTTTACTTAAAGACGTTTGTATCGTTTTATTAATGCCGAGCACATTAAAACAGTACAATAAGCATAACAAAGTACAAAATATATTCTTGTGCCGATGACGTTATTTATACTCGTATGTTGATTGCATTACTTCTCACCTTGATCGAATAAAAACTATTTTAAATTAACGTTTAGTTTAATTATACATTTTAATAGTTTTAATTAAATTATTTGTTCAGGGATGAAAATATGTGGTTTCAATCACTAATTAATTATGTTGTATTTAGTGGTTATGAAATAACCAATCTTGGTTAATAAAATAACCAGTATTGTGTAATTAGGGATAAAAAAAGTAAAATATGGTAAAAAATTTAAATAATGTAGCAAGTAAAAGTTACTAACTTTGGATCCGCATGCTAAACCGATCAGAATGCTGTAAATATATCGCCTTGAATTTGTGCCATATAAAACTTCCTCTGGGAACATATAAATAAATAGTGATGTAATATCGAAAAATCACACCGTCATGTACCAAATCTTAAGAGTTATTTGTACACGATGAATAAAAGCACCGTGTACAATTGCCACAATCATTATTTTGTTAGATATATGGAAAACATCACGTTGCGATGGCTTTTTAAATAATAAATTTTATTATTTAATAAAAATATAGAAAAAATGCTCCAAGTGAATTGAAAAGTTTTGAATAAAAATGTAGTTTGTTTTTTATTTTATCTGTTATAGCCGTTTGAATAATAACCATTTTTCTATTGGACGGGATGAAACTTCATACCTAGAGATCTCAGTAAATTTTGACCGAAATCGGTCCACCTTAAGTGACAGCTTCAATAGGGACTTTTTCGTTGTTTGCATGTATTTTAAAACGTATATAGCATTTATGAAATATCGTTTTTTTTTTCTAAAAATAAAAAAAATTGTAAATTAATGGTCTAATTCACAAAATGTATAGCTCTGTAACTAACTTCTTTCTATACAAATAAGATTTGTTTTGTAACTTTGTAGCACCAAATCTGGTGACGTTACATATCATGAGTTTGAGAGCGAATAACTTCAAAAAGTTTTCGATTTTTGAAACGCCTAAATGTTGATAGTGCAATACAACACGTACAGTGGAAACGAATAGTTTGTCTTTGATATACCATACACAGTAAAAATATTGTTTTTAAGGTATACAAACAAACAAATATTGCCAACTGTACTAATATGTTGTTTGACAACTGAACAACACAATACATTCTTATTTTTATTTACTTCATGAATAAATTATATAAAATTCAATATTTTTATGATACACAAACATAGCAAATTTTATTTAAGATTTTTTTCAGCTTTTCGTACAAAACATTTATTAGAATACGGTCGATAGGGATGGAACTTAACCATATCTTTACTGATTATGTTAAAACTCTAAAAATAAGGTCTAAATGGGATTCTAAAATCATTTTTTTGCTAAAGCTCTAGAATATGGCCATTAGCGACAGAACTTGGCTATTTATTGACAAATTATGATAAAATTCGGCATGTGTGATGGAAATAAGATTCTGAAATGATTTTTTGACTAAGTTCTGAAATATATCGCCTTTTTTGTCCAGATACGCAGAGCTTTATCAAAAAATCATTTAAGAATCCCATTTCCATCGCACGTATCGAATTTCAACAAAATCAACAAATGTTAAGAATTGACCAAATTCCATCCCTGCCATTTTCTAAAACTTTATTTCAAACTTATTTTTGAATTTTGTCAAAAATTCAAAAGTGCCATTTTCCAACATGTCAAATTTTAAAAATTCTAACCGGGATTTCCTAAAAATCGAGATTTTTTTTTATAAGAAATTGAGATTTTGAAAACTGGAATTTTTAAAACGGGGATTTATAAAAAAAAAAACCGGGATTTTGGAAAACCGGGATTTTGAAAACCGGGATTTCATTACACACCTCTCAAGAACATCTCCAGAATTAATCGCCAAAATTCATTATTTAGAATTTCTACATCGCAATTGTTGAACGGAAAACATTTTAACAACAGCATAATTGAAGTTAGGCTTCCTGAGTAAATTTCTTAGATATTTAAATATATTGAAGCAGTTTGAGTTAGTTATCTTCTAAGTCAAATCTTTGTTTAATTTGGTCGCAGAGTTCCATATAAGAGTCAACCAATGTGAAATTAAGCTTTTATATTCCTTCCTCGTCTATTGATTGCTATTGCAATTTGAAAAATTCTTCAAAATGAATCCCAAAATGCATTGACGAAGGGGCAAGATGGAGGTCTGTATTTCAAAAATTCGTGTTACGATTCAAAAATTAAGGTTTAATGATATTTTTTAACAGTATTTCGATCTACAAGAGTGTGATAGTTTTAGAACGTACGACATAAATATTAAATACATGAGAAGGCGACTACAAATGGAGCTCCTTGTAATTATAAAGGCCAAAATTATCTTTTAAAGCTTCAATTTGTTCTACGATTCTATAAACGACACACTAAAGTTTTTCCATAAATTGGAAGGTCCATGCGAAATGAGGTGGACAAATATTCACCTCATATTTTTTTCCACCTCAATATAGCAGAAGTGCAGCTTCAATATGAGCTTTTTCGATTTTTGGAATGAAGACGAAATTTTCAACAAGCGTTGACCTTGTTGCTTTTCTAAAATTTAAGCAGGAAGAATGATTTGATTTTTGAATATACGAGTCAATTTTTATCACAAATCTACCCCACAAGTGAGGTGTATTCGAGATCTATGTACATTTGTCCTGAAAGGAAATCATGTGTTAGCCACCACAATTACACCCCTCCATTTTTTACCATAGCATAACAGAAAAAAATTAATTTAAACAGAAAGTATTTGTAAATTTTTCCACAGTTCCCTATACCCGGCGGATTACCAGAATAAGGTCACTGGTGTACCAGCCACATACCTCCTAGAGATATTGATGAACACCAGTCATTTTAAACTTTATAAATTAAATAATTCTGACTGTACTCGTAAAACTATATGTGTTTAAAATTAATTCCGATTTAGGTAATAAAATGGATGTAGAAACTAAATTGTAGAACCTAACAATAGTTTTCGTCATCTCTTGCACATAGCAATTTTTCCTAAATTTGGGCCTCTTCGTCAAATAAATGATATATGCAATTCTGTGAAAACAAAAGTGAGCCAACCCTGTGGAACAAGAAAACCCGCATTAATTGATTCTGAATATTTTTCGACACTAAATACAACTCCATACGAGTTATTTGGGAGAACTGGAAGTTCTCGGACAATTTTTTAATGTCTTATGCTTAATACAATCAAATGCTTTCTTAAATTATAATAAAACCAAAACTATGGCTTTACCAATCAGCACTCCGTAGAATATCGACCATAATATTTAAAAAGACCGAGGTGGTACTGTATACTTTCCTTTAAGCAGACTAATACAGTCATCTATTCTTTAAAAAAAAAAATCGAACTCTTTCCATAAACATGGCAGTATACTAACAGGGCGATAATCACCTAAGTTCGCAGTGTTTTTAATTTTTGGGAGTGGAATAAGTTTCGCAAACTTCAAGATTGCGACTAAGTCAAATCTCACACTTTTATTTTTCACCTAGTCAACCAACCTTTTCAAGAACCTTAAACGATAGTTTGGAGTTAAGGCTAAGATTTTCAGGAAATACAAAAGTGCGATCATCGAATAAATTATTTCCAGGACTGTAAGAAAATTCGATAAATCATCAGCGTTAAAAACACAAATGTCCGAGTGTCGTTTAACGTTTGGTGTTGCATCCAATTTTATTCATTAATCGCCAAAAAATGTTCTGTGTTAAATCAGATTTATGCTTGGAATTTAAATATAGTGACTTTTCTAAATGGCTTGTAGTAGTTACTTTTTTGCATTTCAGTATAAATTTTTCTATTTTTTGAAGTACGTTTATTTTTCCACCCATTTATTTCAGGTTTTGAATGTTAAGAGAAAGCCAAGGGTGCTTACCCTCCTTGATTTTAATAGAGCGCAAAGAAATACATTTTTCAAATAACTTTACCACTATCTGTCATCACTTACTTTTCAATTTCTACATTCGTATAGTGCCTAATCCACATAACTTGATCGGTTGATTTTACAAAATCAGTATCGTAAGCCCTAATCAATAGTTTATGATCCAAACATTCAATTCCCCTTTGGATAAAAAAATTAATTTTTGGCTTATTTGTAAACGGCGGAATTGCTGCTAAAATCGTTAAATACACCAAGAGAGTAAGTAACTCCACCAAAAACTATTCTCGTGGCGGTTTGTAAATGAAAACCACTAAGATTTCTGAAAACATAGTAGTGATTTCAATGAGAATAATTTTTAGGTTAGGAGTAGTACTCTTATCGACAATTATTAATACGTATACACCACCACCTCGAGATTCACAGAAGCATCACAAATATGATTATATATGATCATTGAGCCTAGTTTTGCCTAGCGAAAAATTATATCGAGCTTTACACCATCCGCAACAAAAGTTTGATTTGATCCATTTTGTTAACTAAGTCGATTGTTACGGCAATAAAAATAAAATTTGAAATTTACGTAAAATCTTTAAAATACAAATAATAATTACATAAAATCTAAAAATAATATTTGATTTAATTTGAAAATGATAAATTAAAAATATCTATTCTTGCGAAAAAGTTCACAAGAAGTTCACAGTCACAAAAGTCTACATACACCATTCAAATTTGCAAAATCAAGAAAAATGAAACGAACTAAATGTTGTAATATTGATTAAATAATATACTTAAACAATGAAAATTATTATTGGACAAAAAAAAATTACAAAAAATTTTCAAAAATTTCATAAAATTCATAAAAGCCTACATACAGTTGTACGTTTCTATTTATTCTCGAATTATTGCAAAGCACTGTTATTGTTTTTTAGGCACGTTTATCGACACTTTCAGTATTAACTTTGCATTCATCTTGAGTGCGCAATATTTCCCGTCTTTGGCAATAAAAAATGGTGCGTCGAACGGAAGTGCCAATCGAAATACGAAATTTAATAATAAAGCTACGGGAACAGAATAAGAGTTATAATGAAATATCTAAAATTATATTTTTTTCTCCAATAATAATTTCATTATTTAAATATATATTATTACAGTATTTGGTTCGTTTCATTTATCTCGATTTTGCAAATTTTTGTGGTGTACATAGACTTTTATGACTAACTGTAAATGTTGAAAGAGAATTTATTTTAGTACTTCGTAGTAGTCTAGAAGCTTCGTCTAGAAGTCGACGACATATATGACTTATTTCGATGCAGCAATTAATTTTTATTTAACTTTATTTTTCTGGTTCTTATCAGGATCTGGAGTTATACTTTCTTTATTACTCGTTAGTTAATCTCCTGTACTGAGTATTGTGTTAGGTATCTATCGTCAGTGACGTTTTCAGTTTTAAGGTTATTTCCCATTACAGTGTACAATGCAGTCTCTGCTGTTTACTAAAACTAGTTCACTATTTTGTCTTATAAGAACGTACTAACAAGCCGAATTTAGTGAATATTTTGTATATTTTTTTACAAAGCTGTAGCTGTTTAATTATTTGATTGTGTATTTCAAAATTTTTTGTATTTTCATTGGTCAAGAGCTGGACATCGAGCTCATAATCGAGTTTATAATTCATATGAATTATACTCAAAAAAATAAAAGCAATACAGATGGAGATTACCTGTGCGCCGTGGAGAGAAGTTATTGGTCATTGGGAATTATTGTTATTAATATTATTATTGTTGCTTAAGCTAAGCAGAACGATTGGAAATTATAATTTGTAGTTTTCGCTTAACGGAAGATAACTAGACAATCGATAATCTCCTTTGAATAAAAATTTAAGTTTAATAATTTTCTACCATCCACACATCGTCCGCTCACGTGCACATACAATTACCGCCGTATGCCGTTTGCGGTGTAAGGACGAAACATAAAATTCGGTAAATTATCGAAAAAGAACTTCTCACCATTGGTGGGATTAGAACCATTTGTCCGAAATTTTTATCGTATGTGGTTCCTGGTATATTTCAATAAAATATTTTTTGAAACATTTGCAAAAATGTTTATTTAAAGTTGAAATTTAGGCGAGGTGAGGAAACCAAACCAAATCCTGCCTAGGGGCGCCCAAAATTAAATGCAGCTCTGAACATTATTTGTTGGTGTACCAGCACATATCTTATTGCACAACTAAATATACAATAAAAATTTTCTTTTATTTTCTTAATTTTTTTTTTTATATATATATGTTTTATTATGTTACCTTCGAATTCTGTGGTTTTCGCATATAGATCCTTTATAACAATCACTTTTATTTATTTAGTTTTTACTTAACAATATTCTGTTCGTTTCGATTTTTTACTTGCGATTTTTCGTAAATGAAATAAATAAATAAAAAGTAATTTTCCATATAATACATAAAAATCAGATGGATTATAGCAGAGTTGCGATTCGCGCAGTTTTTGTTGTTGCGGTGTTTTTTTTTTTTTTTTTGCTTAAATACAACCGACACGAATTTAATAACAGATATTGAACAGAACTTTTATATAAAATTAAAAGTATTGTGACTGTTTTTGGTTTGGTGTAACACGTAAATTGGTGCTTGAAGGATTAATTTGCATATATTTTGGTTGCATTTTTGTTCGGTTGGGTATTGGAGACAGCATCAACAACGTGATTAGTTTTTATTTTTAAATTTATTTCTATGTTTTAACATAAGAAAATGTTTGTATTTATATATAAAAAAAGAACAATTGATTGCGTGATTTGTCTTTTAGCGTTTGACCAAAACGAAAAATAATTATTTTTGTTTGTCTGCATCTTGCGTCATTGTGAAACAATTAAAATATTTTAACGTTATACTCGATGATATATTGGCAACAATATGGAGCTATGTAGAAAATTGAGACTAATCTGAAATAGCACGCGCATTCCAAGAATTCTAATTATCTAATCATAATAAGATATTATATATTATGTTTGGAGCTGCCTGCACACACACACAGTACATACACATAAATTTAATATTAAAAAAATAAAAAAATTAACAAGAAAATTTAACATAACAAAAAATACAGAAAGAAAAACATGAATAAAATGACCATTAAGACACAAAGGCTCTCTGTTCCTAGATCACAAACTAAAATCTTTTTGTTTTATTTTTATTTTATTTTATTATTTTTTGCATGTATATACAATTTTATTTTATTATTGTTTAGCTTAGATTATAGTACATGAAGTTAATATAGTGACATGTCTCTGGTAAACTCGTATAATTTAGTAAAAAAAAAAAACGTCTAGCGCGAGATACTGTATATAGCGAACCGCACGCGGTTAACCCCTTACTCAAAGTGGGGTTACCTGCATGATTTATGAGTTATGTACAATTCCAAATGTTTCGTGAAATTGGAATTTTAATTATTTCAATATAATTAAGCATAAAGAAATTATGTTTTTCATGTATGGATATATACATTGCACCTACAACATCATGTACAGCTACATAAACAGTTTGTGAAAATTCACCATGAAAATGTAAAAATTGTACAAAATATAATAATAATAATAATAATGACCATTTCTATAAACATTTTGAGATTCTTGTCTCTTCCTTCAATCTTATTGTGTTCTGTGTGCACGTATATAAGAAAATAACTTTAAAGAAGGCAAACAGAAATAATCTAAAACAAATACTTTAGGTATAAAAATATATATATATTTTTTATAAGACGTTTACAATAGTAATAACAACAAAAAATAGCAATAATAAAAATAATAATAATAATAGTAATAATCATCTCGCGTACCGATATGTATAAGTTGTGAACTCCACACAAACAGTCGTTTTGATTCTATTTAGTGATTTGTAATTTTTTTTTTTATTATATTTTTTCGCGTGCTGCGGCTTAAAAGTAATTTTGATTGTGAAAATTGGTTTTTGAACGTTATTGGAAATTGCATATACGAGTATATAAAATATATTTTCTCTCTGTGCACACCAAAAACACAACATTAAAATAATATAATGTATGTAAGCGAATTGCCAATAATCGCGAATGAAGTATGGATAATGGGGATGTAAAAGAGTGAACATATTTCGTGTCCATATATAAACAATGTTCCCCGTATATAGAACAAATAATAAACAGGGTGAACAAAATGAAAAATACATGTTATCACAGCAGACACAAAAACCTTGTCATATGTCATATAACCTTGTCATATAAATCTATTAAACACGTTTATTAATTAAATTGTGAAAAATTATTTTTATTATTATATGTATCTAACATCCTTTAGAGTTATTTTGCCTTAAACTGATATAATATATTTGCATTTATAAAAGTCATAAGACAGTTCGACAATTTATTGTTGATATTTTGTCAACATTTTGTCATTCTAAATATTGGTTTATAGGGTTAACTTACATAATTTGGATCGTTGGATTATTCAACTTGGATACCAACTTAATGTCAAAACACAAGTAAAGTCAAAAAACGCTTTTTTAGCTGGCTTCTTTTTATTTATTCACGATTCGCTATTGACATGACGCTACATAATTACAATATAAGATACACTCCCAATTATATGAATAGGTTCACCGAATTTTTTCAATTTTTTTAAAAACGGTAAAATTTTTAACGATTTTTTCAATTGTGAAATCATCATCAAGAGTGTCATGGTTACGTAGTTAAAGACTAAGTTTGGTATTTTGAGAGATCCATTAGCTTTTGTTTTAAATTTAAAAAAAAATATTAATAAAAAATGCGTCCATAGAATAGGTTCACTTAAAAAACAACAAACAAAACAGTGGTGGCATTGGAAGCTTCTTTAAGGATCAACCAATTTTCCCGTTTCGTTGTTGCTCTAAAGGTTTTCCCTTTCATGCGTCCTCCATAATTTTCTTTGTCTTTTATATAAGAATTGTCGACGTTGCAAGATTGACCTATTTTGGTTCCAACCAATTCTTGCAAAACATCAATGTTCGGGTTTTCCGCCACGCTCAAGGCTTTTCCTCTGACCATTTTATTGCCACAATGAATTTTCGGTAATTAATTTGAAATATTTTCATAAATTTTTGAAATTATAAAAAAAAATGGAAAAATATGAATGGCTTACCTCGAACGAAGTCAAAACAAAACTGAACCTATTCTAATGACGAATCTTTTATTGATAAATTTTTTTAAATCTAAAACAAAAGATAACGAGTCTCTCAAAATACCAAATTTTGTTCTTAAACTACGTAACCATGGCACTCTTTGATTTGACAATTGAAAAAACCTTTGAACATTTAAACTTTATTTTCATATTTTATTTCGATCTTCTAAGTTCAATGTTCCATTGTTTTTGTTGAAAAATGTATCAACATAATATCAAGATATGTAGGTCAATAGATGATTTTAGGAGGAACCATCTCCGTTTCTTGGTAGTCTAGGATGGTTATCTCTTTCACTAAGATGAGACACCCCATTTAGCGTCTATTCTTCGTTTTGAAGTTGTGTAAAACCGCAAGATTATTCTTTTCAAATTTAGTAGTAAGCTCTTTTTCTGTCGACCATCTCAAATTCTGACGAGTACTTAGGTTAGACAGACCTAGATTAGCCGAGTATTAGCGTTCCTTCGGCGCCGAAAATTGTTTGGTGGTATGGTCTTATGAAAAAATTATTGACAGATAAAAATACGTTTCATATTGTACGGCCTACGCGGTTTAGTAAAATTATAAAAATATTATTTAGGTGAAAATATAAAAAAGTACGTGAACAATGGCGGCGAAAAATGCGCGTATCCAGCACACTGAGATCTAACTAAAACAAAAGCTGCATTGTTTAATATTGCGTTTAATGCTAGAGGCCAATTTTGGTTTCAGCAATATTTGTTTATGAATTTCTAGCAACGAAAATAATTGTTCATCATAGTTGGCGAATTTATCAGTAGTAATTAAAGTAGGGTTGGCTTTAAATAAAACTAAAAAAAAAGATTTTCATAAAACCAATTCAGATTACAATTACTACTGACAAAAACAAACTATGATGAACAATGATTTTCCGTTACTGGAAATTCAAAACAAATATTGCTGAAAGCAAAATTGGCCTCTAACATTAAAGCAAAACAGCTAAAGAATCGTTTCTAAAAACAAAGAATGGTTTTGGCGTTACTTGTTTAGAGTAAAGTCACTTTCAAATTTGGTATGTAAGATAGAACTAGGATTTTAACAAAAAATTCGAGGTTCGGGAATGTAGCTACCCTACTCAATTCAACTCGGCTAGTTTTCAACAAAAATCAAAATTCTATATTTTGTACTTGTATAAACGGAAATGTATGTTTATTTTGTTCAGTAGTTGCAGTCCGTAATGAAATTTAGCGCCAGGGGAAAAGTTAGTACAACCAGTGCTTATATAGAGTCTACAATTAAGACAATAAAAATAGAATATCCTCAAGAAAGTCGACTATAAATTTTTTACTAAATGATTCAACGATGTTTTTTTCTCAGAAATTACGAGTTTACAAAATTTAGAAATAATGAACCACAATTTTTTCAAAGAAGAATTTTACAATTAATTTTCAAAAAACCTAAACTAGGATTTATTGGATTCACAACCCAAATCATCCCCAAATCAGGATTTTGAAAAAAATTGTGATTTTGATTAATCCAGAAAAGAAACATTCAGCGTTAAAAAAAGTTATCTACGAAAGATTTGGTTTATATTTGTTTTAAAAAATTAATAAGTAAAATTGAGTTTAGTGTTTTTAAAATTGGAATAAAAAATAAAAAGTTACATTAGAAGTTAGAAGTTATGAGTTGGAGACAAAGAGAGAAACTACCTCAATCTCTAATTTTGCATCCGAATACCTTACAGTTTACACTCTCAGGATCATGGTGCATTATATCCGGCTCTCTTACCAATATGGGCACTACTGCGGCACTACTGTGGCACTATTCTGGCAATTCCCCGGGAATAGAGAACTGGGGAAAGAATTTATATGTAATTTCTGTTCAAATATTTTGTTTCCGGCCTACTGAGGTGAAAAGCTTGATGTAAATATTTATAAATTGGGAATAATTTTTCCATAACTAAATTGGCAGGGAAAATTATTCCCCATTTAATTTTGTTTTCAAAAAAATTAATACTAACTTTTTACCTCAGTATGCCAGAAAAAAAATGTTTAAATAAAAATTACATATAAATTCTTTTTCTAATTCCCTGTTCCCGGGGAATTACCAGAATAGTACCACTGGAGTAGTTATCGTTATTTAAATTTGTTATTCAAGGCATGACACAAACTGAACTCAAGTATGAATAGTGCTGGACCTTCAAAAACTACTTCTAGGGACAAACGGCATGATTAAAGGTGCTTTCTATATTCCGAAATATCAAACCAGGAAGAAACCTTTGGAAACGCTTAAAAAGATCAATGAGATCCCGGTCTGTTCCGCTCCGTCGTAATCAGGAAAGGCGTCGGAATTATGTCCAATTGACATCATGCGTGCCTATCAATGTTCATTGAACCTCTATAAAACAACTGTAACTACCAGTCGATAGAGAAGAAATGGAAGACTCGATCTCGGTTCTTTTATTGATGTTCGTGTCATTCCAGATTCCGCTTTCGTATAACATCGATTTGCCCAACTATTTTCTTAATCGCTTCATACCTCGGTCCATGTATATAGACTGACACCAGTTACAATTGGACCGTTTCACAGAAACTCATTTAAAATTCCATTGTCATTATACCAATCGACTTCCATCCAAGTTTCATAAATTGATGATTTTTAAGAGCAAGATCGGGTAATTATATTCCAAACCAACATCCATCTTAAAAATTGAACTGCATCTCAATTGGTTGAAAAAATGGAGCTAGCTTTTTTTTGAGCTGGTGTAGTTCCATTTAGATTCACCAGCTTTAAGAATCCATGCGAAATTTCCATCATACAAACGAAATTTCACCCCAATCGATTGATAAATGGTTTCCCCTCTCTAGCTTCCACATCTTACAAAGAAATTTTATCGCCAGCACGTTGGTCTTCTTGGTTCATTGCACTGTCCCTGTAGCTTCGACATCCTATTGTTCGCAGATCTTGTTCGATAGCGTGTACGTCGACCGGTTGTTGATGGGACACTTTTTTATCCTTCGTTATGATGAATCGTTCCAGCCATCTAACTCGGTTGAATTTAATGAATACGATAATGTTGCAATCTCCAGAGACACGTTTGAATGCGAAATTCTTTCGAATCCGATATTCGTTGATTGCATCCTTCGGACCATAATACTAATATTCGTTTGTAGTCTAAGTTCAAATTTTGCTTCCAAAACTTAGCACAGGCCTTATAAGTGATTTGTAAAGTGCGAGTTTACACGACTGCGAAATATATTTTGGTTGCAATTATCTATTGTAAAAGGCTCGATATCCCGCTGCTATTCGGGCTTTAATATCTGCCTTCTTCCCTATTCTGGCAATTCCCTAGGAATAGTGAACTGTCGCCCTATTCTGGTAATTCTCCGGGAATATTGAACTGGGAAAATTACATCTAATTTCTGTGTAAATTATTTTTTCTGGCCTACTGAGGAAAACGTTTCATGTAAAGTTTTATAAATATTGGGAATAAATTTCCATAACGAAACTGGTCGGAAAAACTTTTCCCAATTTTATTTTGTTTTCGAAATTTTACACTAACTTTTTACCTAAGTATGCCACAAAAAAATAATTTAAACAGAAATTATATTTAATTTCCCGAGTTTCCTATTCCCAGGCAATTATCAGAGTAGAGCCACTGGACATCATTTGTTGATGTCATAACTTAATATATAAGTTATGGTCGTCTGTTTCGAGATTTACAGAGTGACTGCCTCTTGGTGTTGATAGACATTTAGTTTTGTTGCTGTTCATTTTTAGACCCAAGTCTCCGGCCAAAAAGCACGATAGCATCTGCATATCCAAGAATTTGGCGTGACTTATTGAATATACAGCGCGAAGCTTCAATACAGCTTTTTCTTACCACTTGAGAAACCAGCTTCTCTGGAATATCGAGACATATGGAAACGGCCCAAAGTTTTTCGTGCTTCATTCTGTCATATGCTTGTTGAATGTCTATATAGAGCTGATGAATGGTTATGTTGTACTCCTACATTTTACAGATGGCCAATAGGAATTTATATTAGAATCTAATTTCCATTATAAAGACATGTATTTTAATATAATGAAAGACGCAATACACACTTCCATTCAATTTTCAGAACCCCTCTTAGAACTCATATTGGAATTTCATTTTTATTGTAAAAACTGCGTTTTATTCAACCAACTAATTACTATTTTACCAGTATCTGCGATTTCGGTTTTCAGAATTTTGATATCTGGGATTTTTTATTTACAAAATTTCGGGCCGCTCCCCAAACAAAAATCTGTGGAACATATGGGCTGCCCGTATTTTCTCACAACAGAACGAAAATTCATCCTAATGGAGATTAACCTAAGTAGTTAGAATGCGGTTCAACTCCTAATCATATATTTCAAAATATAAAAATTAGCTCGGAGTCGAGAGTTTTCCAACAATAATGATGAAACAACAAGTAAGCTCATTCTGAGTGTGCCTACTAATTGTGGCATAATAATTAGCAAATACTGATACTAAAAGCTATCTGTAATATTAAAACAGGTTAAATACACTGGAAAAGCTGAAAAGAATTTCGAAAATCCAAAAATTCTCACGTCATATCATCTTCTTTGTTCTCGTATCATAACGTCTTAGATTATGTGAACTATCACTCATTAAATCCATATTTAAAGGAAATGAAAACTTAAAGAAATCAAAGTCAAATATTTATCTAGATAGTTTAGAGAGCATTGAAATGATTTAAGAAGTAGAAAATTACCTTATTTTGTCATCTATAACTACAACAATAAAGTTGTTGTGCGCGCTTTTCCTTTTATCTTTGTGTGTACTCGTTGTTTGTAACCAATTTCTTCATAGAATTTTGTCTAATATTTATTTTTTGCTATAAGTTCAAAACTTGTTGTTACTGAGGAAATAAAGAATATTATCTTGTCGTAAGCAGCACAAAAAAAAATATAAAATAAATTTTATTATATCTTAATAAATAATTGAATTTGATGTTTAAAAAAGATTTCGAAAATAACTTGAGAGCAGAAATCGTTAAAAGTACCGAGATATGAGAATGGAATCGTCTTCCTATTTAAGATTAGAGCGCGCACACACATACAAAATACTTAACATTTTCAACAGGTTGATACTGTTATTTATATGTGCGATTATATAGAAAAGATATAATTACCAAACGTATCGATATATTATGGTGAAGTATGTCACATACACAGATCTTATCTTTTAAAATCGTATATAAAATATTTATCTACGTTTATTAGGCGACTGTGACCATAATATCAAAAAAAAAAAAATTATAATTTACATATCGTAACACGCGTTACACTTAACACATATTACTTCCGCGATATAATTAAGCAAGCAACACTCTTTAAAGCACAATGTGTAGTGTTTTTTCCTCGTTTTAAGGACATGTGTACCAAAAACATGCAATTTTAACAACATGAAACACAACGTCTTAGATACATGGAAAAAAAAAGAACTTGCATTAGCTTAAAACTGTCAACCAAATCTGATTATTATTACGAATATTATTATTATTATTATTGTTGTTGTTGTGTACGCAATACAACATTGTGTGTAGTGCTTTCCAACTACTTCTTACAATTATTGCAACAATATAATCTTATGTGTTAAACTAACTTTTTAATTTTAAAGAAAATATTTTCTTTTGTTTTGTTGTTAAATTCAATTTTTCCAATTTAAATTCTTTTTTTTTTATTTTGCTTCAAATTATTATTATTTATATTAGTTGTTGTATTATTATTATTATTATTATGTACTATTGTTGTAATGGCAATAGAAAATTCCGTGTAAGGGAATGACTTGATTTTCTTGTTGTTTTCGTTTGTTCTTATCATATTAAAATATCATTGAATTTTTAGTGAATAAAATAAACCGAGAAGAGAATAGTGTGTGTTAGTTGAATTTTTTTTATACATACGCGTGTGTGTGCGTGTGTTTTGGCATGTAAATATGTATATTACTTTAAATCAGGAATTGATTTCTCTTCCAAAGAATTTTTAAAACATTTCTTGGCCGAGAAAGTAACCAACTATCCGTAATCCAATTTGGTGAATAAAGAAATTATTTTTCTCTTTGTAATATAAAATTTGCAACCTCAATTTTCTACACCACTGGAAGTTAGTTTGTTATCCATAATTATCATTTATTATTTTTATAAGAACTTGATGGAGAGTTGTTAGTAATTATATAATTTAGACATCATCACAAAAAATATAGCACACTTCGACAATTTATTATCGAACATTTGTCGAGAATTCATCCGAGTTAAATTGGCGTTAGCAAAGTACATGTGAGTAGATCTTCAATGGAACGCAAATTTCTTAGTTAGAAGTAAAGCATAAGAAAACAAAAATTCTGATGGAGTAGTTATGAGTAGCTGGAATTACTGGCGAGGACTTTACTAACACCAATGGAACGCAGCTTGTGAATAACGTAAAAAAATTCTTAAGCCTCAACTAGTCAAGAATAAAAACTTAAAAAAAAGATTTCGTTGCTTTTCTTTCAGCCATACAAAAATAATAATTCTTAATGAAATTTTGGGTTATTCTGGATAATAGCCAGATAGTGTTTTTAATCAAGGTGAGGTTACCAAGACTTTGGGGAGGTATGTTTCATTAGTTCGAAACCAAACCTCCCCAAAGTCTTGGTAACCTCACCTTGATTAATAATTCTTAAGTGACAGAAGAGGAATTGTGATTTTATTGTGAAGAGGAATTTCATATTTATATAATTTGACAATATTTTTAAACAAATCCAAATAAAATAGAACAGTCAGGTTTTATTGATAATACATACACGAAATGATCTTACATGACACTGGAAACTAATTTGTAACAAAATACGCTAAAACATTATGTATGTCTTATCATAAATAATTAAAACATTTCACAGAATCTGAAAATATATTAAAATAATTTTAATAAATAAATAAAGTAGTAAGCAAAAAAAAATTTAAGAAAAATAAAAATGACTTCCTACCGCAACAAAAATGTATCTTCTTCTGCTGTACATAAAAACAGCAACAAATCGTATTTTTAAGTTTTTCTTATTTTCGAGCGAGAAATATCACGTACTATTTCTTTCTTAAGTGACAGCTAAAATTTAACGAAGGTTTCGTTTCGTTGGATTTCTTAAGTAAAAATTACGTTTGGCTGGGTAATAACACTGAAATGTCATTTATCGCATTCGTATTTTTTTTATTAAGTTAAGTTTTTATTCCTGACTAGTGCCCACTTTACGATTCTATTAAATATTCTTAAAAAATTGATTTGACGAAGTGTTTTCTGGTATATCAATGTGTTTTGATCGCCCCAAAAAAATGTTGATTTTTGTTCAACTTCACACAGCCCTGATTATCTTCAAAAATTGTTGTTGGCATGTCCATAATTTTTCAAATAAAACCGGTTAAGAGCCGTATAATCAAAATTGCTTCCTTGCATGCTTTATGCCTGAATTCCACAGTGAAACAATTTTTTCAGTAAAATTAACACGAGATAAAAATATAAATTCTTTTTTTGTTAGAGAGAAACACAAAAAATTTTCAGTAAAATTTACTGGTAGTAAGCGGGGAAAATGTTGCCATAAAAAGTATGAAACTCAATACTTTTTATGGCAACATTTGTTTGTCTTTATCACTCTAACGTAATTTTAATATGTATACTCTCTTCTTTTCGGTTTACCAGCTTACTCCAAACACAAAAAATATATATCCACTGTTGAACTTTTTATCTGTCTTTTTAAATACTTAAAACAGGTTTAACTTTCATTCGGTTGGTTTGTGTAGGTTTGCATATTCGATGTGCTAATTTTGCTACACTTTCTGAAATATCAGGCCGAGAGTTTACTGAAATATACCGGGTGTTTCTTTTAAACTGAGACGATCAAATATCTCGAAAAATAGCCACTCTACGGAGAAAATGTCCATAATCAAAATTTAATCATACCGCGGGGGAAATACATTAGTGTAAAAAATAGTCCCCCACCCCCCGCTTTGTAGGTGGGGCGGGGGGTAACTATTAAACTAAGATAGGAAGTCATATTTTTTATTGCAGATACGGATTCAACAACTAAAAGTACGTATGATTTGAATGAAATATTTTGTTCGGTTCATGATAGATGGCGTTGTAATAGACGAAATTCAATTTTTTCAATTTCTTCTTCTTAGAACACACGCATTCGATTCTACAATACGTTTGAAATAAACAACATCACGTTTTCATTGGAAATACTCGAAATTCGTCATCAAAACAATTTATTCAGTTTTGTAAATCACATTTAACGTTTGTGTTATTTCTTATCTTCAAGTTTTTCGTAATTGCAAAATAAACGATAAAATACTTTAGAATGGACCGTTTAACTGTGCCAGAGAAAATTGGAATGGTTCTGGTTTATGGAGAAGCTGGCAGAAATCTTGAAAATGCTGTTGCTATTTACGCTCAACGTTTTCCGGATAGGATTCGTTCACGTGCTTCATTTGGCCGTACTATCAAACAATTTATTACTGATGGAAATGTTCAACCGAAAAAGAGGACCCGTAGAGCAACAGTCACTGGAGAAAATAATGAAATTGCTGTATTGGCAGCAGTTGCTCATAGTCCTCATGTTAGTACACGAGAAATAGTTCGCGATTCCGGATTTTCCCTCACAAGTGTTTGGAGAATTTTAAAACGGCACAAGTACCATCCATATCATGGGTCTTTACACCAAGATCTTCATGGCGCTGATTTCCAAAATCGGGTAACTTTTTGTCAATGGGCACGTGAACAAATACAACAAAACCCCAATTTTTTTCGTTGCGTAATGTTCTCTGACGAATCGTCTTTTACAAACCATGGAACGATTAATCGACACAACATGCATTAATGGAGTGTTACAAATTCGCACTGGCTTCGTCAAGTTGAACATCAGCGTCCTTGGACTGTCCACATGTGGTGTGGAATAATTGGCAACAAACTCATAGGCTCCCACATTATTGAAGGCAACTTGAATGGTCAAATGTACCGAAACCTTTTGGAAAATGAACTGCCAATATTACTTGAAAATTTGAACTTAGAAGTGAGACGGAACATGTGGTTTCAACATGATGGTTGTCCTGCACACTATTCGGTGGTGGCACGTGAAATACTTGATCGTGATTTCAATGGTCGCTGGATCGGTAGAGCTGATCCGATAAATTGGCCCGCCAGATCACCAGATCTTACTTCGCCAGATTTCTTTTTGTGAGGCTATCTCAAAGACAAAGTTTACAAACAAGAACCAACAACACGTGAGAACATGTTTGAGCAAATCAGAAATGCGTGTGCTGAAATTCAACCAAACACACTTCTCAGTTGTGTACAATCATTGGAAATGCGTATTAATAAGTGCATTGAAGTCGCAGGCCATCATTTTGAACACTTATTTTAAACTAAAATTATTTTATTCACCTGCCATTTACATTAATAAATTGTTTTGATGACGAATTTCGAGTATTTCCAATGAAAACGTGATGTTTTTTATTTCAAACGTATTGTAGAATCGAATGCGTGTGTTCTAAGAAGAAAAAATTGAAAAAATTGAATTTCGTCTATTACAACGCCATCTATCATGAACCGAACAAAATATTTCATTCAAATCATTCGTGCTTTTAGTCGTAGAATCCGTATCTGCAATAAAAAATATGGCTTCCTATCTTAGTTTAAAAGTTACCCCCGCCCCACCTACAAAGCGGGGGGTGGGGGACTATTTTTTGCACTAATGTATTTCCCCCGCGGTATGATTAAATTTTTATTATGGACATTTTTTTCGTAGAGTGGCTATTTTTCGAGATATTTGATCGTCCCAGTTTAAAAGAAACACCCGGTATAGCAAACATCCGATAAGCTTCTCGTAGCTATCATTATTTTTTTTTTTTTTTTTTTTTTTTATTTTATTTCATTACCAGCTTAATCATTATAAATAAAATACATTGTGTGTAAAACATTATTAAAACTAACAAGATTAAGAAGGTAAGATAAGAGAACCATTGGATCAAATAGATCACGTGACTGGTCCCCTGATTCTAAGCCACAAAAAAATATTTGAATTCTATTTACAAAATTAAAATCAATTTAAAGTCAAATTATTTTACAGTTAAAATTGAGAGAAACAAAAATTATATAATAAAATTATAACTACATCTTAATTACTACACATGAATATATTAAAACCTCTTAAACTACACCATTTAATTTTAACATATATAATTTTAAAACCAATAAAAACAAAAACAACAATATTTTAAACCAATAGTTGAAAAAGATGGTCAATATTTTTAGTTTGATGAAGCCATTCTTTAAGGTATATTGAAAAACTAGAGAAGTTGCCGCACTTACGAATATCCAACGGTAAATTGTTAAAAATGATTGGTGCAACGATATTAATAAAGTTTCTCCGTAGATCTAATCTAAACTTAGGAATATGTTTCAAGAAAGTATGATTTGATCTGAGATTATACCCTGCATGAGTCACAAAATTATTCCCACTTTTAACATAGAATATTCTAAGTACCTTGAAGACGAATATGTGACGTAGAGGAAGTATGCTGAGGTTTTCAAATAATGGCCACGAAGGCGAAAAAGATGGTTTAAAGCACATTATTCTGATTAACTGCTTTTGTCGCACGTAGACAGGACGTAGTGTAGCATTGCAAGCACTACCCCAACATGATAAACCATATTGCAGTATTGAGTCCGCTAATGCAAAGTAAATCGTCCTAAGTAAATATTGCGGACAAAATAGCCGTAAGACATACATTTTTCTGGAGACCAATGATAGTCTAGTTTTCAGTCCTTGTGTGTGCGCTTCCCAATTTAAATCTCGATCAATAATAATACCTAGATATCGAAATTCATCAACAGTGTTCACTAAGAAGCAGTCATTAGGAGGGCATTGCGTGTTATTGTTTCTGCTGCATTTGAAAGTATGATACGTTGTCTCAAGATACAACGATGAGGTATCCCTAAAATGTAATAATTTCGTTTTGTGACTCAAAACAAAATTATGTGCTTCCAACCAAATAGACAAACTTTTTAAATCATGATCTATGAGCATGATATTTTCTTGATAACTTGGACTAGCATATGTAAACGAGAAATCGTCAGCAAAAGCAGTTGGAGGCCCTCGAAATTGTAGTCGAAAGATACCGTTTACATACACTAAAAATAATAAAGGTCCTAAGACAGAACCCTGTGGGACTCCCACATTTATCGGTAACTCTTTACTTAATTGTCCACTTACTCTAACCAATTGCGTTCGCCCATGCAAATACGAGGACAACCAATCCCGGGTTATCCCTCTGAATCCACAACAATATAGCTTTTTTAACAATGTGCTATGTTGAACTCTGTCAAAAGCCTTTGTTAAGTCTATAAATAGAGTAGATACCTTGGACCCTTTATCAATATGTTCAGTTACTTGTTCTAGGAAAGATACAATAGCTTGTTCAGTATTTTTATTTTTCCTAAATCCATATTGGTCAGGAGAGAAAAAGTCTCTTTTTTCTAGGAAGAAAACGATTCTACTTTTTATGACTTTTTCAAATATTTTCGAGAAGACCGAAAGTAGAGAGATTGGTCTATAGTTGTTCATACTTGTTTTATCATTATTTTTAAAGATCGGAACAACTAAGGCTCGCTTTAACGATGTAGGAAAAGTTCCAGTTACCAAGCTTAAATTGAAAATAAAAGATAAGACATCAACTAAGAACCAGGACATTTTTTTGACAACATTATTTGAAATCCCATCCAAACCAGGAGTTGAATTATTTTTTAGCGAAAGAATTGTAAAATACACTTCTCCAGATGAAATTTCCGAAAAAACGCAACTATCTATAGATTGGTAATACTGACATATTATTCTATTTTTGTCATCATTCAAGAGGAGACTGGCAGCATTTGCATCACCAACACTAGTAAAGAACTCGTTAAATTCATTTGCAATCTGCACTGGACCAGATATTTTGCAGCCTCTTTGATTAACAATTTCTTTAATTTCAGCTGAATCAGGCTGTCCGTTAATTATTTCATTGACTGTTTTCCAATTTTTACGAGCATCACTACCATTGTTGCTGAACTTTTGAGAATAAAAGCTTTTTTTGGCTATATCAATTTGTAGGTTAACAGAGTCACACAGCGTCAAGCTATATTGTTTCAATCTACGGTTGCTGTTATGTTTTTTTGCAAGGCGACAAATATTATTTCTTTTACGTATAAGTCTCAATAGATCATCAGACATCCATGGCTTTAGCTTCGTTGACCTATTGGCAAACAACTTAATGGAAGTGCTTTTTTTAATATGACCTTTAAAGATTTTAATAAAATTATCGTAGGCCTTAGAAGCATCTAGACAAGAATAAACATCAGTCCATACTTCATACAATAGTAGTTCCTTTAGCTTATTGAAATCAATCTGTAAAACTTCAAAGGTTCGCCGAGAATTAGATTTAATGTTAAAGGTTCCTGTTATTTTAATTTCAATTAAACAGTGATCTGAAATTTTTAGGTCTAATACACTGTAAGAGACTACCGGAAAATACCTTTGATCAAATCTATGGAGTACATTATCAATACAAGTAGCTGTGGTATTTGTAATTCGTGTTGGTTCAAGAATATTATCCAAACCATGTTCCGATAATAAAATTAGCAGCCTATCAAGCATTGCGTTCTGCTTGAGGAAGTCGATATTAAAATCACCCATGATAATTAAGTTAGAGTGGGATAGACCTTCCAAAAGCCCACTGAATTCATCAATAAAACTGGAGATATCTGTATATCCCAGACGATAAATACAAATAATACAAACTAATTTAGAATTTATAAAGAAAGTCAGACCGACCGCGTTGAAAGTTTGGAAAAGTAGATTAAATTGTTTGCAATTTAGACTGCTATGGGCATAAACAGCAACACCTCCCGAACGTTTATCATGCAGGCAAGAAGTGAATAGATCGTACCCCTTTATACCATAATTCGCGACTTCATTGTCGTAAATCCAAATTTCAGACAAACCAATAATTTGAGGCTGTAGATTACCGGAGCCTATGTATACAAGCAGCTTATCTAAATTTTTCCTTATACTACGTATGTTTTGGTAAACAAGATTAAAGTTCATTGAGCTGCCCATTGAAATTAATAATAATCAAATTAATGTAACCATTCATAATAAATAAAATTATTTCGCGCCGCTTAATTAAATTGGTAAGTCTACCGAGCCATTCATCAAAATAAAAATATCGATCAAATAAACCGACCATGTAGTGGTAAAAAATATTGTAGTGTAGTTGAGCCTTTAGACAAATGCCAAAATGACATTTATAAGGTTTTAATTCAATTCCAGTATGACAACAAGACAAAACAAAATTATTTGATGTCAAAAGAGAAGATAATAATAATAATACATAGAAAACATGTAAACAACAACAACAATGACAATAATAATAATATACAGTGGATAAAAAGTTGGAAATATAGTTGATGTGTAGTATGAATAAAATATTAATAATAAACAGAAATGTAAATGATCTAATTTTAATAAAAGTGAATATAAAACTATAATTACTGTGATTCAAGAGTGTGAATGATGATGATGTGAATGTGACCAGTGCTTCAGGTTCCTTTACTGGATGATGAACCATTTGGAGAATCTTGATGTGTTGACTGCTTATCCAACCGAAAAATATCGTTGAGACTAAAAATATGGTGGATTGTCGATTCAACTGTCTTGCGTAGAAATATTTTCCCATCTTTGGCCCATAAATACTTGTAGTTGTGTGCACGTTGCAGTTTCTTGGCTTCATTATATAATTTCGATTGAAATTTAGTGAAGTGCTGCATAACATAATATCCTGTTTGTGTAGGCGAGGTAGATGAACGACGATGCATTTTAAATTTAGTTAAGATATCATTCTTAATCTCAACAGAATTTAAGGTAATTATGTATGAATTTTTTAACTTTGATGTCGAGTTAGGAGTATGATACATTTTTTTTATTTCAGTTATCTCCGCTTCACAATTAATGTGTCGAATGGCTTCTGAGATGAATTTTGGGATATTGGGAACATCCATAGGCAAACCACCAATAACAATATTGTTCACAATTTCTTTCTGTGAAGCGACATCTAGTTGTGCCTCCAATATATTAATGCGTTCTTCTTGCTTAGTATAATTTTGTTGTATCAAATTATATTTTTCAGCTAAGATTCCATTATTTGCAGCAATAGTTTTGAATTCGATTTTAATTGCATCAAACTCGTTACAGATGAACACCTGAGATTTTTGGATGTCAGAGATCAATGATTTGACTTCCGCGAATTGTGTATCTATATGCATCATCAGGGTCCTGATTGCATCTTCAAGTTTTTCATCAGATGTTTTCACTGTTTCTGTCGATGATGTTGCTGAAGGCTCACGATTGGAGGTGAATAACTTAGCACATTCAGGAGAACAAGCCCAATTAGATTCAGCTGCTTTTTTTATTTTAGCTGCTCCAATAATACCCTTACATGGTGGGTGGTACATTTTCTGGCAGTAGCCGCACATCACAACCGATTGTTTTTGTGATATCACCTTCTTGCATGAGGATGCAGAACAAACCGAGTTTAGATGGAAATTATGAGACTCCTCCGCGTTTTCGTAAAAAGGCATTTTTATGACAACCAAAATCCACTTGGCGCGAAATATTTTTTTTGTTCTTTTTATTTATTTATTTTATTTTATTTAGAAACCCAACTGATTAATTTGCATTTTGATAGTCATCAGAATGATGACAGTAGTCAGGAAAACGAAAATCAGCAACCACTTTACTTATATAACTGGTCTGGCTTCCAATTTCTTGTCTAAGATATTTTGACTTCTCCAACTTATTTCATCTGATGTTCATATTGGCTACAATCAGGTCATCAATACTAAAACATAACATATCTTTTCGCCTTGTTCCAATTTGGCAAGTACAGATCATTTTTAGTCTGTTTAAACTTTGCATCAACTAATGTTTGATGTAATGACTCATTCCAAACACATAGTTTCTATCTGGTGTTTGTTTTATGAATACTTCCTCTTGAAGTTCCCTGTTTTGGAAAACCGTTTTGACATCAAAATATAATTTTTTCCTATCATATTTCGCTGCCATTGAAAGCAGACTATAGGGCAAATGTGTGATCATATAACTAAAATTTTCTACGTAGTTCTCAATTTCACTTTGGATTGTCCGCCACGTTCTCTACATTTTTCCATGAAAATACCAAGTTTTTTGACAAATTTTACGTCACGGCTGATAACAACCTTTCCATTGACTGATTATAACATCGGAACGCTTTCGACTCCTTATCATACCCAATTAAAATTGTTATAAAACCCTTCAAATCCTGTGACTGTGCCTGCATTGGCCCGCAAACAATCAAGTTAATCAAAATTTTATGCACGCCATTCCACAGCGTTGATTCGAGGTAAACGACACAATAAAACCTTTGGAAATTAACTTGTGAACTGAAAGCCAAATTCCACTGATTGATGGGACCCATAACAAGTCGTGAATTATCATTTTGTCTGATTAAGAACCTTAATTGAAACCGATCCTTTTCCGTTGAAACTTACTTGCTGTCCCTTAGTAACGAACATTTTTCCCCGATAATTTGAAGTAAGGTGACAGGTTACACCGGATTCCATAATCCAGCCATAGTTCAATTTTGAGGTTACGAATAAAAATTCTGTCCAATCGTCTTCAATTAATTTCACTTTAAACTTCTAGCAATTTCGTTTCATATATTTTACATTCAAAGCCAATTTATTACTGACATGTCTTTCCATTTGTCGTTTACATTCCTCATTAAGCTTTGTTTGCACTAAACCGGTTGTTGTCGTCTTACAGTCACCTGGTATTATTTCTGACCCAAGGTCAATCATTTGTAGAAACAGCTCATTTATATGATCAATATGCAATTTCATGTCACCGTTCTCTTCTAGTCTCAAACGAATAATTTGTAGTATTCATCGACAAAACACTCCACACCTTCTTTGTCGTTTTTGACTCCCAAATGTGGATTAACCGGTAATCCTTCACGCCGAGCTGAGCCTCTATGAACAAGTTGTCGAAACTTTCTTATTCCAATCACTATGGATTTACCTTTGCAGGTAACAGCTTCATCCGAAATGTCCATACAAATTTTTCAACATCGCTTTATACCTCGGTAAATACATATACAATCAAATTCGTAAAATAATAAAAATGTTCAGGAAATTTTTGTTTAAACTTGGCTTGGGCCTTAGCCTGGTGGGATTGGAGGGATGTCCAAAGGTACAAAAATGAACAGTAATTTTCATTTAAAGTGCGTTCATATATTATACGCTCGGATATATTATGGCGGATTATGGCGGAAATAATAAGACTACAAATCGAATAATTAAAGTCGAACTGCATTCGCGCCATCTAAATGTGAGCACATTAACTTGTACATGGTATGGAAAGCAAGGCCATATAGACTGGCTTAAAATATTTAAAACGAACCAAAAAATTTACATTGAAAATATCAACAACTTGAAAAATTAGGGTATTGTTAATATTTTTTGTGTTCACCTATCGACGTATATAGATACTATTTAATATATGGTATTGCTACTAAATTAGTTTTGCCCTGACATTTCATACATTTTTTTAGAATTTATATTTGTTTTGTGATTGTAAAGTATAAATACCTGAAAAGCCTGCGACGCATTTTCCAGGTCGCAGATAAACGCAGTAAACCAAATCAGTCAATGCGACAGATTAACATTATGCCTATATTCACAGGTGTATTTAACGCAACACATCATGAAAGCAAAAAGATGAATTAAACGAGCGTCTACCATAATTGCATGTTTTTAGGTTGCACCGTGGTTCAAGCTTTGGCGTTTGGATCGCGGGTAACGGGTTCTAATGCCGATAGGCACGATGACCCCTTACCGGAGTGCACAACTCATGGGCTGACCCATCTTCCAGCAGCTGTGCAATGTGCAGACGGTTCTACGTACATCAACCCTATAGATATACTTTTTCGAGCAGATAATTCTTCGATGCACTCCGAACACAAGCTGGGCCGACATGTTGTAACTATCACTATTTTCGCTTCGACGAAAAAACCGTGCTACTTTGATGAAAATTTAAAAATTTACATGAAAGAAAAACATGTTTACTTCCAAAATACCGTTATTCTATCGAAAATGCATCGAAGCGAAAATAGTGATAGTTACAACATGTCGGCACTGGTTGATGCTTTTTTCGAATCCAGTTCCATTTCTAATGTTAGATAAATTCTCACAGTGTATTGAACCTACATCCTCTTGTAAATGTTTCTGGATATCCTTCATTTGTTTCTACTAGGATTTTTTTTACTTTAAAAAATTTGACAGGTTCGATTGTTATTACCTTTTGTCGATTTTTTCCGCCTACTTGAATAAATTTCACTTTACATTTGATTTTTGTAGGCTAATTATGAACTTGTCAAAAAATTTCCCCTCACATAATTTATAGCAAGACAATTTGTCCAAAATAATTAAACGACATATTTTTTTCACCGCAAAATAATATTAATTTTTGGGATATAAAATTATTGTGTAACATTAAAAATTATAATGTTTCAGTTTTTTTTAATAATTTATAGGTAAGCTTTTGTTGACGTCAAAGTTTCCCCAACTTTTTATACCATAAAATAGAAATGTTGTATCTGAATCGCAAATGTAATTTTTAGTTCTTGTCTTCTCGTAAAATTGTTCTTTTTCTGGCGGAATAACTGCTTATGAGTCGTTTAGGTACATGTAGAAAATTGTTTCCTTCTACAAATTTTTGTAGGTAAATACGAAATCATCCGCTATATAAAAATATTTAATGTGCGAGAAAGAAAGAAATATATATAGTAATGCCATAATTTTTTTGTACCATTTATTATTAATTTATTTTTAATTAGTTCAAATGCGAAATTTGGCGAATCTATGGCGTCTGTTTGTATTATGAATCCTCAACGTTTATAAATACGAAATATTTTTTTTGTTAATTTTAAAATTGTTACCATAAAAATATTCGGATCGAATATATTTTATGGCAACATTTATTTTTATGGCACCATTGGTTTATGCGCGGATTCCACAGTGAAACAATTTTTTTCAGTAAAAAATACTGGGAAACCGAAAAGAGGAGAGTATACATATTAAAATTACGTTAGAGTGATAAAGACAAACAAATGTTTCCGTAACAAGTAAAGGATTTATATTTTTATCTCATGCTAATTTTACTGAAAAAATCGTTTCACTGTAGAATTCACGCATTAGGCGGTGGGATGTAGTGGCTTAAAAACCTTCTGCAAAATGTTGTTGGGATGTATTTCTTTTCTTGTCTCTCATGTGGAAAAAGCCAATGTTATATCTCTTTCATTTTGCAGAAGAAAAATATTGGTCGCATGTACATCGGGTATTAAAATTGTTTTATTCCGTGGAGGAACACATAAAATGTGAAGGGTTTTACACAAAACTAGTACAAACTACACAAGATGTCCACACATTTTGGAAAGTGATGTTTCTTTAATTCTCAAAATGTTGTATACAACTTAAACCTCAAGATCCACTTTGCTTTGTGATCTTAATGCTATTCTAACAAGACATAGAAAGAGAAACACGAAACCAAAGATCAATATACGTACATAGCTATAGTTGTAATTCTGTTGTAAAACAATTTAATCAATAGAAATTTAAACAATTTAAAAATTTTAACATGTTTTTTACATTACTTTAATTTCAGGGTCACCACCATTGACCGGCACCGGAACAGTTCGCGTTGTTGTACAAGACATGAACGATCATAGCCCAGAATTTGAACGCCAATCATATCGTGCAACAGTTACGGAAAATTTACCAACGGGCACACGAGTCCTCCAGCCGAACGCAAATGATAAAGATGCGGGACTCAACTCAAAAATACGATTTAGTCTGCTCGGTGAAAAAGTCGAACGGTTCAATGTAAATCCAGATTCCGGTGAAATAACAACGGCGACTAGTTTAGATCGTGAAGATACCGCAATATACTATTTAACATTAATGGCACAGGATAGTAGTGCAACAGAGCCGAGAGCTACCGCTGTTAATCTAACCATCGTGGTCGATGATGTCAACGATAATGCACCAACATTTGAATCATCAAGCTTTAATGTTAATATACCGGATCGCATAAAAGTTGGACAATTCGTATTCGGCGTAAATGCGGTCGATCTCGACGAAGGCCGAAATAGTAAAATTGTGTACACGATTAGTGGGAAGGATGCAAAAAAATTCTTAATCAATTCGTATACAGGCGTAATTAAAGCGACCGAAGAGCTTTCATTGAACGGGCAAGGTGTTGATAAAGTTTATAGTATTATGGTTCAAGCAACTGATCAAGGGATTGATGCTAAATCTGCAACAGCCGAATTAACAATACTCCTGCGGCCAGCACATTTATTTCCAACATTTTCGTATCTATCGGAAACACAATTTATTCTTTCTGAAGATGTGCCCGAAGGTAAAATCGTTACGAGAATAACAGCAACCTCGCCGAAAAAAGGTGCCCTCGGTAATATAAAATACGCAATTGCGGGTGGTAATGTGCACGATGCATTGAAAATTGATTCAAGTACCGGAGAAATATCGATCTCGAAATCTGGCCTCGATTACGAAACATCGCAGCAATACGAAATTTGGGTTGAGGCATCAGATTCGGATCGGCCTAGTTTGCGGAGCGTAACACGATTAATTATCAATGTAACCGATGCAAATGATAACCCACCAATCATTGAGAAAATGGTGTATCAAGCTGATGTACAAGAAGAAGAGACCCCACCACTATTTGTTGCAAAAATCAAGGCGTCAGACGCAGATTCGGATGATAATGGACAAGTCTCCTATCGGCTAGTAACTGATTTCGACGAAACGTTCGAAATTGACGCGGATACCGGTGAAATATATACGAAATCTCGTTTGGATCGCGAAGATATCGCAAACTATGAAATTATTGTGGAAGCAGTTGACCAAGGCATGCCACAGTTAACCGGAAGTGCAACGGTTGTGGTTTCAGTTCTTGATAAAAATGATAATCCACCAAGATTTACTAGACTTTTTAGCGTAAATGTAACTGAAAACGCAGAAATTGGATCGTTTGTAATTAAAGTCACGTCCTCCGATCTTGACATAGGCGAAAATGCTAACGCAACATACAGTTTTGCTGAAAACCCAGGTGGTAAATTCTCGATCGATCACATTACCGGAAACGTAACAGTCGCTGGGTATTTAGATCGAGAGCAGCAGGATGAATATCTTCTCAAAGTAGCAGCATTTGATGGTGCTTGGCGAGCCGAGACTCCAATTACGATCACCATACAAGATCAGAATGATAATGCGCCAGAATTTGAACACAGCTATTACAGCTTCAACTTCCCAGAGTTGCAACGCAATGTGGCATTCGTTGGCCAAGTTATTGCAACCGATCGTGATAAACAAGGTCCGAACTCGGTTATTTCTTATTCGTTACAGCAACCATCGGATCTATTCTCAATCGACCCGGCAACCGGTGAACTATTTAGTAAACGTACAATTCACTATAAACATACCCAGCTCGAATCGTCTCCTGAAAATATGTACTCATTAACGATATTGGCTACCGATAACGGTAAACCGCCAATGTATACTGAATGTCTAGTCAACATTAATGTAGTGGATGCGAATAATAATCCGCCAAAGTTCGAGAATCGGGAATATTTATCACCAGTTCCGGAGGACGCGCTCGTTGGCCAACGTATCGTACAAGTCGTGGCTAAAGACGAACTCGATGTTGGTGTAAATGCCGAAATTAACTACAAAATTATTGGGGGTAATGGGACCACAAACTTTGCCATCAACGATATCGATGGTTGGATCGCAGTATCTCGGCCACTGCAACAAAGACCTGGCCAATTATTTTTACTCAACGTGCGTGCTATCGATCGAGGTGTTCCCGCACAGCAAGATGAAATTACAGTAATGATAATTGTTACGGGAGACAACCGTTACACACCGGTGTTCACAGCACTAAGTTATCAAGTTATCGTACCTGAAAACGAACCGATTGGTTCAACGATACTAACGGTTAATGCTTCTGATGGTGATGACGGACCAAACGGTATGGTGCGATATATAATTTCGGGTGGAAATGAACGTAAAGAGTTTGCGGTTGATCCAATTTCCGGTGCAGTCACAATACTAGAACCGCTAGATTATGATATCGTACAGGAATATCATCTTAATATCACAGCATCCGATTTGGCGTATAAACCACGCAAGGCGGTTGCGATGCTTACCGTAACACTAACGGACATCAATGATAATGCGCCAGTGTTCAATCAAACTGAATATCATGCGTATCTGCCTGAAAATTCACCGGCTAAATATTATGTTTACAAAGCCATGGCCACGGATCGTGACTCGCCTAAAAACGCAATCATTCACTATTCCATTATTGGTGGTAGTGGACGTGAATTTTTCACAATCGAGCAGACGACCGGATTAATATACTCCAAGACCAGTTTTGATTACGAAGAAGAGAATTTATACGTTTTGGAGGTGTTGGCAGTAAATCCAGATTCATCAATGTCGGGAGCAGCTCGAGTGAATGTTCATATCACTGGGGTTAACGAATTCTATCCAAAATTCATTCAACCCGTATTCCACTTTGATGTTTCGGAATCGGCCGAAGTTGGAACTAGCGTTGGAATTATTCAGGCCACCGATAAAGATTCGGGTGATGATGGAAAGGTGTACTACTTATTTGTGGGATCAAGTAATGATAAAGGTTTTACGATACATCCAAAGACCGGAGTTATGAGTGTTGCACGGAATTTAGATCGTGAAACACAAAGTCGTGTTGTGTTAACCGTAATGGCAAAGAATTTCGGCGGTATCCGTGGAAACGATACGGATGAAGCTCAAGTTATAGTCTCGATACAAGATGGAAACGATCCTCCAGAATTTTTACTTAATTTCTACGAGGCTAACGTATCGGAAGGTGCCCCACTCGGCACCCGTGTCTTATCCGTAAAAGCGGTTGACAAGGATGTTCGTCCACTCAACAATCAATTCAGTTACTCGATCATTGGCGGTAACTCAGATCACTCGTTTAAGGTCGATCCACAAAGTGGACAAATCGAAACGTCAAGAAAACTCGATCGTGAAACTACGCCACTTTATAATTTAATACTGGGCGCTATTGATACCGGACTTCCACCACAAACCGGTACAACAACCGTTAAAATTACGCTCACCGACATCAACGATAATGGACCTGTGTTTGATCCAAATGATACGGTCGGCTATGTAACTGAAAATGAGCCGCCGGGCACAAGTATTATGACCTTATCAGCATCGGATCCAGATCTACCACCAAATGGGGCACCATTTACGTATTATCTAATCGGAGGACGTCATAAATCATTCGTCACGATTGAAAAACATACCGGCCTAGTAAAAACTACACGCTCGATCGATCGTGAGTCGACACCGCAGCTAGATCTTATGGTCGAAGTTGAAGATAACGGAGTACCAAAAATGAAATCACAGCACACGATAACTGTAAATATTCTCGATCAGAATGATAGTCCATCATCACCAAGAATCGTACACGTCCTCGTGTATGCATTCAATGGTAAAATTCCGGTTGGAAAAATTGCCGATGTGCATCCGAACGATGCTGATACAACCGGCGATTATAAATGTAAAATACTTAAAGACTCGAATACTAATCCACGTAACGCATTAACGATTCCGAACGGATGTAATTTGTATACGTCACATAATACACCGGCACAGGGATATTCATATTCGATATCAGGGAATGACGGTAAACATGCCGATGTTGTTTCCACGGTTAGTGTTGAATTCGCGTTCTTCGATAATTCAACGGTCGAGAATTCGATCACGATTCGGATCGATAACGTAACATCAAAAGTATTCCTAGCATCGCACTATCGAGGATTTTTAGATTTACTAAAATCTGGATTTGATTCAGGCGACGAACTATCGTTGTATAGTTTACGGGACGGTAATAATTCACTCGATTTACGAGTTGTTGTTAAAAATCAACAAGACTATCGGCCTACGAGCTACGTGATTGAAAAATTAAATAAGAAGCGGGATGCAATGTTGCAATTACTGCAGCGAAGCAGCATCGCAATAGGATATTCGCCTTGTAATGTTGAGACTTGCGAAAATAGCGGCATTTGTAGTGAAAAGGTTAATATTCATGATGAGTTAACGATCACCGATAGTCAAAATTTGATATTTACGTCGCCGCTAGTGACGCACGATTTTACATGTCGCTGTACTGATGGTTACACAGGGCAGCGATGTGATAAGCGGCAGGATCCTTGTTCGCCTAATCCGTGTCAAGCGAACGGAGAATGTCGTCGCCAGGGATACGATTTTCAATGTTCTTGTCCACCGCACCGTGAAGGTAAATTCTGCCAACTTGAACGAGGTGATGCGTGCTCCAGTAATCCGTGTAAAAATGGTGGATCGTGTCGTGAAAGTCCCGATGGTTCATCATTCTTTTGTCTATGTCGACCTGGTTATCGCGGTAATCAGTGTGAAACGGTTGCGGATTCATGTCGGCCAAATCCTTGCTTACATGGTGGACTATGTGTTGGCCTCAAGCCGGGTTATAAATGCAGCTGTATCGATGGACGGTATGGAAGGCACTGTGAACGCGCAACTTACGGATTTACAGAACTATCGTACATGTCATTCCCGGCAATGGATGCTGCGACCAACGATATTTCGATTATATTTGCTACCACTAAACCTGATGCTCTGCTAATATACAATTATGGTATTCAGAGTGGTGGACGGTCTGATTTTGTCGCAATGGAAATCGTAAAGGGGAAGGCACTATTCTCTTTCGGTGGTGCTCGAACCGCAATCACCACAGTAGTTGTGGCCGGATCAAATGGAAACTTATCCGATGGCAAATGGTATAAAGTAACGGCGACCCGAAATGGACGTGTCATGTCGCTCAGCGTATCAAAATGTACTGATAACGGTGATGTTTGTGAAGAATGTCGCCCAGGTGACAGCGTCTGCTATTCCGACGATGTTGGACCAACCGGGTAAGTTAAAACACTTTATTCTTATTGTTCACCGATTTCAAATTAAATATTCGATTTTCCTTCTTCAACTACATGACGTTTAATTATGATTTTGCCTATTGTTCTGTTACGCTGCTTTGGCTGAAGAACAAACGCGCAGCACAAAAATAGTTAAAATAAACTTAAGGAAATCATTATTTTCTGTTAGACTATTTGCGCGAGATTTTTCTATCACACATCGATTTAAATACATTTTTATATTTTGCTTCAATATTTAAATTCTTTTGTGTTTGAACGAAAATAATAATAAGAAGCTGACCGACACACAAAGGGACGGTGCGACGCGCGGAATAATATGGAAAATCAAAAAAATTAAATTTAAATCACAAGAACGACGATCAAAATCATTTATTCTGTTACATTTATACGCATCCATCCATCTATCTAACCAACCAACGCGAAACCGATGATTTTTATCGTAAACTAATATTTCTTACATACTTCTTTCTTTGACTACGACGACATCATTGAAGAATTTAATTTGCCCTAGGTTACTTATCATATAATAAAATAATAATACGAAGACAGACAATGTTCAATATAATCTGCATACACATGGCTTTGGACGAAAATTTATTTTTTTACGCTTCTTACGTTTAAGACAGTGAAGTGAGTTGGTCTAAATTCCATTTTTCTTTTTATTTTTCCAGCACGTTAAATTTCAACAAGCAACCATTGTTAATCGGAGGTTTAGCAACGGCCGATCCAGTTCTTGAACGCCCTGGACAAGTTCATTCAGACGATTTAGTCGGTTGTGTACACAGCATCTCGATAAATGGACGTGCCCTCAATCTGAGCAGCCCGATAAAATCACGCGGCATCCAATCCACGTGCAGTCGCAACACAAACGGCGGACCATGCTCTCAAGGTCTACCCGACGATCCAGCATTATCACTGTGCGGCTCATTCGGTGGCTGTATGGATCGATGGCACACCGCAATGTGTCGCTGCGGCGGTTATCTACTATCACCCGACTGCTATAATTCACTCGATCCGATCACGCTCGGCGATGGCGGCTTCATCGAATTTAAAATTTCTGAAAAACATCGTCGAATGCAACTGCTGGACAACATCTACAGTGGATCAACAATGTGGAATTATGAAACTCATCGAAATAAACGATTTACAATGAAATTCGAAAATACAACGAGCACGCCGCTGGTAGAGGACCCACCCAAAACATTAAGCTTACTGTTTCGAACGCACAAAATGGAAGGAATAATTTTATATGCGGCCACCAACAAGCATTATACTTCGGTTGAATTGCATCACGGCAAATTGGTGTACAGCTCAAAACAATCGACCACAGTGAACATGACAATTTCCCAGCCGGATAATTTATCCGATGGAAAATGGCATAATCTGACGCTGCACACATGGAACCGAGTATTGAATATAATCATAGATGGGAAACAAGTCGGAGATGATTTAGATTCGGCTGGAGTGCATGATTTCTTAGACCCGTATTTAACGGTGCTCTCGATAGGAGGGGTACGGCGCGAATTATTCCAGCAGGACAGTGTACATCCCAGTTTTGAAGGTTGTTTCTCTAATTTTACGATCAATAATGAAATTCAACCGTTCAACGGATCAGGAAGTGTTTTCCAAGAGGTCGTGACTCGCGGCAAAGTATATCAAGGATGCCATGGTACGTTAGGAATTGGTGCAGCTCAAGTGCCAGATCCATTAAGTATAGGAATTACACTCGTCATCGTGTTCTTTGTAATACTATTGGTCGCGATTTTGGTGTCGTTTGTTGTGTTCAGATTACGAAAGCAACATAAAGAGAAAAGTGGAGGCCCTGGCGGTGGAAGCGGATTGCATAGTAAACAAAATGGAGGTGCTCTATTAGGGGGTAGTGGTTTGGTATCGCCAGGTGATGTGATGGGAAGAGGTCTACATCCTGGTGACCCATCAGTCGGATTCCATAACGATAACAGTGATATGATGAGAGGGGTTGGCCATCACATGGTGGGACCCGAGCTTATTTCAAAGAAATACAAAGAACGAGAGATCGGACAAGGTGAGCATCAGAGACCACAACGGCCTGATATTATCGAGCGTGAAGTTGTAAGTAAAAGTCCGCCATTGCGAGACGAACACCATCCTCCAATTCCTCCGCCGAGCCAATCACACCATCCACATGATCATCCGGGTGGGGTTGATTTAGGTTCTGAATTTCCAGAACACTATGATTTAGAAAATGCCAGTTCGATAGCCCCGTCCGATATTGACATTGTATACCACTACAAGGGATATCGAGAAGCGAGTGGCGTTCGTAAATATAAAGCGACCCCGCCACCAGTTGCATCCTATACACATCACAAACATCAAGCGTCACCAGCGCAACAACAGCATAGGCATTCGCCACACCATGCCGGGCCGTATGCGCCACGTGCTCCACCACAAACTAGTCAACCGCCGCCGTCGAATACGCCGCGACAACATCAAACAACGCCATTAGCACGGCTATCACCAAGCTCAGAGTTGAGCTCACAACAACCTAGAATATTAACTCTGCACGATATCTCAGGAAAACCGTTACAGAGTGCTTTATTAGCCACCACCTCAAGTTCCGGGGGCGTTGGCAAAGACGCGCTGCACAGCAATAGTGAGCGTAGTTTAAATAGTCCTGTGATGTCGCAATTATCCGGGCAAAGTTCTAGTGTAAGTAGAAAAAATCCGGGTGTACCACCTCAGGCACCGAATGTAACGTCGGTCGGTTCCGGCCCCATGGGCTTAACGGCCGAAGAAATTGAGCGGTTAAATGCTCGGCCGCGTACCTCTAGTCTGGTATCAACATTGGATGCAGTGTCTAGTAGTAGCGAAGCGCCTCGGGTTCCTGGTCCAGGACACCATCTGACGCATATGCATCATTCACCGGTGGTGGACACACATAGTTCGACCACGACAGATGAAAGCGGAAATGATAGTTTTACATGTTCCGAAATAGAGTATGACAATAATAGTATAAGTGGAGAAAAATATTCGAAAAGTGGTGAGGAGGATGATCGAAGAGCAAACGAGAGCGGTGCTAGTAGTAGTAAACCACCAATGCCACCACCCTCTTACGATGGTTTCGATTCCTCGTTCCGCGGTAGTTTAAGCACACTAGTAGCCAGTGACGATGATTTATCGACACATTTGGGTGGCATTTATAGACAGACGAATGGTACATCACCCTCCTCGACCGCATTGGGTTGGGATTACCTGCTAAATTGGGGTCCCAACTTTGAAAGTTTAATGGGCGTATTTAAAGATATTGCCGAGCTTCCAGATTCGGTGAACGGCCATATACCATCGCTTCGATTACCGACTAGTGTACAAAAACCATCGGAGGAATATGTATAAAATTTGCAATTTAGGTTAGTTACATAATATAAGTGTGATGCATAAGTTGTGTCTGATTTTTGATAATAAAATAAAAAATTAAAAAAAACAATTAAATTGGTGTTCCATACAATCAGGTACAATTTAAGCATTTCTAATTAAGATCACTATTTTATTTAAGTAGAGAATGTAAATATTTTCCAGAAAACTATAAATAGAATTTTGAGTTTTATAATATTACCGCGCGTGTGCAACAAAGTGTGTCCCGCGGCACGAAATAAAATGTGTTCCCCTTAGTAATTTTATTTCGGTCGCGGACACTACAAACCATTTTCACCTTGTATCAAGGTATTCAGTTTTATTAATTTAACGGACAATAATATACAATTGAATATACATAGTTTATAGTTTTCTTGCCATAAATAATTAAATTAAAAACTCAAACTAAATGCCAATTATTAATTTTAATTTAAAAATTATATGAAATAAATATTTTAAATTATGCATGGCACAGAACCATTTATAAATAATAAATACATAATTAATTAATTAAAACAAGAGACTGTTATCATTTATGTAATTTTTTATAGTTTTTAATAATTTAGCTAGAAAAATAGTTTAGTGTTTTTTTTATATATATAAATATTTTTGGATTAGGCCGCGCTCTGTGCAGGTGTTATAAAACAAAATTTGATTAAAACTCAGGGTTAATAAATTTAGAAATTGTCACACGTATATGGCAAATCTGCACGATAAATTTAAAAAACTAAACGAAAAAACTAACGCGAGCCGACAAACCGGCAAGAGAGCCGCGCACAAAAAAAAATTTATATAATTTATGTATAATTAAAACATTTAGTGTTACTTAACCTTGATGCGAACCGTGGAGGTCATTACAAGATGGGCGATTATATTTAAGTAGAGAGAGAGTTCTTAATTAATTTACGCACACCAAATAAACGAGTAATTTCCTATACATTTTGGTACGAGTGAAGTAATTTTTCTTACCTTTAATTATCTTTTTTGTTGTTGTTTGTTTATAATATGTTTTGTGTACAGAAGTAGTCATAATAATTTACAATTTAACAAAAACAAAAACTTATAATTAATTTCTTAATTTTCGACGAAACCCTATATACAAAAAAAAAATATAAATCTTATGGGAATTTTATTATTATTCAACGAACTCCATCACACACGCCACATGCTGTCTCTCCCAAAAAAAAAAATGTATACAAAACTAAATAAATAATTAAGTGATTTAAATAAATTACAGAAGTTCTACTGTAATATTTTATCCCCCGAAAACAGACTAAAAAAAATTAAATAAATTTTATTTATAATATCGCGATAAAATAATTTAATAAACAGCATGAATTAGACGAAAATAAATAATATTTTTATCGTTATTATTACTGCCCAAAATTTATTTAACAAATTAATTATTAAAAAATTTTTTTTACTTTTAATTTTTTGTAAACATAATAATTAATTTTATTGTTTCATAAATAATGGAATTTTATACTTGCTAGAATAAATAATTAATTTTAATTAGGTTTTTAAATAAAGTATGTAAAAGAAAATATTATTTTTAGGAAATAATATTGAAAATTGTATAAATTTTTTTTTTTTATAAAATTTAAGTAGAATGAAAAATATTTAAAAAAAAAAATAAATATTTTTATTTTTAATAAAAAATAATTATTAAATAATAAACTTACACTATTTTTATTTACTGTTGAGATCTTAAGATTTGATAATGTTATAGTGACCGTTTAGGTAAGTAAAAAATCAAAAATGGGATAATTATTCATTACGACAATAATAGCAGCAACAATGTGCGGGAAGGTAACTGAACTGCTTTCAAAGGTGTAAAGTTATTTAAAATCTTACAATTGCACACAAATGATAGCACAGCTGAAGATTTCTTCTAGAAAGTCTTCCACGTGATTTTGGTACTACTATTGGGACAGAAACAGGGGCGCCATTACCATCTCCAGAACACCGAGCTTCTTAAACTATAACCTATGATCGTAGATCAGCTGATGGCAAAATGTTCCGAGGTAAGAACCGTCACAGAAAAATGGAATTGTCTTGGCAGGTTATTGAATCATGAGACAAACATCCATAACTTTTCCAAAGGTAAACCGCAGTTACAAATTATTATCGACGCCATCTCCTAACAAAAATGATTTTCTGGTAATACTCTGCGAGCGATACCCTAAAATACCCAAATCGTATCAAAGAGCATATTTAAAATTTTGTAAATAAACATCAGCATTTAGAGGAAACACTGTGTCTCCAAATGCTCTTCTACGTTGTTAAAATATGGTAGTCTGAAGTTTGCTTTTGTTGTGTTTATGCATCAGCAATTCAGAATCAGAACACACCAATCATTCATCCACCTTTCTCATTTACAACAACAATACATTTTCTCAGTTCTCTCATATCATAGATTGTTTACAATTCAAATTCAAACATTGATTGTCAATTGTCATTCAGATTCAGTTCACGTTTGGATTTCGTATCGTCATGACGTCAATTAAAATAGCAAATTTAATGGATTAATAAATAGTTTCATTGTCTGAATTATTTTAGAAAGGAATTTTGTTTTGCGACAAGTAAAAAATAAACGCATGCAATATCTGTACGAAACATTTAGGCGACGAGGGTTAAAAAAGTTGAAGAATTGTAAGTTAAAGCCGTGCGAAAAACAAATGTTTTCGTTTTTAGTCAAAATGTGTGAAGATATGAAAGAGTTGGTTGCACAGCTGGTTGCCAGTAAAGGCTTGATGGGCCAGATAAAAAATTTGTTGGTTAATCCGTTTCGTGCGTACGACCACCATCGTTGTGCATCTACGCGTATTTCACAATTGTCTAGACAATGTCAAGAGTTGGTAAAATTTGTAGATTATTCGTAGACAATGTAGATTATTGTTTTTTTTTTGTTGCGTTCCAATTGGGGGTTTCAGTATGGCGACGAATAAATTCAATTTTTCCAACCCTAACAGGTGTGATTAGTACGTTTAAAATGATTGAAATTATTCAAACTCTTGTTAGTAATGTATTTTGTCGTTAATAAACGTTAACACCAAATATTACATAGTAATATTGGACAATTCCAAATTACATGGTCATTCCTTTCCGCAAATATAATAATTTTGAAAAAAGAGTCGAACTAAATTTAACGGTTAGTTTAGTTTGAATAATTAATTTAAATTTTATTCTAAAAATTATTTCTCGCATATCACTCAGTAAATTCGTGTACTCCATTATAGCTCACGTAACTTTGATCCCAGCTTTACGCGAACTTTCGTCTCGATGAAGCCGGGATCGACACAATATAAAGCGAATAATCGATGCTTTAATAATTTATCAGCACAGCCAAAATAATCATAGATATGGATATGGTAACGATGCCACGTGTACCACGTGTACCCTTCTTTTAAATCCAGGTTGAACCATAGTTATTAATTGTTCATCAAAAGTTGCATTCAGTAAATTAATTGTATCGCGCGCTGTATGGCATGTGGCTCCGTCTTGTTGGAACCACATGTCTCTGATGTCAATACAATCCAATTGAGGCACAAACAAATTAGTAATAACGTCTCTATACCGGTCTCCGTTGTCAGTACTGTTTTCTCCAGCATTATTTTTGAACACAAATGGTCTGATGGTTCCTTCGGCACATAAAACACACTCTAAACGGTATCTTCTTGTGGATGTAATGGTTCTTTTTTGTATTGGCCAAATAGAAGGAGGTAACGTCAGGGGATATCAATTTTCAATTAGTGAAATTGGGTGATTTTTAGATTGTGTTGACGAGGCAAGTCGTTGAAGTTAGCCCGAACCCGAATTTTTTTGGTTGTTGTCTTAGATTAGTGTGGTCACCGCGAAAAAGTATAAATAGTAAAAAAAATGTAGCCTCATCCCAAAAGAAAAATAAGTCATTTGAAAACAAAAGCAAAAGCAAAAGAAAACAAAAACACGGATTTTGAATAAAATTAAATCCATAAAAAATATAAGTATGTACCTAATCTTAAAATTATATTATGTATAAATTCTACACAAAAAACGTTAACGAAACGTCTCTCTATATAGTCACAAAACGATATATACGGCCAAACAACTACTATGTACATACATACTACTAATTAAGATGTAGAAACTACCCTATGTCCATTTCAGATCGAAATAACCTTGTTTTTGATTTGTTTGTCTAACCGAAAAGCGATTTTTTGTGTAGTTACCATGGGCCCACATTAAATTTTGCACTGAAACATCTAGAGACATAGATACCCAATGCCTATATGTACCAAGGCCAATGTACTAACTAAGATGTAGAAACTACCCTATGTACAAAATTTAATTTGGGCCTATGGTAACTACACAAAAAATCGCTTTTCGGTTAGACAAACAAACCAAAAACAAGGTTATTTCAATCTGAAATGGACATAGTGTAGTTTCTACATCTTGCTAGTAGATTGGCCTATCTGGCTGGAGGAGGAGATATTTTGGTTTTATGATAAAAAAATAAAGCTTTGATTGTTCACTACGCTTCTTTATATTTTTTTTGGTTTTGATATAATCCACAATTGTCAGGGCATCCGAAAAATGAGAGCACCAAATCGACAAATAATTTTTCCGCATACAAGGCTGCTCTATAGAAATCAATAGTTTTATTTCTAATCGAAATCAAATTTCTTGTATCGTAATGCCGTACGATGCTATATCTAGCTACAAATGAAATTTGATTTGCATTGTGCCAAACTTTTCGTACACCCTCGAAATTAATACTTATTACGTACGTGAAGTTATTCCACGATTCTATCCCAGAAAATAAAAAAAATCATCAGGCAACACTAATCAATAAAAACCCCATTTGCTCTTGTGTGAAGTTCACCCAGCCCAGAATTTTTTAATTATCACGAAAAAAATAAAAATAAAAGTCGTTACTTTTAAAACACGAGAATTTTAGCCAGGTACACGTTTTATCAGTAGAACATGTATTTGTACGAAATAAAATTACATTAGACATGATAAAGGTACTTAGCACGATAAAAGTATAAATTTGTCGGATTAAGGCTATGTGTTTTTGAGATCGTCACACTCTTGCCTTACTTTTAGAAAAGTTAGAAAAAAATCTTTCTGTGGCAACTTTGCGAAATTGGGCCCTGAGCCAGACATATCCATACAACTCATACTTGACCAAAAATTACATTTAAATTTCCCACGTTAAAAGTATAAAATTGTCGGATTAAGGCTATGTATTTTTGAAATTGTCATACTCCTAATTAGATGATTTTTTTCTAACTTTTCTAATAGTTAGGCAGAAGTATGACTATCTCAAAAACACATAGCCCTAATCCGACAATATTATACTTTTAACGTGGGAAATTTAAATGTAATTTTTGGTCAAATACGAGTTGTATGGATATGTCTGGCCCAGGGCCCAATTTCGCAAAGTTGCCACGGAACGATTTTTTTTCTAACTTTTCTAAAATTAGGAAAGGAGTGTCATGATCTCAAAAACACATAGCCTTAATCCGACAAATTTATACTTTTATCGTGCTAAGTACCTTTATCATGTCTAATGTAATTTTATTTCGTACAAATACATGTTCTACTGATAAAACGTGTACCTGGCTAAAATTCTCGTGTTTTAAAAGTAACGACTTTTATTTTTATTTTTTACATGATAATTAAAAAATTCTGGGCTGGGCGAACTTTACACAAGAGCAAATGGGGTTTTTATTGATTAGTGCTGCCTGATGATTTTTCTTATTTTCTGGGATAGAATCGTCGAATAACTTCACATACGTATACTTATTAATGTTGATTGCAAAGTTTAACGTAGGTATTTTGTGCAACACGGGCGGCATTCAGATATTGCGGCCACACGACAAAGTTATCGGTACAACCGATAATTTTTGAAGTTACGAGTATAAATCTAGCTTTTTATAAATATGAAGTATGTATATTTTCAAGATGTTGTGATAAATCTTTTCTTGGACGGGGAAATTTTTTATAATGCTCTCGAAACCCATTTTCGTCTGATAAACTGTTTACATTTAGCCGGAAAATTCATCAATTTAAAATCAATTATTGATATTTTGATGGCTCTGCCTTTAGTTTATAAATTAATCTGTACGCAAAGCTCTTTTTAACACAGGTGTCCGAATTTATTTTTTCGGTATATTGAAACATGAATTTTTCCGATTATTTGATTTTACAAACAAAGACATATAACATTAAATATTTCAAATTTGTGATAAAATAGCAGTTCTCGATCTTAAAATGGCTCCATTTAACAAACACATCATCAACGTTTGCTGATTGCTAAAAGAAATAATTATTTTTAACATTGTCGACATATTGTTTACATTCTCTACATTGCCTATGTAATTTTGCTAATTATCTACATACATTGTCTACAAGTGTAAAATATTGTAATAAACTACGCGGTGCAGAAAATACGCCAAAACGCTGATCACAACAACAAAAATATTAACGAGTACATGAGTCACAACACCTCGGGTCACAAAAATATTGTTTTTTAGCCTGGGTTGGAATCGATAGGTATCATCATGAAATTGTACGAGGAAAATTTCGACAATAAACCGTTAGATGGAATCGAAAATATTTACAGAATATTTTACCAAACCTGTTCATGTGTTGTCATCCCGGTTCAAGTTCTTGCAGTTGAAAATGAGTAGTTTATACTACTCTCTACCCACTACCCTTAAAATTTTTAGTTGACACATTTTTAGTATTAGGGTGCCAGTGCGAGGTAAATTTTACGTGAATGTGAAATTTTTGAACATTCTGACGGAATTGCCAATACTTGTGACTGCAGGCGATGGAGCAAATATTTTGCGAGTGATCTGGTTCAATGTATTCGATCTTCAATTCAACGAGTTGATGCGGAGAAATAGTATTAGTTTTCTATTTAGTGCGATTTGGAAACCAAAGTCGATGTTTTTTGTAAAAAGTACTAGAGTATTTTCAAACCTGGTGCAAAATTTTGGTCAAAAAATGGGAATAAAAATCATGAGAGTTACAGTTGTTTCACTTACCTACTAGACCTAAAACATTAAATCATATAATTGTTTGACACAAACAGCAGCAAAATTCAATATTTACGACTAGTACGTTCACATACAAAGTTCACATACAAATGTAAAACTCATAAATTTTATTCCGGGTTTTCGACCAAAATTGGGCCCCTGGTGTGGGTCACTAATCAATTCAAAGCCCACTTAACTTTGGAATCTTATGGCTACACCGAAATGTTTCAAGAAACGTGAATGACAGATTCACTTTGACAGTTTCACTTTGCGTTCATCAACCTATCCAATTCAGTCAATGAACCTGCGGAGATTTTAAGGTCACAGTAAACTCTTAGCTCTGTGTTGCCAGACCCAATTCCTATAGAGTTGAGCAGTTATTTCAGCACGGAGCGAGACGGGTTTCGAAGATTAACCAAAACACATTATCCTTACTTAAATTTTAGAAAATGTATCTTGAAATGTATTTGAATCTTTCAAATTCCTTGCCGTTTTTATGTAAATGCTAAACTATTCAACATTGCAAATATTGGAAAGGTTCGCTTGAAAGTTGCCACTTCTGTCACGCAGGTTTCCACCAAATTTCGTAATGATCTCCCAATTAATGAAAAAAAGTTAATCCGCTTGGACTGTAGAGACCTCGAATTTTGGTGAAATAAAGTTTTCTTTATTAAAATTTAAACAAGAAGTATCTGAATAAATTTCGTTTGAAACTTTATACAATCTCTGCTTTTTCATTTTTTCGTAAATCATATGCGCTCCTGTGGAAGCTATCACTTCCGGTGAACCAATTTCGGCCAAACATCACTGAAAGCTCCCAATTTAATAAAAAAAAACTTAAGTATGCGTTTCATCCTAATAAATCAATCCGTCCGGGCTATAAAGAGGCCAAATTTAAGTTGGAAAGCATATTTTGTCAAAATTCGACATTTCACTTAACTTTTGTAAAGCTTTTAGTTCATAATCATTTTTTTAGTAAATGATATACTATCCTATTCATAATTGTTTGTCCGAGGTAAATTTTCAGTGCAAACGTAGTGACACAAAACCTATTCAAAATGAAACAAATAATTTTACAATTTAACAATAAATTTTATTATTAATTTCAATATTTTTTTTTTAAATTTTCTATTCTGCGAAAAATTACAACTAAAAATACTTGATTCATAAATTGTTGATGCGAAGCAATCGTGAATAAGTCTTTCAAAAAAGTCGTGTGAAAATCATCGTAAATACTTCGATTACTAATATGAAGCATTGCCTCCTTTCGATTTTAACACTTCGGATAGCCGTCTTGGCACTGAGTCTATTAAGTTCCTTAAGAAATCTGTGGGTATATTGTTCCACACCTTTACTATTGTATTCCACGTTTCATCTTCCGTTCTTCCAACCTCACATGGTATGATAGATAGAGACGATTTTTCCTTTATGTACTGGTGCATTATAATCATTCAGCATGAAATCTATTCCAATTAGATTGCATTCCGCAACTAAGCCGATCTCATTAAGAAGTTCCAAATACTGTGTTTGGCGAAAATTTCCTCGTAAAATTTGAATTGGCCCAATACCATTATAAGAAATACTTCCCCATACCATTATGTGGCCGCCATGGGGCGGAGTGAGTGAGAGGAATAAAACTTCCTTCTCCAAGTTCCATCTAATGAAAATATAGGCTCATCCATCCATAAAATGTTTTTTCAGAACTCCAATTGCTTGTTGATATGATCATGAGCAAATTTCAAACGTTTTGCTTTATTATTTTTCGAAATGTATGGCTTCTTTTTAGTGGTGTTTCCATTTTCTGATGCCCTGTTTCTTCAACCTACGACAAATAGTAGGTTGGCTTATTTTATTTTGCCTTGAAGAATTTATTGTGTATTGGATATTTCGTTGAATTACAGATGGATTAACTTTCACAGCTCTAGCAATCAGTACATCCTTCCTTAACATTTGTCTTTCGTTTACTGCCTCTTCCAATTACATTACTTACTGTACCATGAATATTTTTTTTAATGTGGTATAAAATCGTATTTTTGTGATGATTATATTTTTTGATAATTCACTGGCCGAAATTCCATTTTTGTAATCAGCTACCATAGCTGCACTAATTTCCACGCTGAATTCTGATTTCTTTACCATTTTTAATTAAAACTAGACAGACTGAATCACGAACAACTGAAGACTAGCTTGTTGACAATAACTAAACAATATTTAAATTTACCTTTTCAAAAATCATGAAAATTCGTGTTTTTTTCAAAAACAATTGTGAATCAAGATATCATCGCACAAACAATGGTGGATCAGTTGTAATTTTTCGCAGAATAGAAAATTAACCAAAAAAATAGTAAATATAAAAGCGTAATTAATGAAATTAAAAATTAAATTTTCCATTAAATTATTATTTGTTTCATTTTGAAGAATGAATGTGAATAGGATGTACACTTGGGTGCAAAAAATTCGCACATCGATCAATTTTCAACAAAAGTCCTTTTTTGTACTTATACCGTGCCAAAAAAGTGATTTTTGGGGTAAACATCTGAAGCACACGTTTTTGTGAAGTTCTCAGCATGAAAATTAGTGGTAAAAATCGAATTGAAACATGAAAATCAGCCAAAAACATTTTTAATAATAAGAAATATTCCCTCCCCTAGCCCAAATGACAGCTTCCATTCAGTTGTTTCATTGATTTCACAAAAATCTTCACCAAATCTTCAGGTATCGCATCCCATTCCTCTGTGATCGCCTGTTGTAGCTCCTGGAGACTCGTTGGAGCATTATATCTAGCTCGGACTTTTTTTTCAGCTCGTCCCATAAGTCCTCCAGTACTTACGAAGCCAATCTTCTTGATCAACAACCAGTATTTGCTCCGGAGATGAACACATCATCTGTCTTCGCATTAAGTGATATGCCTCGTCCACCGCCACGATCCACCGCCATACGTTCTTCAATGCAACATTGTGTAAATCGCTCTCCTGAACTTCTGTACACTCTTCCTCGCCCATCGTTGTTATGTAAACACATCCTGCACTCGTCAGAGACCAGGACTGTTCTCCATAGTCCTTCTGCCCAATCCAAATGTTCTCGAGCGAACTGAAGGTGGGCTCGTCGGTGGGCTGGGATCAGTCAGGTCACATTCTCGAAGTCGTCTTCTAACTGAGCACCAACTAACTTCGACTTCACGAACTTCTTGAATCTGCACTTCTAGTTGAACCGCATTCAGACGACGTTTTCTCAACGAATTGTCACAAAAATGCGGCCATCACGCTCCATTGTAACACGAGATGGGCCACATCCTTACCGCCAGTAGCCACCAGTTTCACTTTGGTTCTGCCCTCCGTCACTTTGGTCCTGCCACGCATCAATTAGTGCAACCACTTGGGCGGTTACCTCTGGTGTGGTATTTATGTTCTTGTTCCGGAGAAGACGTAATCGATAGAAGACCGAATGATGACAATTCCCTTAAAACGTACCCTTTTATATCTGCCACAAGTTTCTCAACCGGTGCTACCTGGAAAGAGCGTTTTAGGGTTGATGGCTTCTATTGTTGCTTCTATTGGTCTGAACATCAAATACATACACGTGGTATCATTGGATAGGTGATGAAATGTTCTTTTACTTGACATACTTTGATTCAAAAAAATAATTCGATTCTCGAGAAATATTAAAAAAAAAGTTGAAAAATGAAACTGTGCGAATTTTTTGGTCCAAAGTGTACTTTTAAAATATTTGTAAACCGAAAAATCTCCTATGGAAGCTGTCACTTGCAGTTTACTACGTAAAAGAAAGTAAAAGCCACAAAAATTAAGAAGTCTCAATGGCAATTGAAGGAAATCGGTCAACCCGAAGTGTCAGCTTCCTTAGAAACGAAGCTGATATTTCTTTTGTTTTTTTTTATCGTTTACCACGTTAGGTTGAAAATCTTACATCTTTGGCTTGAAATTAGAGACCACGGAACATACACGCACTTTACAAATTCTCAGAGCAAAGTAAACGGTGCAATTTTGACAAGTGATACACCACCTCATGTTTCAAACAGCGCTGTGTTATCACGATGTTTGTCCACACCATGCCAGTCTATTATAGCTTATATAATTGATTAGCCTTTTGTACAATACCAATGAACATTGTGCAGCATATTTAGATCTAAGAAATTTACTACATTTTGTTTGCGACAGTTTTGGTTTAATGCTTTACTGTAAATCTAAACTCGTATATGAAACTGCCGATGGAAATTTAGTACACAAGTTAATGACCAGTAAATGGGATGTCAAACAATTTATACGGAAATACATTTAACTAGTGAGCTGTATAATTAAACGTCTACAAACATGTTCGTTTAACTCTATATATAAATTTTACAAAATATAAGAAGTTCATTTATACGATAAACAAGTCCAGTCTTAAAATCTTTATTCCAATCACAAACGCAAGAAAATCATTTTATGTTCAACGTAATTAAAAATGGTTATTAACATCACCACTAGACCAACACTATTACGGAACCCCTAATTGGGGCTTACAAAATAATTACACCGTCGACAGTTGGAACCTAAATTATTAAAAAAAAAAAACTGTAAAGAAAAATTTCGGAAAAATTTCCGTTCTCGAACAGCAGAAAATGGAAAGTAACGAAAAAAATTTAGGACACATGCAAGAAACTAATTTTAAATTATTATTACGTTCGTTTTCTTTTCGGTTCCTTCATGTGTAAAAAGCACTTTTAATTTATTATTTATAAATTAATTAGAATATTTAACAATTGAATTTTTCCAATAAATTTGCAACCTTAAACTTTAAAGTTGGAATATGCTCGATTTCAATATCCCGATTTTCTATAATATGTGGGTGGGGTATATATTTACCTAAATCGCACCGATAAAAATGTTGAGCAAGTAACAGGATGATACGAAGAATATTCTATTTATATGCGCCTAGTTCCTATTATTATCCGCACAAAAATTATACGAGAACGCTTAAGTTAAATCGCTAGAAGCAATAAAAATTCCTTTTCGTAGTGGTAATCGGATATAAAATCTGTAACATTCCAACAACAACAAAACGCTATTTGGCGCATAAAATTTTCCCATCATCTAGAAAAGTTAATAAATTGTTAAATCCACACACACAATGTATATACAGGGGAAAGCTAAACATGTGACCAGTAGAAAAAGCTTCTAGATTGCGATAGTGCGCATGGACTCCACATTCTTTATTTATTCAACTATACCTAAAACTATTTTATTGTGAAATAATTTTTTTAGTTGCGAGTAAATATTCAATCGGTTAAGTTATAAAGTAGATTTGTTGCATTTGTGGAGAACGATTAATGCGCGCTTTATTTGGTGAAAATATATAAAAGCGTGAAAATGTTTTTCCGTCGCGTTTTTAAAAATGACAATTCGCAAACATTTTCGGCGCCAGTGAATGGTCGTGATAATAGTGGCGCGAGTAACAGTACAAATAACACTAGTGACGGTTTTCCGAATAATAACATTAAAAAAAGTGATGAAAGTAGTGGTGGTGATGTGTCAGGTAAAAAAGTTCGTCGAATGGGTTCAGATGAGAAGCCCAAAGGATTAACAATACTTCAACTAACACCACTTTGGGAGCACATCATTAGAACTCGAACGCTTCCAGAGGGGTTGAGTATTAACGCAATGTTTGAAGAATTTTATGAGCGATTACATGATCCGGAGTGGCAGGTAAGGCAACATGCGTTACGTGTACTGGTCGATGTGTTGTCCGTTATGCGTCAGAATAGTGATATGTATATAAGTCGTTTAATTGTTCCGTTGGTCGAAAATCTTGGTCATTCTACACCAGCGGTGCGTAAAGGTGCGTTGGACGCGTTTAAAGTGTATTTGGGAGAAACTCGAATTCCAGACACGGTTATACATGAAGTCATTAATATTGGAATGGATCAAAAATTTACAAGTGATTTTGGTGGCCGACTAGCAGCTGGAGTAATATTAGCACTGCCTTCTCTTATCCAACCGACATTAATTTCAATAAAACGGGCCGCCATTTTAAAACTTTCGCTTAACGCACTAGCAGGCAAAATGGTACAAGTCACTTTTCAAGAAGTTGCGTTAAAATCAATCATAAAAATTCGTGACATGATATCGCAGCGTGATTTCTTGGAATGTATGCCATTTAAATCAATGCGTGATTTTGACATACTGTGCAACGTGTATGGCCTTCAAGGATCACCCACAAATCTACGCGATTCCGGTATCGATTTAAATGTCCCATCAAGCAGCGATAGCAAAAATTCATGGCAATTTTACCACCGAGGTCAACCGGTATCCAATGAAACTAAACTACCACCACCAAATGGGTATACAACGATGTCGACCCAAAATTATGAAAATCAATCAAATTTATGGAAAGTAAATTATGTTAATCAACCGCAACAGCAACCACCTCCTTTACACATACAGTTAGTACAACAACCTCAACCTCTAATGCCACCCCCGCAATCAGCAAATATGAATACTGAAATACTTCAAGATACTTGGCAATACAAAAATTTAATATCAAAAACGAATTCAGTGGAAATGCGGGCAACCAATAAAGAAAATTCCGATGCAAGTAAAATGATTCCAGTACCGATTGCACAGATGCCTGAACCAACAAAACCGAATGACAATTATTCCGATGAAATTAGTAGCATGCAAATGCACCATTACTCGCCACCCGAAGCGATTTTAAATGCAAATCCGGAACCGAAACAACCCGAGGTAAAATTATTTGAGCAATCACCAGTAAAATCCCCTAAAAGCGAGACACCGAAAAAAGATAAACCACATCATCACAGGCCACAGCTCCGAATCAGCCATTCGGCACACCAACGTAAAAACAAAAGTCCGATGCGTCGAAGCCGATCGGCAACACCAACACCAAGTCCACGTCCGGCTCGATCGAGTTCGGCCGAGAGTTTCATAAAATCTGCTAGCGATACCGAGGGCACCGAACCAGATATAAGTTTATCTGTGAGCAGTTTATTCAAGCGCAAAGAATCTGATGAAATTGGGCCCGGCGATAAAATTATTATGGAAACAGAAATTAAATTGTCAGAAACAACAGCCGTCACAATGCGCATATTAGAGTCACAAGCATCTCAGGAAACCGAAGAGAGTGAGGAGGAACAAATATCCCGGACAGGTAATAAAACCCTTCAACGCAGTGATAGTATAATGCGAATCTTTGATGAAACCGATTTTGAGAATAATGCCGAAACGGATGATACTACACCGAGGACTCCACGGCGTGTTCGTTTTGGTGGGGAAATTATCAAAATGCGTACTCCCGATAGTGATGCCTTAACCCATAGTGACCCAGATGAAAATCATCGTCAACGAACAATTTCAAACGATCCATCCACAGATAAAATCATTAATATACCGATTGAGAAAACACAAACTCTTCAGATTGAGATAACAAACGATAATACAAAACCGATGTTACCTATACGGCCTAAAACTGCCGCATCTCCTGGTCGTAAATATAACACGCCAAATTCCGATTCTACTGTTACATCACCATCCCATCAAATCGAACGTAAAGCCCGTTCACCTAGCAGAGACGAACGAGGCAAAATAAAATTACGCAGCCGATCACAATCACCGGGAAAACAAAAATCCCTAACACAAAATCGCACAACCGAAGATGTACTAAGCCCTATACCGCAACATTACGAGGTGCAAGTACTCCACAATTTAATACGCAGCCCACTATTCTCTCCGGGCGCGGCACGTCAAATACAGGCGCCCCGTAAAAATAGTATCACAAGTGTATCGAGTGAAACGCAAACGGACGACACGGCAAAAAATAGTTTATCGCCGATAGAACGCGATTCGGTACAAACACAAACCTCAATTGAAATACCATCACCAAAACGATATGTTGATCTTGTGTCGACGTCAACGAGTACGGGCAGTGATATGGAACCGTACACCAACAACAATTATAATAATTTACGTTCCGGTTCTTTAACACAAGATGCGATAGAGGCGAAACCAAAACGATGGGAGGAACTTTGTTTGGTTGATAATGAGACATTGGCTGATTTAAAAAGTGGGGTACGTATATTATTGTAGATATATATATATATATTGCAAGCACATAATTATCTGGACAATTATTTTAGTTTTTTTGTTGTTGGTACATTCCAATCTGTATGTATACAAAATGCGTCATGTATGTACATATAATTACTATGTGAATGCTTTTATATGAAAAAGACGACCCAGTCGGGAATTTATATCTCTTGGCGATTTGAGTAGATTTTTGCACGCAATTCAATAAAAATTGTAAAGAACTGCAATAACTGATTTTATGTTTAATATGTTTCACTGCTGATTACATACATATATCCGTAATTATAATGGAATGGTATATTTTGGAGGCAATATTCTCCATTTTACAAATAAAATTTGGACCAATCCTATGATTCAAAAAATTGCTGTAATTTATATGATCCACTCATGGCTGTTGGCATATATAATTCCGGTAAAAATTTTAGGTTAGGCATATTGTGAATTCAAGTCATAAATACTTGGACTGTTCGGGTATCTTGTTCGATTTCAGGTGGTAACCAAAAAGCAAATTACGACGGGGTGTTTTAACGTGTGGTATAGTTATCGAATTATCTACCTAAATGAAAAAGCGTTAAATGATTTTTGTGATTCAGCTCCCTTTTTTCAAACGGTTGCATCTTGCTAAGAATTTATATTTTTGTCACTGGCCCTAGTTAACAGAGCCGATTATTGACAGGTATGAAATCGAGTCACAAATTGACGATATCCTATATTGATCAGAAAAGCACTCCAAAATTATGCTTTGCTAGTAGTTCGAAAAAGTTGATGAAGGTTCTCCAAGAATTTTCCAAGTTTTGAAAGGAAGTACTTAATTAATATCCGAGGTCGTGGAGATTCCAAATTTATTCGAAGCGAATGTTATGGTTTCGTAACCATTTCACGTTGTCACAAGTGTTGATGTCATCCTACCATAAACCACTAAGGGCCTTGACACGCTTAGCGTGCATTCGTTCTCAATCGTCAGATTCTTGCGATCAAAAATTCATCGTCAGATTCTTGCGATCTAGCTAGAGTTTTAAAATTTAGCTTTTCCGACTCAAAGAGGTGATTGCTGTTGTAAGCGGGTTTTTGATTTGTGTAGATGGTAAATTGTCTACCTTCTACGAAATACCTAGTATTCAAGTAACTCTCTGTCAAAGGCTGAATATTTACGTTCTGCCTTTGATAATTTGCGGGAAAAGAATCCCAACGGTTAAATATATCCATCATGCCGCTGATTGTAACACTGCTCCAACGGAAATATATGAGGCATCTGTGTTTCAATTCACGAGTCACGAATTGTTTTCCATTACCAGCAGTTATCGTTTTGGAAGGCCTAATAAAGAGAATAGTTTTTCAAGATGTCCAATCGTTTCTTTAGCAGTGATTCTCTCTGTGATTATCACTTCTTTAAATCGGCTGTATAGTAGTCAATGGCCACTAAGAGGTAATGTTGAGTGCTTTTTTTAGAGTTTTGAATGACTTTGATTGTGATTCCGCCCACTCAAATTTGTTTGATTTGATAAGTTCCCGAAGTGGGAAAGTTTTTGTTGCAATCGAGCTTCAATTTTAGAATTGTTAGGCTTGACTCCGTTTGCAGATATATCATGTCTTATAGAAATTCTATTTCATTAGTTTTTATTTTGCACTTATCATAATTAGAAGTCGATTATCATGCTCGCCTTCGGCTGCTCCATATATCATAATGTCGTCGATATAAATAAAAACTCCATTTCATCATTCCGGTACGCAGCTAATACCAAACATCAAGCGTTTATAACGAAAAAGCCGTTTGTTGGTTATGAACGTGGTGAAGTCCTCATATCATTGTTTGATTTAGTTATCACAACCATAGGCGGGACCCAGCCAATGTGCTTATCGACCGGTTCAATGACATCATATTCTAATAATTCAGCAATTTTGGTATCTACTTTTTCTTCGAGAGGAATCCGTGTACGTCGGTAAGGCTGACTAATAGTTGTTATAGTTTTATCTATTTTTGTTTCGATTTCCATTCCTTTAGACCAGGTAATTTATTTATGTTCACTCTCTGTGATAAATTAAAAAATATTTAATCCGATTTTGAGGACACTCAATTTGATTGCAGACTCTTTTCCTATTAATATTGTCCGACTCCCTTTTATAACATAAATAGGCTTATTAGAATTGGATTTGTAGACATCAATGTTCGCAATAAATGATCCCATCACAGTCAATTTGTCGTTTCCTTATGATCTAAATGATATATCGGACCCAGTGATATAATTACTAATTTCCGCTTTCATCTCTTGGAAAAATTGCCAAGTTTTGTCTCCTATTATATTTTTGTTGGATCCTGAATCTATGCAAGCATCAATCCTCATTTCCATCATCAATCAATCGGATTTTCTCAGTCTTATTATATCGTATACGGTTCAAGGCATATCTACTGGCGCTGGTGTGATCATCGGTTTTACGTTTTTCGTAATGCCCGAAATATTCACACTTATGACATTTTTGTTTCCGAGCAGGGCCATCTGGATCGGATACGTGCACAATTCCGCAAAAAACATCATTTTTGGTTCCGACTTTTCCGGTGGATTTTCAACATTTTCTCTTGTAAGAACCATCTCTTTGCAATTGCCAGCACAACAAAAAAAAATTAAGCCAAATCGGTTCAGCCATTCTCAACTGAAGCTCTATATAAAAAATTCAATTTTCTTCAAGTTTTTCCGGAAGTTTCCGTGTTTTCCACTCAGATTTTCCAATTTTTCTCTTCTAAAAGACCATCTGGATCGGAAAAAACATCATTTTTAGATTTTCCGAGTTTCCCGACTTTTACGGTGGATTTATCATCCAAAATTTTCTTTCGTAAGAACGATTTCCTTGCAATTGCGAACACAACAAAAAATTAAGCCAAATCGGTTCAGCCGTTCTCAACTGAATCCTTATATAAAAAATACAATTTTCTTCCAAGTTTCCGAGTTTTCCACTCATATTCTCCAATTTTTCTCTTCTAAAAGTTCATCTGGATACGTGCAAAAAAACCGTACAAAAACATCATTTTACGATTTTCAGAAATTTCCGACTTTCCCAGTAGATTGTCCCAAAATTTTCTTTCATACAAACCTTGTCCTGTCAATTACGAACACAATGTCGCCAAATGTTGGCCACAGGGTAGTTTACTCGAACCATTACAGTGGTTTTTTGTTATGAACGATGTTCTCGCTAAGCTTCGGAATTCCGGTTTTATAATTCAGGGTTATGCTAATGATCTTCGTGTAACAGTCTCAGAAAAACAAGTAAACATCGTATCCGAGCTGATACAGTAAGCTCTCTACATTGCGGAATTTTGGTGTATTGGCGACTCCACGTTATCTCGAAACTTAGATGGGTTTCCTGTTCCAACGCTTTTTTGGGAGCCCAATTAAAAAATCTGACTGTCAAACACTTTGGTATTATCTTGGATTCGAAGTATAATAGAATTCAATTGTCGAATACAAACTCAGAGCTTTGGGCAATTTTTCTTTACAGTTGGTGGTAGGTAATCCGAAATGTAGAATTGCAAAACTTAATGGGCTGCAAATTATTGCATGTACTCAACCATTTTCTTGTGCACTGAATATTGGGCCGTGCGTAATTACTTGGATATCAGATTCGATAAAATTTAAGGATTTATAAGGAAAATATAAGGATTTACATAAATTTACGTTTCATAGGTCCTTAGTGTTAGTCGTTCATTCACAAAATTGACACAAATCCTTTTGCAGGTTGGCAATTGTAGCAAAACCAGAATAGAATGAGTGTTGTAACATCGTAGTATGATAAGGAGGATGTCAATTTGTTTTGGCCAGTTGCGATGGAATAGAAAATGGGATTTAATAAGTGAAGCTCACTTACAATATAAAAAAAATTATAATTTTTGCCTGATGAAATTTGTAATCCCACAGCCATATGGGGTAACATAAATACCTGCATTTGAACCACTTTACAAAAGTTTGACTGAAATAAATTTCTTCGTTTATCCACGATAATGTTTGTTGCTTATGCTGCTATTTACGTATACCTAAGTGTTACATTAATTCGAATAAATAAAAAATCATATCGCGTGTTATATTTTTATTTTTATGTTAAGAAAATTTCTTATTCAGATTATTTTCTGCTATCAGATTGAGGTCGCATAAGTCGCGACGTTTTTATATTTATATGTATGTATGTTAAAATAACACTAATTACTTTTGATATACGTTATGGCATATGGCTTACACACAGGTCCACATCGGTGGTACACAACAAAGCTAGAAAATGAACATTTTATGAGTATTATGGTTTATGTACTCGAAATATAGGTGAAAGATTATAAATCAAATCGATTTAAAATCAGGACTGCAATTATGTATGTTACAATTTTTTTAAAGTGTTTAACCGTTTAATTATGTGTATGTAATGCAGCTGTAGGATAATTGGTATTGTTCTTCTAAATATTACTGCATATACCGACCAAATTAGCCCGCCTCAGTGAAACCTGTACCATAATTTGTTACAGATTTATTACAACAAATTTCGATTTTATTACAGTTACCGTTTTCGATGAACGAGTGGTCGGTTTAGCTTATAATTAAACCTGTACGTTGTAACTTTTGAGGCAGCTATGATATCGGGATAGTTGTTGGACCAAAATTTATTACAATTTAATTACATTGAATAAGTTAGTTCACGACCACCTCTATAACTTGTCTAAGGGTAAATTTCACCCCAAAACGATTATTTATTTCAAAAACATCACTTTAATCAAATTTAAAAAAAATTTACACCAAACTGCCACCAGATATTTAGATAAATGTTGCTCTAGATGTCTTGTCGAGGGTACGTCAACCATCCACAGGTGTGTAATATATTATTTTTGTATCAGGTTAGACTGAATTTGCTTCAGAGTGTAAAGGCTTCCAATATGTAATCTACAGTTCTATTTATTACACCAGACCGCAGATATTGGATTAAATGTGGCACCTTAGCTTTTTAAAGGATATATCAACATTGTCAACGTGTGCAATAAATTATGTTTGAGACAGGTTAGACGAAATTTGCTACAAACGGTAAGGGCTTCAAATTTGTAGTACCTTTAAGATCGTTTTTACCACATTTAATAATTTATTGCCCGAAACCGTCACCAGATATTGGGTGAAATATTAGTCCACGAACCTTATGGAGGGCAGGTCAAACTTATCCAAGAATGTAATAAATAATATTTTATCCGGCTAGACGGAATTGGCTTCAAACTGTAATGGCTTCAAATATGCCATTTAAAGTTCGATTTTAGTACATTTAATATAATTTATTACACAAGACCACCCCAATTATTAGTTCAATTATTTTTTATTGGCGTTCTGGTGGGCAGGTGAACCGTATCCAAGTGTTTATTGTATTATTTTTTGTGTCAGGTTAGGCGGAATTATCTTCAGAATATATGGGCCTCAAATATGTAAATTAAAGGCCTGTATTACTACCTTTAATGATTTATTATTTCAGAGCGCCACCAGATAAGCGATAGAGGACAACTTGACCACGTTCCGGGCGAATTAATTGTTATAAAATTGTTTTGAAATTAACTAACTTATTGCACTCGTGAAAATTGCTGTTTTCTTTTGTAGTGCTGATTTTATATAAATCAAATTAGAAATAAATGTTGTAAAATCGACCTTTAAATTAAAACTTTGAAGCCTTTACCGTTCGGACCCAAAGCCAAGTACGTGTAACCTGACTCAAAACTAATTTATTACAGAAGTGTATAAAGTTGACTTGCCCTTCACAACGACCACGGAGTAACATTAGACGAATATCTGGTGGCGGTTTGGTGTAATAAATTATTAAATGTGGCCAAACCAACCTATATATCGCAATTTGAAACCTACATCTTCTGATGCCTATTCGCCAAATAGTATACAAAAATAATTAACTATACACACCTGGATAAGGTTGACATATCTAGAAGACTTGTAGAGCAACATTTGGCCCAAAATTTGATGGCAGTCTGATGTCAAAAAAAATTATTAAAGTTGGTTAAATTGACGTTTTTGAAATAAATAATCGTTCTGGGGAGAAATTTACCCTTAGACAAGTTATAGAGGTGGTCTTAACATATTCAATGTAATTAATTTCTAATAAATTGTGGTTCAAGAACCATCCCGATATCACACGGTTTAATTGTAAGCTAACCCACTCGTTCCTGGAAAATGGTAACTGTACAATAGAAAAAATATTGAAATCATTAAGGAAATTGCAGGGATGCCGAGAAGAGTTCAATACAAGGAAAGGCAAGGCAACCTTCGGGTTTTCCTCTTTTGGATTTCATATAGCAACATTCAACGCATGCAGCTATGTAAAATTTCAAATATCGACTCGTTTTCGGAAACCACAATTTTTCTTTAATTCGTTCGATTGCCTTGTCGATACCAAAATGACGGTGGATTGTCTCGAAATCATATTTGAGTAGTCGCATCTACCATCTTGCGATTCTCCCCGTTTTCTCTTTTATGTTTGAGCGATGGCAGAACCGTCGGTGACAAAACGAAATCGTTTTCGAATAATTATTCGAGTATTTATCTTCGGTTTTTGGTAGCGAATTGGTGAGCGGCTTCTAAATTAACGAATAATTCTTAACAAACTTTAGAAAAAATCCGGTGAGACCCAAAAATCGTCGGACTTCAGTGACTGTCGACGACTGCGAAAAACTCTTAACGGCACAAACTTTACCTCATCCAAGGAACATTCCCTTTTCAATGATTTCGTGCCCCAAATAGGCTGGTCGTACAACAGTGAAGAAGTTGTATAATCGTGTCAATTCCTCTTTAACGGCTTGAAATACGGCTGGTGCGTTGGAAGGCATTCGATTATATTCGTAATGTCCTTCTGTTGTTACAAAAGCGGTGTACTTCTATGATTCATCGTCGACCTTGTTCTGATGATATCCCATTTTCATATCCAATGTACTGAAATATATATTTCTGGACAAACATGCCAACAGATCATCGACAATAGGCATCGGGTATGGTTGCTTTACACTAACCTTGTTCATATTTCGGTAGTCCACACACACTCAACTTTCGAAATAATTCTTTCACAAGAATTTTTCTTCTTTCGATTCGGCAATTATTTTTCGTTTCTCTGAACACGCCGAGGTTTGGTGTGTCGTTCGAAGGCAATTTATACAACGTTCTCTTGCATTTTTTGTATCGATGGTTTTGCATAATTTGACGACACGGATGGATTCGGCAATTGAGGTTTCAATAGCACAGTAAATGATTTAGTTTTCGGCGTAGAAAAACTTGGTGCGAAGGTCCAAGTTTTTTGGTTTATGGGATTATAGTTGACGTATACTCTAATGGCGGTCAGCAACTCGTGACAATTAAAGAATGGTTTGGCTATCTACTTTTTCAAATCGTTGTCAATCCCATTAATTGTATATTTAATGATGCAATTGTCCGAAAGTTCACCTTTTCTTCCCAGAGACAGCATTTTATAATAATACTCCGGGTTTAGTGAAATTCACGCTTTGTTTCCATCATTCCAATAAGAACGTCTCACACGAGAAATCCTGAAGAAATTTGTTTTTAAATTGTAGCCACGTACCAAAGACTTCTTGAATGCCGTCAATCCATTATTTTGCAGTTCCAAAAGTTTCGATTGAACCACAAAATTCACAACTCGGTCGCCAAGCAATATGCATTCTTTATGCATACTTTAAACTGTAAATAAAAGTGAAGATGGATTGGACACACACTAACGAAAGAGATCGCAATGATAGAACAAGAATATCATCGGAATGGAGAATCCGCATGGGAAGTAGGAAACCCAGCAATAGCCTGGAACAGAACGGTGCTATAGCCGAAGCACAACAACTCGATAAAACGTGGTAACAACTGAAAGCAATATGCAAGAATAGAGTAAGGTACGTGGTCAATGGCAAGTTCTGGATGATTAAACTTGAAGAAGCCAAGTAGAGAAGCATTGTTATTAAATCCCATTACCCCGATATGTAGTGCCTGTAAAGATTTTCGCCAATTCACAAATTAATTTAATTTTTATTAAGGCTACAGAGGTAAAATGACTTTTGCTTTTGAGGTTTTTCCGCTTGTATTAAATTTCAATTTGGTTACTAGAAACCCCTATTTTATGTAGCATCATAGCAGAGCGATCTATGATTTAAAGAGCCGTAACATTAAAAGGAGAGCTTTAAATAGAGGGAAGCTTTTATTGAGTTACTATAAGAAATGGATGGTAAATGGAAAATTTTTGAACATAAATTTATGAATAAAAAATTAAACAAATCATCTAAATTTTAATTTTATATTTTTAACAAAATATTTAAAAAAACACATATTTGAAAATCAGCCATCATAGTGAAGTATAAATACTTCACTATAATGGCTGATTTTCAAATATGTGTTTTTTTGAATATTTTGTTAAAAATATAAAATTAAAATTTAGATGATTTGTTTAATTTTTTATTCATAAACTTATGTTCAAAAATTTTCCATTTACCATCCATTTCTTATAGTAACTCAATAAAAGCTTCCTCTCTATTTAAAGCTCTCCTTTTAATGTTACAGCTCTTTAAAATCATAGATCACTCTGCTAGGATGCTACATAAAATAGGGATTCAATTTCAATTTCAATTTAACTCTATATTCTGTGTTAATACATCGAAATTCGTGATTTTCGTAATTCGTGTTAATTTTCTTCAGTAGTAGTGTACGTCTGTTCATTTTTTTTTCACGAATCGACATACGAATTTAACAAAAACTGATGTCTTCACCCTTAAATTAAATTTATAATTATTAAATATAACCTCAAAAGGATGATATTTCGAAATAATTTCATGATAATTTATCGTGAAATAGCCTCCTGATAACTTGTTGATAGTGTCAAAATTTATATAAAATACTCACACTTACATTGATAGAAAACATCAGTAAATTTGCATAGTCTCTATCTCTAGGTAAAATAAAACTTTTTCAGCAAAATTTATTTACTGGAAATGTATACAACATCGTTGATTTTCTTAATTAAATATTATTACAAAAAAGAAAAAAACGTAGAAAACTTCAATTTTATGCGGTTTCAAATCCGAGCTTTCTGTAATTTCAAAATCCGTTTGCAGATGTCTCTATAATAAATTTACTTGAAATTACGGAAAAGATTAAAGAAATTAAACAACTATTTACGAAAATAAATCATTATTAAGTTAAACGCGAAATACTTAAATATAATAATTTAACATAATTAATAAAACTCAAAACAATTATAATTTTTATTTATAATGCGGTTGGCGTAAATAAAACCATCATAGTTGCTGCGCGCTATAAAAAAATAATATAAAAATGTCAGTTTTTCCAAATACGTAATAAATTGTTAAATATTCTAAACAAACATTTGGGTTTTAACATACTCAATTTTTTGTTGCTATTGTTTTCTAAATTTATACTTAGCGACATCTTTAGATTGGTGCGAAAAGCTTTTATTTTATGAAGCTATGTTTTGTTTATACTACAGGATGAAACAATATAGCATGCGAATTTATTGCGATGGAAAATCAAATTTTTAACAAGAAACGAAAAAACAATTTTCGAAGTTTGTTCATCAACAATGTTGAAATAGATTCCAAAACGCAATAACTCCCATATTACATTGTTGCACCAAAAGCATTTTTTAACGAATGTTTGTTTTGGAAAAATAATGCTGACATTTTTGGAACTGGAACACTCTATACTAAATTCTTATTTTCTTTACATACACAAAAACAAATTCTTGTTTTTACAAAAAAAAATTATTGAATTTAAATGTTTTTAAAATAAATCGACATAATATGACTCAATTTTCAAATATGCTGTACCTGAATAATGAACTAACCATTCAAATTGAAAATTCAAACGAAGCATTTATGTTTTTATATACAAAAAAGCTTCTAAAAAAATATTAAAATACACTGATTGGTGTGAAATTTGGAGCTCATGAAAAAAGACGGAATGTCACGGCTCTTATATTTAGGAGGCTCTAATCATAGTAAAATAATTTAAAAATTGGATTGGCGTTTAAAGGTAATAGATTGGGATACGAACTGAATAACGTGTTTCGTAACTTATTTCATCCTATAATTTCTACCGCAAATGATTCCACAAAGAATATTGTTCTTAGTATAGATAAATGGTGAAAATAACAAATAATTTCTGCGACATTTCTTCTAAAAATAGCGCGGTCGATACTATAGATTTTCCGCTGAATTGTAGCATTACAAATACTTGAGTTATGGAGGAAAAATAGAAACTTCAATCAAATACCTAAAAGACAAATAAATTTTCCAAACTAATGCTCCGAAGGTTTTATTCATCGTTATTAATATAATTGCAGCTCCAAGTGTTGTAAAAAATGATAAATAATTTTTGTATCCGTGAGAAACCTCATTTTTCATACTTGTTGAGCTGTTGGTTTGTTTACAAGAAGTTATTAGATTTATATTTTAGGTCATGTTTGTTTTGTTCCACATTCAAGTAGTCAACATTTTATACTGCAACTGTCTAAACATAAATCATAATATTTTCAAATTAGTAGTATTAGTCAGCACCTTTTATTACACAGTTAAATCAGACCTAAATTTCTTCTTTACAATTTACATATTTTAAAAATATCAAATCCTCGTAAACAAATTTAAATCCAAATTAGCAATTTCCCTTTATTTTAGCAACTCGACAAAAATGTTTCTATTTTGACATGTCACAAATGTAATTAGCCTGGCAGATTTATTTATTTTTTGGTTAAATCTCTGTTGACCCCTTCCAGTTAACAAGTTTAATTAAAAAAAATAAATTTGTTTTGTAAATAGAGTCAAAACTATCAAAACATGCTCCGTTTTGATATTAATTGTATCATGAAAATATGAAAAATTTATTATTTGATTTATACAAACATAATACATATATGCACGCTCATTGTATATAACCGAGTCCCAAAAAATGGACACCACCCACCCACACTCTTCTTCTCGAAATTTACATTCTCGTTCCTATCCACTTAATATTACGTAAATAATGTGTAGAAGTGAAAAACTACTTGTTATAATATCACATGCACTACCAATACATGCCTTTCGAGTATGTACTTGTAAACCGACGGACCGGCCGGGCGGAATACAGCAATAACTGTAATTCATATTCCGAACTATTTTTTACACTTTGTTGTTGTACAAGTTATATTTATCTTTACAATCAATTAAATTTAATTTAAATTGCAAGTATGTAGGTCAAAATTGTTTAAGGTAGTGGTGGTAGGTTTTTAGTTTTCCATTTTTCATTTGTTTTTATCGTCGGTGTGTGTAACGGCAAAAATCAATAGAAACGTGACTGTGGGTTATTATAAATTTTGTAAAATATAATAATTTTTTTTCACCCAATTTTCCTTTATTTTATTTATTTATTTCCTTTTTGATTTATATGTTCATAATATTAGCAGAGGTTTCTTCAGAAATTTATCGTGTTTGATTGTTTGCAATGAAAATCAAATGGGAAAACATAATCAGTGTATATGAATGGATATTTTGGAAAATCATGAAAACACTCGGTTTAAATCTTGAACTATGTCAAAGTTTGTTGACATTATACCGCAACCATTCAAATTGAGCATTTTAATTGTACATTAATTTGTTGACGTCATAGAAATTTTGGATTTTTTTCGCGTGTGTAGGAAGTTCCCATTACTATTTCATTGTTACATTTGAAATGTAAAGATGTTAATCCTTTTAGGTACATTCTGGTCGGAGCCGGCTGATTTAAATGTCTCGAAGCCGCTCGTCACCCAAAGAATCTTTTTCTTTCCTTTTTTTAAGCAAGAAAATACTAATCATCCAATGAATTTAATGCTCTTCACAGGCCAATTATTATTTTTTTTTCATTAACGCATACACCAGCCACCTTGTCACAAAATTACAGTATGCTAGCTGCAGGTGGATCGGCTTTCTGCCACTAAAATTAATGACCCGAGATTGTTCTGTAGAGCGTCAGACCATATGTGCTGATAATATCCAGATCTTGTAGTTACCTATCTTTACATCGACAGCGGGTTCGCTCAAAGTTTTGTCTTTCTGAAAAGAAAAACTTTCGAAGCCGGTTTGGTGTAATGCATGTTGATCTGAATTATTTAGAACATATTGCAACATCAAACCCCAACTCTGCATACTGCCCATGCCACTATTTCAAAACCGAGGTTTATCGAGAGCCCAGAAATTCCTTATTTATCATGAAAGTGGGATATCTAGAGTCGTCTGTATTCTCCCGTGTTTGACGGTCTTAAAATTGTTTCCGATTTTTCTCAGACGGAAGCGAAACGCGTGTCCTAGGTTTGCCCGAGATTTCATCCATGCTACAATTGCGAGCATTGCGTCTGCTCACAACTTCGATAATAGCTAGATACAGAGCATGTTTTCTCATTACGTCACTGAAATGCTTTCGAAGCTTTCATTGAAAGTTTGCATCCTAGACCGCTTGCTTCATTGGGGCTGCATTACGTGAACCCGTGACTCTCAGAGAGGGTAGAAGAAGTGAGGATTACTGGCGGTTTTGATTACGATTGGGCTATTTCTAATGGGCTTCAACTTGAAGCCTGGTTGACGGCATAGGTTGCCTTACACCTTGATTCATCATATTAGTTTTTCAGGGTTAGATGTGATTCCCCGCATTTTGTAAATAAGCTACTGTTCAAAATTAGTCGTGAAAGCCATGTGGCAGATGAATGGAAGCATTTTATGCCAAATGGAAGCATAACACTATTTCAATTATATATGATACAAATTTCAGCATTTACACGAAGGATTAGTTTTGTGTAAAATCATCGCTTATTTCTACAAACTGATCCAATTAGTTGTATGCATCAATGAAATGAAGTTTTTATGTTCATTCTTCATCAGAATGATTTTATTTTGTTGTTTTTCCACTTGAAAGAGGCTTGCTGTAGCTTTTGTCTTGATTCACCTAATATGAATTCGCCTAATATGAATTGGTTTCTTGCGCTATTGGTTATTCTATGGGCTTCCTTTTATAATGTCAATCTATGTGCAATTCTATGCATCTATGTGCAATTCGAATTCGATTGTCCTGACACGATGTATTTTGAGGTCCCCAATTTTTTACCTCTTCAATGTTCTGACCACAGACCCCACCACAGCTATTTTGGCTTATGGTATATCCTGCACCCGCAGCTTCAATCTCTGAACTGCTTCCTCGGTAATGAAAGTTGCTTGTGATCCTGGGTCTATCAAGACACTTAATGTGGCATCGCTCCAATTAGGATTTGCAGATTTGACCATTGCTGTTGCTAACAGCACGTGATCCTAATCGTGATTTAAGTTTGTTATTAACTTTCTTGCTTGTGTTGTGTGCTTTGGGCTATGCTATACGCAAAATAGTATGATGTATCCCATTTCAAATCGAGTACCTTTTGTTTTGGTTGCTGTGGTACGTTAGACGTACAGAAGATATGTATGCAGGTGTCTAAACCTTGGACATTGGTTTAGTATATGGATAAGAGGAGACATACCATACAAAGGATTCCAAGGCTTCTAAATGCGTGTATGCAGTTATTTGTGTATGTAGTTGTGTTGTAGTTGTTTTATGTGTATCTGAGAGCCTTTGATTTTGGCCTTTCAGCCGTTTGAGTATTTCTGAGAAACAACGTATTCTCAATGATGAGTATATCAATAAGTTTTAGTTTTTTACTGAAGGTACAGAGGCCGAATACTCGTGTACGTCTAAAACCCAGTTTTCGTCAAAAATAGCAAATTCCCTTCAAAAACTGATCTAGACCGAATTTTTGCAAATTTATAAAAAAAGCATAAGTATGAAGTGTCATCCTGACTAATCATCCGTTTGGCCTGTATATATGCCGAATTTTTATTATAAAAGAGTTTACTGTCAAAAACTGTCATTTTCTCTTAAATTTTATAAAACTGATTTGGACCAAATATTGTTTCAAATTTATTTTAAAGTCTTTTCGATCAATCAGTTTTTCCCATAAATGATACAAAATATTTCCAAAAAACTAAAACGTTATTATGGAAGCTGTCACTTCCAGTGGACCGACTTCGGCCAATAAACACTGGGATCTTCAAATTTAAAAAAGCCAGAAAAAGCTTAAGTATGATCTTCCAACGCGAGCAGTCGATCCGTACGAGCTGTAGAGTAGGCAGAGACATTTAGTATGCACAGCACCACACACACAGAACTTTTGAAAAATTACTTTTTCGGACTTCGCGATACAACGAATGGAAAATCAGCAAAAATCTCGAGGTCAACATTTTGACAGACAGTGAGCATAAAACAAGAACTTTCTTGTTATTTTATAACCTGCTAAAAATTTTTGTTCATTTGTACCTCTTTTTGACAAAATAAAACAGTTTAGCGGAATAAAATCTTAAAAGTGTGCCAGAAATTGTCAAATTGATTGACTTCTGAAGTAAAGAAACTCGGTATATGAAATTTTACAATATTCCATTTTTATAGTTGTTGTGTTTTCCGCCATTTCGTAATTAATTATGATGAAACTACACAAAAAAAATCTAAATCAATGAAACAAAATTCTACGATCTATTCATGCTGGACCAAACTTGACCAATACTTATGAAATTTGCTGTTTAGATTGATTTTGCATTGAAACATAAATTTTAGATGAAGTTCTGGTATCTGGCGATTTTATGTACACGATTAAAATGGATTTTGACCTGACGAGAACTTGGTTAATTCTTAATCAATAATTTTGAAATTTGCATCGCAAATCTTTTGTATATTGCACTTCTAATATGTATCAAAATATCGTTATTATCTATTTAAAATTTATAGGTGAGAATTTTCAGTATAATTTTACCTCAATTTCACCACAATTAACAAATACTGGTTGCTCACTGTCGGTTGTAAATTCTAAACAATACATTTTCTCAAAATTTCTTAAATATTATCAGTGTTTTCTTAGCTATCCGAAAAACAAACTAAATTATTGGTCACCTGTGGGATTATTTAGATATTTGCGATAATCTGAAACTTAATTATTTAAGCAAAAAATCAAATTAATTACTTAAAGAATTCTAAACGACAATATCCCTCAATTTTCTTATTAGATTTTTATGTTCCAATCAAAAATTGCAAACTTGCACAAATATTTTGATATTTACTTGTAAAAAAGTGGACGAGAATGACAATAGAAAATTTCCCTCAAGCTCAAGAACAATTTTAATCGTGTAGAATGGACAGATACCAGAAATTCATCTAAATCTTATGTTTCAATCCAAAATTAATCATAGAAAGTATATTTTATAAGGACTGGTTATGCAATAGCCAAATTTGGCCCAGTAAGAACAGATCCTAGGATTTAGTCCATAAACTCACTTAAAAATCAACCAATACTACAAACTAAATTTCATCGTAACTCGTTAAGAAATGACAAAGATAGATGGAAACTTTCAAAATTTCTTAGACCTAGTTTCTTTATATTTTATGGCTGCCAATTGTGGCCAGAAGCGTAATCTCATAATGTCCCCTAACAAATTTCCGTTATCTTATAAACGGCATCATGATTACTACTAGACTTTATTTTACTTGGTAAAAGATAGTAAAATGTAAAATAGATATGACGTTTAATTCAGAACCCAATAAGCCAAAACTTTGATAAATAAGATCCGTTAGGATAATAATCGATAAGGCTAGATCCGATAACCCAATAAATTGTCGAGTTGTAACAAAACATAAACTGGATCAGTTTACAATATAATTAAAAATGGTGGTAGGAGGCCATTAATATATAATTCGATACTATAACCTTCACTCTATGTACGGGAGTAGTAAACTACCCCAGACCTACAAAAATGTAAATAAAAAACTAATTACTAAAAATTATTGAAAATCCATTTAGACATGCCTTTTTCAATTAGATATACACCAGGTGCGACATTTTGTAACATAACATTTTCATACTTTATCGAAATTTATGTCTCTTTTTCCTAAACTGAAATTGGCGTCTGTTTCGTTTATAAATTTTTTCTTTCTGTTACTATCACAACCTACTAGAATAAATGTGACAATTATCTCTTTCTCTAATTTCGTCGAAGGGGCACATGCTCGATCAACTAGCAAGCAATATGCTAGCGCAAAACCTGAGTAGCCAGGTTTTTACCAAGCAAAATTAAATTTGATTTTGTTTTTTTTTTGTAATTTGTTTTTATTTTTAATCTTTCTATATAAAAATCTGTACAAAACAAACTAGATTATACTGAGACCGTTCATAGAATATTGAATTTTTATGTTACTAATGCCCGGTTGCACAGAAAAATGACTAATGGCCGGTTAGTTGTGCGCCAGTTAAATGTTTTATATGAAATCTGTTTTCGCAATCAGAAAAAATCAACGCAAACTTGATTAAATATATTTTATTCCATGGTACTTGCAAGCGAAAAATTGGAAGATGGTCAGTCGTACTCTTCTTCAACATGTTAGATGCGGTGGGTTTTGACGCGTATAATTAGCATAAACTAGCAAACCAGCATCTCTATGACTCATCGGTTTCTTCAGAACAAAAAGAACTTCTGAAATTGACATTGCAGCTGGTGAAAGACAACTATACAATGATTCGGTTATTCGATACCTTCATGTGACAAAAACCATGCTTCCATTATTAAACAAAATATAAATGGCTACAAACCCTGACAATAAAAACATCCTTATAGTGCAAAAAAGAGTTCATAATTTTACGTGCCAAAGCGTTCTATAAATTATGCAGAGGGACAAGGAGACAAACTAAAACTCTTAAAATCAGAAAAGATACATCCTCAGTCCATGACCCCACTGCATGTAAATTAGTGCCTAAGTGCTCTGAATGGTCTCTCATGGTGAATCAATTTGGTGGCGACTGTGAAAAAAACGAAAATTTCCTGGTACAAAAAATTACTGAATGAAAATTCTACTGAATGTTGATACAGAAAACGAAGTTAAAGATGACCCTGAACGAAATGACAATGATTCCGATTGCGACTGTGAAAAACCAGAAATAGTCACAATAGTTTAAGTTTTTGTTATTGAGTGAGTGAAAAAATGTATGATGTAATTTTTAATAAAGTTGTTTAATAATTCTGTCAGTTTTGAATTGGCTTTGTCGTACACCAACATATCCTATCGCGTTCTATCAAACAACGATATATCTATTTTGTTTTTTATAATTTCTCAACAGGTTTCCCAGCAGTTTTTCTCAACACCAATAAATTGGTACACTTCGTTCACTTCCTATTATAAAGCCATAGACTTGGACCTTTTTTTCCAATGTCCAAAAAAAATTTGTATGTCATTTATCGGTTTTTGTGCCAACGCTCCTCCATTGCAAACACATTTTTTTGTGTGCTCTAGAGCAGATTTCCATAGTATTTTTCACGTTGTGGCTTTATTTTGAAATTAAAGAAATTATTGTTCCATCTATTTTGTAAAATTTATTTACACTTGAAATTTTAAATAAAAACAGCATATCGAAAAAAAAAGTTTCATAATTAAAAATCCGTGCGAACATGTTCATTCGTCGACGTGTCACACGAGTCACGAAAATAAAGATACAAAACAATTAAAAGTGGAACCAGTCAGGAATAAAAACTTAACTTAAAAAAAAATAATAATGCGATAAATGGCATTCAATGTTACTACCCAGTCAAACTTAATTTTCATGTAAGAAACCCAACTGTCACTTAATAAAAAAAATAGTGCGCGCGATTTTTCGTCCAAAAATAAGGAAAACTTATAAAATTGTGTCGCAAAATCCGATTTTTATTAAATAAAAAGGCGGAAATTATTTAATTTGTATAATTGGTTAGTAAATTATTATATAAAGTTATTTGAATAGTTTTACGTATCTCTTTCACTTATATATGATAAAACTATTGAATTTATGAAACCTAACCTAAAAATTAGATTGAATTGTGCACGTTGTTAAAAATTAAATATTAGTCGTGGTTTTTCTATTATTAAATGTTTGTATTAATAAATTTATCAAAATACATAAACATCTAATCGTGTTTTATTCATAAAAAATGTAAATTGACATCGCGCTAATTTTGTTATTACTTAAGAATTTGGATGGCTGGAATAAAGTTCTTATTTTTTATTAAGTTTTTATTCCTGACTGGTTGGGCCATAACAAATCTAATAAAACATCAAAAGAGTTCGCAAATCAGAAAGAGAAAGAAAATCATTTTTACTCAAAATCGGATTTTTTGTGTCTTTGATAATTTGTAGTATAGAATTTATTGTGGAATTGGAGCAGTTTTTTCCACACATTCGAAAAATTGCATACTGGGGTTCTTTTGAAGTTGAGATTGGAACGTGCTAACACAACGCTTTTGATTTTATTAAACGTGTTTGCGGGTGAGAAAAATTTAAACCATTTTACGAAATTCATTCGTTTTACGAAATTTGATTGGTAGAAGAAGAAACTTATAGAAACTTTGATTTTGTACTCGATTATTTCTAATTAATTTTTTGATGGTGTATCCGATTAGTCGAGTTTCCTGCTGAAAAAACAGCGAAATTATTACGAAAAAGGTAAAAAGCCAAAAACCCCAACAGAATTCGTTCCTCTTTCCAATTTTATTTTTACTTTCTATAGTTTGGATTCTTCACACCTACAACAGAATTGCTAAGACAATCTTCATTCCGTGTGAATTGTATATTCGGATAATGTGTTACTAAACGCCAATGATGTACAAAAGAAAGTAAAATATCAATAAATTGTATCCAGTAGACGTACCATCAAAATTTCAATAGTGATTCATTTAAAAAAAAAATATCAGATAATGTATTTGAATCCTATTCTGGTGGTCGATCAGCATTCATAATTAAATAACAACATCTATAATTTATAGCAGAAATTAAAATTAAAATGTCCATTAAACATTCAAATTGCCTACTTCTAAAGAATGATTACTTCATAAAAATAATACATTATGCCAATACTACCATTTTAGTTCTTCTCGGACATTATTTTCGAAGTTCTCCACTTAAAATATTTTATGACAAAATTTGTAATAAAATGTTGATATGGAAATGAAATATAAAAATTTATGATTTCTACTTAGATTTCTAATGAAAACGTATAAAGTTTAACGATTATTTTCTAGCCAAAGTGGATTGTTATTGTTGCGGTGAAAACACAACAATAATTCGCGTACCACATTGTTGCAGCGCTTATGTCTTGTACTCGTACTCGTTCGTAAGTGTCTGTACAAATTCGAAATTGTATGATACATTAAAAAAATTTTATTATAATTATTTGAATGAATATTTAATTACATTTTTAGCGTCTTGATGTCTATTAAAAAAATTTTATATACACATAATAATAAATAAAATCTACGTAATTAATTCACATTTTGATTTATAAAATACAATAAAATGATTTAAGAAATTTGTTATTTTGTATATGAAGTTCCGTGATGTGATTGAATGATTGATGATATGTGGCGTTGTACACCTACATTGTATATGTGTGTAAAGAATGAAAATTGGAAATTATATTTTTGCAAGGCTCGTGATCAAAAATTAATGGGTTTTCCGTAAAGTTTAATACTGATTGTCAAAATTATGAATCGGGTTCGGGGGAAAAATGGATTTACCCCTGTATTGATCGGTATTCGGTATTATTTTTGTTTACTCACCATGTTGATAGATAATTATATTTTATAACTAAATATTGTGGAAATTTAATATTCCTATCAAGGATATTTTGTGTTGTCAATTTGAAACTCATTAGAGACGTTTTATTAAAGGTAAATATACTTAGAATTCAATTGATTGGCGTTAATAACCAGGTGATTATTAGCAGTTGATTGTATTATATAACAACTTGTTAATTATTCAGTAAATGATTCAATTAGGTTTCGAAATTCAGGAACTCGTATCGTGAGTGTTGATTTCAAAAACATAACGATAACCTAATATTCGCAAAGGTACATTCATAAAATATAAATATTAAATTGCACATAAAAAGGAGTTGTTGCAATGCAGTGCAATAAAACATTATTTTGAGTATATAATTTTAGGTTTAATATTTATTTAACATTAACACCAATTTTCACCAGTAAAAGTTGTACTTGTCTTAAATAAAAATATTCATCTATCGCACCACACTTAATTTTCAGTTATTCGTACTAAACTTAGGTACATCGTTTTAGAAAAACAGATAAAACAATTGACTTCGATGAATAATGATTTATCGATAAAACATTCATTAAAATAAATAATTTAAGAAGATAATTTTAATGGTAGTTAAAATATTCGTTTCAACATTTGAAATGTACTGTCGGGTGTGTTTTCAAACTAAAAGATGCATATGTAGTTTTATGTGTTATGATTTCCAATTATTATTAACCTAAATTCCATTTTTGCATGTAATCAAAATACAATCACCTACAATACATTTCTGGTGCGGCATCAGGTTCTGTCTGGGAAGGGGATTATTAAATTTACAATAATTACTTTTAAAGTGTGTGAAGCTGAAATAAAAAATATCTGTCGCGAAAGTTATTCATTTTGGAGTTTTATCTTATAAACGAGTTAAATCTAAATCGCTTGAGAATATTTTAAGTTCCCTTCCAATACGTAATTTTCCAGAGCTTAAAAGTTATATTCAAAAACTTCTTACATTACATAATGAATCTAGCCCTCACCACCAGCCCGTTAAACAAATTTTTTCGAAATTAAAACTCACCACAAAAGAATCCTGAAAATCGAAAACCATCTCACAAAATTTTTTATTAAAATTATTAAAATGGACTTCGACCTCTTTCGGAAGACGCCCTAAACCGGTTTCGCTCGGAAATTGGCGTTGTTTTATCAGTTCTTATCAAAACCGTTCAAACTGACAAAAAATTAAAAACCCAATTTTATCAAATTTATCGAACCGGAAAAAACTTTAAAGACAATTCCATCGTTTAACCCTCTAAACGAAATATCTCGAAAGCAAGACTGACTGACACTCGAAAATTTATATTTTACCAAATTTTATCAGATTCGTTTGAACCGAAAAAGTATAAAAAGCAACCACCTCAGCCCGAAGAGGACTTATTGGCTAATTTATTTCAAAATTTGAACGCTCTCAATCGCTTTCTGTAACGCACGTCCATTTTCATCAGCTCTTATAAAAATAATTCAAACTAAAAAAAAATTAAAAGAATTTTCCTAAAATTAGGACCCCTTGCAAATGCTTTCGAGCACTCGAAAATTTTTCTAACTGAAAAAAGTTTAAACATAGGACCTGGGCTCCACCGGAGACCTTTTAAACCAATTAACCCAGAATTAGGACATATCTGAATCGCTTTCTAGCACCCGAAAAATTATCAAAAATCTAATAAGGATTATTGTTAAATATGGTAACACCATTATATATTACCGGTGTGAAGTTTTTGGACACTTTTAAATTGTTGGACACTTTTATAATTTGGACATATAAATATTAAACTTTTGAGAAATTAATTTAATCATCAGGAATATGCGGAATATGCAATTTTTATATGAAAGGGTGTCGTTGTAGGTTATGGTAAATTACACAAATCTCAAAGATTGGCTCCCCTAGTGGCTATATAGGTATGGAATTAAAATCTCTCTCTTAAAATGTATCTAATTTCAAACCTATATAGCCACTAGGGGAGCCAATCTCCGAGATTTGTGTAATTTGAGATAACCTACAACGACACCCTTTCATATAAAAATTGCATATTCCGCATATTCCTGATGATTAAATTAATTTCTCAAAAGTTTAATATTTATATGTCCAAATTATAAAAGTGTCCAAAAATTTAAAAGTGTCCAAAAACTTCACACCGGTTTATATGTTTAAGGAATTATAATGAAACTAGAACTATCACGTTATAAAAACGGGGTGTACTACGAAATCCCGGTTTTAAAAATCCCGGTTTCAAAATCCCGGTTTTCAAAATCACGGTTTTATTTTTTTCTAGTTCCAAAGTCTTGATTTTGAAACAAATATGTTTTATCAATTCGGACCTGCCAAACTAATAATATTTTAACATAAAAATAAGTTATCTTGTCCAAAAATTTACTAGAAAAAAACCAAGGCTGCAACATTTTGAAATGCAATAATTGTAGAGGCTGACGGTTTCCACAATTCTCACGGGCACGTGGGGGGGCGAAGCAAACCTCCTCCCCCTTCGAGGGGTTTAGATTTGAGCATTGGGGGACGTAGGAGCCGGCATCAGCAAACGTGCCATGCCGCACGTAGGAGCGGATTTTATATGTATAGAATCTACTACAATGAAAAATAATTGCACCATTTGTACTTGCATCATTTTAGAAATCAATTTTCATCACACTTATCGGATTTCAACAAAATATGTTAAGAAGTGGCCAATTTCAATCCCTATCAGCCATTTTCTAGAACTTTATAGCAAATTCATTTTTGAATTTTGTCAAAAAATCATTTAAGATTCCCACATTTCAAATTTTAAAAATTTAAACCGGGATTTCCTAAAAATCTGGATTTTTTTTTATACAAAACCGGGATTTTGAAAACCAGGAATTTAAAAACCGGGATTTCAGTACACACCCATAGGCTGATGCCACACGAGATTTTTGGTTTTTTGATTATTTTTTCAAGGCCAACTAGTCGTATTAGATAATCTATATGTATGTGACTTTTATTTTATTTTGATCTGCTCTCTCGAAAATAAATTTTAAACTAAAATGACTCAAAAATTAAGTCGCAATTAAAACCCGTATCATAGGTAAACGGGGAAAGAAACGAAGAAAAATACGGTTTTTGTGATACCTTGTGTTGCATCAGTGATATATACGATAGTAAGAAATTTATTGATACGTTGACCTTTCTCTTGATAGCCCCTATAGTGACTGCACAATTCGCTCGGTAAATCATTATTTAATGGTAGTGAGCATCACTCAATGTTCACCACCAATGAAATGAATTTCTCTTTGAAATTCAACCATTCGTCGTTATCGTAACTGACACTAAAGGTTGGTAATGGAACCGCAGGTAATTCTCGCTTGGGGAACTGTGTACATTTGGTTGAACGTGAACTAGTTTGAGCTTCCACTTATGCGTGAGATAAATTTCTCGAGAAATAGCTTATAACTGAAAGGTTATGACAAAATAAAAAAAAATATATTCACCGTTGGCTTGTTGAAAGTCGATTTCATCACTTCACTTTCTAACTTGTTTAATCGAGTACTCATTAGAGCCATTTGTGTCTCTAAAGCTTTTGGTGTGCTATCCATGATTGCAATGGATTGAAGTCACGTGAGCGATATACTTAAGTTAGTGATATGCCTGATTCTTGATTGAATCAACCCAATATTGGAATGTTTTCCTCGGTTGGATAATTTGCACTGTATTCTTAACCTATACAGATTCACTTTTCACTGGGTTTTATATAATGTCACTTTTTGTGCCGAAATATTCCACGATTGGAATTTTGTATTGAACTCATTCTCGTGATCTTGAATTTATCCTCGTTTAGAAAAGTCAAATTAACTCAAATATTGTTGATCCAGTTGAATTTTACCTCGATCGGATTTATGGGCGAATACTTTACAAAAAATACGACTTGCTCGCCAACAATTTTTGATTTTTGTTTTTTATATTATCTAACCGAGCCAGGACCAAAATGTATTTATTGGGAACATTTACCCCGCTGGTTGTTGTATTTTTTATCTTGTCGGTTAGAAAAAACTACTTTATCTCTTTTTTGTTACGGTGCGTTCCATATAAAACGTTAACAATTAATAATATTTTTTACGTTAATATTAACTGGTGAGTGGATGCGAACCCTTTGTCAGCTGTATCCATTTATATTGATGAGACGGTGTTGTCAGACTTTAGGAAAAATTAAACAAACAGCGTCAGACAATTGTCACTGAAATTTAATTGGTTTGAATTTGAAATTTGGGATATACCGCATGCTTCTCGTCAAGAGTATGTTGCCTGCAGATCTGGATATACAAAAAGAATTTTGCTACTTTTTATTAGAACGAATTAGAACGAATTTTAGACACTGCAAAAATCAGAGATCATCCCAAAAAACGTTCAGTGCAAATGTATGGGTTGATGTTTTTGGCAATCAATGTCTAATAACTTCTAACTAAATGATCCAATTATCATTTAGTTAGAAGTTATTATCTGGAATTTTTGGAAAATTACAGCGCATCCCCAATAGAATTCCTTTAATTTTTTCCTTACAAAAAAGTATGAAAAAAAACTTGAGAAGTTTTTTTTTCTCAAGTTTTTTTCACACTTTTCTGTAAGGAAAAAGTTAAAGGAATTCTATTGGGGATGCGCTGTTACTTTCCAAATCTTTTGATGGATGTAACCAATGCCTTCTAAACTACTGGCCGCTTACACCAAATGATGACGACACGCTAAGTCGACGTTGTTGTTGCTTTCTCTAGTTGCTTTGTTAGTGTAAATATCCTAAAATTATTATTGCGCAGTCTCGGTATAGACTTAAATTGACGTCATGTGCGAAAAATGAGAGTAGTAAAAGGCCAGAAGTATAGAAGGCATTGATGTAACTCAAACGGTATGCATATAGTTTACCAACTTAATGGGACACCAGAACTAGGGTTTGCAAAAGACCGTGTTTCTTGTAAAACGGTTTTACGGTTTTTTCCAATCTTTTCCAATCCAGGTTTTAAACCGGTTTTAACCGGTTAACCGGGTTTTAAATTGGAAAAAATTAAATCTATAATAAAATCGCCCTTATTGTATAACTTTGCTAAAAAACGCCATTAAATAAAAAAAACATAGTTTTTATTTTTAATTCCAATTCAGGGGGTCAAGTCGCGTTCCGTGAAATAATGAATATGAAAAGTATTTTTCATTGGCAATCTAGTAGTTTGAATTATTCGCACGCAATTTTAAAGTTTACTGTGTGAAATTAAAATTTCTTATGGGGAATGCAAACCTACTCGATTGCTAATGAAAAAAACTTTTCATTTTCATTATTTCGCGGAACGCGAATTGACTCCCAGATACAAAAACTAATTTTCATATTACGAAAATTAATAAAACCAGCTACAATTTATTAAAATAGTACAATTATAGTTAAGTAAAAAAAATTTAATGAAAAAGTTTACTCTTTTTTCGAAAGAAAACAGTATTTTAGAAATACTAGAGCATTTACCGACTCAAGGTGACAAGGATTTGAAATAGAAACCTCGTGGAAAATTGTTTGACTTGTTTTCCTAATATCGAAAATGTAAACGTTTGTATGTTAGGTTGGAAAAACAAGAAATTAGTTGCTTTGCTGTCAAAATTTGCGAACTTCAACTTCCAACTACCAGAGGCAGACCGAGCAATTCACCGAGTGTTGCGCTATAAGAACGAAAGCGGAAATATTCATCCTCATATGTATACCATCTAATGATGTTCGAAAAGATGGAATATGTCATTGGCCCATTAACATGGAAAATAGACTAATATGCGGTCCAATTCGTGACTAACTTTATGGACACTAACTTATTTGAAAGTCTAAAATAAGCAGCTTGTCGGCTAGAGTTATTGCAGGCTTCTTTAACTTTGATGCGGGGTTTGTACCCAAACTAGGGTAGCTCTTCAAAATAATTCAAGCAAGTTTGCAATAAGTCTATTCAACAGGAGACTTATTGTAGATTTTCAGATAAGTCAGTCTCCACAAAATAAGTCACGAACCGCAGTCTAAGACGCAAATCTACAAATTGTAAGGGTTTTACATGCATTAAATGTGTAAAATATTCCACTGCCCTGTGCTTTAACAAACAATAAAATCTAATTTTTGTGGGTTTCAATAAATAATTTGCATTAAATATTTATGTTTAGTTGTATGCCCCAGATGCATAATGATGCAAATATGCATCATGTCTTAAAATCAATTTTCCGAAACGAAATTAATTTTAATAAGGAAAAATATAATAAAGAAAAATAATTTCAATTAAATAGAAAAAATCATGCATTAAAGGGTTAAATGATCCAGCATCACAGCAGAGTTACCAATCAGCTGTCTCTGATTGTATAGACCAGCACAGTAATAACAAAGAACCTCAGCTCAATAATCAGGAGCAGTTGCTTTCTATATAGTTAACCACAGGGGCGCAAAATAACATCGGTAAAAGACCACTGAGATGTAAAAGAAAACAAAAACTTCGTGAAAAATGGTTGGCTCAAAACACTAGAAGCACTCTAGCAGAATATCTTCATGCCTGGAAAGCTTCGACTAAATACCTTCGGCAAAAGGGCTCTCACTAAGGACTTCCACCCAAGAAGTATTGAATCCCCTCGGTCTCGAAGAAATTCCCGCAGAATTGATTAAGTTCGAAAGCACTGCTCTTGCACCAATTCTACACGATCTCATCGTCTCAATGTGGAACCATGAAGAGCTACCGGAGAATTATTAGACGTGTTAGTATGCCCACTGCACAAAAGGCTACCATCTTAGTTCGCAAAATGGAAAACGCATTAAAAGTGAAAGCTATCGCGACATACCTCTATTGAACACTACCCATAAACTGTTGGCTAATGTTGTACTTACCAGACTCATCCCTTTTCCGAAAACATCATTGGCGACTAACAATGTCGTTTTCGTCCCAACCGTCAACCTCTAATCTATCGTTGCATATGAGTTGGGCTCATATTTCTAGCAATACTGGAGAAACTCGTTCCTCTGTGTAAATTTACAACGTCTTAGTCTATCTGTAGAATCGTAATTGAAGGAACTGTATCATACTACTTTGAAATACTGTTAGTGTTAGATAGGGAAATGTATTCGGAGCATCTGGCGAGGGTGATAGATCGAGATGGATGGTAAAATCCCTTCACGCAATGTGAAAGCTAGAGAGAGAGAAGGAGTTTTGAGACACCGGCGTTCTCTATTAAGCATTTGAACAGTGGGTAAATATCTTATAATTATTGGCAGATACAAATGAAATTATTTCTTATTTAGGGAAGTTCACTCACTCGCAATATCACACCTAATATTGGGGTAGATACTCGATCAGCTAGCAAGCAAACGAATAGCTAGCCAAAATTCTGGCTACTCAATCAATTTTACCAAGTAAATTTGGATTTCAAATTATGTTTTCCAAACATTTTTGTTTTTTTTTGCGATTGCAAATTTTTCTGCTGTTTATTGTGCAATTGCAAAAATAAACAAAAAATTTATAAAAAAATATGTATAATTTGTTATTTCAAATTTTCTTGTTAAAATTGATTCAGTAGCCAGGATTATGGATAGCAAATTGCTTGCTTTCTAGCCAATCGAGTATCTACCCCATTGTCTTCTATAAGCAAACACCCTATATGGCAGAGTCCACGAAATAAAAAAAAAAAAAAAATAAAATATGTAGGTAATATAATTGGAGCACGCGTTTTTCAATTCTCACTAGATTCATTTATTTTAAAAAATTATTTTTAAACGAAACAAAAATTTGAAATATTGAAATTTACACCGCCAAAATAATTTAATTTTTCATTTTTTATTATGTCTGCGAGTGACACAAGAATTTCTTTTTACGTAAAATGTTTGCAGCTTTTTTTTTTAATTCATCGATTTGCATGACACTTAATCACGATTACACGACACAACATGAAAAATCGCGTTTATTTTACATTTTGTACAAAACGAAAACTTTAATAATTTTTTGAGTAATATATGTGTTAAGTTACGTGGCTATAATGGATTATGCGATCCCTCATAAATGGCACACATCGCATAATTAACATGCGGAGTATAGCAACATAAATTCTCATAAATAAAAATTAACCCAAATTGAAATATTAAAATTTCAAACTATTTTATGGCGTCGTGTCTAGCCAAGATAAGATCAAAATAATCAGTTGAGATACGAATGCAATTTGTATGTACTGATAATGACAACAAGCGTGACGTAATATAAAACTCGTTAAAAAGTAATTGTCCCACATGTACTAGTAATGAACCTTACATTAAAACGAAATGTTAACGATATTTTTTTGACTTGCATTTACAGGATTGGAGACTTAGATCGCGTGCGATATGTTCAATAGAAGATGCTTTACGGGATAGCGATAACCTAGCAAAAGTACAACCATGCCTCGCGTCTCTGCTAAAAACATTGCTATCGTCAGAAAAACATTCAGATGTTTTAGACGATAAGCGACGTGTTATCATAAATTTAATATCTCGGTTGCCGCTAGACAACCTAGAAAATCGAGTCGGCCAACTTGTAACTGGCCTGTGTCGACAAGGTGGTGCGGGAAGTAATCGGGTCGCCAAAACATTAATGCAACGCCTTCCACCTGCAGCGATTGTTTTACGTCTGTTGTCTGATGAGTTTGTACATGCAAAAAGCGCCCGGGTAAGCAATCTTGAACCATAACCTTTAAAAACAAAATCTAATTCTTCTATTTTGTATTTTCTAGTTTCGCGAAAATGCTTTACAAATGGTATTATATGCACTGATGACATTTCCCAGTACATACTTTGACACATCAACATGTGTTAGGCGTGCAACAAAAGCGGCAATCGATCGCAAGAAACGAGTAAGACAGGTAATTATAGTACATAAATTTTATAAAAATTTTAAATTCAACCTAAAAATTATGTTAATAAGTACATGAAGGTTTCTATATGTAACACGAAAATTATAAAACGTATATTATCATGTATGTTTAGGCGGCCTTGGACGTACTAGCCGTTTTAGGACAAATAAGCTCACCAAAGACAGTAATTGATGTGGTAAATTCAGTGGTGGAACATCGTCAGGATGGTGAACATTTAACGGCTGCTGTAAAAGCTCGATTGTCACGAAAACAGCTACCTATAGTTGGGTCTGATGGAAGTGTTCAGTACACGTTACGAATACCATCGCCCCAGGGCAATCTGCCGACCCATGTGTTTGGCGCTGATGTTGAGTGGATTATTGCGGGTAGCGGTTCAGTGTCACCGACTTCGCTAACAAAACGAACGATGCATTTGAATCATACGTCTCAAGTGGCACAACCGGCCGCAACCGACTCTAATAAATATCTTGAATACAGTAATTTTAACAGGTAGCGTATAATTATTGAATATTTATTATTTATTTATAAAAATTGATTTCACCCTCTAAAAAAATCCTATCCCCTGAGGGATAATTTAAATACGTAGCCACTTATGTTACTTTTTGTTTGAAGTCCCCTTTAAATTTAGATTAGAGTACTGATAACATATCCCATTACACAGAACTTGAACACACAGATTTATACAAACAGCCGTCTACCTTATTCTCGATATACATATATACGAAACATTAATTATTAAATTACTATGACCTAGTTTTCCCGACTTCGTAATTATTTTTAAGCGTATTCATATTGCTTCCTGAATATATAATAATTTATGCTATACAAAAAGTAAATATTGAAGGCACCCCTCCAAAACAGTTTTCCAATACCGATTGAATTAGGTCACCTAAATATAAAATTATTGTTTATAATTCTACATTAAAACTATAAGTATTACTGTTTTATTACAGCAGTAACAATATAATAAATACATCAAATCGATTTGGACGTCGTGCACCCCATGAAATGTTAGCGATTGGGGTTGGTGTTAAAAATATTGACGATAAGGATGGGTATTCGAGTGGAAATTGGCGGAAGTTTACCGGTTACCAAACTGTGAGTATTTTTTGATAATTATAATTTTACCTAAAGTTAATTATATAGGAAGGGCGGGACTCGCAACAATTTATTAAAGGTTAACTTGATCATTGTATTTTTAATCATGCTTTAAGCAAATGGATATTTTTGTAACCGACAAACTCGTCGAATCAGAAAAAACGTTGAATAATTTCATTTTGTTATATTTGTAAAAAAAATGTGTGAGAAGTCAGGAGCGCTGTGGCTTTAAAGAAGTGAGTTATTGCACCAAACATTTTTTCCGAAATTTTGTCCAGGTATGCCCAACCCATTAAAAAGTTTTACTCCTTGCGTATGTTATGTAAAGCACTTTAAAAATGTCAATTTAAATAAATTAGTTTTGTTTTAAAATGTTTTCCATTTTCCACATTCCCGAGCCTAAGTACGAAATATTCAACTTATCACGTAAACTATGGGTTTATATAAGAATGTTCGTGAAGCACCATTTAACTTAGTGAATTTGAAGTACCATTTTCTGCCCCCAAAAAAGTTAATTTTTTCCACTCTCATATAATATTCAAATATTAACGTTAATAGTTTCTCCATTAAATTTAGAGTTAAATTATATGAAGATTCGTAAAACACACTTAATTGTCAATTTATAAAAATTATCGACATATTTTGTCCATGTGTTGCTAAATTTCACCCACCCAATAATTATTCATGCGAAAACCTCGGTAAAGCTATGAAAGAAATGTTAAAACTTTTACGTAATTTTCAGAGTTAAAGCACTGACAACCTAAACGAGAAATTGCCTCCTTTGTAAGATTTACTGTCAGTTTATCGTGAACAATTTATCGTGAGCAATTTATCGTAGAACAATTTATCGTAGAACAATTTATCGTGGAAACAATTTATCGTGGAATCAATTTATCGTGGAACAATTTATCGTATAACAGTTTATCGTGGGCAATTTATCGTAGAACAGTTTATCGTGGACAATTTATCGTATAACAGTTTATCGTGGACAATTTATCGTAGAACAGATTATCGTGGATAATTTATCGTACAACAGTTTTATGCGTGGTATTTCAAAATTTAGTGGGAGTCTTTAATGATTTTTGGCAGAAGTTCTGGAATATGGCCATGTGGGACGGAACTCGGTAGTTTCTTAACCGATTATGATGGGATTGGGTATGTTGGTTGGAAATGGAATTATTGAATGATTTTTGGAAGAAGTTCTGGAATATGGCCATGTGGGACGGAACTCGGTAGTTTCTTAACCGATTATGATAGGATTGGGTATGTTGGATGGAAATGGGATTATTGGATGATTTTTGGAAGAAGTTCTGGAATATGGCCATGTGGGACGGAACTCGGTAGTTTCATAACCGATTATGATGGGATTGGGTATGTTGGATGGAAATGGGATTATTGAATGATTTTTGGAAGAAGTTCTGGTATATGGCTATGTGGGACGGAACTCGGTAGTTTCTTAACCGATTATGATGGGATTGAGTATGTTGGATAGAAATGGGATTATTGAATGATTTTTGGAAGAAGTTCTGGAATATGGCCATGTGGGACGGAACTCGGTAGTTTCATAACCGATTATGATGGGATTGGGATACTGTTAAAGTTAGCTGAAAGTTTCCAGTCGAAAGATAATGCAGATAGTGTCTTGAATACAGCAAAAATCAGTCACGAACTCGAATTTAGGAGAATTTAGGATCGGGTTATATCATTCGGGTGAAGGAGAAATTATTTCAGTTTATAGGAATATAAAAATCGATTAGAGCGAGACTATAAAGAGAGTTTAACTTTCGGCTGAAATAGTCAAGACACTATCTGCATTATTTCGGCTGGAAACTTTCGGCTAACTTTAACTGTATCCCGTTCCGTCCCACATGGCAATATTCCAGAACTTTTTCCAAAAATCATCCTAAAATACCATTTCCATCCAACATACCCAATCCCATCATAATCGGCTAAGAAACTACCGAGTTCCGTCCCACATGGCCATATTCCAGAACTTCTTCCAAAAATCATTCAATAATCCCATTTTCATCCAACATACCCAATCCCATCATAATCAATTAAGAAACTACCGAGTTCCGTCCCACATAACCATATTCCAGAACTTCTTCCAAAAATCATTCAATAATCCCATTTTCATCCAACATACCCAATCCCATCATAATCGGTTAAGAAACTACCAAGTTCCGTCCCACATGGCCATATTCCAGAGCTTCTTCCTAAAATCATGTAATAATCCCATTTCCATCCAACATACCCAATCCCATCATAATCGGTTAAGAAACTACCGAGTTCCGTCCCACATGGCAATATTCCAGAACTTCTTCCAAAAATCATTCAATAATCCCATTTCCATCCAACATACCCAATTCCAACATAATCGGTTATGAAACTACCGAGTTCCGTCCCACATGGCCATATTCCAGAACTTCTTCCAAAAATCATTCAATAATTCCATTTCCATCCAAATTACTCAATCCCATCATAATCGGTTAAGAAACTACCGAGTTCCGTCCCACATGGCCATATTCCAGAACTTCTTCCAAAAATCATCTAATAACCCCATTTCCATCCAACATACCCAATCCTATCATAATCGGCTGAGAAACTACCGAGTTCCGTCCCACATGGCCATATTCCAGAACTTCTTCCAAAAATCATCCAATAATCCCATTTCCATCCAACATACCCAATCCCATCATAATCGGTTAAGAAACTACCGAGTTCCGTCCCACATGGCCATATTCCAGAACTTCTTCCAAAAATCATTCAATAATCCCATTCCCGTCCAACATACCCAATCCCATCATAATCGGTTAAGAAACTACCGAGTTCCGTCCCACATGGCCATATTCCAGAACTTCTTCCCAAAATCATTCAATAATTCCATTTCCATCCAACATACCAAATCCCATCAGAATCAGTTAAGAAACTACCGAGTTCCGTCCCACATGGCAATATTCCAGAACTTCTTCCAAAAATCATTCAATAATCCCATTTCCATCCAACATACCCAATCCCATCATAATCGGTTAAGAAACGACCGAGTTCCGTCCCACATGGCAATATTCCAGAACTTCTTCCAAAAATCATTAAAGAATCCCACTAATTTTTTGATACCACGCATAAAACCTTTCTACGATAAATTGTCCACGAAAAACTGTTCTACGATAAATTGTCCCACGATAAATTGTGTCCACGGTAAATTGCGTCCACGATAAACTGTTCTACGATAAAGAGACCGTCACCCCCTTTGTAAACATAAAAATTTAAACTGCGAATACATTTTATGGAAATTGTTGCAAACAATCAAAAATTTTCTGTTTTTTTACACGAAGACGCATGCGACCGGTCTTTTTCTTCGTTTTTCCCCTTTACCAATAAAACTGGGTTTCCGAAAACATCGGAAATTGGTTGCATGCGTCCTCGTTTTCGGAAAACAAGTTTTATAGGTAATAGGTAAGAAACGAAGAAAAAGACCGGTATCATGCGTGTCCGTTTGGATTAGCAGGATGACATTGGAATTATCAGAAATAAATTTTGTTTTACGTTTGAGTTCAAATCAAAAATCTCCTTTGGTTGTTTGCTGTGGTTAAAGTATAAGAGAGTTCGTTAATAATGTGGGGGGCATACAAATCTAATTAATAATGAATAGTGATTTACAAAGATTATTATAATTTAACTCAGAAGTTTAAGTCAACTTTTGAATATTCCTGACATAGATTATTGGGTGGGCGAACTAACTACATATTAGGTGACAAAAATTAACCATTTCACATAACTTGCTAAATTGGACAATATCAAGACATAACTCATTTATTTAAATCGACAACTTATAGTGCGTAACAAATATTCTTATAATTTAACTCGAAAAGTTTTTTGAGAGTTTTACAATCCTTACAGAGCTTTCAATATTTCAATTGTCTGTCAAGTTTCTCGAGAAGTGGTAACCTTCACTGACTTCTACGGAGCTTCCGCATTTTCTCTTTTTGACGTTCTTAGATGATGCAACGCGCGATGTGTCGGCGAAATTCGAACTGAACCATTTTGATCTCGGCAGTCATTTGGTGTGACTTCCACGCATTTGTTATGGTCATATACCTACCATGTACGTGAATAGCACCCACCACCATTTTTCCCCCGAATAGCAGCAATTTACGTGGCGTAGATATCCACGATCAATGTATATCCACTATTAGAGGATCTCTAAAAATCAAATTAGCACTGAAAGGGTTAAACAACATTCTTATAATTTTACTCACAAGTTTCGAAATGGAAATTAAAAATTCGCTGATAACTTTAAGGCCGATTTGTGTGGTTTATTGAGACTATGCGGATGTAGGACACGCAGTAAACACGCATACGGCAGGTATTATCTGTGGTACTATCACACTTATTCGTTTATTAATATTTAAACGTCACCGGCCCTCATCCAACCCTCATATTCTCTAAACTCAGCTACCAACCATCGTTTTCTATGTTCAACCTATGGAATTGTCATTACTTTCCGAATTAGTAGTAGCTTGCCGGAGTTAAACCTCTCGATGGCTTCACGTAGGTGTATTATTAAATAAGTTTTCTTACCAGCAGTTAAAAAAACTTGCGCCACATTTGGTTAAGCAACGGCTTAGTTCTGTTCAATTTAAAGCACCGGCAGTTTTGTTCCAATCAAATTGGATTCATAGTAAAAACAGAGTTCGATATTATTCGTTTGAGAAAGACCTTGGCCTCCATCCAATTTAATCATTTTTCAAAATAACATCCTGAACTCATTTTGAAATGCTGTCCAAAATTTGAATTACATTTCAATTTTCATCATTAATATGAGTTTCATCCCCTTTGATTAAGATGACATAGTGATAGTGGCCATATTGTGGAAAAAGACGCAACATACCGGCTAAACCAGAGCATCTCTATACAAATTTTCCAATATCATGGTTCATTACTATTATTTTCTGACATTTGAAATAACCATTCTCAAATTTTTTATCAAAATCGTTCGAGCGGATTTGTTTTTCAAATAGACACCCCCGGACCCCATTTGAGAACTCCCTCAACAAATTTTCCCAAATTTAGGACTCATCACAATCGATTCTTAGAACTCGAAAATCCTTCTTTCTAATTTTTATTAAAACCCAAAAACCCTAAATAAATTTTCTTAAAATTAGGACTCCTAAAATTAGAAAACCTTTTTCACCGCAATCTTTATCTGAATTGTTCGAGCCAAAAAAAATAAAAAAATAAAGTTCCGTGCCTCCGCCATAAGATATCCTAAAATGAATTTTCCCGAAATTAGCACCCTTCGAAATCGATTCGTAGCATTTGATTCCTTGACATTACGTTCATCAATTTTTATAAAAATCATGACACCCGGAAAAAATCAAATAAAGAGACCAAGGCCAAAACATTATTTAGATATACCGAATGCTACAAAGCAATATTGTTACACATAGCAACCAACATTTTGAAAAAGACGCGATAAGTGCCTTCATAAAACATAACGCCAGATATCTAATCTAATTAACGAAAAACACAAGACACAACACGAAGCAGCATGACGCAACATAATACAAAATCGCACAACAATCGGTGTATTATTCGCAACATGGTACAACATGACGCAGCATAGTACAATATGTAGCACGATCACACAACATGATGCAACATTAACATCACGCGGCATGATGCAAATTCTTCATACAACATTCTGCAACATGTTGAAACATCACGCAACATGGTATAACATAACGGCCCTATCAGGGGTCTCATCATTTCCTTGCATTGGAAAGTCCTGCTCCGCCAAAGTTGATCAAAATCGTTCAGTCTAAATAACCCATTTTAAAAGAAATCGCCAAACCAAAATAATACAGCATAGCGGAACAACACACAACATCCCACAACAAGATGCAAGATTGTGTAACATCGTTTAACACGGTGCAATATGAGCATACATGATGTAACATTCTCTAACGTAGTATAACAACACACAACATGGTGCAACATCATGCGATATAGTGAAACATCATGCGACATGGTGCAACATGACGCAACATGGTGCAACATGACGCAACATGATACGGTGGAACACGACGGCCTATCCGAGATTCCTAAATTAATTATCCAGAAATCAAAACTCCTTGTAATGTTGCTGTTTTCTGGCATTTTATCAAAACCGTCTAAGCCAAATAAAGAGATACTGGACGACCTGCTTGACGGATTTGCTCGAGACTAGTACCCATCGTAATCGACTGGCACTAGAAAACCATTCATCACCGATTTTTCACTCGAATTCAGGACCACTCGAATTCGACTACTGGCAATTGGAAACCCACCTTTACCAATTTGTATCAAAATCGTACGAGTAAAAAATAAAAAATGCACTAGGACCACACAGGATGACCCCGCAAATGAATTTTCCCGATATCAGGACCCATGAAGAGCAGAAAAAATTAAAGAAAGTGCCCGCGCCCTACAGGTCGAACTTCTAAACGAATTTTTCCCAAATCTGGACCAGACGCAATCAATTTTCCTTGCATTCGAAAACCCTGTCCTGCTAAATTTTATCAAAATCTTAATTTCTGGAAAATCTGTTGACGTCCCGGTGGGTCCCGGGTCCCTTTCTTTAATTAGTTTTCATCTCGCACGATCATCTTCCGGCAGTGTGCTGGTCTGGTTTTTTATTACTCGTACGATTTTGATAAAAATTGGTGAAGGAAGGTTTTCAATAGGATCAATTGCGATTGGTCAATATTTCGGGAAAATTCATTTCCAGGGTTGTCCGGTGGGTCAATGGTCATTTTTTTTTTTTTTCATTTTTTATTGACTCACTCGATTTTTATAAAAATTGGTGAGTTAGGGTTTGTGGCTTTCTACAGTCGATAGGTATGGGTACTAATTTCGATCAAATCCGTTCAGAGGGTCGTTGGGTGGGGTCCGGGTCCTCTTTTTAATTTTTCTCCGCTTGCACGATTTTCATTATAATTGCCGGAGGAGCGTTTTCGAGTACCAAAGACCCATTGTGATGGGTTCTAACTTCGGTAAAATTCATTTAGGGGTCATCTGGTGCTAGCCGAGAGGCTTGGAACCTTCTTCTAACCTTTTAAAATTTAGCGAGACAGAGTTTTTGAATGCGAGGAAACGATTACAAGGAGTTTTGATTTATGGATATTAATATACGAATCCCGGATAAGCCGTCATGTTGCACCGTACCATGTTGCGTGATGTTGCACCATGTTGCAAAATGTTGCATGATTTTGCATCATATTTTGCCATGATGCATTATGTTGAGTTATGTTGCACTTTTTAGTAGGATGTTGTATTACGATTTCAGATGTTGCATTACGTCGTGACGTGTTGCATCATGTTTGGTATGGAATGTTGTGTTGTTTCCACTATGTTGAGTCATTTTGGCTTGGGACCTTCTTTTAACATTTTATTTGGCTAGAACGATTTTGATAAGATTTGGCGTTGTATGGCTTCAAATGCAAGCATTCTACTTACTCTATGCTATCGAAGGCGACAAAAGATGGTAGCATTAATAGTCAGAGTTTTAAACAATATAATATTTACAGAACAATTTTAACTATTAACTGTTACTAACATTTTATTATAAGCTTTTCGGTTGTAAATAAATTGACAAACTAACAACACCAATTTTTTTATTAAACTGGTAAAAAGTAGAGGCATATACCGGTAGAAAATGGCAAAACTATTTTCTACCGGTATATGCCTAATTAATAATTTTTAATAATTTTTATCACGAAGTGCCATTCCATATTTTGGTCTCTAGGGTCTACTTACAAATATTGGACTTACAAATATTGGACTAAAACTCCAATTATGCCGGATGTTTATTTTAACTCGAAAAAACACAATACCTTGAAATCACGTGTCCTATGAATTATTAAGTAACGTATAGAAAAGGGGCCGAAGGGTTGGTGCTATATTTTTTGGAAACAAAAATTACATTCTGCTTAAAATGAGTTAAATTGTTTTAATAGGAACTATGCTAAATATTTTATTTTCAGAATATGATTATTTTATCTTGACATAATAGGAGACTAAAGCACGCGCCATTTCCCTCCGTATATTATTGTCACCCGGTATATCGAGAATTTTTCCTACTAGAAAATAAACTTATTTTCACGAAAATTAAATTTTCATAGATTTCAAGAAACCAAGTTCTTAATGAAATAATTTCGCTAGACGTACGGTACATGTCTAAATTATAATATTATGGTTTATACACACGAATCAATCATCATCATTAACATTACGAGTATGTATACCAAAATATATTTAGAAATACATAAATTAAACATTTCTTTTGTGATCAAATAAGAAAATAAATTTTATAGCAACTCATATAAATATATACATAAGTGCAAGTTCAAGGTTGGCCGAGTGGAATTAATTGAATTTGTATAAATTGTGTTGCCATAACAATAAGGCTAAATTAAATCTGCAATCGGTTTCTTTCAATTTTGTATTATTTGGTCGTATTGTATTCAACTTTTTGTAAATGCCAGCCAATCGATACGGGCTATCAAAAATAAAATGTAATTATAGGTATTTTCCATATTCCAAGTTTCCAAACCTATTTATAATAATTGCACATATTTCATTTTCATTGTTGCTACATAAAACATATTTTCTACCAAAGTAACAACAAAACCTAAAAAAAATTATATCGATCATGCAATTTCCCATTTTCCGGCGATTCGATTCGTTATGTTCTCTGTAAATAGTTCTAATTTTCCCCTTACATTGTGAATAAACAATACACAATTTTTTAGTTCTGTGCAAGTTGCCCTATCGTTGACATCGTTCAATAAAATATTTAAAAATTTAATAGTTTTAATTAATTTATAGTTTTTGGTCAGTGCAGTTTTTAATTGACATTGCGATGATTTTTTGCCGGATAATTGGGGTAATCCCGATTAGCTTTAAAAAAAAATGGGTAAAAAATATTTTCTTTAAATTAATAATGCAATAAAATATATGTAGAGGTGAACGGGAAATTAGGGTTAAATGGAATTTACTTGACCTTGAAATAGATATACACGTTACACATTTCATAATATTTTTGGGGTTTCTAGGATAACCAAAGTGTAATTAGGAGCATGATAAATTATTGATTCAATAATAGTCTACATTAAGTAATAAATATTTTGATAGCTAGAATCTATCTAGCACATTTTTAAAATAGCTTACGTGTTAAAATGAATAAATATTACTAAATTAGTAAAAAAATACAGAAGAATAAAACATGAATTTTCATTGACTTGCAATAAAGAAGGTGGTTAGGAGTTTCTAGTGAGTATTTTTATCTAGATTGTGTTTCTTGTCAGTTGGAATTTAAAAGGTCAGTAATCGTTTTGTTACATTTAAATCTTAGGTGTGTAAATGCTGCGAGTTCCGAAAGGCTGTCTGGTCATACCGCGCACACCTAAGTACTTATACCTTCTGTATGATAGTGCTGGACACGAGCATAGGAAGTGATCTAAAGCTTCTTCCTCCTCTTCGTCCATACAACTTCTACAAAAGTCAATCATCTGGGGACCCAGCCTTCTCGCATGTTCCGAAAAAATGCGCAGTGTCGTGTCAGTATCCCTACGACCAATCGTACCTTTTCCCAGGGATACCTGTGCCTTGGAGCGCCACAAGTCCAGTTTTGGCCAAATCCGTTTCGTTACCGTGCACGTGAGAGTGTTGCTCCACCTCCCATTTATCAACAAGGCAATTGCCTTTTTACTGAGCGCCAATTTGAGCACTGCTATACGTCTCTCCATACCTGCCCTTTGCGACTGCATCTGGATAGTCGTACCGTACCTATAGCCAGAAAATATCTGTTTTACTATTCACCGTCGTGAGCATGGGCAGCATATCACAAAAAATAATCTGCTGAGATTTTTAAAATCAGCAGAAAATTTACGAAATGTTTAAAGAAGTCAAAGTGTTTTTTCAAAAATTGTATTGTAGTATTTTTAAACCAAAAATAAAAAATGGAGGGGTCCAATTTTTGTCGCCAACATCCCACTTTCTTTTACGACAAATGTACATAGATCTCGAATACACAGATTTTGAATAGTCCATGTGAGAGGATCGAATGCTTACCGACCAAGTCTTCTTTCTCTTTAAACTATGCCGTTCGACTCCATTTAATTACCTTTACGTCTTACTTGCTGAATGATGCAACCTAGGCTGCCCCCTTATTCGGCTAGAAATTAGCTCATTACTACTAGGAGTGATCGCTTGGTAGCTTCACTATTTTTTCCTCATAACTTTTATTTCCATCCTCATATAATTCAAGATTCTCCTACGATGTACCATTACATTGGCAAACTAAATAATTTTTATTTATTACTGGGAATGTCTCGAAGAAACATTTATAAATCTCTAACAGCGCCAGAATAATGATATATCGTATCTTGAAGAAGCAACTAGAGAACTGTAAAACAACCGTGAATGGGGTAAAAAGATATTCAAAGATAATCTACAACTACAGCCTTTCAATAAACGTAAAACTCAAAAAGGAACGCATTGAAAGACCCAAATATATTTTAGATTGGCTCGCTATAGGGATAAAATTATATTCTCTGATGAGAAGTTATTTGTCCTTAAGCAATCCGTGACTCATTTCAAGATTCCAGAGCCTTGCGATGGTTTTGAATTGGGGTAAAATCAGTCCAAAAGTAAAATTGACCTAAAATCTATTGCCTAATTTAGGGAATACCACCCTAGGTACGATAAAAGAAATATTAACTGAAATGCCAAAAGCATGGTTTAACCAAAAATATGGGTTTTGAAGAATTGCACCCCTTAGGGGTAGTTTTTTGGGGTTGAACTATGTTGATATGTTGTAACTAATTTGTAAAAAATTTCAGTACCAGCCCCAGTACGATACAATAAATATTAACAAAAATACGAAATGTGTGGTGCAGCTTTGCCTAACGCCAGCCCACACTTGAATTGCAGGATAACGGGACCTGTAAAAAATGTTCTAACTGTGTAACAAATTTGTAATTGATTTGTAAAAAATTCTAGATTTCTTCTAAAAAAGTTCTATTTTCATTGGATTGTGCTACAAGTGCTGGTGCAGCATTAGAGTCATCAAAAATTAGATTTTCCAAAATTTAAATTAAAAAATTTTTGATCAAAAAGTTTAAAAAAAACAAGTGTGTAATAAAATTTGTTTATTAAGTGTAGTCCAGCGATCTTAAATCACACAGGTCTCGATATTAGTCATTCTCGACAATGATTCGCGAATTATCTTCACTCCAAATACAACAACTCTGTTTGCTGACATAGCCATTCAACCAAAAATGAGCACTGAAAAAAATTTTGTAACGAAACTTTGCATTGATGTCAATATTGGATTCGGACCATTCACCGAATTTGCGGTGCGAACGATGGTCGTGTGTTTTTAGTTTTTGCTAAAGCTGAATCTTGTAAGCATGTGTTTTGCCAATAGAATTGTCTCTGGAGTTTTTCTGTGCATTTTTCAATAAACCAAATATCCAGGAGCTGGAGACGTTGATTCATGTGATTGATGTATTATTTGTGGGATCATTCCGTTTGGGACAACAAGCTTCCATTCAGAAATATCTGTATTATCATATCAGGCGCCAAAATAAATAGAGGCTTAATCTTGCGAGTTGGCCCGACAAATCTTGCTGTGACATCAGCCTTCGAAAACTAGCGTGGTGTATAGTGAAAGGATATCCCTCAATTTTAGCAGGAAATCTCTTAACACTTTGTACTGCGGCGAAGCCTTCACTGAGAGAAAAGTAAACTCATATTAAGCGGTAACGGAACGATTCAAAGTAATTCCATGTTTGAATGTGTGCTAAGCATATATTTGCTTGAATTGAGATGAGTGTTACTAAATTCATTGAAATTGAGCAATCTGTTATTGAGAAAAATATGTATACTTTTAATAAATATAATTTTTTCGATTGATTTTTATATTCTATTTTTGTAAAATATTTATACTTCGTTTGAGACATTAGTATCATATTTTGAAAAATAAGTTTCTCAATTTCAGTATTTCAAACTTACAAAAATATAAAATAATATCTCACCACGAGCTAAATTTCTGTTCCAAAACAGAACATTCACTTTTCATTAAAGATTTAATTTTCTTAAAACACAATGATTAAATCAGAAACTGAGAATACCTAACATCGATTTAAGAAAACAAAACTTGATGGTCTTGATGGATTTGCTTAAATCAAATATTTTTATTCCAAATTGAAGAAAGTTTATACCACATTTAAGAATGAATCTACTCTTGGATAGAGATTTGTTTAATTTCAACATATATTTTAATTTTTTGAATAAAGCGATTTTGATAATTTTTTGAAATTGTTTTATTAATAAATAAATGTTTATACATAAAATTGTTTACAATAATATTTAAATACTATCTACTACTCTAATACATCTTCCAATATCCTTAATGTTTTACATATATTTTACTATTCAAATTAATAAATTGGTTTTACACTAGTCTATCATAATTAAATAACCATTAAAAATTATTTCAATCTTTTGTGAAATTAAATTTATAATTTATTTTTCAGTAAAAATGATTTTCGATTAAAGTATTTTGGTAAGTAATACTTGAAACTGAAATAATTTTTGAATAATAATCTAATTTATAAAAAATACAACAGATAAATTTTGTTTAATTTCACTCAAAGAAATGGTACTAAATTTTATTATTTTAACAGTGCTATCAAAACTCTTATTATGTCATAGTGAGTAGATAAATTAAAAAAAAAATCCCTTTGCTATTGAAACTGACAAATTAACTCTATAAAACGTTACATTAGTATAATTTTTAATGTAATGTCTTTCGATTCGTAATTTAACCCATACACCAAAACATGCGTAAAGGGGCCAGATTTTTGTAGCATATTTTTTCTTTATTTTGTTATGATTGTTGTAATAATGCAATACTTGATAGTTCCAAAAAGCATGAGGACTCCGAAATTTCAATCAATGGTTTCCAAATTTTTTTTGTTTTTTGTGTTTGCGATCCGTCCGGTTGGTGGCAAGCAATAGTGAAACGAGCGGCTTTAAAACTTCTAGGTTTTTTAAATCTGAAAAAATACATACATAATTATTAAGCAACTATAATAATAATTGAATTTAAAACACTATAGCGAACAACCGAATAAATTTTACACATAATATGTAAAAGCAAAAGACTTTTTAATACCACGATTCAAGCCCAGGCCTCACATACTATTTTTTAAAATTAATTCCAAATTTACTCTACGATAAATTAATTATATAGGGTGTCGGTCTAAAAACGAAATCGTTGGGAGCAGAGAACGGTGGTCGATCCTGGGGCAGATGTTGTTCACAAAATTCGAAGAGAAAATTGTGCACAATTATTGATAAACAAATTCTAAAACTTTTAAAGGAGAGTAACAAACTTAGACGAAATAGTTTCAGAATTTGATTGGGCATAAGATGCTTAATTCAACGATTCCATTAAATAATAATAAAGAAAATAAAACAATTATCATAACGTGGATATAATAAGGAATTAAATCATCCAGTTTTGTATTGCATAATATTTTCTATGAATAACCATACAGATAAATATAAAAAAATTATATTATCAATGTAGATTATGAAAACAATTTTGAAAATTAATAATAAAAATTGTAATTTACGCACGCACGAAACTATTTACATATGTCTTTGAATATTAGGAAATATAGCTTACCATATTCAAGTTCTCCGAGGCTAACGAAAGTTTTTTTTAATTACACAGCCAGTATACCCGATGACTTCGATTTTGAACGTATTCTTGCCGTGTGGTGCTGTGTTACTCCTTATTTCTCAAACGGTATGAACAGTTTTTCAAATCGTCCTGTACTGACAATCGTCCTGTGGGATTTCCCTGATTTGGTTGCGGCTATAAGTCGCGGCTATTCCTGTGTAAACCAAAATATATAACAAACACAATTATTTTATTTTTTATATCCATAAGATATATATATACACAACACACAGCCACTATTAACTAAATATATGTAAAAGTGTACAAACCTAACGGCATTAGACGGGGATGGGGCAATTCTCTTTGACGCTTGTAGTACCGTTTTGCTTTGGTCTCATAAATTTTATTTTTATTAACTTTTACATTAAACACTTTATATTTTCGTAATTTCTAAGTTCTACTTTTATTAAACACTTGTAACTACCAAAATACTGGAGAAACTTCTTTTTCCTTATGAAAGTCACACATAACTAAATATTATTTTAAGTAGCACCACACTATATTTTAGAAAAGTAACGCACATTCACTGCCTTTATAATTGTCCATTACACTAACCATTTACGATGAGAAAACATTAAGGCTATTTTATTAATTGTCTACTGCTGAAAAGAAATTAATTCTCAATTCTAGAATGAAAATTCCGCTTAATGTTAATAAATTTCTCTTTCTTTGAGATTACATTAACAAATTTATTGTTTTATTCTAAAAATGAGAATAATTTTCTAATACACGGAATAAAATTGTATTTTTATATTTTAAAATAGAGATTTTTTAATCTTAAATATATTATTTTTAATCTCGTTTCACATTTATTCACTACCATATAATTAAGAATAACGATTTTATAATTGAACATAAAATTAAAGAAAAGGACGCTTAATATTTTTTTAACAAGAAAGGTAATTTTAGGATTCTAAAACCCGTCCCTTATCAAGAGTTTTTCTAAACAAGATAAAAAGTACAACTAAGTTGAATTTAATTATTTGATTTTATTAAATTATGTTGTATATGTTCTAAGACATTCAATAATCCAATTTTAGTATACGCGTATAACAAACTAATTTAAATTTTGTAAATTTTTGTGTTTGATGAGGTTATTTCTAATAGAAATTTATTTATTTATTATAGTTACGTGTACTTTTTGAGAAGTAATATAAGTACAAAATTGTAATGATCAAAAATTCATTGTTAAAATTTTATAAACTTTGTTCCTTCACGACTGTAATTATAAATAAGCCTTGTTTATCGTAGTCGAAGATCATAATCTATCGAAACACGTACGAGCCTTTAACGATATTTGGAATACGTAATAAGCGTATTTCGTAATTGTTTGTTAAATTTAAAATCGATCATCTGGTAGATTAATAGAATTTCAACTGTTATATTAAACTTTTAACATAAGATACGACTATACATTTGCACTAATATTTTGATAGATTTACAAATAGGTGTGATTTAATCTACTACAGGGGCGGTATGTTGTACCATCACTTCGAATCGAAACTCGAAAAAAGTCGAATGGCGGTATGTTGTATCATTTTCGAAAAGCAAAAAAGATACAACTTTCACTTTTTCGATTCGACTTTTTTCGAATTCGACTTTTTCGATTCGAAGTGATGGTACAACATACAGCCCCAGATCTAAAAGGAAATTAACTATACGGACACGTATTATTATACTATTGTACACATTTGGATGACTAGTGGCACCGATCGTTACATTTACGCAGGTTATGAATAAACGGCTACATGAATTAAAAAAGTTTGAATTAACAAAGTTTTTTTTCCTGAATTAAAATAAGTGTTTTTAATTCATTTTAAAAATGAATTAAAATCAGAGTTGAAAAAGAAATAAAAAAGTTCGATAAAATGAATTTAAAATGGCATTTCTTAATTCAGTTTTAAAATGAATTAATATAAGTGTTTATAAAATGAAATAATATAAGCCTCTTTATAAAATGAAAAAAATGTTATTTTCATTAATGAACATTTTTTGGAATTTGAATTTGCGTTTGGCACGTAAAAATTTGGCAATGCAAATTAAGGCGTAATTTTACTTTACGTATACATCGGAAAAATCAGGTAAGGAATTTAAATTTTGGAAATTTTTAAATGCAGGATTGTTTACTAATTTTTTGATTTTCCGGAAAAATTTTTACTTTTTTTAATTTTTCAATATTATTTTATATTTTTATTAATAATAATTGCTTCGTCAACCTTGCAGACACAGATCAAAGAGTTTCTCTCGCTCTTATCGCTTCTTCTGATAGTGCCACAAATGTTAAAAGAATCAACTTTCGTATATATAATTTTTTTTAAATGTAATTTTAATTCGTTTATACCTTAGAGGATGGGGGCTGGCCCCAAACCCCCGCTTTTCCACAATTTATTTGCACAATTCTTTAAGTGTCAAACTAAATAAAAAAAATGAAAACATTTCAAAATTCTCCTGGAAAAATTGAAAAATTTTCCCGGAAAAATTATTTGTACTGTTAAAATACAATTATAAGATCCAAATTTTTATAAAGATTACACATTTCTACGTATTTTGAATAGAATAATACGCATTTTTTTTAAGTGAAAATTTTCTTAATTTTCCGGAAAAATTTAGCTTCCCCCTCCTAAAATCTGTTGATAAACAATCCTGCATTTAAAAATTTTAAAAATTTATATTCCTTACCTGATTTTCCCGATGTATACGTAAAGTAAACTTTAGCCCAAAATAATGCACATTTCTGAATATTTGTTAAAAGTCGAATTAAGATTTTTTAATTTATAAAATGAAGTAAAGTGTGCCTTTTTTAATTCATTTTGAAAATGAATTAAGGTAGGTGTTCTAAAAATGAAATAGTGTAAGCCTTTCTTAATTTATTTTTGAGTTTACTCATTTTTCTAAATCGCTTTTTTTAATTCATAATTTTAAGTTAAAAATATGAATTAAAATAAGTAGCAGATGTTCATACAAAAATCAACTTTTTTAATTCATTTTTAAAGAACTTTTTTTTAATTCAGACTTTTTTAATTCGGTACCCCTGAATAAACAAATCAAAAACTGTTTCAGGAGTATAATGTGTCTTTCAAACTATTTAGGTAGATACAATGTTGTTAAAATTATCGCAGTTTTTATAATTTTCGAATTGAAATATCATTAATAACCGTGCGCTGCTGTACTAAACTCGGGTACCCATTAGTCTCACCAGGAAGGTAATTCGATGCAGTAAAATTGATCTCTGAGAGTATGGGCTGTTGTAATAAATTCGGGAATACCACTTTCTTGTACAAGAAGGTAATTCGGTTCAACTTATTGTATGTGAATTGAAGCTACTCAATGTGTATCAATCGGTCATTGAGTGTGTGCGTTATTGGCAATAAATTCACCGGTACTTTTCTTATGCAAGATGCTTATTTTTAAGAGTATGTGATGTTTTAATATATTCTGAGGTATCTTTTGTAGTGATAATTATTATGGAATCCTGAGATGTGTGGGCAGATCGAAATTCCCATTTTGTTGTACTATAATGTAATGCAATCCATTAATTATAGATCTTTAAAGTATAGGATGCTGTAATAAATTTTCGGACAAAAATTTCTTGAACAATATTGTTGTTTGCTTCGAATTAGCACTGTAAACACTGTTATAAATATTTAAATTCCATGCACTCATAAATAATAAAAGTTATTTTATTAAATGGTGGAAAGGTATGGATTGTTTTATGTGTGCATTAAGGCACGATCCGGCTGCTGTAACTTTTAAAAAATATATTACATTTCTGCATAATTTGACTTTGTTTTCAATATTTAGTTTTCTAAATATTCGTTCTAGAATAATTCTCAACTCGAGTAAAACGGATCAACTATTTTGTTCCGTTTTTCTCGTGTTGAGAATTATTTTTTCAAATTTAGAGAACAAAACAAATATGATTTTCAAGAAACAAACTTTCTATATTCAATCGGTAAATATTTTAATTACTTATAGGTTTTATGATACAATGAAGAATAGATGCTGATTAATTTCACAAACAAAGTTAAAATTTAAAATAGAGTCTAAAATTATCAAAAGAAATGTAGTGTTTCTTAAAATTAGTAAATGCTGTTGAATTAAAGAATTATTTTTATTTCTTAAACTAAGAAACTTAGGTTTAAACCTATATTGCATTTGATTAATAAAATTAAGCGTTAAATGCTTCATTTATTCAAATTATTCTTCCTTCAGCTAATTAATTCTTGAATTTTACTAAAAGTGGAATTTAATGATTCATTATTCGAATTTTCTCTATATTAGAATACGATTTTTCTCAGTGTTATTGTGCTAGTGAATAATTTTTCGTCGTAAGGTTAATACAATACTCCTCCTAATACTCGTATCGCATGGAATGTAGAATGGTTTCAAAAATTTCGGACTAACAAAAATTTGATCGGGTGGACCCTGCCAGTTTCAATAGTTGAAATGCTTGTTCAGCTTCCTCAGACCAATTCATTTATTTTCCTTTCTTTATGCTGGTGCATTATCGGGGTACCGATTGTAGCAAACTTTCGTATAAATCTACGATACCAGCTGCAAAATCCTAAAAATCTCTTAATCTGGTTTTCGGATTTGTATACTCAACAATGGCTTTTACCTTTTCTGGATTAACCTGCAACGTACTTTATAACCATATAGCCCTTCTCAACGTTTATGGTGAGTCCCGCTTCAACTAGCCCTTCTTTGACCTGGGAGTCAATTTTGTTCAAAATTCGACAGTGACGAAAAAATAACCGCAAGTATATAGTAGTGGCATGTGTGTTTGTGTTAGTGCGAATGTGCGCCATTTAATTTTTTTGGATATCCCTTTTTCAACCAAAAAAAATAAAAAAATGGCTAAATTAAAGTCCAAACCACACAAATGTGTGAGTAAACAATCATAGTATGTAATGGCGTTTTTGATAAAAAATTTCGCTTGATTTGAAGTACAACCAAAACAATTCTATGTATAGTTATAGTGTTTTTTTTCGGACGAAATAAGTTTGAAAGGAATGCGCAAATGTGTAAGTTGGTTCAAAACACATACAAAAATAAATTTTTGACCTGGTACTTTTGCCGTACTCGCACAATTGTGTTAGTAAATCACAAAAGGGATATGACATTTCTAGATAACATTTCCAGTTATAATTTAAAATTAATAAATGCAAATATGCTTTAAATAAAATTAAATTAATTTAATTATTTAATTTTAGTTTAAAGTAATTTGTAATTATGTGTTTCTGCGTAAACAAAACATTTATTCGCCATCGCATTGTAAAAAAAAATAAAGTATGTGTAGTTAAATTTTTTTTTCTTAACACATTAATGCACACTTTCTAAATGTGTGTGCTACTCAAGAACACATTTGATAAATTTTTTAATTGCAATGATATTTCGTTTCGTTTTGTCGCGGGAACGAACGTATTGTTGAGAATTGAAAAATATGTCGAGTTATTCCTGAAAAAATTAAAGTTGTTTGCGCGAACGTGTTAAAACACGAAAAAGTTGTACGACTGCTTTAGCTGTCATTTGCGTGAACGTGTTAACTCGACACTCAAAAATTTGGTGAAAAAGCGAGACAACGAAAGGACATAAGCACCAAAAAAGTGAGCCGTTTTATAATTTTTGATGCTTACATTCGCAGAAACAAAGAAATATAACAATACCTAGCTGCATTCAAAATTTTATGTTGAAATCATGACTGGAAAGCCTAGTTTTTTGAGTTTTAAATTTTTATACTACACATATTTTCGATTAATACAGAAAAATTACACACCCACTAATAGTAGACCGAAATCTTGCTCTAAATATTGTAGGGCGCGTTGCACTGACGAATGGCAAGACCGTGAACTGAAACATGGGTCTGTCAGCCGTCTTTGAGATCTAAAGTTGAAATATACTTAGTTTGTCCCAACCGGCCAAGTCCATCGGTTAGTGATAAGGGATAGGCATCTTTCTTTATAACTTTGTTCAGTTCACGGGCTTCCAAGCACAGACGAGCTTTACCATTGCTCTTACGCACCAGTGTAATCGGAGAACGCCATGAACTCTGGCATACTTCTACCACTTCCAACGAGATCATAATCTTCGTTCATTAATTTTTTAATCACCGCATAGTACCGTTATTTAATAACTTTTGCTCCTCCTACGTCGATTACATGAGAATTTGTTTTCGTGTTCTCTAACAGTTGTTTGTTATATGAAGGAAATGTGTTGATGATAACTTCTAACTTTTGATGGTCATGATTTGAAAGTTTATGGTAGACGGAATATTCGGACATGTTATTATTGGTTATACAGGATGAAGTTGTGTTAACGCATGATAAAGTCGGAGTGGTATGGTTCCATAAATTATGTAAACCACAACAATAAAATAACGTATAAAGGCAATTTTTTTTTTTTTTTTTTTTCAATATAACCTTTAACATTTTTCAGAGGCAAAATTTCGTTTTATGCAAAGATAGTTGTGCTTTCGATTAATGGCTTAGTGTTCTAACGTTATTTTACTATTGTCGTTCACAGGAAATTTAGTGGACTCACGTTGAGTGAGTCTATTCATTAATGATAAACCAAACTAACCAAAAATTAACTATCAACTGTCAAATCGGCTGTGTCTGAAAAAAGCGTTAAAGTTATATAAGTCGAAATGAAACAGCCTTTACAAGTACGTTGTGCAATATTCCAGAAATAAGTATTTTAATTAAAAATTACAATTTCATTCGTCTATAATAATTTTTATTTTATTTGGTCACGTCATTGGACGAAATGGAAATTCGAATTAATATTTACGTTGTACTTGCTATTAGTTAACCTTGCGAACGGTTAATATGGAACCTAACTATAAATAGTTCTTCAAATAAAACAATCCAATGGACTTTGTAATCTCGTATGTATAATATTAGGCGCAGTCAAAATGAGCTTTATGTATATTTTAAAAATAGTTTCTACTATTACAAAAACTATTTATTTGCATTCGTGCCAAATTTTATTTTATTTACTACAAAACGAAATGAGAAATTGATTTCGTGTAATTTGCAACATTAACGTATATTCTCTTGCATAAAAAAACATAAAATAATAGACTGAACACGCTGTGATAGTATTTTTCGTATAGATAAAACGCCAAATGTCATAACAAATAGAATATTTTTTTTATATATATACGAGAATTTAAATATAGAATCGTCGAAAAATATTAAAATACAAAACTATTAAAATTCATTCACAAAAAGCTTTATCATGATGTTCCACTATTAAAAAATATACAACCCAAATGTGGCATAGATAAACGGATATCTATCTCTACTTTACACGAAAATAATCAACAAACCATAAACAATATTGTCAACTTGTGTTTAAATATTCCGTTTTATGTAAACTATAAAAGTTATATGAATGAAAGCTTTTTCAATCGTGCTTTATTTAATGTATGCTGCTTTCCTTTTTTATTTTTAGGATGACGACAAAAATTCGCAATTTATCGTGGCAACTGCATTACCCGTACAACAACTGTCTTCAAAACAACAGCAGCAACCATCACCACAACAGCAACAACAGACGAATATAACTGGTAACCTTTTTTTTTTTTTTTAAAAAAAGAAAACTTTTCCGCACAACTTTCGTGTAAATTAATTTTTCCTGTATTATTATTAATCATCAATTTATCAACAGGTAACCAACCACCATCACAACCGCTGGGTAAAATGAAAATGCAATCACGATCAGTTCCGGAATTATCAAAAAACGGAAGTAGTACCAGTAATAAAAACAATAATGGTAACGGTAATAATGAAAATGTAGGTAGCGGCAATGGAAATGCACGTCCATCAAAAATACCAGTTACAATGTCAAGGTAAATATTCTAACTGCATGCCGCTCTTTAATATTTTTAATTCTGTAAACGATTTTTTTTTTTTATTTATAAACACATCAGATTTCCTGCTATGGAAAATACTAACAATGGCACACTAAAGAGTAGTTTGAAAAATGGTTCGATACAAAATTTGGCACCTAACAACAACAATAACAACAACAGTAATGATAGCCCGATGATTAACAGACGTCCAACAATTTATAAAAGTTTCTCTGTACAAAAATTAAATGGAATTCCGCCGAAATCGATCGGCAGCTATAACAATAATAATGATGGAAATTATGGAACTCATCCTGAATCTCAAGGTAATATTTATAAATATAAATTTTAGATAAAAACAATAAATATTCATGTAAATTTTTTAATTTGTATTTTAGGAACTCTTGTAAAACAGAGCTCTTTAGAAGAAACACTCCTTACTTCGCGTACATCCGAGTATAACACTATGATAAGTAACAATAATAAAAATAATGGATATTTTACGTCATCAAAACAAGGATTTCAAATTTTAAACAGGTAAATTTTAATTAGTTGGAAGCATATCACTTTCGTTGCCTTATTCAGATACAGTTTTTTAAACAGTTGCGTCTACAAGATGAAGCAAGCCGGACAACACTCCATTTTATTACCATCGTAAGCGTTACGAAGAAAGGCTATCCCTCAGTACTTTGTTTTGGGATCTTTGAATGATGTTTAGGTTTCTCGGATTAGTATAAACCCCACAACTGAATACCATACGCTCACATGGGCTTTAATATCTGCTAATAGAGTATCAGTTTTTTATGTATGTGATGAAAGTTCCTGTTCAAAAGCCCATACATTTTCCTGTGTTTGAGTTTCAGCTCTCCAAATTTCTTCTTGAGATGCACCTTCCAACGCGGTTTAGCATTTAGATGCAAACCTATAGGTATTTTTCTCAGTTATAGCATGTGGTAATGTTTCATTAATTATGTAGTTCCAAAGAAAAATGATTGTGAAACACACCTAAAATAATACCAAAAATTTACACTGTTAAATTTAAAAAAAATTCAATTGGATTTGTCTTTTAGTGAAAATGAATAATTTGTAGGTTATTTTTAACTCTTACCTTAGAGAAGTCTCGTTGAGTCCCTAACGGTGTCATTGTAAAGATCAAAACATTTCCTAACGTTTAGAGATGAACACGAGAAAATTGTGATACCATTTACTAAAGTTTTTTTAATTCTAAATATGGTTATTTTAGACAATGTTCCTATTTTTATATCCCGACCCTAGAGATGTTCATGGGATTATGACCTATATATGGCCGAAAAGCTAAATCAGAACCTCATGTGCGTGTAAACGGTATTCGATTATTATGATTATTAACTTGTCCATTAATATTCAAATTCTGTCATTCATGCTACTTAGAAGTTCCATGGAATTGAATAAATTTAAAAAAAAAAATTCATCGATGCAACCTTCATGGGGTCTTTAAGACCTTTAAAATCCCGTTTTCAAAATCCTGCGAAGCAAAATCCTGGAACTCAAAATAACGACAATCAAAAACCCCGAAAATCAAACAAAATTCAGGAACTTTAAATACCGGAAATTAGAATCTCGGAAATAAAAAACCTGGGAAACAAAATCTTGGCAATAAGAAATAAAAATCCCGGAAACAAACAACCCCATTGGTCATTTTTTAACCGATCAAGCTGAAAATAAGTCTCTCGTGTGGAAATAGGATTCTAAACAAAAAACTTCCCGGATATGGTCACCTGCGACGGAACTCGGCCAGTTCTTAACCAATTATGATAGGATTGAGTATTTTGGATGAAAATGGGATAATAAAATTATTTTTAGGAAAAATTCTGGAATATCGGTACCTTGGACAGAACTCGGCTCATGATGGGATTGGATATGTTGGTTAAAAATGGGATTCTAAAATGACTTTTAAGAGAAGTTCCGGAATATGGTCACTTTAGACGAAACGACCGTTTTGAAAATGAGATTTTAAGATGATTTTTGGAAGAACTACTGGAATATGGTCTCCTTGGGGGAAATCCGGCCACTTCTTTGTTCGAAATAGTTCAAAATAGGATTCTCAAATGTTTTTTCGGAAGGAAGTTCTTGAATATGGCCACCTTATAGGAAGCCAGGCCATTTCTTAACCAATTATGATGAAGATGGGTATGTTTGATGGAAATCTGATTAAAAAAATTTTTTAGGAGAAGTTCTGGAATATAGCCACCTGGGACAGGACTAAACGTTTTCTTAACCAGTTATGATGGCATTCTAATATGTTGGTTAAAAATGGGATTCAAAAATGATTTGTAGAAGAAGTTTTGGAATATGGCATGGTGGGTCGGAAATCGGCCATTTCAAACCCGATTATTATGGGGTTAGGTATGTTGGATAGAAATCTGATTATTAAAAGATTTTTGTGAGAAGTTTTGGAAGAAGTTTTGGGAGAAGTTTTTAAATGGAAATGCGGTATTTTAAAATTATTGTTGAAAGAAGCCCTGAAATACGGCTTGCTGAGTCGGATGTCAAACATTTCTTAACTGTATATGATGAGATTGGGTATATTGGATGAAAATGGGATACTAAAATGATTTTTGGAAAAAGTTTTTGAATACGGCCACCTCGGACGGAACTCGGGTAATTCTTAACTGATTATGATGTGATTGAGTATTTTGGTAGGAAATGGGATTTTTAGAAAAATTTTGGATGCTGTCCTAGAATATAGCCACCTGCGGCGGAACCGATTATGATACGATTTGGTATGTTGGATGGAAATGGAATTCTAAACTGTTTTTAGGAGAAGTTCTTAATGTCAGAAAGTTGGCTGAACATTAGTACTTCAAACTACAGTTATGGCGCTGGAAGTAGTTACATAATAAAATCATGAGGCATACTGTTTGAAAGGTCTTAGAGAAGGCAACAATTGTTTCCACCGTTTTGATGCTGAAAAATTCCGCAAAAAATTATCGAACTTCCGTCATTCCTAAAACCACTTAAACTTTGGGTCCCCCATCAATTGAAAAATTGATAAAACAATCAGTGCAGAGTTATGAGCTATTTATGACCTCTAGAAATCAACAAACCAAAGATTTTGAGTTCTTTGGCAGAGAAGCGGGCTGAGTTAAGAAGGCTCTCACACCACTAAAAATAGCGTATTATAAAAAAAAATTCGTTGTTGGATTGGCAGCTATTTAAGAGCTTCCCCATTTAAGATAACTGCGATTTTTGAGCTCACCCTTAAAACCATAAACTACCCCTTAAAAATGAACTTGAAAATGAAAAATTCTTTAAAATTGAAAAAATTAAACACCATAGAAAATACCATAGGCACATAGGCTTACGGTGAAGCTGCCGAAACATCGAACTGAGGAAGCCAATGGTGAATTTATTTATCGATAATCCAAGAAGTGGAATTCGCTAAACGGTTTCGAAATTCCGTTGGACTATAAAATTCATAAAAACTTAAGACAGCTATCATCTTTTACTTCATCTAGTTGGGTGCAGAAGCTCTGCTAGTTACAAGGATCTAGGACAGTCCAAAAGTCCACCTTGCATCCAAATTAAAATAAACGTAAAAAAATGTATGCTGAAAATTAAAACATTTTTTTCTGAAATTTGAGCGAAAATAACATTTTTTGATTATTCAAGTGTGGTATATGGGAAAACTTTGTACATTCGTGATAAAAGGAAGTTGGGTGTTGGCTACAACATAATCACGCACCATTTTTTATTGTCGTACTCACGACATTCTCGTGTCGGCCTCGTTGTTCCTTTTGTCGTTAGTCGATGTTAGCATTTGTTCGTGCCTGGCTTTTGTGTCTGCGTCGTTCTTTTATCCGGCCTTTTATTAATTAAGTTTCCAGGTGAATTTCCAGAAATTAGAAATAATTAATTTTTATATTTTTTTAGGTTTGGATATATGCAATTAAAAAGAGTTACGAAAATTAGAGTTGCTGCAATTTTTGGTTAGGGTAGGTTAGGGCGGTTGTCCTAACAAACTGGCATAGATCCAATCAGGCCCATAGCCGTGCCTCATTATTTTCTGGTTTAACCTACTCATCGAACAATCTTGAGCTCTAAAAGAAGCGTCGGATATACTTGACGTTCATTTTACTGAGGTCCATTTTACTGAAGTGGTTCCCCCCATTTAGGAAGGTTAGGTTAGAGTGGCTGCTAACCCCATTTAGGAAAGAGCTCCTAGGAATTTCAGTCTGCCAAGCACTAGACGGACACGTTTGCGAAGCAAATCGAGAACAGTTTCTTCTGACTCCTCATCTTCGCAACTACAACAGTAATCAGGTGAGAAGAATCCCATTCTGCTCGCATGCTTACCTATTAAACCGTATCCCGTAAAACCATCCACCACCATACTGACATGCCGCCACCGCAGCGATACAGCTGTCTGGATCTTGATAGCCCTGTTTTTGGCCAGATCTACCTAGTTTTTACACATGAGGTACTATTGGTCGATCTGTCGTTTGTTGTTAATCTAGCTTCCTCTTGAAGCAGTAATTTGCACGTTGCGAGTTGTATATCAGCATCCGCCCTGCTTGGTTAAATGAAGCAGATTGTACATGGTCAAGCGAGTTCATCCGTTTTTTCATTCCCCTAATATTGAAAATACCTATGGCACCCACATCAGGTGAATGTTGAATTGACCTGCCATCTGTCGTTAAGAGATAAGAGACAATTCTGGGTTGCTTTCGACGTAAGGAAATATGATTTGAGCGTCTTAAGTCTGACTGTCCGTAAAAATGAGAATATTCCTTGCAGATTTTTCATTTTACATCAATCAGTCAATCAGGCTTCCATTATCGTAATTAATTTAGCATGACAAAATGCAGCAATAGTCTGGGAGACGAAAAGAGACACTTAATTCTTTACAGAAAACGCCACCGACTGTTCCATCAATCTTTCTTCAGTGAAGAAATTGACGCCTTCAGTTCACGAGAATATCAGTTCTATACCTCTGATCAAAAGATAGTGACGGCATGATATAGTCGGTAGTATTTGGGGCGTTCCGGTTTCTTAGAATTGATGAGTCTGCTGTATTGTTACAGTTCCACATGGAGATGGAGTTGAGCGTTACAGCTGAGCTCGCTGCCATTGGTTTACCTAGAAAATTTATACGTGTAAGATGAAAGAGGGTCACCGGTGCTTGAGTGGATGTGCACCTAAGAGCTCCACTAAATACATAAGGCAGCTGTTTGGCAGAATTTTAGTTTGGTCAGAATATTTAAAGCTGGTCATCAAGCAAGAGTCCCATATAATAAACTGAACCTAGCAGTAGATATGTAGTACAATGTGAGGTTCTGAACCCCATCGTTGCCCAATTGAATGTTTACAGGAGTAAAGCGATATTGTAGCTTTCTTTACTTTTTCTAATATGTTATGTTTTAACGTTCGCTGTGTCCGAGACCCAAATACTTTACTTTATCAGTGAAAGTCAATCCAATAGCTAGGGGGTCAATCAGAGGAAGTTTGTATTTCCTTAAAATAGGACCAAGTCTATTTTGAGTAAGTTCATATTTAAAACGAGGATAATGTTGCGCATAAGCAGCCACCTTGAAACCGCATTCTTCCAGGTTTAATAACAGATTATTTATGACCAAGTTCCAAAAAAGAAGGAATAATTCTCTACGTTGCGGTGTGCCTCTACTCACAAGTCTTCAAATGGAGGACCCACCCAAGCTGGCCGTCACGACCCCGCTTTTAAGCATTTGATATGCAAAGCCCCTGAGTGACACGTCCACGCACGGAGTAGAGAATGCTTGCGTTGTCGCCTCTGCGCCTCTGGTCTGACGTTGTTGAAGGTAGAGAGGCCATCCAGAGCAATAAAGGAAAGGAGCGTAGCTTCCACAGATTTCTCCTTGGAACATGCATGTTGGGATTTCGATAGCATATTTGACTCAATCGAACTTATTCCTACTACCTTAGTGAGAATGATGCTAAACTTATAGGTCTAAAGCCTTTTGGACTACAATATGAGAGCTTTTTGCCGCCCTAGGTATAAACATTACATTTACTTCAGTTTGTTTATAAGGAATGTGTCAGAGTTCTAGGTTGTCCTTGAAGATAACTTCCAACCAGAGTAAGATTAAGTTAGTCGTTTGTTAGACATCCACCGGTATCTCAGAGGACTCATACATTTTACTACAATATAGCCTCAGAGCATTTGTTTCCGCATTTATTAATTCGTATTTGTGTTTTGAGGACTTCCTTGTACCAGTCCCAATCCTTAGCAGCTTTAGATTGGAGGTGGTGGTCGAGGCTTACCCAGAGGTCTACTAGGAGGATACACACATAATATAGCCTTATTAAAGGCGTATGATAGTGGGTCTCCTAGAACATCAAGCGCTTGTGTTGAATCCAAAAACATCCCAGTCGGTTTTTCTTCTGTTTCTATGGGTTTTGTATCCCATGCAATTGCAGGTAACAATTTTTAGAAAAGGAAAAATCCTCCGATACCTTCCAATTCACTAAACTGTCCTTTATCTGGGGCAAGTGTAACATCTAGTACTTCTTGTCTATTTTCAGTTATAAATTTTGGTTTACAGCCAATATTGCATCTACATATACCACCTCGTTCATTCGTATGGGTGCTTCCCCAAATTGTGTGATGTGAAATGGCGTCACTTCGCAGAGTTTTTAACCATCCATCTCAATTTATTATTGTAACCTCATCTGAATTACTGTAATTTGATAACAGAAAGATATTCGAATTATTTTTAGACTAAAAATGTAGGATTAGGACAATCTCTATTTACTCTGCTTCTAGTTTGAGCATGTGAGCGCAGCCGAAGCTGCCATGGAGTGATGGAGGTTAATCTGCAGGAACCTCAACATTAGAATTGCCCCCTTACTTAAACCTCTATCAAAGTTGTAACAAAGTCCTTCTCTGACTGTGATTCCTACAGAAATCCACAAAGAAATAAAATCGAAGTGGACATCTCCGTGTCTGCTGAGAGTGTGTACGGTATTCGTGTGGAGTAAATTTAGACACGACTGTACGTCGTTTAGTTTTATACTTTATACAATTCGGTGTTTTATTTATAATTCGTTCACTTTTATATCTGCACTTTATACACGTTATTATATAGCTATAAATTTTCACCCGTATTTATTTATTTAATTTAAATTATGAAAGAACACAATTTGTATTTCGCGCGTGTGTTCACCTTAATGACAGATGTAAGAGAGAAAGAGAGAGAGAGATTTTTTATTTTTATTTTTTTAACATTTTCAATCAACTGATGTTAACGACAATTTATTTATACATGGACAATGCCAGTATCTTCATACGGCCCGTTTATGAGTGCGCTCGTGCGCAACTGATTATGAACGTCGATTATTGAATGTCGGTTATTAAATGTTGAATTAATTGAATGTGGCACGGTTAAATTTTTTTCTCTCTCTCTCTGGCTTTCACATCCCATGAAGGGATTTCGCCGCCCGCACAATGGCCCTCCATCCATCCCGATCCATTGCTCTCGTCCTCCAGTTTCGACATCCTAATGCTTGCAGATCTTGTTCTAAAGCGTTGTCCGTGTACAATTTCCGAGGTCGAGTTTGTAATGAATCCGATATGGTTATCCGAGGCCTTTGTTTAGGGTTCATAACTTGGTGAGTTTTTATGAGGGGAGGTTGTTGGCCTTCCGCTCAACCCGCTTGTTACGTGTGTGGGTCACGTACTGGTGAGAATCTTGAGGCATCCAGTCCTACCTTGAACACATTTATATAGCGAGCCGCTTGATACAAGACAGACGCCCGCTTCAGCCGCTCCTAACCTGGAAAACAGACGCTGGTTTGGCATTGGTTTTGAGGCGCCAATGGCTCGCCCTGACATGTAGTGTCCATGACTATAAACAGGATTTAGCTGCTCGTCTCCACTACACCGCCTGATTCATTTAGCGTTACCCAGAGAGCACCGCGAGGAGGTATGAATCTCGGACTTCGCCCCCCGGCACGGTTAAATGCCGCGTATTAATATGTCGTATGCGTTGAAGCTTGTATAGAATCAATTGTTTTGCGAATAATTGAGTTACTATACGTTTTTCTACCTCGGCACTCATATTATTGGTATACAGGTTGACAGCAGGGACCTCGGCAGCATCGGTATCGTTGCTCTCAAGATGTCATTCTCATCTTAGCAGTCAGCACTTGATGGTTCAGGATTGTTAATGTTTAGCGTTTCCAGAATTACTTTCGGGTTGTTGAGTTCCGCTGGGATCAAAGCTCTCGTTCTCGGTCTGCAGGGGATATTCTCTCTAGCGGCTACTTCTAGTTTAGCACAAGGCCAGACTTCACCCAGGCTATCTACAGCTTTTTTGTACAAGGTTAATGACCGTTGGTCTGCACAAGATGTCTAGTGACTCCAGTAGTTTCACTATCCGTCCTGGATATATATATATATATATATATATATATATATATATATATATATATATATATATATATATATATATATATATATATATCCGTTTTCGTGGGCTCTGCCAATGACAGCCACCGCTATGTGCTCGTTTAGAATCTCTTTGAATTCTTATGTGAATCCTTCTCTAATCTCTGCCTTTTAAGTAGAGATCCTTCAGACGAACCCTTCTGCTTCATTTCAATAATCTTTTTAGCCCATGAGAGCGTTTCCATATCCCGGTCCGTTCACTTCGTCATCGTCTACAATCTTCTTGAGCTTTCCTGGCTCTTTTCCTGGTTTTGTAAATTGATATAGAAACCATCCATGCTTGTGCATTCCAGCCTTGTTCGTCCGTGTGTGCTAATGGTCAAAATTCTGGGTTTTTAAGAGCACTGAACTTTTTGTTTGGCCTTTGTTGGCCGCCCGATGGCAAAGTGGTCAGCGTGCTTGCTCCAGCGACCGAAGGTCCTGGGTTCGATTCCCGGTGGTGACAAGACAAACAAAAAATTACACGGCTAGTTTAGGATAATTAATTAATCACTCATTATCCGAAATGAAAATATGATTATGAAACCTCATTTGAAGCGGTTAAATTCCTTGATGGGATATAGTGCCAGAGAGAGATAGAGAGAAATCTTTGTTTGTATTATTAGTTTCTGCCATGTTTTGATCCATGAGTAGCAAGCTTTAATTAAATTGGGCCCTTGCCTGACCAGTTATCACCATGTTTTAGCCTAACACACCACAAATTTGCTGGCTGCCCACTGGTCACCGCGAGGAGCTGACATAAGCGCCAACTTGATTCGCTCAGAAAGCTTCACGCCAAGACCACCTGCTATAATTTTAGAGGTTCGGTTTCCTTCCCTATCTACGAGTACAGTGAATGTCCTCAGATCATTTTAAAAGATCCAGCAGTCCTGATATATATTTATGTATTTACGGGTCGAGACTTCTTCCACCATTTAGGTTGTGTCAAAAATTCGTGTCACTACTCAATTAAGCTACCGTTGGTTTATTATAATTATTTTCTTTACAGGTATAATCGTTAATTATATACATTACAGCACAATCAACTATTTTAAACTTATATATAAATTGAGGACATAGCCCACAAAACAATTCCAAAACTCGAATAAAATCTTATCATTTTCATCAATTCTATTTAACTTATTAATTACGGGTATATTTCTAAGAATTAAATTTTTTAGTTGTCGATTAATATAATTTTCAATCGATATACTCAAAATAAAGTACGTCACGCAACTAATTCAACAAAGGAATTCAATTATCTTCATGAAAATTTCATTTGTTATTTGTTTATGTACATTTTCGGAAAAATAACGTCCGTTTTGTATGTACTGACCATGAACTCATATATAAAACCACATACCTACAATGATAATAAAAATTTGAACTTCTTGATCTTGAACTCTCGTACGTGTGTTCTATCAAACCTATATAACACATGTAATTGTGTTCAAAAATTAGAAACCAATAAATTCAAAAATCGTTATATTACCACAAATTTTGTTTAACAAAGGACGATTTTAATTTTATAATTAATATGTTCAATGTGTACCATATATGACATAAACATATAAATTTATGTATAATCATAAAGCATAAAATATTGATGGACTAGAAAATGCGACTGAACATGGCTATGATGAAGTGGAATGAGTCAAATTATTTTTTATGAACGTGGATGACCGCTTGCATAGAACGAATTAATTAAGTTAATTAGAATTATAAATTTCGACTTGGTCTTTATTTAAATAACGAATTTTTATATTTGACCTTTCTAAAACACCGAACTAAATAAAGAAAAGGAAACTTACTTTCTTATCAAACCGTATATAAGATTGTTAAAATATTGTTATTAGCACGACAGGAGCGATTCCATTAATTGATACGAAGACCAGCGGCACGCATGATTTGTGTTTTAAACATAAAATTTAGGGCATGAAAATTCAACGTCGTTTGAATTTGAAGGTGAAAATTGTAGGACTCTTTATAAAATACGATTGGTATATTCAAAAAAAATTCTTAAGAATTGAGTAATAAACTTTCCCATAAATCTATTATATTATGTTTAAAGTGTTAGATTCTTAGGTTTTAATATTGGCGTAGGTAGATAATTTGGAAATGATGAGATTGCATTTTCTAATATAATGCTAAACAAATTGTTGTAATTGGTTTGTTATGGTGCGAAATGAAATTAATATTAATGTATGTTGGGAAAACCTTCGCATCGAAATTCGTTATATTGAATAAAAACGGAAGCTAACTAATTTAATTACTTCCTTATATCGATATGTATTGGCACGTGGCAAAGAAGTTATAGCATTAGGAACAAACATGGGCTTAAAACTATTTTCCACAAATACATTCCTGCTTAAGTATATTTCAATTTCCCTTTTGATTCTCTACGTGTAGGTACTGCTTTAATACCGTAGCAGCAATATAGAATTTAATTTTTAGTTTCGAACTCTATTACTAAACAAATAGTTTTTCTTGTATACCGAATATTCACCCCTTTTGTAGATATGGAATAAAATAATACAATGGAAAATTATTCATCGCTTGAACGTTACTTTCAGTATTCCACCACCACTAAACACAAACACAAACAGTAATGTTTTCGTCTTTTCCAAGTTTTCCACTCCACATAGTCTATATACACATTTAAATATTGTGTTCTCTATCCTGTAAATATTATTGTATTAGCTATGTACATATACCTGATATTCTATGTCCAGTCACAATTTACAGCAACAACAAACTTCGGAAAATTTAACTTTCTTTGTAACATAACATGTAAAAAATAGTTAATGTTCAGTCGATAATAAGGACATTCGATGTTAACACGTATAACGTATGTGGCTCGCGATCTAAATTAGTCCAAAGTGAATATGACTGCTATCAGTGATGTGATAAAATGTTTTGTTTGTGATAATGTGCGGGAAATTTTCTCGTGCGGAAATTAAAAATTATTGTTGTGGTTTAAATAAAATTTTCTATAACAGTAATAAAAATCAATTGTCGGATTTAAATAGTTTTACCACAATGAATAATGGTGCTAGTGATGGTGTTGGTGGTGATGGTAGTAAAATTATAAATAAATCGGGTAAAAGGTTTTTCAACTATCCGCAATTTTGTTGTTTCAATTTTTTTCGTAAGAAATTTTTTACACCGAAAACTACTAATAACAATAACAATAGTTTAAATAATAATCATAACAGTAATTATATAAAAGAAAATAATGAGATAACCATTATCGGTCTTAATAATAATAATAATAACAATATCGAACATCTAAGTGATTATAATAATTTTGTGACAAATGGTAATGGTCATCTGAATGGATCTACTGAATATAAAGAAAGTAGTCTTACGCCATCAGAACCTGGTGAATGTGTTTTAGTAGAAAATAATGAAAACGAAGATAGTTTAATAGAGGATAATGACTTGCAGGGCAAAGAGCCGACCAGTCCCGATTCAGATGAAGTTGATGCAAAATCGACTAGTACAAAAGTGAATAGCCCCGAATTAAATCCCGTTCCAGTATTAGAAATACAAGAAGCTGATACATTCACCTTAGAGCCGGACGAAACCATCATAACAGATTTGGAAACAAATGAGACCATCATTACGGCAATGCCAATAACAGAGAACCACATCAATCCAGAAGATGTGATCACAACAATGGATGAAGCAGTTGAACAGAATGGAATCATAACTATGTCACCCGATGCGTACGTATAAACAACATTTTACCCACATTTTATATTAAAAAAGTATTCGTTTAGTATTTAGTTTTTAGTTCGTCGAATCAATAAAAATAAAACACTAACCTATATAATTTATTCAAAAGCATAAGAATGTGGAATAAGGAAAATATATAGGATGCATTTCGAAAATGCTCTATTTGATTGATAATTTATCGATGAACAGCATTAAAATTGTATATAAAGTAGAAATATTTTATGCCGTTGTGTTTCTAATACATAATTTAGTTTATGGTAATAACGTGGGAGTGATTAGAAATTTTTGTAAAATAATGTAATTAGATTGTTTTGTAAAATAAAGGCTCAACTTATCTTACAGATTATGGATAAGTTGGTATGGATTTGGTAGCCATGACTATAATAACTATTCAAAATCAACTCACATTTATTATGTCATTATCCTCGATTTTGGAGGACCAAATTACGCTATTCCGTGTTATTCCTACTTCGTTATCTTTTACCAAGGTATATTTCTTTTCACAGATCACCGTTCTCTTCAAGGTTATTGTGGCAGATTCATTCTATGTGCGTTCCTGTTATGTGATAAGGTCTAAAGCATTTTGATTACAAATATCTGATCGGTTCTTACAATCTTCTTCATGGGTTTAAGCGTTTCACTTATGTTGAGAGTTGATTAATAGTAAATGGTAGGCAATGGCCAGTTAGTTGGAATACGTATCGTGGCGTAGTTAGTTTATTGGTACTCTTGGTTTCTTGGTTATAATCATTCACGGTTGTAGATCTCGTTCAGTTGTTACAAAATAAAACGAAACACTAAAAATGTGGTTTTCAGGCAAAAGGCAACGATCAACTTCTCATATTCTCATATCGTATCTTTCTGCTTTTTACTTTTATTTTTGTTTTGTACAATGAAATAAAAATATGTACTTATGGAATAAAATTTTCTCAACCCTCCCTTCTTAAATCTAAACTTATTGCTAAAAATGAGTTGTTTAGATAGGAATGTTGGAGATGAGGGCTCACGTCGTGAACTGAAGTTGATGTTTGAGACTTGTATTAAACAAAATTATTTCTGTTTTGATGGACTCCTCTCTGTCACCTTTGTTAGTTGAAATTTTTATGAATTTTTTCGAACAAATGATTATATCAAACAACAATCCTTATTTTCGTCATATAATCTTTTGGTATAGATATGTTGATGTCTATGGAATGGAACTGATAAACTGTTAGACTCATTCGTTACTTGGTTAAAATCTCAATGCCCCACCATTAATTTTACGTTGGAAAAAGCAGAAAATATTTGTATTAATTTTCTAGATATAACAATAATCAGGATTAATTCTTCTTTAGATTTCAAAATTTATCGGAAACTCACGTATACAGACGTTCTTATCCAAGCATGTGAAGTTATCCCAGTTTTTCATCCCAGGATTTTTTTTTTTATTACATACAAACCTCTTTTATCCGGAATCTATTATCCGGAAAAACATCTATTATCCGGATAACGTTTTTTCGTATTCTTTCATTTTCTCTTTTATTTACCTTATTTTCCAATAATTTTTTGATTTATTTAAATTATTAAAAAAAATCTTTATCCGGAAAAATCTTTTATCCGGAATTGTTTGCCCCAGTTGTTCCGGATAAAAGAGGTTGCACTGTATTTATTACACGAAACTATTCTATTCCAACGCAGTTTTTCATTGTATACCTCTATAAAACGATTAAAATTATAAACACAACAACAAAATATCCCATCCCAGTTTTTTTCGATTATTTGTTGTTCATGTAAAACAAATAATTGGAAATAATGTATTGTGTTTTGGAAATAGTAATTCTGCATATTTTAAGTACGAAATAATAATACGCCATTATTATATGTTTAAAATACTAGGGTAACTTATAATGAGCGCCCCAATACCAGCAGTCTGTTAGTATTGGCACAATCTTCAGCTTTGATATGGCCCAAATAAATTTATATGAAAATAGTCTATAATTTCCAAAACCTTCCTGGGGCGAAAATGGCGATTAATGTTTTGAGATGGTACGTAATTAAATAACTGCTGACCAAGTGGCCAGCACCAGCCAAATTTGAGGAAACGGCCAAGTTCAAAAATCTCGGTTAAGTTAAATAAACATGTATATCTCTTACGGACCTTAGGATTGACACAATCTTCCACCTTCGATATGGCCCCATATAAATTTAAATGAAAATCGTCTATAACTTCCAAAACCTTCCTGGGCCGGAAATAGCGATTATTGTTTTGAAATGATGCGTAATTAAGTAACTGCTGACCAAGTGGCCAACACCAACCGTCTGTTGAAATTTGAGGAAATTGCCAATTTCCAAAATCTCAGGTTAAGTTCTCCAATGGCATATAAATTTTGTCTTGAATCATGAAATTGGAAATAATTAGTTGGCTCATTATTATGATTTTTTATCGAAACTTATAACAAATTTAAATACATAAACAGGTCGATGTTCGAAACAGGTAAATTGTGTGCACACTTACCTACGAGTGGCACTGTACCGCTCACCATTATTTGTTTTTTTTTTAATATTTACAATCTATTCTGGTATCGAAAAACTCACAACACTTGCGCCGTTTGCTTATCACGTTCTTCCTTAAAGAGTGGCTACGTCAAAGACGTACGGCTATAGATCCGATTAATCTAGAACTATCTGCGCATTGCATAGCGCCATGATAGTACCATAAAATGGCATGAAACAAAACCCTGAAATCTACATTCTGTCAAGGAATCATAGTTGCGTTCAATTTCATTCCGGATCGAAATAAGGCAAATTTACCTAAGTGTCCCAAAAAAACCCAAATTTGTTGCAAGCAATAAACGTTTCAAAATCAATAGGATTTTGCAACAAATCCCAATTAACAAATTTGTTCAACAAATTTCAAAAGATTGACATGTGGGTAGATTTTCTGGAATGCTTATGATATGGCCCCTTACTGGGACAAACAGAACTCTGTGCAACAAATTTGGGATTTCCATGCAACAAATTTGGGATGTTTTGGGACGCATTTCACCCGCATGCAAATTTCTATTTAATTTAACCTGACATTTTGGAGCTTGGCTATTTTCTCAAATTTCAACAGACGGCTGGTGCTGGCCACTTGGTCAGCAATTACTTAATTACGTACCATTTTAAAACATTTATCGCTATTCCTAGCCCAGGAAGGTTTTGAAAGTTACAGACGATTTTCATATAAATTTATATGGGGCCATATCGAAGCTGGAAGATTGTGCCAATCCTATCAGTTGCATGGCATTGGGAAGCTCATTATCAAGTTACCCTTAATATTTTAAACATATAATATGGCGTATTATTATATCGAACTTAAAATATGCAGAATTACTATTTCCAAAACACAATACATTATTTCCAATTATTTCTTTTACATGAACAACAAATAAACGAAAAAAACTGGGATGGGATATTTTGTTGTTGTGTTATAATTTTAATCGTTTTATAGAGGTGTAAAATGAAAAAATTGGGCTGGAATAGAATAGTTTGGTGTAAATAATAATAAATAAAAAAAATTTTGGGACAAAAAACTGGGATAATTTTACATGGTTCTGTTACCCCTAGTTCTTCAAACCATCCCCATAATATTAAAATGTCAACTTTCCACTCACCCATAGAAAGACTAATAAACGTCCCTTTGACAAATTCAAATTATAACATACAGCTTAATATAATTCTGCAAATTGCAACGAATAACGGATATGCAACTAGGACTATATTAAAGTTATTGAATAAAAAGCTAAAGCGTAAAACTCTAACGGGTAATAGTATATAGAAAAAACGAGCCAACGGATTAGCAGCATCGTGTCCAATTATACCAATATTAGTTTTGATTTTTATAATAATAACACAATAAAGAAAATGGTTTTTAACAATAAACCTAGATATGATCGCCTTTCCAAGTCTGGTGTTTATAGGATTAATTGCAATGATGTAGTTTCTCCTATATTGGACAGACTGGGTGCAATTTTGGAGTTACGAGCTAAAGAACATTTATCTGGTTGCAATCAATCAACTTTCCATAACCATTTAACTTTAGAAAATCATACAGCTGGCTTGAACAATTTAGACATGTTACATATACAACCCAAAGGCAGACGTTTAGATACCTTAGAATTTTACGAAAATCGAAAATTTTCGATTTTCCCGCCCTTTTCTATAATTTGACTAATACGTCGGGTAATTCGGTCGATGGTCACTTTAAGCAAGTTCTACTATATCATTTCATTTCACCTTCAAGAATCATTGAAATATTTCAAACGGTTATTTTGTAAATCGCGAGTACCTTTGTCAATCTTAATACGAGTGGACCTGTGAATAAATGTTCCAATTTATTTTTTGACTTTGAATTTTCGAAAAGAACCATATTTTCAATGTTAAATGTAATCGAATCGAGCTTAGCATAGTTTTCTTCTGACTTTAGCTGTTGTCTGAGAAGGTTTTCTCTATAACTCCTTATATGAAATGATGTCAATTGCGATAAATAATCATCAAAATCGTAGATTGGCGAGTTTGTTAAAATCGAGGTTGGTAATTGTGGTTTGAAACCATGTAACAAGTTCGAAAAGCAAACAATTCGTTGACGAGTGAGGAGCCGAATTATACGCAAACATTGCGTATGGAAGCCACCAATCCCAATTAGAAGGATCGCTATTCGTAAAATTTTTCAGATATTCAACTAATGTGCGGTGCGACCTCTCGAGTGCTCCATTCAACTGTTTTTATCTTTTTGATTTCTAGTATTTTGTACATTTGTTTAAACACTTCTCCTATTAAATTCACTCCTTGGCCCGTCAGAATTATTCCAGGGGTGCTAAATTTACAGATAAATTGTTCACATAATACCTTACCGATTGATTCTGCTTCTTGGTTTGGCACGGCCAGGGCTAATAAATATTTTGTCAAATCGTCCTAACATGTTAAAATATATTTACAGTTTTGATACGAGGTTGGGTGCACCACAATGTCTAGAAAGATTTTTTCAAACGGATAAGTCGATGTTGTAGTTAATGTGACTGGCATTTTAGTTGTACGGCCATGCTTATTTTTCTGACACGACTTGCAGTTTTTAATGTATTTATGTATTTTTTACCTTATTCAACATACCATCGAATTTTTAGTATTGCGAAATGCGTTTCAGCGTCCTACCAATTCCCTGATGAGTACCGATTGGGCTATCATGGAATTCGCGAATAATTCTGTTAATTTCTCTATTATCGTTTTTTTTTTTTTTTTTTTTTTTTTTTAAATCGTTAACAATCTGTATCGGTTGTTTTGATATATAGGCGCTTAGTGCATCAGCATTGTGATTAAACCATCCTGGTTTGTAAACCGCTTCGTACTCATACTCGTCCAAAAGGATTCGCCATCGAATAAGCCGGGAAGTCGGATTTCATAATTTGCATAACCACACGAGATGCTTATAATCTGTCACGATTTTAAACTTGACTCCATATAAATACGGCCGAAACATTTAACAGGGCATACGATCGAAAGCAATTCCTTTTCAATTTAATGGCAATATACTTGTTTTTCCTGTTCGGATTTCAAGAAGGTTTTTTTGGTAATTGATCCAACAATGAAACTTCGAAAAGAAATCTTTACCGATAATACCATTGAAATGGATATATCCTTAACAAGTTGGAAATTATGTTGAATGATTTCGGAACTTGGTTATAAAATTTTTGCTGGACAGGCTGCCAGAGTTCGGAATCCTACATTAGTAATTCCAGGTTGAGAAATACTAAGCTTAAGGAAGCAAATTGTTTCTGGAACCACTAGGTCCTTCTTCAAGACGCAAACATCTGCTCCTGTATCGACTAAAAACAACATGATTCGTTTTTTAAAATATTTAGTTTTAGCTGGATATACTTATTATTATTGGTATTTGTCGACAGAGAATTGGTTCTATAAAGTAGGAAATGTGTTTTGGGTTCAAGTATTGAGAACTTTGTTTCAGGAAATAGTAATGAATATAGACTTCTTACTTTTTTAAAATATATAGAAGGAAACAAATTTCAACAATGTATCTGAACACAATGCTTTTAGAAATATTCAACATAATTTTTGCTATCATTTATCAATAGTAAAATGAAATTTAGGTTATTGAGGAACACAAGAAATATTTGCATGAATTTAAAATTTAATTGACGAAATTTTTTAATCATGTATACAACAGAGCTCTTTAAATATCGAGAACTCGAAAAGTGAACATATTTTTTGTAATGGCTACCGAGTGGAATCTCGTTTTGACTAACCCGGAAAAAATTACTTCAGTTTATAGGAATTTCGTTGTAACGAGTTTTTAGGTTTTGTCTCCCGTTTGCTTTATCCAGAAGCACCCTTTCTTATCCCAAACTGGTTTTAATAAAATTTAGAAATTTCGATTTGACCAACCGTTGCTTTGTTGATCGTATCTTTTGAAACCGCTGGACCGCTTGGGTTTTTCTGTTTTATCTCAGTTCGTCAAGAACGTAAATTAAGAGTTGCTCGTCTGAAACCTGGACCAAAAGCCAAAGGTAGTTATTGAATAAGAGCAGTAATCAACGTTTGCTCGAGGCATGGCTTGCGATGTTTCTTCTGCGACATATTTTTATTATAAACCAAATGTTTTGTCAAGTGATTTATAGAGCAAATACAACTTTGCTTACATGGAATATACCGGCGGGAGGTTTTTCGTTAAATTAGAATTCATAAATCACTTTGTATGAAAAGTGTTAATTTTTTTTTTATTTAAATGTCTGGTAAGCCATCTACTCCTAGGGAGTGGAATACATCATTGTGGCTTATGTTTCTACTATGGTGAATTGATCCGTTTTGTTTTCGGCTTTTGAATGGATGTGGTACTGCTTTTGGTGGCAACAGTGGAAATAATTTCGATTCGTTGAGTGGAACTGCCTTTCCTTGTTAAGTAAGTTCACTCTAGGATTCCTCTTTGCGTTCATTGCGCCAGTATTTGTTTACCGTGGTGAGATTCTCATAGGTTCTGTTTAGATGAAAATGTTATAAAACTTCTAATACCAGCGGCCAATTTACGCTTAAACATTAAATCCAAGTGACCAATTGACCTTCATTAGCCGACTAGGTGAGGTCGTAACATTTTTTATACATTTAGAACCATAAATTGTTACGATCGATTAAATCAGCGTAAATTGGTCGCGAGTGGTGTGTATGAGTTTTAAAAAAATTTAGGTTACAATAACCGCGAAGTTTTGTGAAATTGTTGAGAGGCATCGAGAAAGGAATAATACTTTATTAATTTTAATTTTGGGACAAATTTCGAAGCGAAACAAAATGGAAAGCAATCGGGGAACATTGAAGAAATTCATTTATGTTTAATAAAAAAAAATTTACAAAATATTCCACAAAACAAATTTAAAAAATTATATTTTTAAAAACAAAAAACAAAATTCGGCCCATGACTCAATCGATCAGTAGCACTGCTGGAACAAAAACTTTACGTAACCCTTTAAAAAATTTGACTTTGTGGTCAGTGAATCGGATTTACATATGTCTTTTCGTGTGTAATGGGAAGAATGCGATTTATGTGTACGGCGGTTTGATTGTAACGGAGAACGAGGCAATATATCTGATCATTGAACACATACGCAGGGAGGCGCATAGGCAAGCAGGTGTATATCGCAGTAGACATCGTATCCAGGCGGTCCGCGTCGTGTAATATATTCATATTTGGTAAGGGGATTATAAGTTGGGGCTCAGAATGCCAAAAGTCAATGACTATAGCTGCATCAAATATCCGAAATTTTATCATTCAATTTGGATAGGCTGGACTCCTTATGGATGATCAAAGCGCGCTCCGACTCGTTAAAAATCCGGTTTTCAATAAGAGGGCCAAGCACATCGACGTGCGATATCATTTCATGAGGCATAAGAATGAAACTTTAAATTTAATGACATAATGACCAAAACGTTATCCAAAGTTATACACATCAATATGTTTGCAGATTGATGGACCTTGAAGAATCATTGTGATTTAAATAAGATTTTAAGTTTTTTTATTTTAGTATTGTAGTTTTTTTGGCAGACGTGACGATGACACATTGTATTTTTGAAAGTGTGCGAAGTGGTTTTAGATACTCAATTGTAAGAGTCTTGTTGTATTTTTAACAGTGAACCAGAAAAACGCTGAAATATCTGTTATCGTTAGAAGTAAATTTTGTTTTACACCAGCATTTACTTTTGTTCGTGCCACTACTTTGTAATGGTCTGAAGGTTTTGTTAATTTAAAGGGTTAAGGTTAATTCAGTATAGTAAACTTTAACAGAGGAATTTTCGTTGCAGATTGCTTCAGAAATTTCTCTTTTATAATTTTCGCTTGCCCTACGTTTTCCACATACGCAAATCGACTAATAAAACTGTCTCGAAAAATTGTCATTTCACCATAATTTATCTCCAGAACATAAAAAAGCTTCCTACATCACAAAATTAGATTTTTGCTTTATATTTAATTAAACCAAGAATTTTCAACACACGCATATAAATTCTAAGAACGTTTAGTGAGAAACAAACTATATAATTTTCCGTTCTAATCTAAATTATTCAAATTCACGCCATTCTACCAACAAATTTGATGGATATGTTCCGCATCTTGTCATAGGTACTTTAGCGTTTTATTTAGAAAAAAAATATTCTGGTCATTCGAAATAATTTTGCTTTTCAACATTCTCTACTAACCTGACCGATGCTAAGACATTGGCTTGTAAAATGGGTGAGGGGATGAGGATAAAACTACTTACTCTAGTTATTGTCTCTTACTGTATATAAACCGTTCGCGTATATAGAAATTTTTCGCCAGAACGCAACGGCTAACCAACGTTTGCCTTTATTTTTACAAAAGTTCATTTAAAAACCACGTACATTCGTTTTTATGTAGAATAAAATGTTAGTAACTGAAAAGAGTACACGGTAATAAACATATTGTCATTTACATAAATTAACCTAAACGTTAATTTATGACTTTCCTTTATGTTTAACGGTCATTACTATGAAATGAATGGAAACTAATTGGTCACTAAACCATTAAACAGCCATTCTTTATTGATAGTTAGCATGTATAGGTACTAGTCCAAAGGCGGTTATGTACATCACACACCCGAGAAATTTTATAGATTTTGCTGTCATAAACTCATAACTTACACGCGAGCCATCATAATCTGCACTAAAAAAATCAGAATGTTAATTGTTAACGTCATTTGTATAAATTATTTAAAAAATCGTTATTTACTTTAATGGAAAGTGTATGCAAATGCGAATTTTCATATGTGATAGGCGGTGTTATCGAAGTAGTCGGGCGGTTAAAAGCCCAGACCATAAAAACCTTTGCTTTTTCGGTCAAACCATCTTCTTCGTTCTTTTTTCTGTTTGAATAATTTTGTATGATCACAAAATTTATTTTTTTGGATGCCGTCCTTACTACAATTTCTTATAACAATATTCTCGGTATTAGATGTGGTTCAATATTTCCTGCGTAATTATCGAAAATCCTTTGATATTTTTCAGTACGAAAATAAATTTTGATATTCTCTAAAACAGATAGTAATTATAATTTGTTTCCTTTATTTCAGCAATAAATACTATCACCAAAATAACGAATCGCAAATAACCCCTCAACACAATCAATCGAATGAGAAAAGCAGCAATTTAACGAGCCCAGAAATTTTAAGTAAACCAAATAGTAACACGAATAGTAGAGGGTCATCATCAAGTAAAAGTATTTACAGTATAAACAACAAGAGCATCAGTAACGACCACTTATCAATACATAATGATAGTAATTCATCAGATGTAAGTACAGAGAATGATTCTGATAACTCGACACCGACGCGAGTAATTGGAACCAGTGATCCTGTAATAAACGTGCAAAAGGTTGAAAATTTAATTCAACAGAAATCTCCATCGTCCATATCACGGTCACATTCTGTGCTAGACTCGCACAATACGATTGACAAAAATTTTCAACATAGCAAACGTCCAAAAACTGCGAATATCGTAAATTTCGACGACATTCCAATTAAATCGAGAGCCATATCAATTGACAGTATTCCATTGAACGAAGATACCACATCGATTAAATCTGAGGCTGTATCCATTGAGAATATTCCATTTGATGAGATCCCAATTAAATCGAAAAGTTCATCACGTGAAAATGTTTCTAATAATTCCCGCTCATCTTCTATAATTCAGGATCCATTTCGGCGTATTGAAACACCAACTCCGCATGACATCGACGACATATCATCAAATTCGGTAGGGACCCGTTCCGATACGGATTACGAAGAAGACACAATAAATACAAAAAACAAAACAGAAATTTCAGAATCATTTACACCGAAATCGAATAGTACCGCTAAAAGTTTTAACAGTGCTGATATGAATTCCGATATAAACGACTTTAACGAAATGGCTGAAGAAGATTTTAGTAAACCAACTATTAAATCACCGCAACGTAAATTAAAACCAGTCATATTCCGTAGTAAAAAGGTGGCTCCAGCCAAGCAAGCCGCAGCCCAAAAAGCTAAACTCACGGAAGCATATACGGCATCATCGTTATCGCGACGTTTTGAACGTCCTCGAGACGCCCTTAATCAATGTATTGTCCAACTAGAGAGCCAAAATTGGGAAACTACAATGAACGGAATACATCTATTTCTGCGCCTAATGCGTCACCATCCCGATCATGTTGAACCTCAAATTCATGTTTTAGCCGCCCACTTAGCAAAGCATATAAAAAATTTGCGGTCACAGGTCGCACGCGCTGCTTGTCAAGCGGCTAATGAATTTTTCGCCACGTATCGTAAATATTTAGACCAAGAGACAGAAGATCTAGTAACAAATTTATTACATCGGACAGCTGATACAAATAAATTTTTACGGGCCGATGCGGGGCGTGCCCTCGACTCGATGGTTGATAATTTGCAGCCGTCCAAAATAATACAAATTGTATCGACGCGCGGTACAATGCATGCGAATGCTGTAGTCCGTACAAGTGCGGCCAAACTATTTAATCGTTTGGTCAGCAGATTAGGCTGTGATAAGATATTTGCAATGAATAAGGAATGTCGTGATAAATTAATATTGAATACAGCGCAATTGCTGCAGGAGGGCAGCTTGGAAACGCGAAATTACGCTAAAGATATTTTTAAGCAATTATCTGCTCACAATAGCTACAGTAAAGTATTATTTGATGTAATACCGCAACGGATTTATCGCAATATAGAAAAAACACTTAAAAATATTAAATAAATAAAAATAAATTTTGAATTAAATTATTAATTATTTATAATTATTATTATATAAATTAGTTTTCGTTAAGTTTTTATTTCTCTCTCAAGTAAATAAAAAAATAATAATATTTGTTATATTTGATATAAAAATATGTTAATACATTAATAAAACAAAATCTGTACAAATTTATCAACTTTTTTATTTATTAATTCTAAAAGGTCGGGTCGTAAAAGGAACTTTGTGATAATAACTTACGGTACGTTATGCTAAGTTAAAGTGGCTCTCCTAAATAATTGGCTTATAGCAAATTCTTTCGAAACAAAATTTTGATCTTAGATCAAAAAAATGACTGGCAATGCGATGTATTTCAATGACATTTTGATCAAATTTACACCCCAATTGTCGAAGTCGTCTCACTTCATGTGACGTGACTACAGTCGTGTCACGTCGCGCCAAAATTGGTATTGTTGAAGTCGTTTTAAACGACACGCATACTACAATAGAAATATCGGGCAGCACTAATAATTTCCTCAATTTTGACAAGCCATTTGATGTCAAAAATCAAAATATTCACGAATATTTTATTGCAAAAACCACGGAAATTGAAAATAGGTAACTAAAATCTAATTATTTAATTATTAAATTAATTTCCAGAAAGTATACAGTAATTTATGATGAAGGCAAAATATCCATGATATACATAATTTGTAATTTTCCATCGTAAATAAAAATTGAGAAGGGGTGGTTTTTAAATGATAAATTTATGTTATAAGTATATTTACGAAAGCAGTAAAATATTTGCAAAATAATTTGAATATAAATCAAAAAAAAAAATCGTAAATGTGTTTCATTAATGAAAGTCGCATAAAATATTCTTGTCACTTGAAAAAATTAGGTGACTGTTGTCGTATCATGTGACTAGAGTCGTAACAGGCGACTTCGATAATAGCAAAAATGAAGTGACGTGACTATAGTCGTCTAAAATGACGTGAGACGACTTCGATAATTGGGGTGTTATTGTATTGCCAATCATTTTTTTGATCTAAGATCAAAATTTTGTTTCGAAAGAATTTGTTATTAGACTTGGTTTCGCTCATAGCCTTTTACCAAGGTTTTTCAATATAGATTGAAACAATAAGCTTTCATTGAAGCGTAGAATAGCCCACTTTACGCCCTGGCGTAATGCAATTGATATAGCTTGATATGCGCTGAAATATTCAGGCAAACGATAACGAGTTGTTTTCACGGAACCATTTTTGAAAATATTAACATCGAAACAGAACTACTGTCCCTCCTAGTCCTCTCTGGTGATAATTCTCTACGCAAAATATGATGACTTTCAGGAACCTGGCACTCAAAATTACCACCCATCTTTTGTCGCAATGCATTTTAGATGGATAAAATACTATAGAGGGTTTCTTTACCCTTTCTAATACGCTATGTTCCAACTTATTTTGCTGTGCAAACTGTTATCCTGGAAACACCATTTAAGGTGGAGGTTCAGCTGTTACTTGTACGGACCACCTTAATCTTATTTGTATTGACGCACCCAGCTGTCTTTTAAATTTGATCTAACCAGGTTCACAGAACTCGTTCACATCCTGATTTTGTTAAAGGTCCATCTATATATTCAAAAAGTTATCATAAAGAATTCCTTTGTACTCAAGGGATTTCTCAATAGAGCCTACTCGTGCATTGAAGATAATTCGGACTAGCAGATAATATTAATGTAGCCTACATACTTTCGAAGTTTTCTATTTTCTATCTCAATAGATTCTCCAGGCGTTGGTTCTAGTGGAGGCTATTGACGAAGCAGCTACGATGACAACACCACATAAAGTGGATTTGCTGAGCGAAAAACTATCTTCGGTCGACTATCAAAAGTTTGCCAACACGATTTTACCACTCAGTATAAAGGCACCATTTCCTTCGTTGACGTAAGGCTAAAAAGAATCACAGTTTTCGCTTCTTAAGTTATAAGTGCCTGAAGATGGCAAAAGAAGTTGTTGATTTTTCCGAGAATGCGACACGAGTGAATTTGAAATACGAAAAGTTCGATATCGCAAATTGCACATCTAATAACTCAAAAGTACTGATGTTTGTGTAGGGACTCAACAAGCCGCATACAATCAGATGCTGGATAAACTGCTTGACAAGTTGGACAGCCGAAAAACGCAACACGAAGCAGCTGGAGCGGATGTTAAGGTAGCCACCAATCTGATCTGATATTGCGATACGTCATCAATGATGCGTCACAACTAAGCAGCTGATGGATCGTGCCGAAAGTGTGAGATAATTCATTTCCACAGTGAAGGCTCCTTTCGCAAGAAAGAATGTTTTGATTACAAGTAGGTCCAGTCACAAGATAGGTTACTGTGAGTAGGCTACATCGACGCCAGGTTTTCGTGGAGGTAGAAACTTCAATCCGACGCTTTAACCATGTCGACCCGAAAGTTTGTTGAGCCAAATTTAAATTGCAACTCGATTCCGAATCTGTCTGGATGATTATCACAAAAAGCAACTGCATTTATTACAAAATTTATGGAGCATGTTACGTAGCAAATGAAAGTTTGATCGTGCTCAGAAGTGATTAAATGGATGCACTGCGTTCTCATTGCGAGCATGTGCAATAAAAGTGAGCGAAAGGCAATCACAAAAATGGACAAAGAAATAAAGCAAAAAATTTCCGTCGCCTATCATTCATTCCTTGGGTTTGAGTAACAAAATGAAGGCATCTTTAATATTAAAGGCAGAAACAAAACCTATCTTTCTCAATAGAGACCCGATGCCTTTCACAGCAGTTTAAATGATCGAGAATACAATGCTCAAGAGAATACAATTATTGGAAGTAATAAGCCCGATATCCTTTCATTGATGATTTTATTGTTGAAGAAAGTGACGAGAAACATAACAATCTTTCGAGCGCATCCGTGAGCATGGTTTTCGGCTTAAGCCGAATGAGTTCGAATTATGCAAACGGCTTACGACCAAACCCCAGAAAATCGAGGTGTTAAGACTAATTCCCGCACCAAGAGACGTCTAACAATTGCAGGCATTACTATAGAAGTAGATGCATGGTACAGCAAATTTGGAAAATACCCGAAAGACCTTCGCGGGCCATTGGACGAACTGTTGTGCAACGACATAAAATTTGAGGAGCAACCACTAAAAAGTTTTTGAGAAGCTTAAAAAAGTGCTTAGTCGAACTTGTCGTTAACCCTCTATGACCCGAAGAAACAAATTATCGTGGCGGCGGACGCATCGAGCATTGACGCACGAACTACTCGACCGAAAAAAGCGGCCGATCATACACAACGCATCGTATAATTTCTGAAAGGTTTCCAGCGCTATATATATACGAAACGATAACCGTTTGAAACTATTTATAATATTCAAATGGTAAACTAAAGGAACAAAGCTTCTTAGATTCATCTTCCAACTCTACTTGATAAAATCAATCTTTAAAATCTAATACTGTAAACCAATTTGCAACAGTTAATTTTGTCGTCACTTCCTCTAAACTTGGTATCTCATAGTAGTCGCTTGAGTATCGCTTGATTTAAATACATATTTTTGATCTAAGCAAATCCTCATTGAGCCTCTAGCTTCAGTTCAAAAAATTCTAGCTCCAGTTTTATTGGAGTGGGTTACTAATGGATAAGTCTACGGCGGTATCAGAGAAACGGATCAGCGAAAGAACTTAAGCTCGCTGTACGGGTTGCGAATACAAATTCTCAGATTATCATCGCTGACTTTTTACACCTAAAGTTGAATAAATTTCAACTCGGAAGGAGAAATTTGAAAGGGATAATTATGATTTTTTTACTTTTCAGTTATTGATTGAACGTTTGCGGAAAAAATCGCGAATTTTTACTGCAACCGGTGCAGGGAGCTTTAACAACGTTGGTAATCATCACTGCAGACATGTTTAGATGGGCATTCTAAGGAATACCGGAATAATTAATACAGTGGCAAATGCACTCAACAAGAAGATTATCGAACAATGATGAACAGCTAGATAAGCGAGACGAGCAAATTGTACCATATTTCCATGATCCAGTATACGGATTTTGTCTCAAAATGTGTGAATGAAATGAGTGTAACCGGAATGATGTAGCAGTAGCATTTGTGTTTGTGTTAGTTTCGTGCGTATGAGCTATGCTACACACAATTTTGGTTTTTGGATTCAAACTATTGCGCAATAGATTTTAATTTTTAATGTTAAACCCTTATTTTAAATTAAATCATTAAATTTTTTTGTCTTGTTTTATTCTTTTCTCTCGAAAATAAAATTTAAACAAAAATCTACATCTCAAAAATGTCCTTAAATTTTTTTATTTTCATTTCAATTTTTTTCATTTCGGATTCACGGTCAAAATTTTTACGTCGCAGCTGCGTAATAAAATTTTTGTCCGTGAATCCGAAATGAAAAAAATTGAAATGAAAATAAAAAAATTTACGGACATTTTTGAGATGTAGATTTTTGTTTAAATTTTATTTTCGAGAGAAAACAAGACAAAAAAATTTAATGATTTAATTTAAAATAAGGGTTTAACATTAAAAATTAAAATCTATTGCGCAATAGTTTGAATCCAGAAAACCAAATTATACGTGAAGTTCTTTCGGAAAAAAATATTTGATGTAAATCAAAAATATTTGATTGAAATCAATTTTTTACGTTCTTTGGAACACAAAAATGACAGATAGATTTGATTTAAATCAAATTGTAATTTTTTGAAGGATTTGATATTTTTTCGATTTGATCGACACTACCACCACCAAATATATTAGTGCGCAATTTTTATAATTTACTATTTAATTATTTTTTTTGTTGTGTCCAAATGTGTTTTGTGTAGATTAATATATTATACAAATTAAATAATAATATTTAGTATTAATTGTTACATATAAACTTGTTTATGCCATAATTTTTTTTTTCAAGAAACACGTTGCCTGTGTTGCACAAGTGCGTTTAAACAAAATATGCATAAGAAAACCAAAAACAAAAGATGATCGTTTACGCGCTATTAACCTACACACCGCCAACAAGAACAACAACAAAAAAATTTACGTTCTTTGGCAACTGGAAAAATTTGATTTATTTTTTTTTCCGAAAGAATTTCACAATAGTGTAGCATGGCTGTATGATTATTTTACTGCATATGCAAGCCACGTGTCATTCTTTTTTTGTTTAATTATATTAACCCTTTGAGTGCCAAATAATTTCGGCTAGTGTATTAAGGCGCACGATCGCGTTTTTTGACACTCAAAGTGTTAACCATTGTAAACGCCATATTTTTGTATTGTTTATGTATTTTAGATTTTTTTATAGTTAACATTTTATTTTTAACATTTATGAAATTTAAAATAAATTTATTTATTAAATTGTATTAAAACAAATAAAATTAATTTATGATAAAAAAAACATTAAATATAAAATAGATTAGCATGTTAAATAATGACACTCCACAGCTCGAGAGAAAACGTATTGTGCTGAGAAAAGGAAATAAGAACCACACCATAAGAACTAAACCGAGTCGCCCGCATCGCGTTATTTTGATACTGTTCATCATACAAATGACACAAATACGAACAAAAGAAAAATCCAAATACAAAGACATAATTGTGTATTATACACAGTACTTATACGTATTCGTTTTTTTTTGCTTTACTCATTTTAAATGAGTAACTCACGAGACAAAATCGATATACAGGTTGCAGTTAGGTTGAGTTGAAATTATGTGTTCGTTAATTCCAAAATGGCGTTGATCGTTTCCATGGAATAGAGGCTGAGTGGCAATTATAAAACCCGCTAAGTAAATTTAATTTTATTCGTGCGATACAATCTCTGTCGAAACTCGATTATCCGGGGCGCTCGGGACCGGAGGCTTCTCGGATAACCCCGGTTGATCGAATTTTTCATTTATATAAAGTAAAACATAACAATAGATGATGAATAATAATAATAATTTGGTCGTGCGATAACCAACCCTTTTGCTTTCCTGTGAATTCCATGCCGACATTGCAAAATTATGAAACTATTCCCGAAATTTGGGGGAAACAATCCCGGTTAATCAATTGAAATTCCGGATAAACAAGTGATTCAAAAAAAAATGTGCATAAAAAAAATCACGGATAATAGAGGATTATGGTTAATAGGATCCCGGATAATCGAGTTTGTTATTGATGGAAAATTATTTTTAAACACTTTTTTATTTTATGAATGAAAATTTTTCATTGTCGTCTTGAATTTCAACTCTACTCAATCCCATTAGTTTCGTCGAGTTCAAAATTCCTTAACAAAAACTCAACTCTACTCTGCTTAGATGAACGCTTAATTCAACTCAAGCCACTTCCAACGCTGCAACAAGATATTGTATCAGCTACAGCTGTGAAATTGTGAAATAAAATTAATAAAGTTTGTAAAATTGTGAAATTGTTTCATTTGTAAAAATCTTTAACAAATCCATTCGAGTGCCCGAAATTCGTCTTATGTTCCCCAGACTGGCATATACGAGTATAAATACTAGGTAATTTATGACGTATGAGTATTTGTTCAACGTAGATTGTGAAAATTAGCGAGCGTCCTACGTTTGGTATCAAGCGTATTGCATTGGTAAAAGTGGATTTGGATTTAGTTTTGGATTTATAATTATCCAAATCAACAGCTATTTTAAGATTTACCGTGCGATTCTGACGTATAGTCACAGAGCTCTTAACTACAATATTTTACATAACTAAGAGGTTTCTCTTACTTAAGACTTTTTTGCGATTCTGCACGTACTGATCAATTAAAAGGTTCTCTTAAAAACCTCTTTGCTTAATACCTACCAAATAGATGGTCTTTAACATCATAAATGATACAATTTTTATTATGTTGCATGAAAACTAATAAAAATGACGATTGTGTAAATAAATAATTAATTAAATTATATTTTACAATACACAAACTGGATTTTAGATATATTATTTTTATAAAAAAAAATATTCCGACATTAGCATTTCGGGCGGATGTAAATATTTTGTTGTTGTTTATTTTCTTTTCCCATACAATTAATTTTTTGCCTATTTCTCTAATTTATTACAAAAATATTAATATTTAAACATTATTTTTCACAAAAATATGTCGTATTTTATCGTTTATTTAACAATAAAAATACAATTTCAATGGCTCGCATTAATAAAAATCACAATTGACAGGTCTCCAAAAATATTTGGAGAGTTTTTAATAGAAATTTTAAGACTAATACCTGTGCTAATACTAACAGAATACCAATTAAGAGATTCTCTTACAAAAATCTATTAACGAGAAACCTCTTTACTGTTAGCCTCTTAATAGTCTTAACATCAGAATCGCACGGTTAGTTTTTGACTTCAAAGTTTGTAAGTAAAAATGTTTTTCCTACATAGCTTGCGTAGCTATTACGTAGTTTCATTAATATTTTAATTTTATTTTATAAACATAATAATATTTATGTCGATTTTGTAGTTTGAAATATCACTTTTAATATTAGTAGATGGATTGGATTGGATTTACGTAAATCCAAAATCATTTTGGATTTAGATGAATCCATTTGGGTTAAGTTTTAATGCGATTCAAAAATAAGGTGCTTTTAATAAAGTGCAAAATAATTTAAATCAAAGAACCCATTATTATGAAACAAAGAATTTCAAACAAATTGCTCGTCACTAGTATAATTTTTTACATAGTTAATTCTAGTTTTATGCCAATATTTAATTAAACATAAATTATTTTAAATACACTTTTCTATAAATCCTTGTAAAAAAATTTAAAGTAAAATGGTGGTACACACAATTACCAAGGGGTTTGAAGCGCGGTCTATGAGCATGATATTGTTCAATGTTGAACTAACTGCAGGATTTAGTTTGGTGTGGTTCGGCCTCTTTTATGTTTTGCATAAGCATGTGTTAAAAACAAAATCATCAGATTATGCACGACGAGTTTTAAGTATTGTGCATTGGGTAGTTACATTCTTCTTAACAGCGGCACTTTATTGTGAACATTTAAAATTAACTTCAAGTAAGTTAACATACCTAATAGTAATAATAATAATAATAAGTCTTTGAAACATTGATTATTGGTTACTTGCAAAAATTTCATTTTCAGAGAGCGCCGAATTTAAATTTGAAGATGTGGCGATAATAAACGCACTGGTGTACTTAGTATTTGATCTGGTTTGGAACATTTACTATAAAACGGAGACCCCACTCTTGATGTTCAATCATGGTGTTTTAATAACAACAATGGCACTTTACATATTTCGTGATACAATGCGCATGGCATTTATTGTGGGTTACTGTTTAATAATGTGTACCGAACCGCTTTTACATATACGATATTTCTTAAAACAACATAACAAGAACGCTAAAATAGTGGAATATATTTTTATTGGTGTATTTATAATCATTCGTGTCGGTGTACTAACTCTAGCGAATTATAAATTCATTGCGGCAGACCATGTGGACAATATGGATAAGGCCCTCTTGTTGGCCAATTATACCACTGGGCTTATTTTCTGCATCCACATTATTGGTTATCTACAAAGGAAACACGAAGGTAAAGAAGCAGTTGGCCACATTTTGCGAGGGGTTGGTGCGCCCGAACATCCTACAGCAGTGGGAACGGCATCAACCGGAGGAACGCCTCCCCCAGTTACACCAGCGGCAACACAATCAACGCCACCGCCGGCAGCAAGTTAATACTAAAAAAGAACTTTACAATTATAGCATGCCAAGCATATCCAACGATTTAATTAAAAACAAATTTTTGAAAATTAGTCTTCAGTTAAAATTTATGGTTCAAACAAATAAAAAAAAATTTTAGTAAAATTTCAAAAAAAAAGATATTTATAAAATATGGCACAGGAAGTAAGTGACTGGCAACTAACGGACAACGACCACATCATTTATCGGATTGGGCTAGTTGCAATTAGTACCGTTGCTTGGGCTGGTTTATATACTGTTTTCCGAAAAATATTCTCTGCGCACGAAGCAGAATTTTCATTGCGTATTTTGTCTGCTTTGCATTCCATTGCCGATTTAGTTTGTGTTACATTGTTATACACACAATTTAAAAACGATGTGGGTGCCCGCTACAGATATGAGAAATTTTTCTTAGCGAACGCCATGGGATATATTGTATTGGATTTTATGTTTTGCTTGCAACACGAAATGGAATCATTAATCCAATTACTAAATCACGTTATACTATCGGGCACATTTGGTACATATCTGTTTAGAGCAAAACTTCGTTTAATCATAGCCACTGGATATGGAGTTCTTGAATCAACCGATCCAATTTTACAATTAAGATGGTTTTTAAAACGTAGTAACAAACCGTATGTGTTCGTTGAATATCTGTTCATATTAGCGTTCGTTATAACACGTTTGGGTGTATTTTCCTATTATGGATTCCATACATTGACAAGTGATGAAGCTGAAAACGTCGATAAAACGCTGATGGTGCTTAACTATGTAATGGGGCTCATATTTGTTATAAATATTTTACGATACCTGATTAGAAGGTATCATGAAAAAGGTGAAGAACACAAAAAAAGGGGATCATTAAGACAAACGTGAATAAAAATAGTTTCGACAAATTTTGTATCTGGACAAACAATTTGACAATAAAGAATCCATCAGGAGATTGTAGCCTATTATTTACCCCAAATCGAAGTGCTACCGTTATCCGACTTTCTAAAAATCCCTTGTCATTTATAACGATCTTGATTAATCTGGGGGTCTATTATGAAATTTTCAAAGCGCGTATTTTTTTCGACAACGCCGACAGTCGACAACGTCGAAAATCGCTTTTATGATTTTTTTTTCGACGATGTCAAGAAAATACACCAAATGAGCCATTCCACACGGGTTGTCAAAGAAGCAGCTTCATATTCGTTCCTTTCCCCGTTTACCTATGATACCGGAATTTAATTGCAACTCATTTTTCAACAAAAAAAAATTCTGTGACGCAGCTTTAACAAAAATAGAAATGAAATAAAAAAATTGTAAGGCCATTTTTGATATGTGAATTTTAGTTTAAATTTTATTTTTGAGAGAGCAAACAATACAAAAAATTTGGTGTTTAAATATAAAATAAGGTTTTAAATTGGCAATGAAAAATCTATTACGACTTATTTTGAACCGTGAAGCATTTTGACAACCCGTGTGGAACGGCTGAATATCTATTTTTATTAATTTATTTATTTACAATAATTATAATCCAAAGGATAAAAATCCCTAATGATTATTACAATATAATGGAGCTTAAAATTGCACAATAAAAATAAATTAGTCGATTGCATAAAATCTCAAAATTTACATTTTTATATCTATTATAAAATTACGGAAATCTAACACGACGAAGATTGTCACTTCAAGCATAGAAATTTTAAAGTTATGTTTCAATTTATTTTTTTGACAAGCTTTAGTCATTGCGAAATAAAAAACACAGAAATCGTTAAAGCTCGCAATGATAAAATTAATTGATTGGCGTACTGGGAACGAAGAAAATCCGGTATCAATCATAGAATTAGATTATATAATGAATGTAAGCAGCTGTCAAGTGAGTCAAATTCGGAGGGTAAAAGAGAAAGCATATAAATCAACGGACCGTATTTAGAATTTGTGCGATCGAAATTAAAAACTACACAAATTCAAAATTATTTTAATTCCAATATAGTACGCATTGGTTGTTTTTATTTTCGGTAAAAAATTATACTTATAGTATTCCAAAATAAAAAATAATTATGAAAAGAAAAGCACGTAGTAATATGTACCTAGTAAGCACGTAGTAATAAGAAAAATGCGACACTGTAATATAACATATGTTTACAAAAAAAAACTCCCAACAACAACAACCAAAATTCGTTTCTTAGATTTTTCTGATTTATAACTTAAATTAAGGGTAATTTTATCACAAATCACTTTCTTCTTAACATAATTTACATTTTATTTCATAAAAACACTTGGTAAACTTACCGATCTTTCTGAAATTTTTTAGGTGCATTTTGGTAACTTTTCACATAACACTTTATTTTATTAAAACTTTTCAATTGTTATTACTAAATGATGCACTACTACACTATTCACTAACCATTTAACTAACATATTTTAATGATTTTAATTAATAATTTCAAGATTTTATAGAGCGCAAAATTAAGTTGTCATTTCTTACGAAAACAAAATCGAGTACTTTTTCGGTGCTGATTTTCCTCGTTTCTTACCCTTCAAACAATAAGGTGTTAAATTTACGCACCATAAACGGAGGGATTTGTTCATATGATTCTTCGTAAACGTAACATTTTGGTGTTACAAAAACGAATCATTAATGTTGTTCTTGACCCATGATAATTAGACTTTTTTGCGAAGAGTTGTTAATGTATGGTTTTTCGTTTTAATGTTCATTTTCGTACCACTTTCAAGCAACATTTAAGGAATATACAAAATGTTCCGTCAACGCAACATATTTTACTTGTAATTATGATCGATAGTAAAACCATTAAATATAAATGCAAAATTAATATAGTTTAATAATTCATCACAAAATTAGAGTTTTATTATTTCATATTGCAGTCATAATAAAATGAAAAAGAGAATTAGTTTTCAAAAAATCAAGTTTGAATTTATTATTTTTTGAAGTTATATTTTGTAAAAGCTTACACTATTTTAAATTTAAGACAAAAGTTTTTCAAAACTAAATATTAAAATTTCACTCAATAATTTATGATTAAATTTCACTATTTAATAAGTTATTTTGAACACCTAGGTACTATTCAACTTTCTCACTTAATTTAAAATGGCGTGCATCTTGTACCGTATGTACATACGAAATCAGTTACTACTTATATATTAAGAATTCAATCCGGATTGAACCCGGATTAAAATTTCAATATATCCCTTTTGTGATTTACTAACACAATTGTGCGAGTACGGCAAAAGTACCATGTCAAAAATTTATTTTTGTATGTGTTTTGAACCAACTTACACATTTGCGCATTCCTTTCAAACTTATTTCGTCCGAATAAAAACACTATAACTATACATACAATTGTGTTGGTTGTATTTCAAATCAAGCGTAATTTTTTATTAAAAACGCCATTACATACTATGATTTTTGACTCACACATTTGTGTGGTTTGGACTTTAACTAAGCCATTTTTTATTTTTTTGGTTGAAAAAGGGGTATACGGGATCGAGTCATCTTCGCGTTTACTCGATTCGATCCACCAAATTTGTCGAATCGAGTTAACTCAATCCTTATAAACGCCAATATATACGGAATCGAGTCGAAAAACAACAACAACAAAATATTAATAATAAAACAACGCCATTTTTATTTCGTTTACGAATATTTGCGTATATATATAAAAAATTTTAAATATTTTTATTTTTGTTTTAATTTAAATAAATATAGAAATATTTATCTCAACTCCGTTTCGATTCGATCCCAACATAATCCGCCAATATATACGCTAGAAAAGATAATTCAGTTTCAATCCAAAGTTAACTCTAAGTTAATTCGATCCGGATTGAATCCCTAATATATACGTAGTAAGTATATATGTATGTACAATATAAATATTGGTAAAGATGCGTAGGTGACAAAAAAGTACTTTTTTAGTACATTAATATTACGTTCAAATGAAGTTCGTTTTTTTGTTTGAAGGGTTACTTCTTTGCCTACAAACTAATTTTGGAGTAGGGATATTCCGGTAAACGTTTTCAACAAAAGTGTTGTAGCGCACAGCGCTGCGCTGATCGGTGTAACAATACGATCACTGATCGTATTGTTACACACCAACACATATAAAACTATTTACGGTTACTTTTCTTATTTTTTTGAAAATGACAAAAAAAATGTTTTGGTGCTTAAAATAAATAAAATTAAAAAAGCATTACTTCTAAAATACCGTTATTCTATCGAAAACGCATCGAAACGAAAAAAGTGATAGTTCATGTCGGCAATGTACTTTGGTTTTAATACTTTTAAATGATGAAACTTTATCATTTATCGCGATTCGAAAATGATACAACATACCGCCATTCGAGTTTTTTCGAATTTCGATTCGAAGTGATGGTACAACATACCGCCCCTGCATTATCTTCTGCTCAAAATTTTAAAATGCTTTAGCCATGATGGTGTTGGTGTAATTGTCTCAACAATACAGCTAAGGTAAAAGAATGAGTCGAAATTTTTTCATACAAAAATAGCGTGTCTATTCTGCGACCTTGTTCTAAGTTGTCTTATGGCAGCATAAATATTCAAACGCGAAAGTATAAATCCACAATCAATCCTTGCTTCCAAAACATCAGCCACAAATAAAGCCTCAAGAAAACGTCTGATTGACAAAGGCTCTAAATTTAAAACGAACCCTCGTATTGTAACTAGGTATATTAAGATTATCCAAATAAGTCAGCCGTATGTTAAAGAGATTAAATTTAAAAAAGATGGGCCGAGTAGATTTTCTTTGATTTTTTTCTATTCGTTGAATATGTACATTATAATGAGCCCACACGACTATTACCATAGAAAAATAAGTTTACCAAACTTATTTTACTACTTTTACTACTAATTTAAAACCTGTAATTCGCTACTTCTCCTCTAAAAATGTATAGGCTTATGACTAGGCTTCGGATTTTTATGTAAATACATCTTTTTTTCGGATTAAGATAAAGTAAAATAATTATCAGAGTTTTGCGAATCGCAAATATTCGGAAACATTTAGCTATATTTGTTACCACATATTTTTACATTTTTCTGAATAAAAACATATTTTTAAATATTTTCCAATTTAAGTAAATATTTTATCCATAAATACATATTGTACTAAATATTTTAGCAATTACTTATGCAGGTCACAGGAAATCATTGACAGTTTTACAAGCGAAATACAGCGCATGCTTTACTATTATTACTAGATGCCACTAAAACCCCTTAGAAGTAAAACATTTAACTGCGAATCAGACATCTCTATGGTATATTTTATTATTTCCTCTATTGCAAGGAAAATGTCACCATAAAAATTTGTATCGATGAACCAAAAATCTCTTGTAGAACTGGAAAAAACAAGCGAATGGATTTTCAGCCATTTTTTTCAAGAAACACTGGCTAGCTCAAGTTATTCGAAATTCAGCGAGGAGCTGTGTATGGCGAAAGTAGCTGCCGATATTCAACTACATTATACTGGATGAAGCTACGTTAAAACAAACATAAAGCGCTTTTCGACAAAAGAATTATCGAAATAAAAATAGCAACACAGAATAATTTTGTGTTGGTTTCAATCGATGAAACTACTGACAGTACTGGACGTTATGTTACCAATGTGATAGTTAAAATATTAAATGTCGACGAAAATATAGACAAGCAAAAATTCTTATTGAATATAGCGGCCCCCAACAAAACCAACCATTCAACAATTGCACGTTTATTCAACGACTCTATGAAATTATTAGGAGAAAGCTTCCAGCGGGAAAAAATGTTTCAATTTCAAAAAGCCGCACAATCATTCAAGTAGTTTACCCCAAAATTTTGCATGGGACCTGTGTATTTCATGGATTACAAAGAGTTTGCGAAACACTTAGATCAAATTTTAGCGGTTTCGATGGTTAAAAATATTTTTTCGAAATCACCATATAACGAGAATTTTGAAAAAGTAAAAGAAATTATCTTCGAACTAAACGACGACGAATCTGTGTACATTAAAACTGCTTAGACAAATGATTTGGCTTATATAACTAGCAATTATAGAAATCTAACTACGATAAGAAAAAGACTCGAGTCATAAAATAAAGGTTTAGTAGAACAAATGGTCTTGTTTGTGGAAGCTAACAGGGAAGTTGAAGCAATTAGTGGAGCTGTCGGTGAACTTATTGAAAATTAAATTAAAAAATGACGTGTCAAAAAGTAATGGTTTCAATATTTTAAAAAACATTAAAACTACTTTTGAAGATCCTGGAATGTCGAATGAAATTAAACAATTCACGGTATCGGAAATATCAGCTTTTAAATATGCCTCATTCACATCACTTGACGTAGAAAGATCGATTTCCATGTGCAAAAATATTTTACGTTCTAACCGGGGAAAGTTTTGGTTGAAAATTTGAAAATGTACTTTATATGTTACAATTTATTTTGAAATTGTGAATTTTCTTGTGATATACAGGTGATTTTTTAAGTAATTTTAAAATACACACCTAAATGAAGAAAATTATTTTCTGTTATTTTGATTTTATGATTTTGTAAAACATTATTTATACTGTTACGTTTATGTAACATACGTATTTACTGAAATAAATATCTTACTAGAGTGTGCATGTTGTTTGTTTTTCTAAATATTTTTTATTTTTGACCACATATTTTGTCATTTTACTTCCATATTTCTTCTTTTTAAGCACATATTTTAAGTACATATTTTTGGTTTTTTAGTGCATAAAAATCCTAAGCCTACTTATGACAAACCGCAGTATTTCCTTATTTTTCTATGCTATTACTATACCATATTCTAAATTTGACCGAACCATTGATGAATACATATAAGATTTGAAGTCCTCTTTTCTTTAAAATCTAGAGGGACGCTGCATAAAGCCGAACAAAGATGACCATTTTGATATTATTTTATCAATATGCGGAACAACACTCCGTGTGGGTGTGGGGTCAAACATTATGATCCAAAAAATAGAAGCATTACGTACATAATTAAAAGCCACAACAATCGTTGTATTGGCATATGATTTATTTGAGAAAAAAATAAAAAATGAATGTATTTGGGCAAAAAATTCAATAAAATAACATATAAACGGCAATATTATCTACGCTTGTTATTCCGATTATCTCGCCAATCGCGACCCTCTCGGTTATATCGATCTCGATCATTATCGCGATTACGATCATGACGATTGTGGTGTGCCGTTTTATTATACGGTTCATTATTATTTGAGCCTGAATGCGACCTGTCGTTCTTCATTTTGAAATTATCACTGTTACCACTTCTTGCGCTTGAACTGTTACTTTGCTGCGGCTGTGGCATTCCAAAGCTATTTGAAAGACCACTCAATAAATTCGCCCCCATTGCTAATAACATCATGGGATCAAACGGATTTCCAATTACTCTAGACAATGGATTAACATTCATTGTAGGTTCCATGTTCGATACACAATTGATTGGAACAGAGTTAACACTACCCAACTGTCTCAAAGCGTCATTTGAATACTGTAACATGTTTGCATTGCGTTCCATCTTTTGTGCTGATACGTGTTCTTCAGGCCTTTCATTATTACTCTTTGCTTTGCCGGATGGTTTTAACGATAGTCTGCGGTTGAACAATGCAGTCTCAGCAAAAATCTCGATTGCATATGGAACCGAAATTGGGTGGTAATATGTGATGAACCCAAAATTTCTATGACCGCCTGTTTTCGATTTTGGTATAAAAACCTTTTGTATCGGTCCACCCTAAATTATAAGTATCCAGATAAGTTACTAAATAATAAAATATTTGAAAATAAGTGCTTACTTGCAAAAATAGCTCATATAGGAGATCTTCCGTAACGCTATGATGCAAATTACCACAGAAAAGAGTTCGTGATTTATCATAGTCTCCCGAATCAAAATCTCCCATATTCCAGATTTAATTTAAGATTTATTGTAAACGAAAACTAGAAAATATTAAAACTTTTCTTGTTTGTAATTTTTTTACATTCTTTGACAGATTACCCTATAAACAGTACCTGTAGTAAGTACCCAAGCATGTTACTTGTAATTAGCAGCGCCACACGAACATCGATGAGCTAGATGTTGGCGTTTAAGGCGCCTTATCTTGCGTTCGTTCGTTCATCCAATTAATTTTTTTGAACAATCGTCTCTTGTGAAAAAATGCAGAAGCAAAACACCATTATTTTGAAGCAATATGATTGTTCGAAAAGAATTGTTTGAAAGAAAGAACGAAAGCATCTATAAAGGCGCCTTTAGCCAGGCCCACTAAACAAAGCGATTCCTTTACAATACGAGAACGTTCTAACACATTCAAGCCGTATACATACGTCGGATGGAAATCCGGGATTTTTACATCCGAGATTTTTTTTTTCAATTTTTTTCAACTCTTTTGTATGAAAAGAGGCGTGGCTGTTGTATAATTAACGTGATGTAATTGGTTAAAACGATGGGATAGAAAAATCCCTGATTTTTGTCCGACGTATGTATACGGCTTCATACCAAATATTGTTCGAGAGACGATTTTACATCATATTAACCTTTTTCCGGCCTGTCATCACAGTTGTGTGAGTGACGAAAGTTCATAAAATATAAGAAAATATAAGAAAAGTAGGATTGTATGGGGCTGGGGAACATAAGTCATTTTCATTAAATGTATGCAGCAAAATTATTAGATTGTAAATTAAATTTTAAAAATTTTTTACTGTCACAGAAATTATTTATACATTTAGTTTATATTAAGTTATTGTAACTGATTCGATGTAATTCAAAATCGGCAAATACGCATTGAAATTGTTTTATTTCATTAATTAAATAAGAATTTGAACGTTTTCAGAGTTACAAAATCGGGTTTATGTCTGTCATCATAATTATAAAATCGCGATTTTATTTGTTTGACATATCTGTCAATCAGTTTTTGTTTCTGTCCACGGTATAACTTTTGATTGAAACCGAGTTATCTTGAGTTGAGATAAACGTCAAACAATTATTCTAAATACATGTTCTTAAATTTATTTAAATTCATTCATAAATTATTTTATTATTCAAAGGATCTAAGAGGCAGTTAGATAAATTACACCAATGCATAAATAGTAAACAACCCACTATTAAATTCACGCTAAAACCAGAAAACGACAATAAAATTAATTGCTTAGAACTTACCATACACTTACTAATAAACACATCTTTAAAATATATAGAAACCCTACCGAAACAAACCACACAATACACAGTTGGCGTGTTCAGTCCGTCCAAAATGATAAAAATTATCATGATATTTTTTGTGACCCTAACTTCACTCCGTATAATTTTATGTCAAACTCGAGTGAACAACCAAATCGAAAAAATAATTATAAATGGATTCTGTACGTCACAACATTGTTGACGCTGTCATAACAAATTTGCTATTTACTAATTCCTAAGTGTCTTTCACAATAGTTTAATACTTCTTAACAACTTACTACAGTCAATGATACAAACCCGGGCAGTACATAGTAATTCACGTTAACAGAGATTTGCAGATAATTAATTGTGTTAAAAACTTTCGTAAGTCCTTTTTTGGTGGCATTTGTATGTGTAAAGGCAATCAATATTAATTTGTATGTAACATAAAATCTGTGGATTAACAATCATCTTCTCGCCCAATTCGTGAATACGAGTAATTATAACCATATAACGTCACCTAATCAATCATCCAGAGGAAACGAAAAGGACATTCAACAAGAACACGAACGACGGCCGCATGAAATGTGTCTCGACTCTCGAGCCGAGCCAACAAATTTGAAAATGTGTGATCTAAAAACGGAGTACAACGCATTTGTAACAACCATTTAAACACACAAATCATACAGAAACAATATTTTTGTTGATTTTATCTCAGACACTGATTTGGACTACATTGCATTTAATGTATTTTTCTCTAATAGTAAAATATAACGTTAAAGTTGAACAAAATTAATGTTTCCTGTCCATGTAATGCCCAGTTTACATACGACCAACATTTTTCTCCTGCAAAATGAGAAAGATATAACATTGACTTTTTGCACATGAGAGACAAGAAAAAAAATATATCCCAACAAAATTTTGCAGGAGATTTTTTAGTCAATACACAGCAAAATGTTGCCATAAAAATGAAATGTACTCGGATCGAATATTTTTATGGCAACATTTTTAAAATTAACAAGAAAATATTTTGTATTTATAAATGTTGAGGATTCATAATAAAAACAAACGCCATAGATAAAAATGTAAACTTCACATTTTAATTCATTAAAAATAAATTAATAATGATCCTATAAAAAAAATTACGCCATTACTATATATGTTTATTTCTTTCTGGCATATTGAATATTTTTATATAGCGGATTCTTTCTTATTTAGCTGCAAACATTTGTAGAAGATAACAATTTTCTACATGTAAACCGGGCATAAAATCATTCCGCAAAAACATTAAAAATGAAATTGCACAAATTTTGACAGCCAGAATCAAAAATATTCTTGTTTTTTTTTTGTGATAAATGAGTGCGTTTTATGTCAAAAGCTGATAAAAAATATCACGATATTTTTTACGCAACCACGTCTTTCTGTCAATTTGTATTAAATTCAGAAAAATTAATGTTCAAACTTTCAAAGCATAAACTGTTAAAAAAAATACAACAAAACTGTACATATTTGTTAAAATATGTAATTGAATTTTGCTGAATATACATATTACAATGTGAAATGTAAACTTACTTTTTGTAAAGCCAGGGTAATTTGAGTAACTTTTGATGCCAACATTAAAAAAATTAAAATTACTCAGAAGTTACCATGGGATATTTCCGAAAACGCCTATTATAACAAATAACAATAAAATACTATTTTATTTTGAACAATTTTTCTGTTTTTAATAATCAATTACTTATAATTATTGTTTTTGTTTAAATGGCAAAATTATTAACTGGAAACGAAAAAACATAAATATTAATACCACCTGTTTCACTAATATTAACGAAGACAATTGTTTAAGACCACATACTGATAAGACTAAGGCCGTGTCCCAAACACCGACTTATTTCAAACTTATTGACTTATTTGACGCCATCTTGAATAAGCCGATCAAGTCGTCCCAAACGATTTTACTGACTTATTTTGACAGGTATAGCAAACAACAAATGTTTTATAACTTATTTTAATGAATTATTTAATAAATAAAAACATAAAAATGTGTCTTGAGTTATTATAACACGATGAAAATTTATTATTGTAGCTGGAGATGCACGAAATGCGCAAGCTACAATTTTTGTTACGCAAGCTACAACTCTTTTCTCTAAAAAAATTTTATATCTCTAAAATCTATTAATTATATTAATTTATTAAGACAATATTGTACTAATAGTTATTAATTAAGTGAAATATCACTAATATTTGAAAATTATTAATAATATTTGATTTGTTGAATTTTTCATGTTTACATGATCAAATGTACATATATTTCTTGTTTACATGATCAAATAAGTTTTTTGCTTTCAAAATAAGTCACCTCGATAGCAGACTTATTTGAATAAGTCGGTATAAGCAATACCGAGTTATGTCGGTGTTGGAACAGGGCCTAAGTGCAGAATAAGAATTTAAAGTCTACAGTCTTCGTTAAGACAAAAGTTTTCCTAAGACTGAAAATACGTCCGTAACTGTACGTCGAGGTTAACGAAGACTGACAAATTCGCTACTTTTCCGAGCAATTCACTTTTCGTGTCGCTTTCCTACCACCTTGTAGAGTGTGCTGTTCAATCCGTTAAGATTTAGATTTCTAAAGTTGGCAATCAGAAATCGTGACCGATCGAACGAAACTTCATTTAATAACGGTATTCCCTGCTTCTGTCATCAAAAATAAAATATATTGAAATATTTTTGTGTTTATATCGTAATTAAAATTCTAAATAAAATATAATATCTATAGTTTAGTAGTATAAAACATATTAATTAATTGTTATTATTAATTTACCCAGTTTATTTATATTTTGTTGTTGATTTGCTCAAAAGTTTAATTTTCTTGTGATATAGAGCCAAATTAAGGAACGAAGTAAAATGGTAATAAAAAAAAATTCTCGCTTATAAATGTCACGCCCCATATTTATGTGATAAATATTTAATATTATCTTATCTAAGGAAAGGAAATGATTACAATTGTATAATTTTTTCTATTTTATGGACAAAAAATTAATTGTAAATTTTATATATAAAATATGGTTTATATTTTTTTTACCCGAATGACTCACGATGGGGTAGTGCATTGCGTTCCATACGGAAATTTATTTTTAACTTTTTCTCAAATTTATCTTTTAGACGGAATTCCAAATGGATTGTGCATTAGATTTAATGCGTCGATTGCCACCACAACAGATAGAAAAAAATCTAATTGATTTGATTGATTTAACTCCGGCTCTGTGCGAGGATCTATTGTCATCGGTTGATCAGCCACTAAAAATAGCAAAAGATAGAGAATTAGGTAAAGAATACTTGTTGTGCGATTACAATCGGGATGGAGATTCATATCGGTCACCTTGGTCTAATACATATGATCCACCGCTGGAAGATGGTTCAATGCCGTCAGAACGATTACGTAAATTAGAAATTGAAGCAAATCATGCATTCGATCAATACCGCGATATGTATTTCGAGGGCGGTGTTTCATCAGTATATTTGTGGGATTTGGATCATGGCTTCGCCGGTGTTATTTTAATAAAAAAAGCTGGTGATGGTGGTAAAAAGATAAAAGGTTGCTGGGATTCTATTCATGTGGTTGAGGTTCAAGAAAAAAGCTCCGGCCGGACGGCACACTATAAATTAACGTCCACAGCAATGTTATGGCTGCAAACTAATAAACAAGGTTCGGGGACCATGAATTTAGGTGGAAGCCTTACGCGACAGGTAATAAATTGTACATTTCCTCATTTTTTCGCCTATAACCAATTGCTGCTGAATGTGCTACACGATTCCCAAACAACGGCTAATTTATTTGAAGCTAATGAATTATTTTTTACTTAATACTTTTTCCATAGGTTGAACAAGATGCAGCCGTTAGTGAATCTAGTCCACATATAGCAAATATTGGCCGAATGGTTGAAGATATGGAAAATAAAATTCGAAACACATTAAATGAAATTTATTTTGGTAAAACAAAAGATATTGTAAATGGGTTACGAAGTATTCAAACATTATCCGACCAACGGGCACAGGATGCAATGAAGCAAGATTTAGTAAAAGCAATTCTAAAACGAAATGTTAAAGGGGACAACTGAGATTGGGCTCTCATAAATAATAGTTATGAAGATCCCCTTTCAAATCAAATTGAATAGTTTTTATTATTATTACATTAATTATTATTATTTTTATTTGTAATTATAAAACAAAATAATTATTTTTTTTATTAATTAATATTTAAAAAAAGTAAAAACTGATAAAAAGTGAACAAAATCTATAAATTAAAAAGCTGTTTTCCCATTACACCACAAAAATTAAATATATTTAATAAAATAGTATTTTTTGTTTGTTTTTGAATATACATAGGTATATATATGCTAAAAACTAATTAAAATATTTTTTTATTAATTAGGACCCACGCTATTATTTTCGAGATTTTTTCGAAAAATTTTAGATTTTAATTTCTTAAGTAAATTAAGGAGGTATTATTCCACTTATAGAAGATTTCACTTCTAATCAATTGTTTTGCATTAATATTTTGTTTGGTTATTGTTTTAATTAATGTTGCTAGGTAGTTATTATTTGGAATAATAAATTATTACGAGTCACTTCAAACAATAAATACGAAACAAACACATTTTCAAAAATAATAGTTCATTAAGAGACAAAAAGTTTGTCAACAATATGATGATAAAAACTTTAAAGAACATATAAATAGATTTCCAATTATACAAAAGATACCTGTAATTAAGTCACAATTGTCCTAATTTTTATTTCCAAGATTTTGAAATAAAAATTAATTTTATTGATTCTAGTTAAAAGAAAAACAAAATTTGATATTTATTATTTGAAACTACATACATATTAAAGTTATAAGAGAACACATCAATGCTGAAAAATCAATTTAATATAAGGACGTAGGATCCAGGTTATCATCTTTGATGTAGGCTTTTAAATAATTAATGAATCATGCGGAAGTTGTTTTCCCCCAATTACCTAACTTAAAGCAGAGTCATATAAGCACTGATTCTTCGATGAGCTATTTTAGTCCAATAAAGTAGAGTACCCGCCAAGACATATAAATCGTGCTTCTATAATAATCCACAATCTCTTCTATCTTACTTACTTCTATATTACATTCGAAGAGTTGGAAATTTTAACGCTGCGGCCTAATTCGGGCCATTTTGTGGTCTTATTTTAAAGTTTACAATAAACCTTCTGTCGAATAGAATTATTATAGACTTGTTTGACTTTTCCTTCTGTCGAATAGAATTATTATAGACTTATGGAAGCCTCCCATTCCGCTCAAACTTATGACATTCAAATAAGTCAAACAAATGTACAATGAGTTTACTCAATCAAGAGGAGAATGACTCAACTGGTCAAACACGATGTTTAGTAAAAATCAGTTTTTGACCATAAAATAATACCAATTGTTCTAATTCTTTCTTTAAGAAGAAGAATGTATAATTCAGATACCTATTAATATTAATACATACATGAATATCGAAATAAAATGTTTAGTCTGTCTATGGTTAGGTTTCAAAGTTTATCGTTTTTTTGAAACGAACAAATTAATTTTTTCTATATTTTACCTCTAAACAGCGAAAAATGTTTGCACCAAGGTGTTGACATAGGTATTAAAGGTATTATACATGATTATCAAGTCATGATGTAGAAAATGTAAAATTTGTTTTAAAAATATTAAAAATTTCGATTTTTATCGATCGAGAAATTACGTCAAACGATAAGTTTTTTGAATTTACCCATCAATGACGATTCAATTTTGTTTTTTGCCATCTATATTATTATGGACACATTCATTCAATATCATTAATATGCCATCTAGTGACAATAAAAAAGTGTTCATATTTAATCGCCATCGCGGCGTAAAAACAAAAAAATTGGTTTGACGTAATATTTTGATCGGCCACAATCGAAATTTTAAATATTTTTAAACTATATTTTCCATTTTCTTCGTCATTTCAAAATCAATATTGATAATCGTCGATTAATATTTAGATTTGATGTTCCCTTTAAGCCTGATGTAAAAAAATTTCGAAAGTTAGAGGAAAAATATTATGAAAATTGATTTTTTACGTTTCTGAAAACAGATCAACTTTGAAGGAGGCTGCACGAAATTTGTCTCGAGCTCGCTCGACAAAGTTGAAAATGTGTAATATGTATATAATGAAAATTTTTGTTGTAATGCGTTGTACCGCAGTTTTGAGATCACACATTTTCAACTTTGTCAAGTTCGAGACAAATTTCGTGCGGCCGCCTTGAAACCTAACCTACGCAAATTAAGAAAGCAAAGAATTTGCTCAATTGGTAATTTTTTGTAGTCAAAATCTGATTTCTAGTATGCATCGTTTTTGACAAATTATACAGCCTTAAATCGTAAACCGAGTTTGATTTTTGGGGTTTTCATAAAAAGAGTGGTTTAAAATTTTTGTATGTACTTACCATTGTTTAACCCTCGTCAGGCGGAATAGGTACAATTGTACCTTTTCCGTTTTTAAATACTAATAAATCTTCTTGTAGAAGCCGGAGAGGGGTAAAGTTTTGTGAGATCTCTACATTTTTTTGCTGGACCATTCAGACCTTATTTTAGAAAAATATTCCCAGCCTCTTCAGATATAGGGGATCGAGTAAATTTTAGCGTTGTAAAACACTTTTAGCGTTGTAAAATTATGCCGCCGGACGAAGGTTAAATTACTTTTCTCTATACCGTGTGTTTGTCTAATAAACCATATACATACCTTTAATAAGCCTATTTTAATTTTTTATTTACTAACTTGCTCTCTGCCCGTGAATTTTCTATAACAAAATCAGAAAATCTAAGAAACAAATGCACAGAAAATTATAGGAAGAGAACATGTTATGCCCATACAACCAAAAAAAGCGTACACATGAACGAAAGCAAACTCGATTCTCTTCCGGCATTAGCTCGAGCCGTGCACCGTGGTTGTATGGCATATCCTCCTCGGAATCCTCTCTGTCCTCCTCAAGAGACTCGCCCGTCATGGAATTCTGTGTCCAGTTTTTTCAGAAGCTGCGATACTACAGCAAAATTTTACGGTCGTCATTGATGAAAGTGAATTGCTTTTTCATTGGGTTATCATGGATTTTAGCTTCTCTCTTGCCCAATTTTGTTTCGGATAGCACAAAAATTTTGATCAACACATCTACACCACCCTCGAATTCTTTCCACTTTGCGCCATTGTGCTATTGAATTCTTGCTCCATTTCCGTATCCCGGTTTATTAAATATTTGTCTCTCAGTTTACATAAGTTCAAATTCATTCTCATCGGTCGTCCAATCATCACTCGAAGGGTAACTTCATACCAAGAGCCGCAATGAAGGTGTGTAACGATAACACATCAAGAATTTGCGTAAAGTTTGGTCGGCATTACTCTCTCCTTACCGCTTCTTTATCCGGTCTTGACCGAGTTGTCGAATTTTTCAGCCTCACAAGACTGTGGGTGAAACGGTACCGTGTGAATGTGCTCGAAGCCGTTTTCACTGCAAAACGATTCAAATCCTTCCGACACTAATTGGGGACCGTTGTCTAAAACGATGGTGCAGAGTCCATGACGGTTAAAAACTTCTTCTAAGGCCGTCAATGATGACCAGGTACCATAAACCATTTACGTCCTGTAAAATCGAAGTGCACTCTTGACCACGGACTATTTGGTATTGGCCATGACTTCAACGTGCACTTGGTTGGTGTTTCCGCGCTTGTAGCGTAATTTTCAAAAGGCCTTAAGAGTTTTGCAACGTCTTTGTCGATCGACATCCAATACATTTTGTTTCGTGCCAAAAGTTTCATTCGGGTGACCCTAGGTTGCCAAAAACGCAACCTTGGATGATTATTAGTTCTTTTCGTTGAGCGAAAAGTTTTGCAAACTTTGACTCCCTATCTGCTTCTTTTAGATGATCGCCAAGGTTCCCAGGTGGCGAAGAGGAGGCTCTTACCGGTTCGCCAGCGGGTAGATGGGAAATAAAATATCACTCGCAGATTAAACTGGTAAGTAAGAAACCCCGAATACAAACCAACCATGTTCGAACAGACTAATAATAAGTTTATCATTATTCTGCAGCTGCATCCTAGTAATAACACGCTAAGAATGCCACCACTCCACTCGATAATCCACTCGATTTATGATACATACATATCGAGCGTTTGGGAAAGCAAACTGATGATCATTGCAAGCCCCTTTGGTAGAAATACTAATGAAGCCCAGGTAAAACCCGAAAGGAAGTATAATAAAACAGATTTTTCAGTCGGTGGTAGCAAAATTTGACGACGAGAATGTTATTTAAATGAGAATATTCAAGTCGTGGCGGAACGCATACGGAGAAACTTAGATAGCAAAGTAGTCGGGGTCCCTAAAGTGGTGGCGAGAAGGATGTTGAAGGTATAGTTCGTATTGGATGGGTAGTTTGCGAAGTCTGAGAAAAGACAAGTCGAGTTCGAGTTAGATTGCATGTATGATTTGCCGTAATTCGACCTCTGTTTTAAATGAGGTAAGAAGGGTCATATATTAAGGAACTGCACTAATGACGCAGATTGCATGCTTTTAGTAATAAATGTCCAGTATTGAGGAGAACTCTGCTTGTTGCTCAAAAATAATGAACGTATTGGGTCCCTTAATGTGGAATATTATGCATGATGGGGTTTTTCGATAACAGGTGTCTGACAAAATAAGTGGTAGGCTCTGAGGACGGTGTTACGATAGTTGTTGTAGCCAAATTTAAGGACAAGACACAGCACATGTGTAACAAGACCATAGCCATTATTCCTGTGTGGTTATCTAAGGTAGGACTGCAGTTAGCGGAACAGCATAAATCCGAAGCAGTACTGTGTGCAATTCTGAGATGATCTCCAAGCATTGTATGAAATATATAGGCATCATAATTGATGCAAGACTTTCATTCAAGATACAGATTCAGTGCGTTAGTGATAAAGCAGCTATGTATAGTAAATGCCGCTCTCTCACGTTTAATGTCTAACTTTTGGCGCCTAAACAAAATCGCCTAAGATTACTAGCCCGTGTCATCACATTCATCTTATCGTACGGAGCTCCGATTTGGGCAGAACTACTGAAAATTAAAGTTCATAAACGGAGCAACGGCTCAGACAATCGCATTTTTATAAGATCTGAGGTAAATGAATGGTAACAACGATATGGAGCTCATCAGAAGAGACTTACATTTTCTCGTTTTAGATATCTCGTCTAATTTAACTTAATAGGATTAATTACCGTTAACACTTTAAAAAAATTTAATTACTGACCCATATAGGTGTAAAGAGTGGGCCAATAATAGAGCACCAGAGTGGTAACTAAAATAGTATGTCAAACAAAATATCTACAACAAATATTGGCCCGTTTCACGCTTGTATTCCTCATGACAGATATCGACAAAATTTTGCGGTTACACTAGGAGTATTTATTTTATTCATTCCAAGGAAGGAACAGAAAGAATAGAATGCTGATCACGTGACTTTAAAATATTCCAAAGAGAATGTAATAAATAAAAAAACGATTTGGAAGGAATAGAATACATTTTTGACAGTCATTTTTTTATTTGTTTAATATTTTTATATATTTTCATAAATTTTATATATTTTCATTGCTATCGTTATTATTCTCCACTTTTATTTTATTTTATTTTATTTTTTACCACAACTATTTTTTATGTACATGTACATTCAACAAAACAAATAATATGGCGACTAATATTAAAAATATTCATTTCGTTCTACCTTTTCATCTAGTACGAAAAGAATACGCCCAGAACGTATTTTGAATAAATAAAAAACAATAGCAAAGAAAAGGAATAGAATGAATAAAAAAACATAATATGTCATCAGTTCGGAACGTCCGGAATATTTGGAATGAACAAAAAAAAAATACTCTAGTAATCGTCAACTGTTGTTACTTTTCTAATGCTCGGTTGCATAGAAAAATCACTAACGGCAGGTTATTTGTGCACCAGTTAATTGTTTTTTATGAAATATATTTTCGCAGAAAAAAATCATCGCAAACTTGATTAAATATGTTTTATTCCGTGGAAATAAATCGCATGTGTATAAATATTTAAATTTCCAATTTTGATTGAATAACTTTTTAAGTAATCGTTATATGCCCCTTAATCGTTCAATATTATTGCGCAATATTATTCCCAAGTATAACAAAATTCGACTTTTTTGCCATTTTTCGAAGTAAAAACTTATATTTAGTTTCGACTTTGACTTAGTTTTGCTTTCGACTTAGAATAAGATCCTGTATGAAAAGTGTCGCGATTATTCGAAACTGGACGAAACTCACTCGTTTTTTTATTAATATTTCATTGTAAATATGTGTAACGAATTCAAAAAAATAATGTGAAATTTAAAATAGTTTGATGATTGGCTCTTCTTCTGTTGGTTAAATCTCCTCATTCGGGCGGTGTACATTAGCGCCCTTATTTAATCATTATTGATTTTTTAACATTTTTATTAGATTAATTGGGTTACAATTAAAAAACGTAAACAAATAATGCAGATTAAACGTTAAAATATGGTTTACTGGATTACGTTTAAAATTATTTTGCTTTCAACGTTCCCAATTTTTTTACTGGGATAGAATGAAATATATTTAACCAAGTTTGCGATGATTTTTTTCTGACTGCGAAAACATATTTCATATAAAAAAATTTACTGGCGCGCAACTAACCGGCCGTTAGTCATTTTTCTGTAGAACCGGGCATAAGTATACATGTAGCAAAAAAAAAACAAATTTAAAATAAAAATATTCATTTTAACGCATATTTGTATGTCGTTTTATATTTGTTTTGTTTCCATCATCTTTGTGGTAGTGTGTAACAACACGAGAATCAAACAAATTTTTGTTGAAAATCTAACAACACAAAATCCCAAACAAATTTAATTTGTAGGTAAAGAGGAAAAAAGCTGATGCAAGTATACAAGTGTGGAAGGGGCCATTGACATTAACAATTTAGTGTATGTGCGAAATGCATAAGAAGTTAAAAATGTTAGCCGTGATTAAAACTATATAATCCTCTTAAATTTTTAATTGTTTTACTGTGTCAATTGAAATCAGGCGAAAATTTTATGTGAGGAACCACAACAAATTTTCCGGTTTTGTTCCATCGTTTCACAAAAATATGCATACAGCAAGCCATAAAAATTACAAACTATTCGTTAGAACTAAGGTGGATTTACATCACAGTATACATGATAAAGGTAATATATTGCGCATCTGTCAAACAACAATGGCGGAACATAGAGACCTTTTCATAATAATTTGTATACGTATGCATATGTACATGCCTAGCAAATCTTAAAAAATAGATGTTATTTTAAATAAATAAAAAAATTATTTAATTCAAATACATTTATTTATGCAATTATTTTATTTATTTTTCGTTTATTATATCTCTATTATATTATATCTCTTACATTCGCCATATTGAAAATTTTCCATAGCTGCGCGAAAATGTACGAAAATAGAACCAATGAATGTATTACCTCTATTATGTGCACTGTGGATTTACATATCCGACGATTTTTCTGCGCCGAACATCACGTGACACATTCAACCAATCAGAAAGAGTTTCTTCGCTGAATTTTCGGCACGGCGAGGACATGAACAAAATTTATCTTTTCGGTGCAATGCCACATAGAGTAAACACATAGAGTATTTTTTTAACATCATTGGTTTTTTTGAATATTTTTTACGATTTGACATTATGCGCCAAATTTAATTATTTACCTGCAAAACAAAAAAAAATGTGTCAAAATATTGTTTATGTATGTACGAATATGTAAATCATCGATAATACATAGCGTTTGCCGAATTTCCTGTGGCAAGCAGCCTCCCCGAAACATCATCGGATATGTAAATTCACCTTTATAGTTATCGAAAGAATTTACAAATAACAGAATGAAACCGGTACGACTGTTGCAGTTTTTTCATATACAATTTGAATACTGGGATTCCGTCCCAGTTAAACGTGTGCCGTGTTTATTCGTTTTGGTCACACGGAAATCCGATGTACATTAATGCCCGGTTTACGTATAGAAAATTGTTTTCTTCTACAAATTTTTGCAAAAATAAGATAGAATCCGATATATAAAAATATTCAATATGCCAGAAAGAAATAAACATATATAGTAATGGCGTAATTTTTTTTATAGGATCATTATTAATTTATTTTTAATGAATTAAAACGAGAAGTTTACATTTTTATCTATCGCGTTTGTTTTTATTATGAATCCTCAACATTTATAAATACGGAGTAATTTTTTTTCTTGTTAATTTTAAAAATGTTGCCATAAAAATACTTGGATCGAATATATTTTATGGCAATATTTTAATTTTATGGCAACATTTTACTGTGTTTTGACTAAAAAATCTCCTGCAAAATTTTGTGTTTTGTATTTTGGATATATTTCTTTTCTTGTCTCTCATGTGCAAAAAGTCAATGTTATATCTTACTCATTTTGCAGGAGAAAAATGTGGGTCGCATGTAAACCGGGCATAAGAATAATGATAACACCTTTCCTAGGTACCAGAAAATGTATTAAAACGATCTCCTATAGTTTCGAGCTTTTGATGTTGATAAATTATATTCGCTTTAATGTTTTATTTCTTTTTGTACAATATTGAACTATTTGAGTGAGGCGAGACAAATTTTAATTTTTGAGGTGAATTTAGTTTCAAAATTTTAACTTATCAAATTATACTAAGACCCGTTAAAACCCGGAAGACATTACAGCATGTTATTTTTTACACACACATTTGTGTGGGTCGGACTTAAATTGAAGCAAAAAAGTTCTTGTCTAGTATGAAAAGGGATATTCAAACCGCTCTTCAGATTATTTTGCTCCTTTTAAAAATTAAAATATTTAATCATTTCTTTTTACAACCATGCCGTTTAATCAATTAATAAACAAAACACGTTATCGTCGGAATTTTAACCATTAGCAATTCGCACAGCAATCGCTTAAAATAAAAATATTTTGTTTACTTACCACAGTTTTATAATCCTTCGCACACAGACTTTTCAATTTACTTCACAAGAACATCAATATTTTGTGGTAACTAAAATATTGACAGTTTACACTAGTTTCAGTACTCCGACAAACAGATGTCGCATCTCTCTCCATTTACTTTTCCATTATTCCATAATATGACAGTAGTTTGCGGACATAGTTTTTCTCACTACACAGGAGGTGGGGCCATTAATTTTTGATTCGTATAAACTGCATTAAATATTTTATTTTAGTGAAAATAATTAAAATTAAAGTGTATTCTATTAATTATACATACTAATTTACTTTACAAATATTAAATTAATATATTTAAACTATGTGCAGTGCTAGTAGAATGATTTGTAGATGAAGCAAAAATGTGAAAACGTCATGATCATTGTGATGATTTTTTAAAGTGGAAAAAATAGTAATTGTAGTTATTGTGACATAATTAAATTTATAAAAATAATTCAATTATAGTATATTTATTTGTAAATTATGTATAGCATTTGCAATAATTAAGAAATATGTATATTATATGTACACATAAAAGTTTAGTTTGACAGCTGGCCATTTTTTGTACTTTCGTTCGTGTGTATGAAAGTTTGATGACGATGTAATTGTGAATTTTTCTTTCATTTTTTAATTATTGTTTATTGCATATAAACAAAATTATAAATTATTATCAACTTTACAAAACGGAAAAGAAAAGGTAAATATCTCTAAGTATTATTTGGTAATATGTACAACATAAAATTTATTAATTTGTATTTTTAGATAAAAATTAAAAATTTAGATCTTATCTGTTTCGTTGGTTTCTAGTTATTTCTCCTTTAATAATTAGGTATAAGATTATAACAATAAGTAATTTAATAAAAAATTTGAGAAATATAATGGGAAATGTTGTAGTTTTTCTTATCACACATTATCAATTTTGATAGCAAATTAAATATTATTTTGTACTTATTAAGCCCGTTCGCAAATTTACTATAACTTTCCTTCTAATGTGTTTGTTTGTTGAGAAAGTGTAAAATTTGTATAATCTAATCAGAGTGTAGCATTATCCGCATGTAATTAAATTAATTGGTCCATATTATAACTTTAATAACTCTTGAAGGTATTGAAAACACAATGAGCAAGTTGTTGCCGCGTAACCGTGTAGCTACTTTAACTCGGATAAATTATATGGTGGAAACCTCGTTATAGGTCAATTACAGGGTACTCTTTTAATGAGTGAGCGAGCTAGACCAAGTATTTCTTAAAAATCATTCAATGCTGTTTAACATTGAAAATAAGAGAGCATTATTTATACTGTACTCGATTTACACTCGTCGTGTTCGATAAGATTGATTCAATCACCCAGCAGGAAAGTTATTAACGACATACTAATGACTCACCAGCGACAGTCAAGCATTACACGTATATAGAAATTTATAAGCAAATGGGACTAATTTTCGTTTGTGACATGTCTGAGATGAATGGTATGCAGTATGTCTAAGATGAATTGAATGTGAGAAGTCTTAGGAGTCTAAAGTGACATGTGTGAGACGAATTATACTTGATATATCTTAGATGAACGGTAAATGATTCGCCTGAGATAAATTTGTTTATGTATTAGGTGTGCAAGTAGAAACTGCTTTTTTGTCAAATTTAAGTCTATTGAAAATATAATACAAATATCGAAATTTTCGCCATTACTATCTATGGTCTTTTGCCATTTATCAGGTAGATGATGTATGCTATCGCGATAGAAACTTGGTTTTCAAGCAAAATAGTCAGTGAGCAATTTTCGCACATCTTCAACTTTCGTGAACCGCTGTCTTTCAAATACGATAACATTGATCTGAATAAGTGGTAATCAGAGGGAGCCAAATTTGGAGAATACGCCGCATGCTATAAAACTTCCAGCCGAAGGAGAAGATGAGTTCCTGGGTTGATTTTGCTTTAAGTGGACGAACGTTATCATGCAGTAATATCACCTTCCGCCTTCCTTGGCTTGTAAATGTTTTTTGTTCATCCAGAGCATCTCTTAATTTGATGAATTGGGTCTGGTAACGTTCACCTGTAACAGTTTAACCAGAAGCTCGTAGTAAATTGCTTCTTTCCAATCCAACCAGACACACAGTAACACTTTCTTAGCATGAATATTCATTTTTGCAACTGATGTTGATGGCTGGCCTGGATCAAAGCGTGATTTCCTGCTTTTAGAATTATCGTACAAAATCCACTTTTCTTTTCATCACTCGTAATGATTTTGTGCGAAAAAATCTCTCTTTTGTACTGAGAAACCAAATTCATGCAGATGTCAACTCTTCGGTTTTTGTTTTCTTCGGTCAGTTTGTGAGGAACCCATTTTCCTTCCTTCTGTTCCCATTGCATGCAATCGAAGTGATATTGCTTAGTGAGAACCCCTAATTGTTCTGCAAGTTCTTTTTGATTTTGACATGGATTTCCATCCAGTAAAACTTTATGTTCTTCGTCTTCAAATTGTTTTACTGCACCTGGACGTGGATAAGACCTTGCCTAATAAAGGTTGCTCGTGTACTTCCAATCAATCAATCATTAATGGTAAAAGAATTCCGGGTGCTGACCACAACATATACACCAAGCCATTTTTTCGGATGGAAAGACGTGTAACTAAATCAAAGTTGCATGCTTTTTATAAGAACTGAACCCGTACGAAATATCTATTTTGAAAAAATGGCTGTCACTTTGCGGAAAGCGGCTTAGCAAAGTGATGTTATTTTATAAATATTATTCAATCAGTTACCCATCACATAAGGTAGTGCGCTGCTCTGTACAATACCCTGTAATTGTTGTGTCTTGGTCAGGATTCGGTAACATTTACGGGTTTTCTGCTCCTTCAAATACTCGTGCAGTACTTGTGCAGAATCTTAGGTGTTTGGTGCGGTCGGATTTCTGAGCAGACTTGCCTGCCCGGATTTTTTTTTCTGTTAGACAAAGAAAATTTGAGGCAAGTGATTTCGAGGAAGAAAGTCATTTTTAAGTTTGTATGGTCCTTCGTCCTCCGGCATTTCTCAAGGAAAGATAGATTTTTTGCACCATTTAGATAAACTTTTCGTGATGCTTTTAGTAATGCCAGACTTTTCTTTACGAACTGCTTAAGTGTTAGGAGGTTCCTTTTCTTCTTATCCTCAAGCTCCAAACTTGTCAGTGCGTCACTGAAGGAGGTTGTTCATGTTGTTTTTGAATATTGGCACGTTAGTGCTTTCTGGATTGTTTTAATGAGGTGTTCCCCCTCGATCTGATAAATTCTGCTAGATTGTGTCAGGTTTCGCTAATCTCTCGTTTATAAACGATGTTGAAAAGAGAAGCTACCACCTTTCTATATTCGCTTGTGAAAAACTCCAACACTTCCTGGTTTCTTGATTCCGCCGAATTTTGTTTCAGCAACCCGTTTGTGATCTGGTTTAAATCATACTTGAGCAACCACTCTCAATATATCGAAATGGAGAACAAACATTCTCAATTAATTTCAGCTTTCTCTGGCGTGCCTAAAGGCTCCCATATTGTCCCGTGAATGTTCACCATTTTCATTAACGGAATCCCCGCAGTAATTCAATATTCAAAAGCCTATTGTTTGCAGATGGCCTTCAACTTGTTAAAACTATGGAGAACATCAACGATATATTCAAATTTCAACATTATATTGACAACTTAGTGACTTGTGTGATTCCATTCTGCTGAGTGAAACCTAAAGCTAATCTTGTTGCCCAACACACTATATAAATGGTACCACTACACAAAGTATCTGAATCTCAAACCTTGGGGGTACCTACTTTCGTTGAAAATATAAGTTTCTCTAATCATTTCTAACAGGGCATAGCTAGAGGTAACCCAAGTTTGATCATTTTTGTGTTTCTATGCTTACTTGTGGATGTTGTTTTATTTGTGGACCGGCCAACTACATATTTTATTATTTACAATCAATCGTGCTGTATAGCAAGAGGCTCATAATTCATTGCTGAATTTGTGTTTTGATTTTGCGCCGCTCACATATACGTTCTGACCGAACCAGTATCTTGTATGGAATCAGTACCTTTCTTTAAAGAGGTTTCATTTTCCGTCTTTTTCGAATTTGTCCTGCATTTTAAAATGTTTCCAAAATCGTGGACGAGCTTTCCGAAGTAGAAAGGAATCGGATAGTTAGGTTGTGGGATGCTAAAGCATACTGCATGCGTATTTACCGCAAACAGGTCTCGAGACGTCGCAAACAAAAAAAAACGATTTTTTTTAAAAATTTGCGATTAGAAAATACACTTTGTATTCTATGTTTACACATAATATCAAATTTTGCAACGAAGCAGGATATAACCCTGCTTATAGGGTTACATTTGATTCGAAGGACTTTTTTCGATATTACAAACCCACGTCAATTCTTGATTTCTTATTATTTTGTATAAACTCTTAAGATTGTTATTATGCACTGTTACGTGCAAATAATATTTCACTATTAAGCTTGGCTTATTATGAAGGATAGGGTTGTATTGTACTGAGAAAAAATCTTTTAAGTATAGATATTTAATTGCCCCTTTAATGTATGCAATTGATTTGATTCTTTAATAACCTAAGAATATTGAAATCTTGAATAAATTGCTTGTTAGTTCTTACTTAAAGTGCTCATGCTTGTAAAATTAATGAATAATTCTGTTAATTTTCATTATTCGGAACTAACATTGTTGTTGTAATAATTGAATTACCTTTTTATCTTGGACACATTAATTAAAAAGAGATTCGCGGGATATAGTTAAATTACCCAATGAAATCATTGCGGCGTAAAACAAAACTTATCGTTGGTGTAGTTATCGATAAGATGGAATTTATAATATTTTACTAAATTTTGAAATTTTTACGTTATTTCGAGATTGATCTTGAAATTTTGTATATTTCGATTTGTGTTTCTTACCAATTTGATGTTAAGTGTTCGGCTGTTTGACGATGGAATTCTGAGAAATTGGTTGTAAGTTTCATAATATTAGTCTGACAATTTAAGTACTATACAGCCCAACCATGTTTACAGTATAATTTTTAAATGCTACTGGATTTCAGTTTAGTTTTATTATTAATATAATTCTAATAACTATGATTTCAGGAAGTGCTTTTGTAAATTGTTGAGTTTTAGGAGGATTAATCAATAAATGTTTGTATTATTTAGGAAGCCGAAAAACATTAATGAAGAATTAAATTTCAGGAGTCTTAAGATGTTTGTAGTCTAATACTTCTTTAAAATATTAATTGATGATTGTGTAGTTTAGAATTGTTATGTGTTTGTATTACTCACTATTGGATTTACCTAGGTGACTGTATTCGGAGTGAATTAATCAATCAATTTTATTTTAGGAAGCTGGAAATTATTAATGTTGAATTATATTTCAGGGAATTTCCAGAAGCTCGTGAAATAATAATATTTTTCTATCAGGTTGCTGATTTAAATCAGAAGCAATTTTTGAAGACCAATATCATCGTTATCCATTGAACCTATTAAACCTTTATCCCCCCTCCGTAGATTAGAAGTAGATTAGAATTGTGTTGTGCCGTACGATCGCTAGGTGTCTGAAACCGGGTCGTTCTGTCCCAAAAAAAAAAACACCTTTCCTATCCCTCCTATTGTTATGTGTAAAAAGGCTGTAGGAATAGGCCCGGCGTTAACCGGGACACTCGTCAAGTACTTGGTTCTACAGTCCAATCAATCAATCAATCAATCAATTACAAACCCACGTCAATTCTGGTGGTACGGCGTGTCATAAATCTATTTTATTTCTATTCAAACACCTCTGTAATAGATTATTTCAGTTTAAATAACAAAAAATTATATTCTACGTTACAGAAATTATATTGTTCACTATGGCATCAGGTGAATCATCTCTTGATAGCAATGGAAGTGGCGGAGGAGGTAAGTTTATTTAAATTATTAATTGTCTTACTGAGTTGCATACAATTAGATTTCGAGTAGTTTCCAAGTTAAACTCTTTACATTTTCATTGTTATTCCCATTTTATTTGTCTAACACACCAACGCTTTTGTTATTTCATGCACCATTTAAATAAAAAAAGAAAGTAAATTTGTTTAAGTAATTATAGTTTTGTTGAATTATAATTTCAATTTTACAGGGAGTCATGGTTATTTAGGCTTTTCGAATGAAAAACCTATAAGGAGTTCAAATATGAGTCCACGAGATTATGATCCAATGAAGCAGCAATCTTTTGATCCCATTATGGAGGTTAGTGATTTACGACGGCAGATTGACTACTACAGGAATCAAAATGCCTCGTTGAGAAATAAATTAGATATTGCAGTGCAAGATAAACAGCGGGTCGAATGCGAATTTGATCATTTCAAAAAAGACGGAATTGATTTTCGATTATTTGTGGAACAGTATAATGATCTCAAAATTAAATATTCCAACCTACGCAAAGAAAATGAAAAATTGATTAAAGACAAAGAAATATGCCAGAAAATTAACGAGAAATTAAAAGATGATTGCAATATAAGTGAAAGCGAGAAAAAAGATTTAATGTTGCAATTGGCTAAAACATTTCGCCAACTCGATTTGCTGCAGAATAAATTCGATTCAGAAAAAACTAAAACCGAAACAATCATTATCGATAAAACGCGAGAAATTAATAAAATTTCTTCGATTCTTAATGAATTGAAACAGGAATCGAAAATGACGTTTGATGAACGTGATACGGTTTTAAAAGAAAATCAAAAATTGACTGATGAGTGCTTGTTTGCGTCGACGCAAATTAAAATGCTCGAAAAAGAAAATAAATCATTAAAACACGAGAGCGAATGTTTAAAACAGGAAATCGAATCGTCATACACAAAATGTGAATCGCTCAAAAATGAACTAGATCATTTAAAATCGCGGCCTGAGTTCAAAGCAACGTCGGGCGACAGTTGGAGTAAAGATTTAATGGATTCAAAAGATAAGTATGAGCAGCACGAATTGGATGCGGCCAATCGTGAAATCGAAAAACTCAAAAAAGCTCTCGATAAAGTGAACGCAGAGCTAACTAAATCGCTACAAGAAATAGAAATTGCTAAAGGTCGACGTGATTGGGCGATCTCCGAACGCGAAAAAATCGTTCAAGAACGTGATAGTATTAAGACATTATGTGATGAGTTGCGTAAAGAGCGGGATACGGCAATATCAGAATTACTTGCCGCAATTCGTGACAGTGAAAATATTAAAAAACAAAAGGATGAGGCTTACAAGGAAGTAGAATTACTGAAAGAAATTATCGAATCTCAATCAAATGGTAACAACAATAATTTAATGACATCATCACTGAGCGGTAATAATAATTCGGGTAACACGTCTAGCTCAATAGACTCTCGATGGACGTGCGGCGGGCACGACACGTCAAAATATTTACGTGATAAAAATAAATTGGAAACTGAAATAATTGATGTCGACATGAGTATGTTTTCCAATGTTGATGATGATGATGAGGTCGACGACGAAGATTACGGCCTAATATTAGACGATGGTGGGGACGAATTACAATCCAAAACCTGTAATATTACGGTTATTGCGGTTACAAAAGATTCAATATTTAGTAATAAACTGCATAAACATGATATTATCGTTAGGGTAAATGATTTAGACTGCCAAAATGTGTCTAAGCATTTGGTGTTCAATGAAATTCGATCGAGTCGAAATCGTTGTACGTTTGCGGTTAAACGACAAAAATCGGTGCGGAAGCATTTTTACACGACACAGTTGAATTTAAGCAGCGGAAATAATCATGGAATTTCATTGGAAAGCGGACTATTTATATCTAAAATCCAACCCGGATCTCTCGCTTCAATGGACAAAAATTTGTCGATTGGTGATCGTATTTTAAGTATTAATAATCATTCGATGGAAAGTGCAAAAAATCGAAATGATGCCATGTCATATTTGGATGATAATTGCAATGACATAATCACAATAATTGGATTAAAACAAGTTGTGCTGCAACATCATAAAATTAATTTAAAGCCAATAACAATTTCAACGCAGACGGAAGATAATTACAGTCGATCGATTGATTTTGATCGTAATTCACATTTTGCGCCGACCAATACGTACCATGAGAGTTCATCGTCCTTTCCGATGACCACACCAACTAAATCAACATCTCGCTTGACGGAAATGATTCAAAAATTTCGCGGTAAAAAGTCCCCAAAATCAAACGAGGCAGCAGAAGCTATAGCCATACTAGACTCAGTGATTAAGGATGATTTACAGTCAAATATTCCTACAAAGGATAATGGGGTAATTAAGCGTTTGAAGGGTGGTAAGAAAAGCAAAGAGAGTAAAGAGAATAGCAATAAAGGGATGGAGACTTGGCCTAGGGCCAATATTATTGAATTGAACCATAATACAGGTAAACAACTACATATTTATAAATACAAGTTAGTATTGTTAATAACAAAATTAAATGACTTTTTACAGGAACAATTGTACGTCAACGCATAAAAGAACGCCCAGCTCTTAGCACTTTTAACGCTATTATCTCAGACAAAACTCAAATCGATCATCCAAACGCTAACGAAGACTATTTCAACGTCGCGCCTACACCATCTTCTTCGCAAAAGAATAATCAAATTATGTCGAACAGTATGTCGAATCGTAACTCAAATCCAATTCCGTTTCAACACCAACTATCCCAAATACCACCATCTTTGTTTAATCGACACTCTGTGTATCAGCTTGGTAATAATAAATCAGTCCCAATAACTCCAACATCATCGGGTTTGTCCACACTATCATCACATTTACAAAAATCATCTGATATCGATTACGTAAACCATCATCATCGGATGAGTTTAAATTTTACACCCAATGAGACTCCCATGTACACGATGAAATCCCCAAATCACAATTTAATGAAAAATTCGTCCCAGCAACAAAATTCTTTGGATTATATGCTGCTCAAGAGTCAAAATTCTATTGAATCGGCACTGAATTCCAAAAGCCCACCGCCTCTCGAATTTACCAGTAAACATCCAATGTCGCGAGAAAATCTCGAGTATCGCATGAAAATGCACAATAATCAAAAGAATGTAACAAAATATCCGAGTGATAGTGAAAGTTTGGGGCCGGATATGATTACATCGTCCGGATTGAATAGTAACAACTCTATTTCATCGTATTCGCGGGTTTATTCTGTTTCACCGAAATCAGTGAATATTTTTTCACAATACCCAGCTCAATTTCAAATGGGGGGACATCATGGTCATCCCCATCAACATCCAATACGATTATCTAGTCCGCCGACTTTACCTGGGCACAATGAAGATAATTTGGGAATGGGAATTTATGATCGATATGGGTATGAGTCTTATACGCCGCCATATCACTCCCACGGACAGTCGATTGATTATCCCACGGATATGGGACGACCACCAATATTAAGGGAACGTGAGGATATTCCGTTCGGGTATACGAATACGTATGTAAGACAAATCTAATATTTTATATGATTTTAATTGTTTCTTTTGTTACAGAAATTTTCGTTACGAAGGGGGAACATTTCCAAGGAAAAAAGAACAAAGGCTCAGGATCCCGTCAAATCCAAGCGTGACGAGTAAAGGTAGTGGTGTAAAAAACAGTACTGGCTCGATTGAACACCATGGTAGTGAGCGCGGTTCCCCTATGCCGACATTTCGTGTAGAAATACTAAGTCATGGATCGAATGCCAATAAACGAAATTCTATGCCTGATTGTATGTACGGACAAAAACCCAATCCGGGCGATTTGCGCCGTGTTACCATCGATAAAAGCGTTGAACCACTGGGCATAACGATTAGTTGTAATAACAATGGAGGTGGAATTTTTGTTTCAACAGTGACAAAAAATAGTATTGCCAGTCAAGTAGGATTGCAGATTGGTGATCAGTTACTTGAAATTTGTGGAATTAATATGCGGGCGGCTACCTACGAAAGTGCTTCGCGAGTGTTAAGACAATGTGCAAATCCAATTACGATGTTGGTCCAATATTCTCCAGAAAGTAAGTCTATCAGTTTAATATCATTTAGTTTTTTTTATATTTCTTTCGTATATAGCCAATGGATTTATTAGAATTAAATTTGTTCAATTTTATATTTCTGTTCTTTGGCTCTTATGATAATCTGTTGATTAATATTTTGTTCATAAATGCATCGTGACAGCATTATCAAAATTATATAGACGTATTATATTTGAACGTTTATTAAACTGCATTTATGCCATCAGATTATCCACCAGGTTATCCTTCTAAAATTCATTGGTTTCATCGTTTACCAATTTCTATAATTTTGCACGTTCTAGTTCTAATTATAATTTTATGGGTTATTTATAAATAATTTATCAGTAAATATAAATGAGATAATTAAAGGTAGTTGATAATGTTTATGTTTTTAGAAATGATATATTAAAGATAAAAAATAATTTAAAAAATATAAAAATTATTATATTTATAAACGAATATGTCCGAGCCTCTTCAATTAAAAAATAATAATGTGTTAGAAATAGGAATTATTTTAAAGCGGGTATCTAATTAACAATTAAAATTGGGGGAACATCGAATCAGGTTAGTTATGTTAATTTACAACAAAATGTATTCCTTCGTTAAATGTGAGGTTCTCCACAGTCGAAAATTTTGGCATGTGTTTTACATTGAACACCATTATCTCATCGTAAAATTTATACACTGAACCCTTTATGTATAAACGATACTAAATCGAAGGTATTTTGTAAATTTTCAAGGATGACTTTTTTGACGATTTAGCATGGTTCATACATATGTCCATTGGTACATTTAAATTCCAGAAATCAACTAAACTTCCTAAATCTAATTTTGAAATATGTAGTCTGTTCTAATATTTTAAAAAATTCGTACAGTTTTAAAATTTTATTGATTACGATTAGAATCTCAATATAAGGCAAAATTAACAAAAGGATCGTATAAAGCTTGGATACAGCTGAATGAATTGTGAGTTAGTGGATCTTCTGTCTAGCTGTTACTATGACAACGTAAAGTATAAAAATATGTAAATAAAAATTCAAAGTTTACTAACTAAAGGGCCTTTCAATAGGGACGCTCGAAATTTATTAGGTTAATACCAATCGTGTTGTTAAAGTAGCATCTCACAAATTTGTTGTGAATCGTGTAGTTTAACGTGTGCAAATCATTAAATTTTATTTTCAAAATCAGTGCTCCATTCCAGAAACGTTCGTGGATTACGTGATTTTGATCCACAACTCCTCCTGCCGAGTCGACTATATGACATGTTGGTGTCCAAAGTCCAACCGGTTCGATAAATAATCGGCCAACACCCGTACGTCACCGAAACGCAAGGCCTGCTGAAAAGATTGCTGCTGTGCGTTAGAGGGTACGGGATAACCCGAAGCAGTCAATTTTTTTCGTTCACAACGGCAAGTGCGATTTGAATTTGGCTAATTTTGCGTCTGCACCCGTATAAAATCCAACTGACCCAGGAACTAAGATAAACGACCATAAACAACGCCATGTGTTCGTTGTTTCTTCTCTGGAGCAGTTGAAAGTTGAACTAAATTATTTATATTTTAAAGTTAGAGTGTTTTAGTTAAAGTGCTTGCCACTAAAACAACTGTGACAAAATACAAAAATTTTTCTCCACACAAATTCAAATTGGCTAACCGGAGCTCCATACTACTACTAGCGGTTTAGTTAGATGCATCGTGATTGAATAGTTTATGTTGGTATATTATCCATGTCGGCTACATTGTTTTCAGTTTCTATATATCCCTTTTCCGCCCAGACATTTTTTTTTTAAATTTAATCCTTCCTGACAAAAAACAGAATGGTAATTTCCAAAATTTTGAATTGTACGAATTTTTTATTATCGCTATTTTGGGCAAAAAGACATGTATCAAAATTTTACATTTCTGAAACGTAGCTTATTGTACGTAATCGTAGATCTCAGATTATTACCTGTTCACTTTTGCATTTGTATTTTCGACTGTGTGTACCTTTTAGTATTTTATGTGCAATCTGCAATGTAGTGTACCAATAGCGTGCTTTTGTAGAACGTTTTGCAAAACTGTTTAGTCACCCGGCTAAATCTCGAGTTATAGTGGATCCGCCTCGTTCTAGACTATTTTTCTGTCGAAATTAAAATTTGAAATTCTGAAATATTTTAAAAATTAGCATTCTGTTTTCCATATAAATTTGAAATAACAAGTTTTAATTTCATTTTGATAGAAAGACCTGGTGAATCCATTGTAACTTTCATTTACAATTATAGAACAAATATATATTGCACGTAACATTTAAAATTATCATTACATAGCTTAAACATCTCTTAAACATTAAAATAAACAATTTATCTGTGCTTTTTAGAGGATTTTAAATAAAATCGACTATAAACTATTTAGAAACTAAAAAAATAAACTTTCCAACTTTAATTACAGAATACGATGGTGAAATAGATCACAGTTCCGACGATCAGTCGATCTCACATTCTGGTTCACCTACACCACGTAATTCACCACGTCAACCGAGATCATTTTTACTATCAAAATCGACTCAGAAACAACAGCAATCGGCCGTAATTCAAACTATACCTAAAACATCAACGCTCCCCTTGCAAATGTCACAAATTCAGAACCAAGTTGATTTTAATGCTAGCCTCGTAACTAAAACGGAGTCATCGAATTCATTTAACCGTAACAGTTTGTATGGGGGAGAAGATACGCGCCTGTTGTTTATCGAAACTAAAAAATCGGCAAATTTAGGAATTAGCCTAACCGGTGGTAATGCTTGTGGTATTTTCGTAAACAATGTTGAGAAAGAATCTTTAGCGTATAATGCAGGTATGCGAGTCGGTGACCAAATATTGGAGTTCAATGGTGTAGATTTGCGTCACGTCACCGCTGAACAAGCAGCATTAGAATTAGCTAAACCGGTTAATGATCGGGTGCCAGTCGTGCTCCAGTACAATTTTAAAAGTAAGTTATCACTAATTACGTCATTGAAAACCTAAAATATTTTTACAATTTTTGATTTTTTAGAATTTAAGCAAATAAAAGATTTATTAGGCGGCGGTGATTCATTTTATATTAGAGTTGGTTTCGATAGAACAGGTGATTTAGGTGAAAATGAATTACGTTTTGTGAAAGATGAGGTATTGTTGGTTGATGATACAATGATCGGGCGAGGACAATGGAGGGCATGGAAATTAGATGAATACGGGACGCCGCTAAAATGTGGACGAATTACAAGTCAATTGAAGTACGTATTAATGTTGTTAACATTTTGGTAATTGAATTTTGAAATAATTCCTATTATTTAAAACAGAGTTGAAGAAGAACTTCGTCTTCAAGGTAACATTAGTGATGGAGATGCAACAACTCGCCGCGGTTCTACATCAGCGCGACGGTCATTTTTCCGACGTAAAAAACATCATCGCAGTTCGTCACGCGAGTCTAAAGAATTGGCCAGTTTTAGTAACACCCAATTAAGTTGTCACTCCGATTCAGGAATGCTGGTGGATGATATACTAGTCCAGGGTTATCAGCGAGTCGAGAGATTAGATTGTAAATCTTATATTTTTTTTTATAAATTGTATCTTACCTAATATTTAATACAATATATTTATCATTTTAGATCCAGTTCGACGACCATTACTTGTATTAGGTCCACTATCCGATTGGGTGGTCGATAAACTAACAAACGATTTCCCACTTCAATTTAAATGCTGTGCCACTGCGGCAATGAATTGTGAACAAGAAACTATTGAGAATATGATTAAAGCGAATAATATTGTCGACTATCGTATAATTCGTAATAATCATTTCGAAGTTATAACCGTGAAGGCGATAAAAGATGTGTGTGATAAAAATCGTCATTGCATCTTGGATATTGATTTAAAAGGCGTTGAACACCTACAACGTTTACAAATATTCCCCATTGTGTTATTACTAAGATTCAAATCGGCTAAGCAGATTAAGGAAATAAAAGATTCTAGATTTATAAACGATAAGATATCAGCCAAGGCAGCTAAAGAAATGTATGAACATTCGTTGAAATTGATGACGGATTATAAACAGTTGATATCAGGTAAATAATTTATTACGAGTTATAAATTACTGAAATTAATTATTATTATTTAATTAGCCGTTATACCAGCTGGTGTAAATATAACGCATATATGTACTCAAATAAAGGATGCTGTTGAAAAGGAACAAGAAAAAATCTTATGGGTTCCATCGACATCATCAACATAATATTTTTTATTTATTAGTGTTAAGTTTATTATAATTAAGTCTTCCAACATAAAAGAACTCTTGCATTGTTGAATGCATCAAAATATTTTTACAATAACTTTTTATTTATTTTTACGAATGCATTTAAAAAATGTACGTTATATACTTAAAAATAAACAAAAAAAACTTTTTTGTGCAATTATTACTAATTAATAATTATTATAAAATGAATTAAGCAGCTGAAATTATGAAACTACTGAGATTTTCTAAACACTAGAATAATAAAAACAACGAACTTAGATTTAAGTGCCTTTTTATAAAACGTGCCTTTTGATTAAAAAAATGAAACACTACCGAAATTTACATATTTGACTGAAATTAAAAAGAAAAAAGAAAATTATTTATTATTTAAGTAAATTAAAATGACATTTAATGAGAATATGTATTAACAAACAAAAAAATTATTTTTAAGACTAAGTTTGATTTTGTATTCTTTTTTAAATATGTATTATTTTGAGTTAATATTCATGTACATTGAAAATGTTTATATATTTTAAGATTTTCACACAACATTTAAATTTTTTCATAATTTTTTTTGATATTTTATTGTTTTTTTGCAGAATAAGAAAAATATATATTTAAATAAAAACATTAAAAAATGAATTATTTTGACTGTTCCGCTAATCAATCTCATCGCTGTCAAAATGCTTCACAAGGAGTTTTTTTCCAAATGACAACTGAGCGGTTTGCTCAGTTACCAACGACCTAAATATTTAAAAAGTTTAACCTTTTCATATTGTCACCCAAAACCGAAGATGTTACTTCGGTTTCCGAAAGTTTGCCTTCAAGTATTACTCTGTTTGATTGTTCAACCGTGCACAAATCAATTTTGATGGGATGCCCAAATAAAATAAAACGTACCATAGTGTGCTTCTCTGGATGCTATCGTAAGCCTGTTGGAAATCTACAAATAGAAATGGCGTTCTTATAGTAAAGTTTGACAGATTGTGGGGATATTTGGGCGAAAACCAAAATGAGAATGGGCTAAACTTCGTTTGCTTTAGATTGCTAACTTTGCTGAAAATACGCTGACCAGAACTTTGTAGCTTGTATTCAACAAAGCTATTCCGTGATAATAATGACAGTTTAGAGACGTATCTCCTCCCTTATTATGTAGTGGACATATCAGAGCTGTCTTGTATTCTTCCGGGATGGATTCAGTAGACCAAACTGATGATATACATAAGTTCAAACATAAGCGGTAAAATAAATGGTGGCACCTGTGTTTTAACGTTTCACAAGAAATCTCTTCTTCACCAGGTGCTATGTTGTTTTTCAACTTCGATATCTAATTTCTCGCCGCCATATTATAAATATTGAAAAATTATTTCGCATTATTTCGAGGACCGTTTGAGTTTCCATCTATAGTTGCCTTTGACTTTCTTTTTTAAGCATTTTTGTTAAAAAAATGCCATATATGGTTTCGGTTTGCCGTCTGTCCGTCTGTGTGCACGATAACTTGAGAACGAATGGAGATATCAACTTAATTTCTCCACTAAAAGTTCAAGCAATTCATGGGAATGATCCCTATTGATTTGGACATTTTTGTGTTTAGGGTGTTCGGAGATATGTAGGGTTTTGTTAACCCCCCTCCTCAAAATTGATAGATTTTTTTTTTCTATTCTATTTTGATTTCATCGAGCATGTGAATGTGGAATAAAAATATAACTCGTCTGGATGTGGGTGGTGTAATTATGGGGGTGGCAGGAGTGATGGTATGGGAGGTGGAGGGGGTGGGATGAGGCGTGTTGGGTTTGGTGTGAGAATTTGGGATTTGGTGGATGAGAGTTTGTGTGGGTGGTGTGTGTGTGCGTGGAAGTGGGTATGAAGGTGATAAAGGGTGATAATATGGTAGTGCGGGTGAGATGGGTTTTGGGGTTTTAATTGGATAGTAGGTGGGGGATGGTAATAATGTTTAGATGTGGTGGTATGTGGTTGATTGGAGTCAGTTGAGATATGGTGGATTGGGGTCGGTTGGGCTGGGTGTAGATGGGGTTAGGTGGGTATGGGAGTGGGTGGTCGTAATATTTAAAATACGCCAATCACACGGCATAGAAGTTCTTTATAGGCTACAAAAATGTTTAAAGAGTTCGGCTCCGAACCTTTCCCGTCTTTTTTCATATTATGCTGGAGTTACGTGCATTCATCGTGCATTTTAAAATGAGCGATGATCAACGGTCGCCATCTCCGTATTTGACAGGAAATCTTCATAAAATATTTTTTGGATTAATTGAGCTGCACACTTCATTACAAATGAGCCTTCATGCTCAAAATGAGCTGTGTGAGTCACAGAATTTTTCGTGCTTTTGTGTAATTTTACTATGTTCGAAAATAAATAATTCTCGAGAACTCGTGAATCATGCTTCTACGTAGCTAAATATTTATTTTATACAACAATATCAATCTCTAGCAATTTGATTCGAAATCCAAGAAGTACATCACGGTCGGCTACATCGAAATTTGTAAAGGTTATCGAGTTTTTGATTTAGAGAAATTACAAGTGGATGTCAGTCGGGAATCGGGATGTCTTTTTTCTGGAGGATCAATGCTGTGAAAATGATGTAATTGGAACAACAAATTTTTTAATCAATTTTATCCATTCGAGGATGATAAAAATGCAGTGGTTATGTGGCAATTATTACAATAGCAAGTAATAGCCAAAATGGGGATGGACGTGATATATTAATGATGTTTTGAGTACAAGTGGTCAAAATGAAAGTTCGGGTTCTTCAAGAGTATCCGTTCAGATGAGGAACCATCAGATAAAGAAGAGAACAATCTTTCATCACAAACGTGTCGTTCTACCAGAAAGCATAAATCGGCGAAAAATAACGTTTAGGTTTATGTCGCATTACGGATTCAATTATATGATTAATTGTCAGTGGAGGAAGCTATGTTCAGTTCGAATACGTCTCACTGGAAAACACCTATGAAAGAGGAGTATCGCTCATTAATTGAAACGGGACGTGTTCGCGTAAAACAATCTAATGCAAATGGTGGTAAATCACTTCAAAGCCCGTTTAGTAGTGAAAGGTTGTGCTCAGCGTAAGGGCAATGACTATGAAGAGACGTTCTCATCTGTACGTTACTCGTCGATATGTTTCTGATTGCGATAACTTCAAGGTATGATTTGGAGATTGATGGTAGTTGTGTTTGTTGCCTCAAAAAGTCATTATACAGGCTGAAGCAATGGAGTCGTATTTGGGATCAGCGTTTAGACACGCCAAATGCGCGTTGGGCTTGCAGGTTACGTGAGACTGAAATCCTGGAACGATTTCGATAAAACAAAGCCACTATATGCAAACGGTACTTGATCGTTTTCAAATGGCCAATTGCAATAGTGTGAGTGTACCAGCGGATCCAAATCAGAAGCTTACTTCAGAAATGTAAAATGTGCTTTATCAAGAAGCAATTGGGAGCTCGTTGTTCGCCTCCCCCTCCGTGTCGCGTTGTCCAGGCGTTGCTCATTGGTTGGCAGTGAAGGAGCGGATCGTGCCATATTTGAAGCATACAATCGATTAGAAATATCTTATTCAAAAATGAAAATTGCAAGGTTATTGCAATTCAGATTGGGCAAGCTGAGATGTTTTCAAACTGCAAGATAGAACAATTTCATCGGCGTCAAAGAAACAACCAACAGTTGATTTGCCTACAAGAGAGTCTGAATTTATGTCTTTGGCAACAGTTGCTGGGGAAAGAAATGTTTAACCATCATACACTGCAACAACAATGAAGCAACTTATAGTTATCCGAGAAGAGAGCTTTTTCACCCAGAGCAAAGCACGCACATGTTTGTAGAGAAGCTTAATGACAAGGTAGTTAAATTCGTTTAGGTCAACGTAAATGAAATGTTAGTAGATAGTCTTACCAAATCGGTCACAGCAGAAAAGCACATCATGTTCTGCTCTATTGGAGTCAATCTTCTGAAGAATTGAGTTCTTTAAAGAAAGGCTCTAGTGGAGGTGTTGAATATTCAAAGTGAGAGAGCAAAGCCTTAATCCAACTTTTTTTTGGGTAATTAATTGTCCAGTGGATTTAATGTCCTTTGGAGGTCAATTAATACCCTCCTTTTCATTCACGCATACACCACCCAAAACTTCAATATAGATTTTCAGAAGTTCCACCAATCTTTATATTATTAATCGCACTAACAAGTGCTTGGAAATCACAGGTCACCATTTGATCTACCAGAAATGGTAATAGTAATACCATAGAAAAAGTTTATAATTAGTTAGAATTAGAAAATCTCAAACGTGTACTGATGTATGTATGTTAAATTTATCATATCTAGCGCAAGGAGGCCGGGTGTATGAAAGCCGAAGTAACGACGAGTTAAACCCGAGAAAAAGGGGTTCAGTCAGTAAAAAAAATGCTTTAAAAGTTCATTGACAGTTAAACTATAGTCCAAAAATCTCCAGTTCGAATCTGTTTATTTTTTCTTAACTAACACTTATTGTGTTATTAATTTATTTAAATTAGTATCTTAATGTAAGAATTTGAAACTGCAGCAACCCATTCAACGAAATTTCAAAAATTCATTAATTATTATAAATTTTTATGCTGATGGCGCGAATCACTACCCAAATGTATTTTATTTAAGGAAGATCTCTCTCGTCACGTCAACATTAAGCATATAAAAGAATTAACAAAGATTTGTTAAAATTTAATAAACTCTGAATGTAAAACATAATAATACACATATATCGAATCGGCTTGTTGTGTACAAAGGTGTAGTAATTTCTTCCACCGATTAATCTTTTATCTATTATCATATAATTTTGTCTCGTCAATCCACAAAAAATTCCAAAGTATTATAACAATTACAAAACCTAGGTAACCTTGCGACGACATCATGATGAATTGATAAAGAAAAATACAAATATTACAGCTAAATGAAATTATTTCAAATTAAAATTGAAACGTTTTTTCTTACTTCAACTTCTTTCGATTTTTTTTTATCGCAATATATAAGAAATACGTTCTACTTTCACCTTAGCCTAGAGACAATATATAAATAAGAAAGCCATCAAGAAAATAATAATAAAAATTATTGTATATTGTATATCTGTATGTTATATTTAAGTATAGATGACTCGCATGTGTATTTTGTTGTTGACTCCAGTGTCTCTAGTAGATGCGAAAATTGCGATAAGTAACGGCAGAAATGTAAGCATGTATTTGATCAGCATATCCATATAATTCATAAAGAATACATGAATGAAATTCGTAAAAATAAATAAATAAAATAAAATATTTTAAAATAGTAGGATTATGTACGAGTATATGTAGTGTCTGTTAATTAAAACTGAAAATTTCAAAAGTTGACAGACATGACAAGACATCGCACAGATATATTGTAGTTTATCTTTAGGTTTTGATCTAAAGATTTTTTGCGAAGTTAACATTTTAATGTCTTAAATTTTTTAATTTGTCCGAGTCATGATGATTTCTGGGTCGATGCAGTAAAATTTGTGATTGTTTGGGTTATATATTTAGACAGGCGATTGTCAAATAAGGCCATTGGTCTTTGTGTAATAAACGTTTTATGTTAAAAAAACGATTTTTAAAATGACCAGTCGCACTATCCTGGCGTTCGCTAAGAATAGGCAATTTGGAAAAATATTTTCGCATTTTTCCCTAATGTTTTTGTGGCTAACTGATGAAAGTAGTTTGGTGTAAATATTTTCGAAACAAAGATAAATAGGGAATTATATTTCCCTATAAAAGGCTGTGGAATAAATGTTTTCCAATAAATGATCCAGAACATTCAGATCTAAAACAACATCTAATTTCGCTTTTATTTCCTCGCACGATTTGTCATCTAAAAACGAAAAGTTAATTACGGATAAATGTTATTCTTTTTCCATTATATCGAAGATCACCAAACACGTGTAATACAAAAATTCGGCTCGGTACAGTCTAGATGGATTTATTGATCAGGATGAAACTCAACCTCATACTTAAGCTTTTCCATAAACTAGTCCTAGTGAGTTTTGGCCGAATTAGGTCCACTGTAAGTGAAAGCTTCTATAGGAGCTTTTTCGTTGTTTGCAAATATTTTGAAAGGTATAGCATTTATGAAAAAACCACGATGAACTAAAAGATTCCAAATTTAATTTGCAACAATACCGTTTCAGACAAGTTTTCCAAAAAATTAAGCGGAACCATGCTGAGCACCACCACAAAATAGAATTACTGTGGAAATTTTTTATTCATTTTATATTTATTTTTCCACAAAATAAGACACTCCAGCGAAATATTATCTTAAAAGTGTTCCTTAAATTGACAAATCGATTTTCCTCCGAATCGGAAAAAAATAAATTTTTTTTGAAAAACATGATTTGAATTTTAAATTTTTTTGGTAAAATTGATTGAGTCTAGCCAGGATTTTGGCTAGCAAATTGCTTGTTTGCTAGCCGATCGAGGATCTACTCCATTATCGTTTAGGATTTTCACTATACATTTTTAATTTTCTGGGGGCAATATAGGTTCTTTTCAATTTCTGGCCAATATTTCAAAAACTTCCACAAGTACGGGATAGTTTCGGTTGGTTTTCTTATATCTAAGGTTGCTCTTCAACAATTTCTTCATTAAATTGGCACCTAAGAAAAAAATATTTTAATTTCACATGCATGTAAAGATGCATGATGCATTGATAAAAGTATTTCGTATGTAGTTCCAATTCGGACAGGAAGAGCTTACTAATAAAAGACGTGAATGAAATTAATATATATGATTTATAGATGGAAAGATCCTCGACATCAATCATCGTGACATAATAATTTAATGATGAGCTTATTGTTAGCTATCACACAAAAAAATTAGTGGTGTCAATCCGATTTTTATCCGCAAACGTATTTTTTTTTCAATCGCGTACTCTTAAACAATATATTAACACCGCACAAACGGATAAATATTTTGAGGCATCCGAAATGATATCTGTTCCTACAAAATTATATTTTTGGCGTAAACACCTTCAAAATTCGTTTTGAATTAAAAAAATACTCTTCTCGGTGTTGTTTTCCAATCATCAAAATCCCTGTTTGATTTTGTGTGATGAATCCGATTTTTGGTCTATTTAATTTAACCGATTAGTGGCAAAAATGTGGGGGGATTCGGTGAAAATTATTGTATCCAAAATAATTTTATGGCGACTAAATGTAAAAAGGCTCAACCGGGGGAATATCCGATCAGATGGGATGCTAATACCGAATTGGTGTTACGGCAATCCTTGCAGTCGCACCAGTGAATCTCCTGAAACCAGACGTTATTTAAATGAAATTAATTAATACCTTGCAAACCATTATAAACACTTTATCCATTTGTTTCGTTCGGTCGGTGAAATAACAATTACAAAGCAAAGAAAAGTTAAAAGTAAAATGGTTTCTGAATGTGGATGCAGCCCAACAATGAATGTAACGCTGGTTATAAAATACCAATAGAAATTCTCTTTTGAGCTAGCTACAACTTATGGCGAGTAGCGTATTCTCGTAATTTCTTGCAAATTTTCGCTGTCTTATACAGCATAGAAGAAAGGTCAATTTTTGGCAATAAACTGTTTTTTGGTATAGTAGCCATGAAGTTTTTCGACCTCGAGTTTTTGATTAAATGTCTGTATCCTCTCCACAGCTCGGACGGAGTTACTGAACGGAGTGAAACTTCATACTTAAGCTTTCAAAATAAGTCGGGAGATCCCAGTGGATTTTAGGTGAACTCGTTCCACCAGAAGTGGAAGCTTTCAAATAGTATTTTCGTTTTTTTGCAAATATTTTGACATTTATATAACATTCACGAGAAAAGGACTAGGTTAGGTTAGGCTAGGTTAGAGTGGCTGGTATCGCACACTTAGGCCAATAGTGGCCCATTGTGATACCACAGGATCCTATCTCCCCTTTATTTATTTATTTATTTATTTATTTATATTGTTTACAATAATTTTAAGAACTGCACGCCCCATTTTGAGCTTACTAGCTCATTTATAATGAGACATGCAGTTGTTGTCAAATTTCAAAGTTTTTCTTTTTGTCTTGCATTTTCTAATTTTCGTGTACTGTCTTCTAGTCTCATGTGTTATCGTGGCTGGCTTTTCGTAAGCAACGACTTACTCCATTAATGCTTTCCATCTCTGGTAGTATGGTTCCGAATACATATCAATCGAAAGATTGATGGATGACACTGCAGCTGATTCAAAAGTGTCCATGGCGACCATGATTCACGTTTACACAATATAATATCGTTTAAAATACTAAAATATATAATTTTGTAATTCAAAATTAAAAAGGGCAGAAAAAAAAACAAATCTACTCGACAAAAAGGTCAAAGCCAACTTTAATCCCTTTGAAACCATCAAGAGCTACTTATGTAGCGTAAAATATCTCGCACTCCACAGCCCGCGAGTTCCGAAAGGCTGTCCATACCGTACATACGGTAGAAAGTGATCTAACGTCTCTTCCTCCTCTTCGCCCAAACAACTTCGGCAAAAGTCATTCGTCTGTAGACCCAGCCTTCTCGGATGTTCCCCAAAAAAGGCAGTGTCCTGTCAGTATCCCTACGACCAATGCTACCTCTCGTTTTCCCAGTGCTGACATGTTCTACCATCACATTTTCGATACTTTATCGTAGATTATGTCTCGCTTTTTTAGAATAAAATGTGACACTATTTCACATTTTATATCATTTACCAGGTTGCTAGATTGAAAAATTGTGATATTCTACTCCATTTCTATCAAGAAATAATTTGTTTTCGATACTTGAACGAAATTAGAGAAAGACAATTTGTTCGCATTTGTACTAGTAGGTTGTGATAGCAATAGAAAAGAAATAATTCATAAATGAAACAGTTGTCCATTTTAGTTTAGAACAATGAGAAATAAACTTCGATAAAGTATCGAAAATGTGATGGTAGAACATGTCACCACAGGGATAGAAAATGACTAAAAACAAAAATATTTCAAATTATTTTTCAAACAAAATTAGAGCAGATCATTTTTAAATTTTACCGGAAGTTCGGGAAAAAAAACTTTAGTTTAGCAAAAATCTGCATCTCTAAAGTCCAGGCGGATTAACTATAGGTACTCGAAATAAAATTTCGTACTTAAACTTTTCCCGCCAGTTGAGGTGCTTGCGAAATTTGGTAGAAAACTTAAATCTACAGCAACTTCTATGGGAGCTTTTGCAATTTTTACAATATGTAATTCTTTAATGTTGACAAGCGACACCGATTTTCATTATAAAATACGTGAATTATGGCCAAAATTTGCCGATAAAAATTGATAAAAAATGTATCTAATTTACATAAATAGCTCTAATACAGGGTGGGCCATCTATTGGTCCTTTTCTCAATCGTTGAATTTTAGGTGCTTTATGTTATCTGTTCTAAAAAATTCTTTGACAACGCGACAACGCATAATTGCAGATTCTCCAAATTTAATATCGCTCAAAAAATAATCGCTCAAAAACAAGAACATTTCGTAAATTATTGATTGTTTTGAAGAAACTGGTTCAATGGAAGGTCGTAGACCGTATCAACATGTTCATCCAGCATGTCGATGCATTTTGCATGTCGATCTCCTTTTCCATCCATACAAAATTCAACTAACTCAACAATTGAGGCCATCAGAACATTTAAATCGTCATCGATTTGTTAATTGGAAGCTTGAACGAAATGAAGGGTTTTCATCAAAAATTGGAACGCGATATTTTAAAACGCGAATTATCAAAACGCAATATTTCAAAACGCGACATTTACGATACGCTAAGAGCGGAAGTATAGAATCGGGTTATACTCGTATCAGGCGAATCGCTGCGCTCCCGTCGCTACGCAATGTACATTCTAGAAAAGGGGAAATTTAATTTCAATTTATAGGATTTTAAAAATCAATAGGAGCGAGAGTATATAGGATCGGGTTATATCAGGCGGTCGCTGCACTTCCGTCTCTTCGCCTCCTAGTTTTTCAGATTATAGGAATTTTAAAATCGATAGGGAGCAGAACTTAATCCTCCAAGAGTCACTGTTTGGTGTGGTTTATAAGCTGTTGGCATCGTGGGTCCTTTTTTCTTTGAAAAGGAACAGGAAAATGCCCTTACAGTAAATGAGGAGCGCTATAGCAACATGGAAACTGGTTTTTTATGGTCCAAATTGAATGAATGGCATTTCAACGAGCTGTGGTTTCAACAAGATGAATCGACATGCCACACAAGTCGTGCAACAATCCATTTATTGTTAACAATATTTGCTGGTCGCATAATTTCAAGAAATTGTGAAGTTACTTGGTCACCAAGAAGCAGCCTTGATTTAACATCACTTGATTATTTTTTGTGGAGTTATTTGACAGGTAAGGTATGGAAACGAACTTAAAAAAACATTCCAGCTGAAATTGAGGTCGTTGACCCGATTTTATTGGAAAAAGTCAAGGTAAATTTTGGAAAAAGTCATCGTAAAGCCTTGGTTCATTTCATGAACGATATTGTTTTTCATCTATAAATGGCATAGCACCACCTTTCCTTACCAATAAAAAATTTTGACTTTTCATCCCAAAATGTGTGTTGTATATGCCAGCTCGACATGTTTATTTACATATTTAATTATAATTGGTTTATGTAATTATAATTTACATAAATTTTGCATCCCCATTTTGAGCTTAAAAGCTCATTCGTAATCAGGTACGATGTATTTCTTTTCCCCAAAATCTTCTTTTTGTTTTCTAGCTCTTTTCTTTATATTTTGTATTTCATATTTATTTTAACTGGACTATTTACGGTTAATCATCTGGGAATTCGATGTTGTTGTCATCTTCAATAGATAATAATTTTCGGTATTTATTTTACTATTGGACTTTTAGTGACACCTCATTAAAAAAATGGCGACAATGGCTTGTTGTCATTTTTGACGTTGCTTATATAATCCCTTGACCACAATCGCCAGAAGCTTGAAGTGGCTTAAACCTGGTCCCGTAATGCTGGTAAATGGTTCCCCATTGTATAAATGATACATGGCAAATTGTATGTATGACTCTCATAATCCTTGGTGGTGCAGCTGTGGATTGAACTTAAATATGATTTTTCAAACTAATGTTTTTGAATAGTCTTCATGCAGAGTTCCAACTGCTTTCGATTAAATAGTAAAATAAAGGGTTTTCCAATAGGAATGATATGATTTTTAAGTGACGTTTCGGCCATTTGTAATATGTCATGATCTGTCATTTTTTGTTTCATTGTATTCAGCGATGTTTACAATTTCATCATGGTGAGATATACGCAAGAACAACGTTTACAAATTAATCAGTTTTATTATCAAAATAATCGTTCTCCAATTGCGTGCTTTTGCCATATTATAGTCGCAATAACCGTCCAAGTGTGCTCGCTATTCGTAGAATTAATGCAAATATTGTTGCCGTTCAGGCAAGTGTTGCTGAAGACCGCGTTGCTGAAGAATTGGGACTATCACCAAACCACAACCTGGCGGATTTTGAGAAAGGATTTTGCATCCATATAAAATTGTTCTCACTCAAGAAGTGAAGCCATTGGACCACCGTAAACGTCGTGAATTTGCTGATTTTGCCTTGGAACAACTTGAAAACGATAATGATTTTTTTAAGAAAATCATCTTCTCCGATGAGGCTCACTTTCATCTGAGTTGTGCGGTAAATAAACAAAACTGTCGATTCTGGTGCGAAGAAGATCCACAAATTATTCATGAAAAACCATTACATTCACCTAAATTGACAGTTTGGTGTGGTTTTTGGTCTGGTGGAATCATCGGTCCAAATTTTTTTCGAAATGAAGCTGGTAACACCGTTATTGTCAATTATGGCCGAAATTGGAAGAAGTTGATCTTGACAATATTTGATTCCAACAAGACGGGGCTACGTGCCACACAGCAAGTGCAACAATTGAATTATTGCGAGAAAAGTTTGGAGATTCGATTATTTCAAGAAATTGTGATATTGAATGGCCTCCAAGAAGTTGTGATTTAACACCATTATACTATTTCTTATCGGGTTATTTGAAAGTAATTGGTCTTTAGCAATAAACCAAACTCTCTTCAAGCTTTACAAGTCAATATTGACGTGCTTTTCATGACATACGGCTTGATTTAGTCGAAAAAGTGCTCGAAAATTGGGTTCATCGAATTTGTTCCTGCAGAAGAAGTCGTGGAGGCCATTTGAATAACCTTTTATTCAGAACTTAATTGTATCGATTGTACTTCACATTAAATAAAAAACATTTCAATTTCCTTAACAATTAGTGTGTTTTTTTTAAAGAAATCATATCACATTTATTGGAAAACCCTTTACAAACAATTGGACCTAATTCACATCACGTGGTTCTTTAATGTCAGCTAGTAGATTCGGAATGAACTGCATTTTGCTGTCTTTGCAATAATAGCAAAGCTTATTTCTGTCAAGCCTGCCAAAAGCATTTTAATTTTTCTACCAATATTATATTTGTAAGCATTCGAAGTTATTGAACTTAAGTTTTGACACTTTCGCCCAACAAAAAACGTCTCGTGATAAATCTCAATTAAACTTACTGACCGACGCAATTCAAGCCAAACACCTAAAAGCAATAATAAATACACACCACCAAAATAAAACTAATCATCACCACGACGATAGTAGCAATAATAATTTCTTACAATTATTATGTATACAACAAAACGAAACGAAAAAGAAAATAAAGTGAAGCAAAAAAAAAAAAAAATATAAATATATAAATAAAAAGAAAAGAAAAATATCGTTGCGATGATGATGGTGATGGAGGCCACTACTGACCTACTAAAAACCAATCTACACTTTTTCTTCATTCAATATACAACAGTTAAGCAGTTTAAAGCAACCAAATTATATTGAAGAATAAAAAAAATTAAATATCTACTTTTATTTATTTATTAATTAATTAAATTAAAAATAGTGTTGAGTACATGTTATATGGATGTGAAGTGAACGGATCATTTAAATGATCCCAAAAATTAGTGATAGTTTTGGTGTGGCCCAAGTGTTTTCTAAATAATATTATATTTTATATTATTTTGTGTGATATATGAAATTTTATTAAATTGTGATTTGTGCAAATTATAAAAAAAACTATTACCGATTATGGATAACCAGAATAATATAATAAAATGTGTAAGTATAATGTGGGTGCCCATAAATTTATATTTAACTATTGTGCTAATTGTGCAATTTCTAAAAACAAATAACTACACCAAATAGTATTTGTATCGGCCTTAACTTTCAATTTACCTAATTTAAAGTTGTCGTGGTAGTATTCCAAACAAATATGCTAATCAAAGACAAAAACAGGTGAAGAAAGTAAAATTTTATTTGTTTGGTGTGTCAATATAAATAAATTTATAATAATTCGATTTTATTTATTTATATTTATTATATGCATGTGTGTAACCTTAATCTCTTCTACATAAAATATTATTTTAACAATATTGTCTGATGCTAATAATGCAAAGTATTTTTGGCCTGTTATTAATTTAAATTAGATAAGAAATAAGTACACACATTGGATTCTCCATGTAGGTTTTGAGTGAATCATGTAAATTTTGGTACAAATCAATAACTTTCTCCATACTGTCGAAATAGTTCATTATGCACAACATGCTAACCACCCAGAATGTTGTAAATACAAAAACTAATTAGAGGAGCTTATGTAAGATGTAAATTATCTAAGAGGTCACTTTCATTTATTTCTCATTAGCTTATTACAAACATAATTACATACATGTCTTATCCATAAAACAATAATCTCATATACCCATTAAAAGAATTATCGATATATTACTACAAGAAATACGTATACATTTCTTTGAATCTATTAACAAAGGTATAAGAAGTAAAAAAAAAAATCTTACGATAACGATGATATATCGTGACATAAATTTAATAAGGTAATTATGGTCAAATATTAGATGAGATGAGATTTATCTCAAAAGAAACTATAAATAAATACTGAAATTTAATTTTATTCGTGTTCGATTCAGGCAGACTCGTAAAATATCGGTCATCAGGCATAAGATTTAGTACGACATTATAAGAAAAACTAAAACAATCCAAAATTAGTCTGATTTTCTCCATATTTTACCGTTCAATTCGAAAATACAAAATCATAACAGTTTTCAGTCTGGTCTGTCTGTTGTGCACATGCAGGTGATTATAACGTACGCATCGATCAATATTACAAAGTTGTAACTCAGCTGACTCTTCTTGATCTTATTTTTATTCATTACTAGATATTTTAATTTGTATCATAATCTTATTAAATAAGATACATAAATTGAATGTCAGGGAAATGATAAACGTAAAGCATAAACACAAACAAGTTATGTATATATGATGAGAAAAGAGGAAATGGTTTATGTGAAAATATAATGTTTGTTGTTTAAGTTTTCATTATTAGTTTTTCTCTTGTATGTTTATTTCATCGTCTTCTTAAAACAAAAACTCGTGTATTTTAATTTACAAATCGTATATTGTTTGATTTAAATGTTTAAAAGAGGAAATTAGGTTTATTGGTTTTGGGTTACTCAAAGTTGGATAGGTATGACTGGTTGATGTAGGTCAATAACTAAATATATTGATATACATATGCATGCATCTTCTAAACATTCCGATTACATTGCAGACATTATAAGATCTCTCATCTCATCGAAAGTAAAACCACTTTCTAGAAATAAACGTTAAAATAATAAATAATTAAAATATGGAGATCTTATAATTGACCTAAATTGCTTTGAACGATTAATTTTTATTTCTGTGTAATTATAACGCGATCGCACAAAAAAGATGAAGCCTTTGTAAAAAAAAAGTCCGTTAATATCCCCATCAACATCATCATCACATACAAATATAAAAAGAAAGTAAAATTATTTTACATTTTGATTTAATAATCTTAATTTAAATTTTTCTTTCGTTTTGGTACAGCTTTTATATAGTTTTTCTTATATTTGCGACGCAGCGATCGCGTCTTTCCATTCATATTCGCGCAAAATTCTAGTATTACCATTAATGAGAAAGCATTTCCTTCAAGATGAAGATAATGAAAGTAGTTTTATGTGCGATTTTAGCATAATATCGCTTTCTAAATTTTATACCTTCAACCTTTATAGAATTTCTTATACGAATACAGGTTAGTATTATTTCGAGGTAACCTCGACAATGACCTTAACCATAAAAGAATTCCATAATAAATATAATACACTGACAGAATAAATCAAATATAGAAAATTAATAAAACAAGAAACTAAATAAAAAATACAGACGTATCTCATGTAACGCTGGACATTGGTACAACAAGAACCTAAAGTTCAATTGTTTAAAAAACTTGTAGCCTATGTTTGTAATATAATTTTTACAAAGTTTGTAACCGATCATTACCCTTTTCTTTTTTCTTTTTTATGGTTCTGTAACCCCTACTATGCGAGGTATTCCTATACTAAATTATAATATTTCGTTGCATGTGGTCGTAAGAAAAGAAAATGCTTAGTAGGAATTAAAGAAATAGTAAAAGTAACCATAACACCATCAACAAGTGTAATAAGAATGAAAACAAAGCACACTTTAGAAAAAAGGTTGAGGCCGTTGAATTAATGTAAATGATTATATACACACGTTCATTTAAGTGAATTACTGATTAAAATTTTATGATAATGACTTAATATTAGGAGATAGAGGAGGACAGAGGGAGAGGTCATTAATAGTAGATTTTCGATTTCTTTGTATAAGGTTAGTTACCTAGATCGAAATTTAAATGGTTCTTCATTTCCGGTATTTTAATCCATCTGAGTTTAACGCTCTTTATAAGTAGTATGCAGTATTGGTATGAAGAATCATAAACGGTGTGCTTGTCCTTTGGTTTAACTGCTGACGTACCCCTTTAAATTGAGTTTGGCGAGTGGAGTATTTTATTCAATTTGGAAATCCAGTTTCATTAAGCCAATTTTCAAGAGTGGACGGAGAAAGCATATCGAAAATTATAGCATTTGATGGTTGTAATACTGTTGAAGTACTGTTTACTGATTTTAGCAAAGCATTCGATAAAATTGATTACGTCTTACTTTAAAGAAACTGGAAGAGCTCAAGTGTGATGTCGTTCCGTTAAAATGGATTTTGTCCTATTTGACGAACCGAACTCCAAAAGTATTTAAATAACATTTTATCTAGCGATATAAATGTTTGATCGGCCGTCCAACAAGGCAGTATTGGATCTCTCTTATTTATAGCATTCATAGATTATGTAAAACGGTGCTTCAAACATTCTTATGTTTTTGATTTATGCTGATGATGATGTTAAGATCTTTTGCAAGATTCGAAATGAATGGTGTACCTTGAATAAGCTTTGTCTCAACATTTCTAAATGTAAAGTTATGAACTTTTCTAGAAGAAGCAATGGTCATTATAATATAGCTTTTTTAAATGGAGTTATAATTGATCAGGTTCATTCTTGTAAAGATATTGACAGATGTATCAACAAGGCTAATTCAATGTTAGGGTTTTCAATACGTTTCTGCAAAGATTTCCGTGATCCGTATACTCTAAAAAACCTTTTCGTTTCATTTGTTCGTTCGTACTTAGAATATGCCTCAATTGTGTGGAATCCGTACTAAAACAATTCCTTTAGTTGTATATAATCAATTCAGAGCCGATTTTTGTTGTTTGACTTAAGGCGACTCTCTCGAGAGGTAACCACTTGAATATTAAACTATTGTTCGTCTTACAAGTATCTTGCGCAGTTTTCGTGTACGACATTATAATGAGTCGAACTTGGGTGTAGTTTCTACCTTATTCGATTTTAATTTGTTCGGGAGATCGTGTTTGGAGTTTTTGGGGTGGAATTGGCAAGGGAGATGTATGTCAGATTTAAATAGATCAGTTGTGGTGCGTGTTAGTAGGATCGTATAACTAAAGGTCGCCTAATTGTTTATTTTTCTTTATTTGTGACCATAGCGAGAGTAAGTTTGTATTCTATGTCGCATGCTTTTATTATCCTTTTGTTTGTTCACCGGTGAATTTGATCTTATTGGTTGCAGTCCGACCTTCTAATATATCTTTAACTTTTCTAGTAAGAAGTTTTAAGGTACTGAACTTAAGTATTTGATTTAGTAAAAATAATTCGTACTTTCTAAGGCGTCGGCGATTGGTAATTAAGTGCAGCTGTTTTTTGGTCATAAGTAAGTTGTTCTGACACTTACTGTTTAATACATTATAATAGGGCTGTTTTAAATAGTAGAGTATATTATAGCTATTGGCACGTTATTTTTATATTTTAAACACTTATCACTTGATTAAATAAAAGACAGGTCAGAATGTGTGTAACTCGATTACTTTCACTAAAGTTTCCTTCAATTTATTATTCTATAAATGTCAAACATTAAAAGCCATGTTCATACACTTTATCAATATTGAGCGTAAAAGGTAATTTTACAACATTGATTCTTTTACATATAAACAAACTAAACTTGAAGAGTGAACTCAATAAAACATTAATCATTTACCTATATAAAATTAATCAATACCGCTTCTCAATAATAAATCTGATCCTGTGAACCAATGCTGTGTCTTGGTGTGCTTAACGGTTTGGTGAAGAGATCTGCTGTATGCTTTACAATCTTGATTGTCTTGCAACATTTTGATTTCTGTTTTTAATTCCTGGTTGAAATCTTTTCGAATACGGTAAGCCCATACGGCCTTCCTTGCAGCTTCATCAATTACTTTGTTGACTCCTTGTTTCAACCCATACAAGTTCTTCTTGACCATTACATTGGCTCCTTGTTTCAACCCATACAAGTTCTTAACTAGTTTGCAAACTATGTTCTCTTTACCCGTTTGTATATCCTTTTGCTTGCTTCATAAACGCCTGATGTGGAAAATCCCCATTTAGATAATGTTTCAATGTCAGAATATTTCACCACCATCCCCTTTCGGCTGGATAAGTACGCGACAGGTGTAAAAACTTCATCATGATCTCGCCCAAATTTTTACAAATAACCTTGGGCACGAGCTTTATATTTAATTATCACCTTTAATTACGCTTCCAATTATCAATATTTGGTAATGAATTTATTTCATTGTCCATTGCACGCTTCCATTCTACTACTGGACTATTCATAGCTTCTTCGAATTTAGTTTGGCCTTTACTTACGTTTAGAGATGTTACATGCTGTATTGTCTCAATCAGTCTCGATCTATTTTTGGATTTCCATTTCGAGATTTACTTTACATCATTCGGAATTTCAGGTTGCAAATTTATCGTCCGGCGAAATTTTAAATTGTTTTCCGATATCTGTACTGATAGATTTTGTGTGTTTCGACATCTAACAGCCCTTTCGTTCCAATTTCGTAACTAAAAGAGTAATTTTTTGCGATCAATTATCGTTTGTGATTCTATAGGAAAAGCATCTCATGTTAATTTGCTCATCAAACACGTCTTATACATATCACCATGTTCACATTCACTGATGTACATTTTTCTAGTTAGAATTACCATTTTTCGTGTATCATTCAAATTTCGGTGTTCCAAAAGTCTGTGCCACTCATGTAAACACTTTGAATCTCTCACCTGCTTAAGGGCTAATGCTTGAATTATAGAACTAGCTAAACGACGATATAATGTTCAAAAATGGGATATGTGAAATAAATCTCACTGGTAAACAAATACTGACAGTGAGAGCGTATGGAGATGTTTATAAATCATCTACATAAGCCTTCACTCTCAGTATTTCTTTACCTGTGAGATTTGTTTCACAAATCTCATTTTTGACAAACATTATACCACAACATCGTTTGCCTAATTTTCCAACTGACAATAAATTACATTGCAATTGTGGAACGTAAACTACATCATCCGGGGCCTACGATTGGTATCGTCTAGCATCTGCCATTATAACCGCTTCACAATCGCTTCACCATTTGGTTTTTGCATTACGCCTGCATCTATGCACTTATCACTACAATTGAAATTTTTTAAATTATTGACTTATAAACAATAACATTCACTTCTTATTTCTCGATTTATTTGACACTATTTTCGACCGCTGCGTTTGCGTATTTTTGATGTTTTTGTTGCTTTTCTATTGCATGTATTTTCAGCAGTCCTTGCGAATATGTCCATTCTCTTTGTAGAGAAAACATCGACCTCTTGCTTTGCTGCTAACTTGAAATGCATTATCCGCCATCACATGATGAAACACATGCTACTTGACTCTATATCTCATGAAGTTTTCCTTTTACCATACTACGACTTAAATCACCTTCGATCCTTGTTTCTATAATGCCGTAATCAATACCAAATAGCTTTCTGGAAAAATGCTCAAATATGGGATCGAAAACACGACAAAACGAGATATGGTACAAACCTGATTCCAATCCTATGTACTATCGTTCCTATCGACTTTTAATTTCCTATAAACTGAAATTAAATTTCCCCTACACCCGCCTGATATAACCCGATTATAAACTCCCGTTTTGTGCCATACCGCGTTTTTTACCATATTCCGTTTTGAAATATCGCGTTTCAAATGGGACCCCTCAATTCACGTTTAAATAATCATATTTTATTTGACAAACTCGATTTTTCATGATGCTCTCGCAACGCTTCCCACATATCTGTCACTGTATCTTCTCGTCTAATATGTGCCACGTGATTATGTTCAACGAATAGATTGTTGTGTGGTCGAGCCTTTCCATGTTTTGATTTCCATGCAGCATATGCATCAACTTTATCGGCTGTTGCCTAAAAAGCTCATCACGTTGACACGAGTGAACGTTAACCTTGCTAGCGCTAGGTAATTGAATATGGAATCAGGATCTCTTATGATTGTGGTACATTTTTGTGGATATCTTATCTCTAACCCGGCGTATTTTAGATCGTGTATTAGTTCTTCTAGAATGGAATCTTCTACAATGGAATGGCATCAGCATAGACAAGAATTACTAGGAAATGTATACTGTCATTTTGCTCCAGTTCTTTGCTTGACTCGTTTGTATTTTTATTCAATGAACCATTTGATTGATATTTTCTCTCAGAAGCAGTCCTTTATGTCTACTGTATCGAAGGCTACTACTAGGCCTATATAGAGAGGAAGTAAATTCGTTTTCCAGAATGCCACTCTTCATCAAGTACCCGACGAATAGTAAACATAATAATAAACTAACAACAAAAAGTTATTCAGATCAAGATATTCTTAACTAAAGATTAGAAAGTGTCTAGTATATTATCTGGAGCATATACTTCCGAATTTCGATTCCGGATGCAGTTCCTGATCGTAGAAATTTGATCGTTGATCTGATCTCGTCTTACATAGGGGGGAGGAGGGGGTCTTAGTGAAAAAAATCAGTCTCTTCCAAGAGACGCGGAGCAAGAAGGAAATCGGAATAGATTAGTTAGCTAGTTTTTGAATTTCTTTAATTCTGCAATAATGCAATTGTTTTGAATATTCTCTCGGATGGTTTGATTTTTTAGATTGGAGAACAATTTCTGGCACTTAAGGAAGCGACCGTCTGCATATGATTTAACTTAACACAATCTGGCGGTTTTTAGGTGTGCTAGAGAATTTAGGTTTTGTGGATGGGTTTTTTGATAAGAGCTCTTGAATTTGCATGAGGCTTGTCTCTTGTTAAGTGTTAAATGGTGTCCGATTGTTAAGGACAATTTGCCGGACAGATTGATATTTCTATTTCTTTGAGTGACTTGCCCATGAGAACCTTTCTTCGTTGTGTATAGTCCCTATTAATATGTATAATGTATAGTCACTTCGGATTTATAACGCCAGTCGTATTAGTGAGGTCCTACGGCGATCTTTGGTTGTGTAAATCAATAAAACGGTTGATTTGACGACACCCTAAGGAGTTTCACTAGATTACCTGTGGTATAGGTTGGTTCCAATATTATAAGGCCATGAGCCTTATAAGATCCGAGGTGGTCATTGAAATCACTCATTAACACTATATCACGAGATTGGGGATTATAGAGATGAAAACGATTTCTCCCTAGCCTGAGTGTCCATCCAAGTACAGTAATCAGTGATTCTAAATATTACGTAGATCTTTTAATTTTGATATTTGAATTCTTGATTTCTTTTCTTGGGTCGTTGTTTAGATACTATGAATAGTTTTTTATTGAACACAGTCTTGAATACCACAAATCCTAATATGTCTCGTACACTTTAGAGTATGTTATCAATTATGTCGCGCTTCTGGGAATAATTTTATCACTTTTATAAGTGACAAAAATCAACAGTAAATCTAAAACAATGGACTTCAACCATTATAGCACGAATAGTTAGTGATACCCTCTATCGTCAATTTATGCAAGTAATTGTGGTATAAGAGACATCTATTAACAGTCTTTGTCCTTACTTTCAGGAATCTTGTTTGCCTTTTAAATGTTGCCTAGTTGGCGCCACTCTCTATACGAGCCAACGGTGGCATTGGTTTTTAAGAGGAAATGTCTAAGAATGGTTTCTCATTGCATAACTTTTCGTAGTGTTGTTAAGGAAGATAATTTAATTGTGGAAGGATCTAACTTGATTTAATAATGGAAGATTGGGGACGGTGTTATAATTGTATATCTTTCTAAAATTTGTCATACAACCGCTCATGCCCGGAATATTAACCAATTTTATCGATTAAGAAATGCGTACCGATTTGAATGATTAAAAATAAATAAAGTTCAAGGTCACTGGTTTATTTGATATTAATATAATTACTGAACATATCATGTCGCGTCTATTGCCTTAACTACGTCTTTCTCATGTTGATAATTCACTTTTACTTGCTGTATTACATGTCGACAAGCAATGTCAGATTTTCGAATACCATTAACCCTTTACGTTTATGAGAACAAACTACCAAAAATACAAAAAAAAAAACTTTTACTTGTGCGTAAAACCTTAAGATCTATGTCACTGAAAAATAATGCTTGTGATAGTATGTTGTACCCTACATCAAGACATATTATAGGAAATTAATAGCTGCGTTTTTTTGAAAACAATAAAGTAGAGTTCGCGATAGCTATTTTCAAATTTTTTCCAATTTAAAATTAAAAATTTAATTTTTTTTTAAATTAAATAATTTAGATTTAATAGAAATACTGTTGGTGAGATTTGTGAGGGTTTTGACATGATTGTAGGCTTCATGAGAGTCAAATGCTGTGGGAATCTTAAAATTATTTGGTTGCCTTTAGTAGCAATAGTGTTCAAGTACCGTGCGTTTGCAATTTGCATATATTCGTGTTGATAGGGGATCGCGGTTACAACATACAGACCACTACATTTTTAATAGCATTTTATAATATTTCAAACATTCGGAAACTCTTTTACAATTATCACAAAAGATACTTTTGTCATGTTGTACATTTTATACTAAATAAATCTTTGTACCTACTCTGGGTACTAGTCGCAGATTTCAAAAAAATTATTTAATGCCACAAATCGTTCGGAGTGGCCAAGAGAACTGATTGAACATTATTACATGTTTTGTAAATTTAAATGGACAAAATCACAAAAATATAAATTTGATGGTTTTGGGGTATTTTTTTTATACCCAATTCAATATTTTTGAATGAAAATATGCATCTTTATATTTAATCATAGAAAAATCAAATGAAACTGTCTTACTAACTATAAGGCTTATGTTCAAATCGACGTAAACCCAAATATTTTAAATTTTATTGGACCATCGATATTACCTTGTTGAATATTTAAGTTTTTGGGAATCTCCAAGATTTATTAATTAAAAGAATCCAATTTTATCTGAAAAATCTGTTCCGAGATATTTGGCGTTCAGTAAAAGTAAACATTTCAACTTCTTGTTGTACAAAAGCGTCTTGTTTTCACCATTTAGACCCATTACAGAAAATGTGACTTAGCCTTGCAACTTTCAATTTCACCGTAGAGTTGGCCCCTTGAACAACATTTACACAAAAGTTGCGCAATGTTGTTTTAAAAGGAAAGTGAAATTTGGCCTAATAAGCGCAAAGTGTAAATAAAGCCAATTTTTATTCAAAGAGGCAACCGATTTCACTTTTTGCAAAAAAGTACACAAGTCATATTAAAAATGATTTTTTCGTGTAATAAATTAAAGATTGTTAATTTTAATACCTTCTCTAGCGTCGTATATTGCAAGTGAAAGGTGCAGGTGTCTTTTTCCCAAAAGCTGAAAGTAATATTCGCCAAATAAAAATTCCGGTTCATTGACATTTTTTGTGTAAATTTCAAAATATTTTCTTTAATGATTCCATATAAAATTCTAAAAAATTATTGTCTATGTTATGTTATTGTTTGCCATTGCATAATTTAAAAAAAAAAAAGTTATAAAATTTCTTTTCGTGTACCAGTACCGGATCTAAATTATAATTTTTATTAAATACATAAAGCGAAAGTTTAATATGACAGCGATGTAATCTAGTAAACAATATCAGTCGCACGTTAGATCATTGATAGCGCAGCCTTGAACCACAGTTTTGCCACACAATCGATCATGCACAATGCGCCTAGAACTCCAAAAAGAAAGTGACATACCATTGACCTGATAAACCAATAATTGATATATTTCAAAGTAAAAAAGTAAGTCAAATGAAAATAAGACTCGTTCCAATAAGATGGTGAATAACAAATTGCTGCTATAACGGACTTGTTTTCTTTTCTAATTTCTTGTGTTATTTCTTATTTCTTCCATGGTTTATTTACGAGAATTTATTTGTTGTTGTTTTTGATGAAGTATTTCATCAGCAGTTTACCTTATTATTACATCGAAGCTTTTATTTTATTCGAATGAAAACGAAATTTGTTTATTTATTTCATTTTTGTAGTTTTATTTAACTTAATCTGTTGCGCGTTATGAAAAGAAAGTGAGACGCATTCTTAGAAATATGTACACCGTTGATGGCAAATTTTAATTAAAGTATTTTTATTTATTTACAGATCACCCTTCTCATAGTCGTATTAAACATAATACACTTGACCAATGGATACGGATACGATTCAGCATCATCATGCGACCCAAAAACGCGGTCAAGAAAGGCGCGCGCCCGAATCATTTCTTCAATTCCGTGCGATATATCCCAACAAGGTTATTGTAATCTACCTGGTAGTTTATATCCGTGGCATGCTGTTCGAAGATTTGTAACTGAAAATCAAGGTCTAATGAAAAGAATGTACGGAGATATGAGACATATTTCTGTATTAAAAAATGAGATCGATAGTAATGGAATAGATATTGATGATATCGATTTGGCAGTGAATCGCTATTCGAAGAAAGGAAACAAGAAGAATAGCAAGTATTTGCGTGGAGAATTTCAAATTAACCGCAACAATGATGTTATTTCTGAACCGCATTTCCGGCCCACAACAACAAGTACATCGACCACGACAACAAAGCCCGCAACAATTCCAAGTAACAGTATAATGGCAGAAAACATTATTTCAACAGTATCATTAGTGTCAACAAAAGATTATGAGGGGACCACTTCAACAATTCCCTTAACGATTCCACCAACCATCACAAAAAACCAACCTTTTCTACCAATGGATAATAAAATACCGGAAGTTAAAGACGATTCTATACCTTTTGACGATCTAATAAACGCAAGCATAGAAGCAAACAGCGTGTTTTTGAACTACACACATAAATTAAATAACGGTAATATACAAATAGTTCAACCACCAAATTTAGCATTAACACGAAATAAATCAGTTGAAACTCCGCCAACCGAAACTATTTCGACGACTTTAAAAAAAAATTCAGCGATTCACAATGTGCCGTTAATTGATATAGAAAGGACGACTCGAGCGCAAATAGAAGAGATGATGACAAGTTTAACAACCGATCATGATTATGAGCTTGACGTTACGACACCAACCACACCATTTTCTGCAGGAAGTGACCTTTCAATAGAAGATGACATAGTTGCTGAAGAGTCGCACAAGTACGAAAAGTTTGTACCGAAAGAAGATTATCTAGGTGAAAAATTTAAAGATGAATTTTATCCAGATGAAGAATTAAAATCAAATTTTCCAAGACCAGGTCCATCAGGTTTACACATGGAGGGCCAATTGTTTCAGGACGTTGTGCAAAAAGACACAAACCCCATATTTGTAAAAGGAAAAGGCATAAATGCATGCCCCGTAAAAGAGGAGGTAGTGGCACCATTTTGGGCAAATAATACCCGAGGGGAAGTATTGGCCCTACTAAATTTATATCCATTTGAACAATACGTTCACTGGGAAAAGTGTACACAGGAAGATAAACAAATGTACTGTCGCGACGGATGTCGATGTGAACAGCAATTTAGTTTGCATCGGCTTCTTGCATACGATCCGAATAACGACTGTCGAGGTATATTTTCCGATTGGTTTAGATTCCCATCATGTTGCGTATGCAAATGTTATAACATACCAGGAATGGAATTTCGTGGTACATCAAGGAGTCCGCGAACGGTTGAAATGCCACGGCATCCAGCCGATATTGCGCAAGAAGAATTACGAAATGCAATCTACAGCCATGCTACAGAAGATTGGTATCGACGTCGAAATCTTGGTCCATATGATGAGGATGACGATGATGGGATCCACGATTAGAATTATACATAAAGTTGTTATACGTACAGACATTTTAACATGTTTTCTTAGCCCACCCTGTTATATAAATTTAGATTTTATCTTACGCATATATATTTTAATAGGTAATTTTTTTATACTTAGGAAATTTTATAGAATTTTTCACATTTACGTGTAGGTTTTGTAATTTAAGACTACCTAGTCATTGTATATACATATTTGTACATTATTATTATTTATCAAAATAAAATGATTATCGTTTTTAAAAATGTGTTTCAAAATTTTAAGAAAATGTTAAATTTCAAAATCGTTCGTTTCGTGGTCATTTTAACTCTTTATGATAGTTTTTGTTTGTAAAGTTAAAAACTATTTAGGTGAGAAAAATAATTGGAAAATAGATGCGAAATAGTGTCCGTAGGAGATTTGGACGCAAACAAAAATTGTTAATAAATGTGTGTCAACAGTCACGTTATGACACGGCCTTTGCCCGTTCCGTACCAATAGTAGGGTAAATCGTTTACTACCGCAAAAGTAGTCACGTTGATCACATTATGCTACTCTATATTTTGTTTAAAAATCAACGTATATCAACCAGAATTTTACAATAAATGAGATAAACTTACTCAAAACAAGGAACTATTTTTTTGTAATTCCTTCTCAAACGTTTGCAAACAGTTACTCAAAAATTTCATTGGTGGTTCACTCCATGTAGAACAGTGAACAGTGCAAATTGCAAATGAAATTAATATTTTATTGATAAAGGCTCCTTCAGTGAAACCATAGAAAAATATAAGTATACATATATTATCCCTCCATTGTTAACCAGTCGATTTAATCGATTTAGCCACCTAAAAATGTAAACCATTTTCAATAAAAAGGTGGTTATACATCCAGGGCCAGGAAAACCTATAGTGGAGTGTGAAAAACTTACAGCTTTGGTTACATACTAACAAGGACACGAAATTCAAAATGGTTTCATCCAATACTGAACAAAGGAAGATTTCCATTTCACACAGATTACAAGCCTTTTCACATACTTTTAAAAAAAGGAAGTAGTAGAGGAAGAACAATGAAATAATATTTGAATCGATAACTACGACATTGGGATCGTAAAGATCCCAGCTGTACTATGCTGCATTTTACCTCCACTATCTTTAATATTCACAGTGGCCAAAAACTCAGACTTACCTGGCAAACAAAGGTAATATGTAATTTCATCGATCCCATTTTAGTTCTTGTTTTCCCATCTCATAGTAAACGATAAATATTTATATATCATGCCTTGCCATTATAACCCTTTCCTTATCGTTCTTATAGTTTTTCTATTATTTAACTATCTTTCAACCTGTTCTCATCTAATAAAAGTTTGAATTCAATCAATTTTTGTAACACGACGGTTGTTATTTTACGCCATTAAATTTGTAATACATACCAACATAAAAATAAGTTTAAAAACATGTGCTGAAGTCCGTCCGGTTCATAACTACGGATAAAACTCTCGGATTTTTCACCCCATCGTTTTAACTGGTTAAATCTAGTAAATTATACAAAAGACACGCTTCTTTTCATACAAAGGAATTGAAAAAAATTGTGAAAATTTGGGATGTAGGATTTTGGGATTTTTATCCATAGTTATGAACCGAAGCCTGACTAAAAGATGATTGTAGCTAATACCTCATTTACATGCGACCATCATTTTTCTTCTGCGAAATAGTGATATATCATTGACTTTTTGCACATGAGAGACAAGGAAAGCTAGCCTCACACACTTTATGGGCTGGTTGCAAAATATTTCTTTAAAAATATGTAGATATCTCAATGTTTAGTGAGGTAAACATTTTCTGGCTACTTTTGAGTTGATACGTTATGGGTTGAACCTGCATTTGAAATGACAATTTATTTTGTTTTATTTTCATTTGTTTTTATTGTTTTTTCTTCAATGTGTGAAGTTTAATAAATTACTGCTTGAAAATAAAAGTTTCCCAGTAAAAAAATAACGAGACAAAAATATAAATTGACTATTTGGGTTAATGGCGGATCCGACTTTATTTTGCTTAGAAAAATGCTGCTTTGTTGAATAATTTTTCAAAAATATCAAGCTTAGTGTTTTTTATGGCAACCAAAAGCAGAGAAACCCTCCCCACTCATATATCAAAAATAGGTTTATGGCGTAAACATTGCACCCAATTTATTTTATCGTCTCGAACATCCCTTTTCTGACCAGACAATTTTTTTTCTTATTTCTTAAGTCCTTCGTACACAAATGTGTACGTAAAAATGCTGTTTGTAATGTCTACCGGATCTTAGTTAAATCGAAATTCTTTTTGAAAAAAGCATTATAATTTGATAACATATTAATTATTTGTTTTTGATAACATATTAATTATTGTGAATTGCTATGAATACAGTTATAGCGTTATTTTTCGGAAGTAAATAATTTTAGTATGAACAAATGTGCAAGTAGGTTCAAAATAATACAAAAATAAATGTTTGACATGATTTTCTTTCGCAAATGATTTTTACTCACACAATTGTGATAGCAGGCCGGAAAAGGATTATAGAATTTTTTTTTGAGTTATTGACGGGACTGTATTAAATTTGATGAATCACTACGAAGTATACCGCAATTCCTATCGGTACCAACCTGTAGAAATGAAATTTTAACAAATAATTTTTGACGTTTATTGGAAACGTCATTTGTGTACATAAATAAACAAAATTTTGTGAAAAATTTAATTTGTATTGAAATATACCTAATTTTAGTTGCTCTAATTGTTAAATTAAGTTGTTGGAAAATGGAGTACGAGAATGAACGCGTGTTAAAATTAATATTTCCTGATGGTGTGCCAGGTGAATTTAGTTGCGTATGAACGCGTTTTGTTTATTTGTAACCAATTTTGTTCGATTTCAGAAAACTTGCAAGAAAATTCAGAATTTCTGGAGTACCTCTATAAATTAGGAACAATGAAAATAGATCAAATTAAGAAAGATCAAATTCGATTGAATGAGGAACATAAATCGATTGTCGAACATACACAAGATTTAGCGATTACGAATTATAAAACTTTTATACAAACGTCGGAGTGTTCGCGAGAAATTTATTGTGAGTTTTTGGCTACCGAGAAGAAACTGGATTCAGTAATTGAGAATCTACCTAATTTTACCAAAAAATGTGAACAATTTATGAAGAAAGCGAATGAAATCAATCATTCGAGGCGCCTTAATTCTGTTACATTGAAACGTAATGCCCAGTTGCTTGAGATTTTGGAAATGGCGCAGCTGATGGAAACTTGCATTCGGGAAGGGCAATATGAGGAAGCTTTGGAATTAGCGGCGTATGTACAGAGAATGGGTGTCAAGCACGCTAATATACCGATTATACAGAGTATCGTAAAATCGATTGAGGATTCATGGTATACAATGTTAACGCAATTGTTGAGTCAATTAAAAACCGATTTGCAGCTTCCAAAATGTTTACAAGTTGTTGGATACTTACGAAGAATGCAAGCGTTCTCCACGCCCGAATTAAAATTAAAGTTTTTGCAGGCCAGGGACAGTTGGTTAAAGAAAATTTTATCCAGTATTCCGGATGATGATCCTCAACAACATTTAATCAAAACGATTGAGTTAACTCGTATTAATTTGTTCAACATCATAACCCAGTATAAAGCAATATTTTCGGACGAGGAGATCACCGTTGATCGATCAAAAATAGAAAATGATGCAAGTAAAATATTTTTCGGTTGGTTGCACGAGAAGGTTGAAGATTTTCTACATACCTTGGAAGAAGACTTGACACGTGGCGTATCATCACTCGATACAGTTCTCGGCCAATGTATGTACTTTGGCCTGTCCTTTAGTCGGGTCGGAGTTGATTTTCGTGGACTAATGGCACCAATTTTTATTAAAGTTATATCACAAAACTTTAATAATTCAATTGTTAAGGTGACCAGGCAATTTGAAAGCGATATGGATGAATTCACTCTAATCAATAAATTTGCAAGCGGATTGGCTCGATCTAAAAGCACTTCAGGGCAGAATGATGAAAATTCTCCACCCGAAACATTACTTGATTTCCAACCACTCGCAATATATTGCAATGGGATTTTAACAATCTTCAATGAGCTGAGATTATGTGCACCAATCGCAATAGCAGATTCAGTAACAAAATTTATTCACAGTTCATTAGAATCGGTTAGTCGGTCCATTTTATCATTCTATCGACAAGAACATCAAGCTTTTTCACAAAATGAGAGGCAAAATTTTATTAAATTATGTTCCTGTTTCGCTTACGATTTGGTACCGTTCATCCAGAATGTTATCCATATAATATTTCCAATTGGGACACTTGCGTCCCATCTGGGAATTAGTAATATAACGCTTCAAAAGGAGGGCATTACGTTTTTGAATACGAAAATTATTTTGGAACCTATACAACATTTGTTACCGGTGCAAATTGAGACAATCATGACGGCCGCACCTTCAGCAGAGAAGAAGGTAATGGAGGGAGAAATTCAGTCAACTGGTGGTGAGGATATAAAGAAATAGTGTTTATTGCATCTCGTCTTTTTTTATGTTATATAGGTAATAAAATAAAATCGTACTACATACATGTAACTTAAATAGTGTTTGTGGAATTTGTCTAATGGATGATTACTGTCTTATGCGGAAATATTCAGTGATTTAGAGCCTAAATGTTTTTTTGAATGAAATAGCATACATTTAGGATTTTTGTTGAGGGAACAATATATTTTCCATCAAAAAATAACATATTGTCCACTAATTTTACGCAATATTAATTTCTTTCTTCGGGAGGTTGATTTTAATTTATTTATTTATATACATATATGTTTACATACATACTTGTGTTCCTATCGAAAACGTATTGGGACCTTTCGTGCTGTTGGAATTCATTTTGTAAAATAGAAATCATAACTGTTGTATGTATCTCATACAACTTTAAAATACCTGCAGTTCGTTTAAATTTGGTCAGTTTATCATAGTTCCGGTTTTGTTGAAATCGATGAGACACTTTCTGATATTCTGGTACAGGTACCGCTAAGATTACGCTTCACAAAATAAAACAATTTAATTTTTAATTTAAAAACTTTTTAATAATTATAAATTTATATTTCAAGAAACTTTATACAATTATTACAAATTTGTTCTTTCAAATAAATACAAATAATTTAAATATATAACTTAGCTTAATGATTTTAATTAAAATTCTAAATTTTTTCGATTTAATTTATTAAATAGTATTTCAAATTTATTAATTAATTATCACAGAAATTAATTAGTTTCTTTTATTTCTGATTTTCTGATGCCATTTCAAAAAATGGAAAAACAAAAGCTGGAGGACAATTTAATCGACTAGGATACTTTTATAGGAACATTTTAATATTTTTACTCGTATAGCATCAAAAAACTTTAGGTTTTAAGAATTTCACTTTGGGTAGGAAGTTTTACGGTGATTCTATCTAGAGATTTCGTTCTTGTAACATTGCTCAATCCTCGCGCTGTTTGTGGTGATATCGAACGATCACATGATGGTGATCGTGTCGCCGGCAGATTTTGGTTTATTTCATTGAACCTTGGTAAATTACTTAATCCTAAAAATCCGGTACATTTATTTAACTGTACATTTTGAATTCCATTCGCATAGTTCGAATGAAATGGAGTTATATCTCCCATCTTCACAATTAAAAACAAATAATAAGTTAGGCATTTTGTAATTAAAACGTGTATGGTGTGGTCTAATTTACCTTAGGATGAATTCCGTTCAGAAAGTGTGGTTGAACATAGGGAAAAAATAATTCAGGTCGCTGTTGTAGAAATGCTGCATCTTGAGGACTTAAGTGTAACGGATGTTTCAGTGGCAGTTCTAGGGACATTCGGCGGCCTCGGCGTGATGCTCCGTTTGTCCACATATGTGTGCCCATGTGGACCTAGAAATAAAACAAAACACATTCCAAATTAATTTTCTAGTCTACCGGAGGAAAAAACAATTTTCCATTGCGGTAAGCGTTTGTTTGGTTTTCCATCGTATATACCTTTAAATTTCCTTTTGTTGTAAACGCTTTTTGGCAAACATGACATTTAAACGGTTTATCACCAGTATGCGTACGATTATGAATATGTAATGCTGATGTAGAACTAAAATTTTTCCGACAAATATAACAATAATGTTTCGTGTTGATTGGAGATGAAGATGATGTTCGTGGTGACTGTGATTCTGTTTTATTAGCTGGCTTTGTTGTTCCTTTGTCGAGTATTTTAGAATCATCCTCACAATCACTACGAATTATGTTAGTCGTGTGTACATCGCTAGGTCTTGTAACGGCCAAATCATGTGTGTTATTATTACTAGCTGGTGGTGCAGTAGCAGTTTGATGAGATGCAGATACATCAGACTTTGTTAATTTTACTGCGAAAGCAAGGAAAAGGATATTTTGTATTGGTTAATTTTGAATATGCAATTTTGGATTTCAACTATAGGTGTGTTAGTGATACATTTTTTAAAGCAATATATTTTTAAATATTTCCTGTTACTCCACAATCAGTATCAATTATCTTTGATTCGGTTAAGTAAATCACAACTTTGTGAATTAGTAGGTAGGTACTCGTATATATGAACCGTGTTTGAAAATATATCACTAGGTTTTAGATGCTCGATATTCTCAGAGTTAAATAAAAATGACAATTCATCAAGATAAGGAATCTCTAGAAAATAATTTCAATGGTTGTCGTCAAAAGTAAATCTCTGTTCTTAAAATTTTGGTGGTCATATCATTAACCGAAATAGTCCAGGCAGTACAAAACAGTTGTAGTATGTTGTACCGTACTTGGGAGAGTTTGATAAAATTAAGTGAGGTCGGTTTTGTGAGTAATCAAACATTAAAGTTTTGATGAATGATGCAACTTAGAAAGAATATAAGTTCTTTGCCACAAGCGCTTAATGATGCTGCATGATGCTGCACCATGTTGCGTGCAATGTTGCGATATGTTGTACCACGTTGCATTGTTTGTCAATAATTTGTAGCCCCAAATTGGGTATGGCAGATGGTAATCTGGTTCTAAAATTACTTTTGGAGAAAGCTAAGCTTACTGAGCTACTTAAACCATTTTAACCGACAGTAATGAAATTTGGTGTGATAGATAAAAATAGGATTCTAAAATGATTTTTGGAGGAATTGCTGAAATATCGCAAACTAGAACGAAACTGGACCATTTTGTAATGATCAAGGTAAAATTGGGTATGGTGAATTGAAAAGGGATGAAACAATTTTTAGAGGAAGTTCTCGATCACAGCCAACTGGGACGGGATTCGGCCACTTAATAATCGACGAGAAAGTGGATGTTGAAATTATTTTTGGAGAATGTTCTTTAATATGCAACTAGACCATTGAGAATCTAAAAAGATTTTTGAATGAAGCTCTGGGATATGTTCAACTTGAACGGAATTAGGCCATGTAGGCTGAAGTTGTTGTTTGATTTTAATACAGCCGTCATCGGTCAAAATAGCGACCAAAAGTTTTAGCTTAGCTTTCTTCAAAGATAAAGCGTACTTTGTAAACCTTTGTACTTTGTAAACACTGTTGGTAGAGCATATAAGACTAATAACATGTTTACAGTTCTTGACCAGTTTGAAAATGGTCAAAGGATTCCGTAAAGAATTGAGCGCATATTTGCTATCCGTACACAGAATACTATCTTCGCCTAAAATACCAAGATATCAGACTAGCGAGCCTATCAGCTCTGCTTGGAGTACCGTGCAGTTTACGCCTAGACTCCCATGTGATCGTAGATCATGTGAAGGACAATAAGCCCAAAACTCGCCTTAAATTCAGAGTAAACCATCTAGAAAGAATTATTGAAAGAGAATTCTGGTAGCAATTTGTTATTAACCATAATAATTTCTGTTATATAGATGAAATTTATAGATTGAAGATTTGAAATGACCTTCTACCTTGCCAAAAATTGACAGTGGCTGGCTTTTTAAGTTTGCTTTCAAGATGAATACTCCAGGGAACTGTGCTGTCTAAAATTACACCAAGATGTTTTACTGTGTCAAATCAGGCGATCGTCTCCATAAAAAGTGAAGGAGCACAGTTCGCCAATACTTCTACAGACTAGGTCACAATTGCACATAATAACAGTACTGTCGTACCCGGAAAAATGCAAAGAAAGCAGTAAATTGACAATTTCCTTTTAGGCAGAGATAAGTCTGCTATCTGGAAGCCGCAGCAGAGCGAGGTATACCCGCAGGGATACAAGCTCAGAAGAGAAAAACTCCCAGCTGGTAAGCTTCTTATTACGGTAAGGTTTAAGAGTAGGCCTTTTAAGGTTTAATCGACAGATGTGGTTATATAGTTAAGCAGAGACAAACCCCTGTTATTAATATTCGAATTACGCCATAACGTATGGTCAGCATTGGAATCGCAACCTACCATTAAATTATACTTGGTTTGACCTGCTTTAAGAAACATAAGGTTAATAAACTCCTCCAAAGGTGAAGGTGAAACCGAATCATAAAGTAGATACATTGATTCCACCACCAGTGATTTGCATAAATTGACCGATTCAACAGCGACGGGCCCAGCTGTAACATTTGTTGAACTGCATTCATGAATATAAAAGTCGAACTAATATTATGAAAAATAAACACGCAACCTCTAACCTTAACGTTGGACCCTTTATAGAGGATTCTGAAAACGATTGGATGTAATCCTTAAACTACACCATCGAGAAGGAATGGCTCCTGAATTAGACATTGTGTCTCTCTGAGATGCAGCAAGCAACATCATGAGCTCAAAAATGCTGCTTTTACTCTAGGCAAGAGAAATATGAGATAGTGAATGAACCATGTCCTAGAAATAACCCTACAGAGAATTGTGTCTGTGAAAGCGTTGTCGGTTACGTTTTTAAAAAGCGTCCGGATTTCAACCTATTGGAGGCTAGTTTGGGGAAGCCGTCAACGTACGATTCTGGAACCTCAACACTATCAAGAATGTATGGTTCCTCAATCAGGCAATTATCTGTTTGCGATACTGTAAACAAGGTCCTTAGCTGAAAGGAGGCTTGCTTACATTGGTGCAATTTATTCGGTTTTATATTAAGAACCAATAACATAAAAGAAACCAGCAGAGGTCAAATGAAAGCGGAAAATATGGATCCTGTGATGGTCTCAAAGGACATCTGGTTAATCCGGAATAAAATTGCTTGACATTTAGCTTCGCGCTTGTATCGGTCGACCTGCCATCCATTAGTCGACACAGTCGGGTTCAATAGTGTAAATCGAGTAATACAACTTTAGGATCCTGCGGGAGCCCAAGTATAAACTAGCAGAAGTCTATGAGGATCGCCTACAGGAGGATCGCTCCCCAAATTCGGCAGTTATTCCAGAAAAGATAAAAAAGTGCACAAAAATATTTTGGAAGACCATAAAGCGAAATTGCGTGAGATAGCTGACTCCTTAAACATATCAGAAGGCAGAGTATACTATTTTGCATGAATACTTGATCATGAGAAAAGCTTGGAGCTGTTTAATCGGTCGTTTGCAGGAAGACACTTCGATAGGATAATGCACCGTGTTACAGGTCGTTGGCTACGATTGCAAAATTGCACGAATTGAAGTTCGAATTGCTTCCCTATTCATCGTATTCTCCGGATCAAACTCCAAGTGATTATTATCTGTTCGCACACCTCAAAAAAATACTCCAGAGAAAGAGAAATAAATAAATTTTGATGTCAAAGATAAATCGTTTTACAAAAAAGGCATCGAAATCTTAGAGAAGCGTTTCAATGAATTTACACGCTTGAAATGATTATTGAGTAACGGATATTTTTATGCTAGTTCTCTCTAGTATAGGGAGCCAAATATAAGAATTTCCTTCAAAACCCATCTGAGAAACAATTTTAAATCGTGTAGAATGGACAAATATCAGCTTTTCATCTAAAATTTTTGTTTCAATCCAAAATCAACCCTAGAAACCAAATTTCATCATAATTCGTTAAGAAATGGCGGTGAATAGATGGAACATTGTAAAATTTAAACATTCAGCTGGAATGTATTATGTTGTGAGAAAAGGGCTTCAAAATTGAATAAAAAATTTCCGCTGGTTATAAAATAACAACAGAAATTCTCTTTTGTGATAGTATTGCTACTTGTGGAGAGTCCGCTGTCTTACACAGCAATACATTGGTATGAATCGCTCTTACTTTTAATTAAATTGAATTAATTACTTTTTGTATGAAATGAATTTTGGATGAATTGTAATTTTATAATTTTTTATACTTTTGCGCCACAAACCGATTTTTGAATTCGTTTCAAAGTTAGATTACTTACGTTCATATAAAAGCGGATGATTTATGATTGGGGGGGGGGGGGGGGTTGGGGTCTGGTATATTTGACAGAATTTTCGGGACACCAAAAATCGTAAGACATATGCGTAAACTATAAATTTAAATTTATATGAAACCATACTTACTTGCAGCCCGCTTCGATAATGGTTCATCATCTTCCTCCGAATAGTCATCATCGGACATATGACATATTTCCGGTTCAACCTTAATCCTAACTGGTTCGGTATCCTCGACGACACTCTCTTCATCTTTTGTACTTTGTACGGTTGGTTGCTGCGCGATATGCTTTGGCAATGAATTACTCGAATTGTTGTTCTCATTCTCATCATTTTCATCTCGATCTAGATTTTCCATTTTGATCTCCCCCATATTATGTTTTTCCGATTCGCCTGTATTCGGATTAGGTGTAAATTCACATGAATTTGAATTACCATTCGCGTTGTTAAACATTTGCTGTGGTATGTCACGGATTTTATGTGTCAACATGTGTTGCTTCATATTTCCCTATAACAAAAATATAGAGGAAAAATTAACAATAGCATTTCTTTGAAAGAAAATTAAATGAAAATTCCTTTGTTATTTTTATTAGTATACATTTTTTTTATGATTACGAAATTTTTGAAAAAATTTATAATTTTTTTATTTTTGAGACGTTGCTATTATCGGTTTTGATTATTTTGACTGATTTATTATAAAAGTAGTGTGTCGACTCGACTGTTTGGTTATAATGTTTAGACAATTAGTTGATAGATTTTTTTATGTCTGCGAGTAGGAGCCTGTCGTGTTATAATATATTTTTACACCGTCCAATTTTAGTATGATCGATATGGCATATTGTTTGACCGAAAATAATGAAACATATTTTGATTAACACTTTGAGTGTTGTGGATCTGTTCAGGAGTAATATATAAAATTTCCCTGTACATGACACGGTTTGGTCACTTTTTAATTATAATCCTACAATCTTTTTTTTTTTTGTATTTTGCAAAATTTTTAAGTTAAAAATTAATTTACAAATTTAACGACAGTTTAATTATAAACAAAAAAATAAAATTTTCAGATATAAATTTGTGAAGCAACAACAACAACAACTACAACAAAAATGTGTTAACAATTTTTTGATTGCGGGACAACATGGGAGAGCCAAGTTTATTAATCAAAAACTTATCTGCGCTTGAAAATTAGTTTTTTTTTGTTTTGATCGTTTAAACTAATTGTTTTACTGTCGACATTATCGATCATATGGTATTCGACTTAAGACACACTTTTTTGCTAACACACCTCCTACACATAATAAGTCATATTCGATTTAATTCCTAAATACATAATAATTATTAGACATTGTATATTGTAATATGCATCCAAAATAAATAAAAATTGGGATGGCAGCCAAGAAAGAAATCATAAATGTATTTACATACAGAGGTTCGGTGTATGCGACAGTCAATCTCAATTTTCATTAAAACGAATAAATTGTTTTAAATGAGCCGTAGGAGTTTTATATTTCATTCGCGCACTGTATACATTTGGTTTTATATCAAGAAAATATTTTCTTATTTATTGTCTATTATGTCTCATGTGTTATAAAAAATTATTATTTGTTGGTCGATGTCATAAACATATATAGATAGAGAGACACACATATATAATTTTTGTGGCTCATTTTCATTTTCTATTAGCTTAAATATAAATATAAATTTTCACAGAATTTTTCATTTCTTCGTTTTTGGTTTACATACAGACGAGACAACAAAATAATTATTTTATATTAAAAAAAAATAATAATAAAATGAAAAATTTAATGTGACACTTGCAGGAGCGTGATGTTCAATGTTTTCTAGGTTTCCGTTGAGGGTTTTTTGGTACACGAATATCTTGATCGCTTATTGTACCAATTTAATTGCTCTGACGCGTTATTGTCTGATGATATTTATAAGGAAAAAAATTGTATGTGGAAATTTTGGAACTAGCGACAAGACAATAAACCGATTTTTTTTGCGCGAGGCGCACACGACTTAAATTTCTTAATTCAGGACAGATGTTTTTTAATCTACATATTTAATAAATTCATTAAACCAAAAAAAAAAAAAAATCTTACAAAAATGACATATTTATTGCATTTTTAGTTTCTTTTTCATCATTTTTGTTAAAAAAATTGTTTATTGTTTTATATTTTCAAAGACATCGTTCTCGATGGTATCCAAAAAAGAAAATTTCTTATTTCATTTTCTTCTAAATTGTAATGTTAAAATACCACACAAGTTGTCTTCTTCTATAAAAACTATGCTTTATTTTTGATCACATTAATTACCATGCATATTTAAAGCCATATTTGGAATTTTATTACATTGTTGGGCAAACCAGCGAAATATTTGATGCACGTATATCGTTTGCATAAGTTTGATAGCAACATTTTGATAAGTCAATTGTTAATTAATTATTTAAATGAAATAATTTATTGTTAGCAATATATGTTATTGAGGTGAATGAATGTAACGCTATTTGAATTTAATCATAAACACTCTTGATGCAAATCAATAATCAACGTGTTTGTAACGAATTTCAAATTATATTTGTGAGTTTTATTATGTTACCCAATCAACATCCCTGTTGAACCGGCCCGCCTAACTTGAAAAATTGGACAAACAAATAGTGCAGAACTATAAGCTCTCGAAATCCACAAACCAACAGTTTCGGGCTCGATCAGGTCTGCAGGAATTTAAATAAATGTAGTGGGGGCTGAATATCGCGTTCACTCAGCGTCCACCTCTGTTAACAGAAGATTCTGAATAAATTGTCGGTGTCACCCTTAAAACTTGGAAGTAACAAATTATTTTAAAATTGCAAAAATTAAATATTTCAATGACCAATATAAAGTATTGATTTATGAGCTCACGAAACACGAGCAGTTTATTTTTTGAGCTACTGTCTTTTAGCATGAATTATTCACTCTCAATTTCTCTAGTGCAAATGGAAAATTATAGTGACGATTAGTTGCTCACGAAATAAGTGCAGTTTGATTTCTTAGCTATTACCCTTTAACACAAATTCCACTCCAAATTTCTCAAGTACAAACTACAAATCCTTTTAAAATTGCAAAATTAAAATTTCAATGTCTGGTCTGAAATATTAAGTTATGAGCTCATAAAATCAAACTGCACGAATTTTGTGAGCTCAAAATCATTACATCACATTTGACATTGAAATATCTAGTTTTTGCAATTTTAAAAGAATTTGTAGTTTGCTGTTGAGAAATTGGAAGTAATATTCGTGCTAAGGGGTAGTAGCTCAAAAATCAAACGACACGTATTTCATAAGCTAATAAATCAATACTTTATATCCGTCGTTGAAATACTTATATGTATTGTGAAATTTTAAAATAATTTTTTGTTTGTACTTGAGAAATTGGGGGCAGTATTCGTGTTAAGGGGTAGCAGTTCAAAACAGCACCACCTGCTATTCCGTGAGCTCATAAATCAATATTTCATATCCGGCATTGAAATATTTAATTTCTGCAATTAAAAAAGGCGGATTCAGTATTGCGTTCTTTTGTTCCTTCCTTCCTTCTGAAATTTTTTTAAATCAATCCAAGTTTCTGAAAAACAGTGTTATGGAACGCCGAGTTGCCTCGAATCTAGAATTCTCCGTTGAAGGAGTAACGGTGAAACTCTTGAACAAGACCGAATACCTTGGAACTTCGTAGGGCTCGCGGCGTAGCTTGAAGCGTATTGCATTAGTAAAAGTGAATTACGATTCACTTTTGGATTTATAATTTTCCAAATCAACAGCCATTCTCAGATTTAGTTTTTGGCTTCAAGTACAGTTTGTAAGTAAACATGTTTTTTGCTTCGTATATTTGCATATTTCATGATTTTATTAATATTTTAATGTTATTTTATAAACATAATAATATTTATGTTGATTTTGTAGTTAGAAATACCACTTTTAAAATTTTAATACAAACCTGTAGTACTAAAAATTGGATTTGATTTACGGAAATCCAAAATCATTTTGGATTTAGACGAATTCATTTGGATTAACTTTTAGTGCGATTGTTGTTGAAAATGACCAATGCAATACGCTATAATTGGAGGCAGGCTGATGTCGAACACGGGCGGGCTTACAGTGAGTAACGAAAATGATCATACACACTGAGTTTTTAATTTTTTTTTTCTAATTATAAGGATTTAGGAATTTATTTTGCAGGTTTTTATTAAATTAAATAATTTTACAAATTAACAAATCCAAATATACAAATTAGAAATTCATTTACCGTTTATAATAAAAAAAAAACAAAAATAAAAAAAGTTTTGCAACGAAAATGATCCTACGCTTATAGAATGATCGTAGATTTTTTTAAAATCATTTACATAAATTATGTTTCAAAATTATTTTAATATCGAATTGGTCCTTCTTTATTTTTTATAACCTCTTTTAGTCTTCTAGACATTGATTTTACTAACTTCTTGGCAACTTCCGGTAAAATTTTATCCCATTAATTCATTATTGTTTCTTGCAATGTTTTTTTTGCTGGTAATCCTGTATTTTCTATTTGGTGTTCCAGGTGATCCCATAAATGTTCATTGGGGTTCAGGTCATGCGATTGGGGTGGTGATTGTAACTTATTTGGGCCGTTATTCAGAATCCATTCTTTCACAATGTGTACCGTATGCTTAGGATCGGCGTCTTGCTGGAAGCTCCATGATGGCATGGGCCCCAATTGTTCCACGGATGGTTTCAAATTGTGCTTAAGAATCCCTGGGTATTTCCAGCGATCCAAATTTCCATTTAAAAAACAAGTTTATCTACTCCACTCGCCGACATTGAACACCATAGCATAATCGAACCACCATCATGTTTAATGGTTGAGATAATGTATTTTGGCTTCAACACTGTCTCCAAATTTTACCTCTCCCATCGGCTCTGAAAAAGTTGAATTTACATTCATCCGTAAGAACAACCGTCTTCCAAAAGTTGAAGTCTTTTGCTTTTAATTTTCCTGCAAATTCAATTCTTTTTTTGGAATTAATATTCGAAGTTAATGGCTTCTTGCGTGACATACAAAACACTTTTAACTTTTTGGGGGTGGGTAGCTTTATTAAGTATCTTCTTCACTTCTGAAGGTATAGTTGCGGAGCGCTTGTTTTTGGATTTTCTCTCACCAAACCCAAAATCTTTCGCTCGTCCCGATTGGAAAATGTTGCTTTGTGCCCTGTTCGCTGCCCGGGCGACTGTAGAGTGACTTCGGCCAGCTAATTTTCCAATTTCGCGCACAGTATTTCTAATACGTTTCCTATTAATTATTATTTGGCGTTCCTCGTTGGTAGTTCTTCTAACACCGGCCGAACGCCTCGCAATCGTTACATTTAAATTTGTATACGCCTTACCTATTTGTATACGCGTTACATTTAAATTTGTATACGCGTATACAAATTTAAATCACATATGAAAGAGGGTATATATACAAGAGGACCAACTCGATATTAAAATAATTATGAAACATAATTTATCTAAATGATTTAAATAAAACTCAACGATCATTCTATATGTGATTTGATTTTTTTTTTATTATAAACGGTAAATAAATTTTTATTTTTGTATTTTTAGATTTGTTAATTTGTAAAATAATTTAATCTAATAAAAAAATGCAAAATAAGTTTTATAATCCAAATATTTTGGTACTCACTGTAATTCGAGTAAAAGAAAAGGCTACTGGCATCGGTAATACTCTCGATCATGTTATACAAATAAAATTAAAAATGCCAGAGCATGCGATCAACTCCCTTATATAATGGTCTTGAAGGATTCAGCTTTCGATATTGTCAGCGTTCCATCAATAACCCTAACGGCTAGACAAAGAGTGGAAATAGCAAAAGGGGTGCCAAAGAAGGTGGTATACAAAACAAGATGCTGGAGCAATAGCAGCAGTAGGCAGAAGCTAAAACTGAAAAACCGACGCGGTACCTGATCCCCCAGATTAGAAAATCTGGGCATTTCACGCATGGCGAGACACGACCAAATGCTCCGACTGTCACGAATGAACCACAGCAGAACACACAATCATTTACTGCCCACTATGGAGTAAAGAGAGATCAAGAAGGTGCCCATAGCGACACCAAACAGGAATAAATGACATCGCGGCAGCAGAAGTGAAACACAAAGTTTGATTCCGGCAGCACTGGGAAGAGTGGGGAGGCTTACTCGGTAAGAGTCCGGCACAACCTTACGTGGAGGCTCCATGAGGATTTAAAAAAGATAAAAAGATTTGTGGTGGTTCCACTCAACTGTTAATGCGTTTGTTCAAAATTCCGATTTTCAAAATCCCGGTTTTCATAATCCCGATTTTGAAAAAAATATTTTTTATTAGTTCGGGTCGGCCGGACTAATGATATTTTAACATAAAAATAAGATGTCTTGCCCAAAAAATTACTAGAAAAAACCAAGGCTGCAACATTTTGAAATCCAATAATTGTAGGCTCTAGATTTGAACACCGGAGGACGTAGGAGCCGGATAATCTATTAATGACACCTAATAAATAGAAAAAAAATGCACCATTTTGTTATGCAAGATTTTGTACTTGCATCATTTTAGAAATCCATTTCCATCGCACGTGTAGAATTTCAACAAAATCGGGTTAGAAATGGTTTAGTTCCATCTCTCTTCGCTTAATCAAAAAATCATTTTAGAATCCCATTTGGATCGCACGTATCGAATTTTAACAAAATCTGTTAAGAAATGGACAAATTACATCCCTATTAGCCATTTTCTAGAACTTTATCGCAAACTCATTTTGGAATTTTGCCAAAAAATCATTTAAGAGTCCCATTTTCCATCTTAAAATTTTAATTGATGTTTTATTGGAAAATTGAAGGTAGGTTTTTTTCATTTTTCCGTCTTGATTTTCCGCTATGGCATTACAAAACAAAAAATATTAATAATCGCACAAGTTTTGGTACCATTGCGCCGATACTAGTCAACAAAACTTAGTAATCTAACTATACGGGTTAAACAAATAAATTTGAAAAAGGTTATTTCCACCTGATATGGACTGGGGGTCAATTCTACATCTTAGATAGTATCGTGGCCTGTCTGGCCATATATGCCGCTTGGTGGCTTTATCTCCAGGTATTTCGGTATAGAATTTAATGTGGACCCATCACAACTACACAAATCGCTATTCGGGTTAAATAAATTTGAAAAAAATGTTTACCAGTAATTTTTTTACAATAGTATTTTTTTCTATATTATTTGTTTTTCTCACGTATAAATTGTTTTTCGGGATGGTGCTACATTTTTTAATGTAATTACACTTTTTCGGGATGGCTACACTTGTGAAAGAAATCCACCAAAAAATTCGGGCTCGGACTAACTTCATCAACTTTCTGACAAGGTCGCATTATCTATATTTCCTTATAAATAGATAAGATTATAAAAGGGATCTCGTAGGTTGTACGAAGGACACGTCTCTTTCATATAGAAAAGTTGAAGAAAAAAAAAGAAAGGAAAAGAAGGGAGAAGGGGGAAGGAATGAAAAATAAAAAAAGGAGAAGAGAAAAGAAAATATGGGGCAATGGAAGCGGGAAAAAGGAAAAAAAAAATCTCGAATGAGGGATTTTAGACGACTTTGAAAGTTTTGTGCATAATTGTCAAAATATTCATTTTTTGGTATTTATACGATAGATGTACGTAAGTATTACAGTCGAGTGTTAGCTTACGCATTTGATATTTATTTGAAAATTACACATTGAATTTATTGTGTTGCATTTTTTCCGCCATAGACGATTTTTCATGATATCGGGTTTCCGGTTTAGTTAATCCACATTAAATTACTTGCTATTTGAATTTCTGGAATCTTATATTATATAGCGGATTAAGCGCAGGTTATCGAAACTAAATGAATGAAAGAATAATTAAGGTAGCTATATATTACAGAGTTACGAAACTTACAAAAATGTAACTAATATTTGACCACAGGACTTTTTAGGTCATCATATATGTATAAAAATATGCTGTCGGATTGTTGACGTATACACATTTCTTCGGGTTAAAGGTGTTGGGCTGGACAGTAGCGAGGCAAAATTATGTAGCATGAGATGAGATGACCTCTGGATGTCAATTTAAATTATTATACCAGTCGTTTTAGACTGCGGATGCAGGCAGGGCCCGCATAATTTTGGAATATAGTAAGATGCAAATTTTAATACTAATTTGCGTATATTCCAAGAATGTGCTATACATACCTAGGATCACCATAATGGTTGGCCTATAAGTCTCTATCATATCATATCATATCATATCATATCATATCATATCATATCATATCATATCATATCATATCATATCATATCATATCATATCATATCATATCATATCATATCATATCATATCATATCATCTCATATCATATCATATCATATCATATCATATCATATCATATCATATCATATCATATCATATCATATCATATCATATCATATCATATCATATCATATCATATCATATCATATCATATCATATCATATCATATCATATCATATCATATCATATCATATCATATCATATCATATCATATCATATCATATCATATCATATCATATCATATCATATCATACCATATCATATCATATCATATCATATCATATCATATCATATCATATCATATCATATCATATCATATCATATCATATCATATCATATCATATCATAAATAGATAAGATTATAACAATTGAGTGTACTATTTCAAACCCAAGTACACCAATTTTAAAATACGATGAGTTCTGTTGAAATATGATCTAAATAGGTTAGGTTTCAGTGGTTGATATCAGTGGTTGCATTTAGGATTAACGATTTCTAAATATTCTATAGTGAATTATTGTATTTCGAGTTTACCTAAATTTTCCTGGGCGCGGCTGTCTAAGTCTTACCTAAGTGAATACGCAGAACTCTTGCTATCACATCATTTGAGGTTTTCAAGAATTTGACTAGTGAAGACTTGTGTGTTGCCACTACAAGACTTTTCATTTTAATAGGCCATAGTGTGTAGGTATTTAATTGAATATTTGAAAATTTCAAAAATTTTGAGCTGTAAAACTTGTGTGGGGCCATCCAAAATGCTTTTATTTTAATGTAGTTAACTGTTTTGAACAGATCAATTCGTCCACTGCACTAATAGGCGACATATGTCTACAGTTGGTAGTCTCTTTAGAGTTCCAGGAATTGGTCATAGTGTGGCGGGTATTGTGACCACCAGGTAGGCATTTCATTTGAGCCTTCCTGTGCCTCCCGGTCCTAGTGCAGAAGTTTTAACCACTAGCCGTGTTGAACAGCTCCAGTCATCTAATATTGGATATTTTGATGATCTTTTTTAGTAAAGGTTTGCGCTATTGACATTTTTTCATTACCACACTTTTTAGTAGTTACACTTTTCGCTAATTTTTGTATCTACACTTTTCATTAATTCGTGCATGTAGCTACACTTTTCTTTCACTATTTTATTGGAATGGGTTTGTATAGGGTGTTATCATATACGTGACAACCATTGCATTTGTCGGCTCGTAGTATGTTGTATGTAGTGCACTTCCAAAAATTTATAGCCGTTTTGTTAAGAAACCACGTTTTTTTGATTTTGCTATTCAGACTTTTTGGTTTTTTTAAAAATAAATTTGGCCTTTATCCACGAAAAGTCGACAATTTAGAATTTCGAATAGTCAGGCACAGCTTGTTTTGTTGTTTGCCACCTATGAATGTTTATTGTGAATTACTGTGCAATTTAGTTTAGTTGATAATTTAGTCGTAAAAATCGACCTGAGGCACACAGCATTAAGCTCGATACATTTAGGCCAGCGTTTCAGAATTTTTTTGTTCCATCCAAATTATAGGTTTTACCAAGGCCCTCAAAACAGGCGTTTGTTTCAGTGATGACCTCTTCGTTAGACCCAAATCTCGTACTGCACAGCCATTTTTTGAGGTTTAGAAACCGGCAATAGTCGCAGGTGCCTAAATCTGGAGAATATGCTTGATGAGATAGCAGTTCGTAGCCCTTTTTATGGATGTTTGGCCATTGTGACTACACACGTGTGTATCCGTTTATTGTCTTGATGGAACAGCACTTTTTTCTTTCGACATATGCTGTCGAATCTGTCCAAAAGCTCAATAATATTCGCCAGTGATCGTTTTACTCTTTTCAAGGTAAAATCAATGTGAATGATATCGCGTGCATCCAAAAAAAATTGAGGTCATGACCTTGTTGCCCAACAGACCTACCACCTTGGCCTTCTTTGGTGCACGTTCAACTGGAGAAACTATCTTGATTGTTCTTTGGCTTCTGGTGTATTGTGATGGATTCACACATTTGTATTTTCCGATCGTCTGATACCATTCCATGCATTTTATCGACTATTTCGGGCGTGACAACATCTTCTGGGTGACCTGAATGTCACTTGTGCTGGTACGACCACAACGGAACTCAGTAAACCACTTCTTTACCATTGAAATTGATGATGTAGAGTCACCATAGTATTTATCAAGCCTTTCCTTGGTTTCGGTGATCATTATTTTTCGCAAAAAGTAATGCTTAAGTAGCACACGATTTTTTTTTCATTTTCGTTAATATTCACGAGGTTGTCGGCTTGCGATGGATGTCAAACACAAACTAAATAATGCAACTTGCTCAAAATTTGTCAGCGGCCTATTAATAGATCGCAGTTGACGGAAGCAGTGTTGCATTTAAAGTTACTACGCGGGAAATTCGAAAAGACACTGACTTGTTAAACTGCACTGCAGTGTTACATTTAAGAAAAAACGATTAACACAAAAAGTTGTGGATTAAGCTTTAAAACTTTACTTCACCAAAATTCGGCTCGGCATCTCTATTCGGAATCAAACTTTATACTAATTTTTTTTGTTGCATAAATTGGGAGATCCTTGCGAAATGAGGTGGACACCTGTGTACCGGAAGTGGCAGCTTCCGTAGGAGCTTTTTTCTTTTTTTGTAATGAAAATTAAATTTTCAACAAGGGTTGACCTTGCTGGCTTTCTGAAATTTAAGCAGCAATAACGAATTTTAATTAAATTTACAAGACAGTTTTTATCAAATGCCCGGTAAGTTCAATTTTTCTATTTAAATTTTGCGAATTAAGTGTGTTGTATTCGAGATCTATGTACATTTATTGAAAAATAATATCGGCTGTTGGCCACATATTCATCCTCCCATTTTTTCCATGTTACGGACTGACAAGTACTGTACTGCAGCCCAGTAAACCAAAATATACAGTTGTAACCGAAGTTATTTTCAAATATTTCTAATACTAAACTTAAAACTTAATTGAAAATTAAAAATAATTAATTATTTGAACGCTTCATCTAAGTTTCAAAACCAATTAACTGAAATTAAGTTTGAAAAATGATTCAAAATGCCTTATTAAAAGAAATAAATTCTTTAATTTTAGTTCTGTTTAGTTTTCTAATTCTTTCGAAGATACACCAAATACCACATATGTTCATAAAATCAAATGAAAAATTAAAACAATAAATAATTTCATCACAACTATAGAAAATTTATATAAATTATTATTATTAATGTGGAGGGGCGCGCGTCGCGATTATTTTTCTTGTCATAACTTACATGACATTAGAATTAATATTTTTAATAGTCTGCGTTACTTAAAAAACCGAAACATAAAAATCTCTCTCATGTCATAATTGATAATTTGTATAGTTGAAGATGTACAAAATTTTATTTTATTTTTAATTAAATTTATATTTATAAATTGTGACAATTAAAATTTTACTATAATAATTTGAAAAATTTACTACAAAAGACTATTTTTAAAATAGACGAGGAAAATGTAAGTATGTACACTTGGAAACAAAAGATGCAAAAAAGAAAATTGAAAATAAATAGAAAATTATATATGTGTCTACACTTGATGTTTATTAATAATAATAATTATTATTGTTGTTATAATTATAATATGTAATAACACATGATAGACACAAAAAAATAAGATTGCACTCTACAAGTCATATAGTCGTACACATTTTTTATTTATTTATTAATATGTCATATAATCTCATAAAGACGCACGCATACACAGTTCTACATATTTCTGTTTGTATTTTCATTTTCCCAAGAATTTCCCATATTGCAGTTACTCGTAAAATGTTTTGACTCGTTTAATTTAAATTTTGTATAGACGAGTACGTACCTACGGGCACATACAGTGATGGAAGCAAGTGCGAAAAAAAATGATTAATTTATCTGTCGCGGCTCATCAAATTGTCACAAATAAAATTAGAAAATTATAACGTTACCCGTTATTGTGTTACGTTGAAAAAAAAAATTTATCACAACATTTGTTGTTTTTTTTTATAAAGACGCGAACAGCAGGTGTCAAATTTCTGTTTAAATAATATCAGTTCGACTCCATCAAATTTCTATATTAAGCGGATTAACTAAATTAACTAAAAATTAATTTTGCATAATTTTAATTATTAATGTGTTAATTATAATTTAAAATCATAAAAAAAATAATTTAATATAGCGACAAATATTCCACACGCACAAAAAATTATAGATTCCAATGTCAAACAGCTAAAAAATTAATTAATTAATTAATGTTTTGTATTTAATGGAAATTAAAATATTTAATTATAATTATAGGCAATATATAGTGCAGCATTAGATGCGGTGTGTTTCATACACAAAACTGACTTAAACACTTCAAAATTAGAATTATGTATGTGTCATTTTAATTGAAATTTGTGATTTTAATTCTCTAATATTTTGTTTTTTTTTACATTTTCAGGATTGTAAATATCCTTGTCGATTCAGAGCGTAGACATACAAACCGTCAGCTAGTATATCATGTTGTGATTTTAATAGATTTTTTGATTAGTTCTGGAATTTGCCTTATATGAGCTAAACGGAACTCGGAGAGTTTTTAAGGTAATTTAGAGAGCTTTTAAGATAATATGGTAATAATAGTATGGCAAATCAAATATTTTTTCGAATTCGCTTTGCATGTTGGTATTAGAATTCCAAGTTGATTTGTTTGTGGAATTTTGAAAGATGGAATTTTGTTTCTCTGGGAGTGTGATCCCCTCTACCACCAATATGGTTACACTCTCTACTACAGCGGCCATCAGAATAGACGAGAATTTGAAGTCGGCTTTCTCGTTCATTAGCGAAAGCAGCGACTTATTATCGACTTCCGTCTTGCCAGCATGCGGATAAGCACGGTTAAATCACGAACTAAAAAATTTAATATCACGATTGTCGATGCACATCATTGTTGAAGACAAACTAGTTGATATGAAATATTTATTCTTTGTCGAGCTCGAAGACATCATCAAAATCATCGTGGGTGACTTCAACGCAAAAATCGGTAAGAGCGCGGATACAACATCATGGACAGTCGTACCGAGTACTTTCTTTCAACATAGGAAAATCCACAAGTTTACTTAGCAATCAAATGATAGAAGAACGGAAAATCAAATTGATCACGCCATGACCTCGAAGAGACTTATTTCATATTTGCTAGTTATTTACAAATAGAAGTGCAAATTATCATCCACATTTATTTAAAAAACAAGCAAAGAAAATAGTGCGCTGGAATATCGATGCACTTAAAAATGAGGACTCCATGCAGTTACCTATCAGCTGTCACTGACAATTTAGACGGGCACAATGAAAACCACAAGTGATGGTCAATGCCGGTTCCATTGGTTCGATGATCAGTGAAACTAATAGCTCTCATATAGAATATATTTTCGCCAAAAAAGCCACGTCCAAATTCCTCCGACAAAGAAGCGCGAATTTCGAGCTGTTGCTTCACTATAGACGAGGACAGCATCCGGTATTGACTGAATTATTAAACAGGGAGGAGCTGTTCTTGTATCTTATCTTTATGATCTCATTGTGATGTTCTGGGACCATTAGGCCTTATTCCCCTTGCCGAACATATCATCGATGACTATATCAATGTGGTTTTCACAACAAACGATCAACCACTAATAGTGTTTCACGTTAATGATGATCTTGGAGAAATGCTGGGAGTACAATATTACCCTTTACCATTTGGAGACTAAATGATTTCAAAGGCAGGTTAATGCCACTTGATCGTAATGCGAAACGACTTGGTTTTAAAATCACGAACAGCAAAACAACATTGTTATCAAGACCATGGAGCATCCCTATGGCAAATCTCGGAACAAACGACGACAGCTTTGATAACGAACGATACCCAGGCAGATAATAAAAGCCCGCATAGTAGCCGAACATCGAGTATTTTATGTACAATCAATGTGGTTGCGATCAACATATCTTTAACAGTCGTGTAAACTTACATTTTGCAATAGACCTGTGCTATCTTTCGGATGTTACACTTAGACGTTGACCACCCATGTTTGTGTATATTACTATTTACTTTTGAAAGAAAGGTCATTCGATCCATTTATACCCCCATTAAGGCTGCGAAAAACGAGTACCGGTTATTCGAATGAATCACAAAATAAAGCGGTTGCTTGGACACTGCGATGTTATCGGGTTCATTAAATCGAACCGAGTTAGATGACTGAGCTGTATAGCCTAGGTGGACTGATTGATTAAAATGAAATGACTAAACTTTTTCCACAAATTAGGAGATACCAGTAACTTTGGAGGAAATCGATCCAACGGAAGTGATAGCTTCAAAAGGAGCTTTTTAGTTTTTTGTATGTATTTTGAAACGTATCATCTCATTTACGAGAAAAACAGTTATGAACTAATTCTAAATGAATTTTGCAACAATACCGATCCAGATCACTTTTTCAAAATGTAAACGGGAGTGACAATTTTTGTCAAAAAACTGTTTTTCACTAAAAGTTTGGACCCTGTACAGCCCATACGAATTGATTGATCGGGATGAAACTTCACACTTAAGTGTTTTCTATATAAATTGGGAGATCTCAGTGATTTTTGGTCAAGATCGGTTCACCAGAAGTGGCAACTTTCATAGGAGCTTTATACTAGCTTAAAGTTAGCCGAAGTTTTCCAGCTGAAAGATAAAAAAATCGATGGTACAGATATAGTGTCTTCGTTTTTTCAGCCGAAAGTGAATAAATACGACAACGTCGGTCAACATTCTTTAGCCGAAAAATATATTTCAACAAAATTTCAACAGAGACCAGTTTGAATGTTTTATTATTTGGAGTTTGTTGTAAAACCTAATCCTTTTTAAACAAATGTTTACATTAAAAAAAGACCGTTTCCACTATCTATTACCATTAGATATAAGGCCATAATGTATGGTCAACTTCGGGTTAACTGTGGAGAAATTCTGATTCCGATGCGGGGGTGTAATTTATCAAAATTACGCTAATCTAATATAGTAAAAATGCATTGCATGACAAAAAAAAATGCGTGACACTATTTTGACTTTCTATGGGAATAGGGAATTGGGAAAAATATTTTACCAGCGGAAATTTTTTATTCATTATGTATCACTTTTTTCACTAAATAAAACATCTCAGCGGAATAAAATATTAAAAGTGATTCTAAAATGACAAATTGATTTATCTCCTAAGTAAAGGAACTCGGTATATGAAATCATGAAATTTAACAATATGCCGTCTTTCCGCCATTTCTTAACGAATAATCATGAAATTTGAATAGTAGTATTGATCAGAGTTTTTAAAGTAAGTTTTTGACAAAATCCTAGGATCTGTTCGTGCTGGATTAAACTGGTCATTTCATAACCAGTCCCTATGAAAAATGGTATCTGTACATTTTACACGACATAAATAAATTTTAAACTAGAGTAAACTCCGATATTTCTAAATTAAATTTTGTAAAATTTGCATCACATACAGGGACAATTCGGAAAAATTTATGGATTAGAATTTTCACTAGAATTTTACTGCGGCTATATAAGTTATTTTCAGTTTTTGTCCAAATCTCAAAAACTTCCACTAGTAACCAATACGTTTGGTTGTTTTTCTTATAGCTTAAGTCATGCTGAGAGTATGTGGAAAGTTTGAGGAAAATTTATCGATTAGAATTTTTACTAGAATTTTTTGATTTTCTGCGGATATTGAAGAAAAACTGAAAATAATTTATATGGCCTCAGAAAATCAAAAAATTCTAGTGAAAATTCTAATCCATAAACTTTTCTAGATTGTCGCTGTATGCGATGCAAATTTTACAAAATTTAATTAAGAAATATCGGAGTTTACTCTAGTTTAAAATTTATTTATGTCGTGTAAAATGTACAGATACCATTTTTCATAGGGACTGGTTATGAAATGACCAGTTTAGTCCAGCACGAACAGATCATAGGATTTTGTCAAAAACTTACTTTAAAAACCCTGATCAATAGTACTATCCAAATTTCATCGTTATTCGTTAAGAAATGGCGGAAAGACGGCATATTGTTAAATTTCATGATTTCATATACAGGATTCCTTTACTTAGGAGATAAATCATTTTGTCTTTTTAATTAATTTTTAATTTTTTTTAATTTCCAGAAAAAGCCACAATAGTGCAACTGGTGTTCCATTTGGACTTGCTTTATCATTGATCCTACTATGGCCGTGTGCCAAACTTAAGGTAAAAGTCAATTTTAAGTAAATTTTTCGGTAGATTTAATTATTTTTCAAAAACTCTATGGCTTTTAACCGTAGTAAATGATTTACTTTAAGTTTGGCACACAGCCTTTATAGTCATTTGATAGGATATAAAGTTGGTCAACTTTGGCCTAAATGTTTTTTTTTTTTTTTTTATTTTATTTCATTACCAGCTTAATCATTATAAATAAAATACATTGTGTGTAAAACATTATTAAAACTAACAAGATTAAGAAGGTAAGATAAGAGAACCATTGGATCAAATAGATCACGTGACTGGTCCCCTGATTCTAAGCCACAAAAAAATATTTGAATTCTATTTACAAAATTAAAATCAATTTAAAGTCAAATTATTTTACAGTTAAAATTGAGAGAAACAAAAATTATATAATAAAATTATAACTACATCTTAATTACTACACATGAATATATTAAAACCTCTTAAACTACACCATTTAATTTTAACATATATAATTTTAAAACCAATAAAAACAAAAACAATAATATTTTAAACCAATAGTTGAAAAAGATGGTCAATATTTTTAGTTTGATGAAGCCATTCTTTAAGGTATATTGAAAAACTAGAGAAGTTGCCGCACTTACGAATATCCAACGGTAAATTGTTAAAAATGATTGGTGCAACGATATTAATAAAGTTTCTCCGTAGATCTAATCTAAACTTAGGAATATGTTTCAAGAAAGTATGATTTGATCTGAGATTATACCCTGCATGAGTCACAAAATTATTCCCACTTTTAACATAGAATATTCTAAGTACCTTGAAGACGAATATGTGACGTAGAGGAAGTATGCTGAGATTTTCAAATAATGGCCACGAAGGCGAAAAAGATGGTTTAAAGCACATTATTCTGATTAACTGCTTTTGTCGCACGTAGACAGGACGTAGTGTAGCATTGCAAGCACTACCCCAACATGATAAACCATATTGCAGTATTGAGTCCGCTAATGCAAAGTAAATCGTCCTAAGTAAATATTGCGGACAAAATAGCCGTAAGACATACATTTTTCTGGAGACCAATGATAGTCTAGTTTTCAGTCCTTGTGTGTGCGCTTTCCAATTTAAATCTCGATCAATAATAATACCTAGATATCGAAATTCATCAACAGTGTTCACTAAGAAGCAGTCATTAGGAGGGCATTGCGTGTTATTGTTTCTGCTGCATTTGAAAGTATGATACGTTGTCTCAAGATACAACGATGAGGTATCCCTAAAATGTAATAATTTCGTTTTGTGACTCAAAACAAAATTATGTGCTTCCAACCAAATAGACAAACTTTTTAAATCATGATCTATGAGCATGATATTTTCTTGATAACTTGGACTAGCATATGTAAACGAGAAATCGTCAGCAAAAGCAGTTGGAGACCCTCGAAATTGTAGTCGAAAGATACCGTTTACATACACTAAAAATAATAAAGGTCCTAAGACAGAACCCTGTGGGACTCCCACATTTATCGGTAACTCTTTACTTAATTGTCCATTTACTCTAACCAATTGCGTTCGCCCATGCAAATACGAGGACAACCAATCCCGGGTTATCCCTCGGAATCCACAACAATATAGCTTTTTTAACAATGTGCTATGTTGAACTCTGTCAAAAGCCTTTGTTAAGTCTATAAATAGAGTAGATACCTTGGACCCTTTATCAATATGTTCAGTTACTTGTTCTAGGAAAGATACAATAGCCTGTTCAGTATTTTTATTTTTCCTAAAACCATATTGGTCAGGAGAGAAAAAGTCTCTTTTTTCTAGGAAGAAAACGATTCTACTTTTTATGGCTTTTTCAAATATTTTCGAGAAGACCGAAAGTAGAGAGATTGGTCTATAGTTGTTCATACTTGTTTTATCATTATTTTTAAAGATCGGAACAACTAAGGCTCGCTTTAACGATGTAGGAAAAGTTCCAGTTACCAAGCTTAAATTGAAAATAAAACATAAGACATCAACTAAGAACCAGGACATTTTTGACAACATAAATGTGGAGAAATTCTAATGATAAAACAAAACCGGTGTGAAATTTCTAACGTTAATTAAAAGTGTAGCTACACAATTAGATATTTAGATTATTTCCATACACTTTTAAAAATATTTTCTGTGTACGTTACACTTTTGTTAATTTGTGTAGCTACACTTTTAGTTAACGTTAGAAATTTCACACCGGTTAAAAAAAGCTGTAATTTGACAAAATCTCGCTAATTCTATTGAAAATGCAATGCATGGCCTGGCGTTCTAATTAGACATGCCATCGAGGCACCTCTATGATAATTGGATAGGTCATAAATATAGCCCACTTCGTCCCAAAAATGGAGAAATTCTGATGGGGATGCAGAGGCGTAATTTAGCACATATACCCCTGCATCAGAATTTCTGCACAATTAGGCCGAAGTTGGCCAACATTGGCTGCGGGCCAATAGTAAAAGTCATTTTTCGGTTTCAAAAATCATATGGTAAACAGATCGAAAAATCCGTTCTGAATCCGATTTTTACCATAGTAAACAATTTACCCGGCTATTGGCCCGCAGCCGTTATGGCTAATCAAATGACCATAGTGGCATCAATGACAAAGCATGTTAATCTGGAACGACAGACCATTCATTGTATTTTCAATATATTGGCATGTAAATCTGGTACCCCAAGCCATTCAATACAATTTTAATATCTTGGGCTGCGGGCCAATAGTCGGGTAAAAGTCAATTTTAAGTAAATTTTTCGGTAAATTCATTTATTTTTCAAAAACTCTATGGCAAACTGATCGAAAAATCTGTTCTAAATCCGATTTTTACCACAGTAAATAATTTAAACGACTATTCGCCCGCAGCCTTAGACTCTGTGCTAAGGTAAAAGTTAATTTTAAGTAAAATTTTCGGTTAATTCATTAATTTTTCAAAAACTCCATGGCAAACTGATCAAAAAATCTGTTCTAAAACCGGTTTTTACCTTAAGTTTGGCGCACAGCCTTAAAATAACTTCCTGCTAACTTTAATAAGGTAGGAGCTTTTACGTTTTTTGTAAATATTTTGAGACGCTATGGATTAAAATAAATTTTTTTTAAATTAAATTTCAAAGAAAATTACTTCAGATGATATTTTAAATTTGGCCGGGAATGACGAGTGTTGATAAAAAGAATCTTTATTTCAATAAAACTCCACACTGTTTTTTCGAATAGAAATACAAAAAAATTTCTATCACACATCCGGTAGGTTAAATTTTTCGCTTTAGAAAATTATTAAGTGTGGTGCATTCGGGATCTATGCAAATTTCTCGTAAACGAAAGTCGGGTATTGGCTACAACAATTACATCCCTCCATTTTCTTTTGATGTTTCACACAGATATTTCGTTAATGTTCTTATATATTACGATATTTGATAATATTTTTAGCAATTTTGCTACTTATAGGAGACAGTGGGTGTAAAGTCAGAAACATTACACCGATGTTTGGCACATATCAGTATAATAAAAAAGTTCGGTTTAAACGAGTGCTCAACAATAATATATTTTTTAGGTTATGTGTAGTTTTTAATAATTTTACACATATTACGAGTAATTTTAATACATTAAATAATTACGTATTAATTTATAATAATTCCACAAATAATTTAGAAATCTAACTATCAACGCGGGCACTGGTTTAAACTCACCACTAATTATTGTTGTCGTGTTGTGCAGTATTGTATATTTAGAAGAATACCGATACCAATATTCGGTGAGATTGAATTGTTAATTAGCACCGGTCTCTATTTATATAAGGCCCTGATTGCATTTGAGCTAGTGGTTGATGCTGTATGAGAATTTTTAGAAAACAAAAATTTCATAATACTGACGTTGACAAATTCTGTATTTGAAATCAAAAAACATTTTTTTTAATAGGGACCCCGATCGAAAAACAAGTAAAAACTAAATATTTTTATCATGCCACCGATTAATAATTAATTTTAAATTAATTATAGTAATTTTTTTTTATTATATTATTATTGTTCTTCCTAATAAATCTGATGGCTTTCCGATAAAATTTTCTCAATTTCGTCGTCAATATAAATAAATAATTTAATTTACTAATTCACCTTTCAGTTTTAAATATTGTAATCTTCCGCCAATTTCGTTTGTGAAACACCTGGACATTTTCTAATTTGTTAAAAAATATTTTTTTTTTTTTTTACAATATTTGTTCTTCTTTACCTGCGTTTTATCAACAATTGGTCAAACTCGTGACACTTTAATTAATTTCGAGAAATATTGCCAAATTATTCTGATTTTGGTTATTAAGTCATTTTTATGTGTATATAGTGAAACTTGTACCGCTATTATAAAAATTCACTCATTAATAATCAGCATTACTATTTATTATTAAAATTAAATTTAAGCAATTATTCTTAATTAATTATTAATAGAAGAAAAAAATAATCAAATATAATAAATAATTAATTAATTAATTAACTTACTGTTTTACATGATAAGATGTGAGCGTGGTACATTTCTTCATTCTAAAACACAAAATTAATTTTTTTTTTGGGATTCGATACTTTTTGTTTTGTATGATGTTGATTTATAAATTTAATTAATTATAATTTTTTTAAACAATAATATGCCAAATTATTATTTTTTTGTTTAAATGGCAAACAGAGTTAAAATGAACAAACTGAGAACTTTTTTTTATATACATTTTATGATTGATTGTTTATTTTACTTAATTAATTTATTTCTGGTTATTCTCTGTTTGTTCAAACAAAAAAAAGCAAAATGTAAATGCAATTTGACATCATAAAACACGAGATTAAAAAAAATAATAATAAAATAAAATTTAATAAATAATTTATGTATTCACCATTTGTTATAAATTTTTATAATATTTAGTGTTTTGCTACAAGCAAAATAATTAATTATTCAACATTTTCAAATTATTTTGTAGAAATAATAATTTTTTTTATTTAATTTTTCTACACATACATATTTAATTTTTTATTTAATGTCGAGACAAAAATCATAAATCTCAAAAAAATGTAAAATTAAAAACAAAAAAAAAAAATGAGTAAAAAATTCTGTTGTGTTCTTGATGAGGGAAAACAAAACATATTTAAAGTAAAATGTAAACAAAAAATAAATAAATAGACTTTTTTTCTATTAGATTATTTATTTATATATTCTAAATTTTTTATTGTTTGCAGAATCGTGTCAACATAATAAAGAATCTGAGAATTTTTATTTTTTTTTTTAAAGTAATTTTACACGTTTGAATAAATTTTAAGGTAAAGAGTCAACCCAATTTCCCCCCAAAACGAGAAAATAATTTCAAATTATGTTCAAATTGCATTTCTTTTTAACATGTAAATTATTTAAATACAAAAACATTTAATAATTTTCTCACCTTAGTTGAAAATCCCCGATCACAAATTGTACACTTAAACGGGCGTTCTTTCGTATGACTCCGATAATGGATTTCTAGTGCTGAATGGCAAGCAAACGTCTTGAAACAAATATTGCATGTAGAATTTCCACCTCGAGCAGCTGAAATTACAATAAAACAAATAAATTTTAGAACTTGTCTTTGCAACTCGTATAAGTATTGTACACAATATTAAGATTAAAAGAAAATCGATTAAATGTTTATCTTAAATTTTTATGGCAAATCTCTCGAATAAAACAAATAAGCTCTCGTTTATAGTTTGTACCAACTTTTATGCACATATTATTATAGTAAACGTAATTATTATTATCTTAATGTTAATTGTCTTCATCATCATCGCCATTATTATTATCATCAACTGGGATAATAAAAATAATAACAATAATAATATTGATAATAAAAATAATAATTATAATCGTATAACCAATGTCTTTCCCAAGATTGTTTTAATGGCCATAATATAACTTGTATTGCAATTTTATTGTGTAGTTGTTTTTTTTTATTGCACACCTTTTTCTTTGGCTCACCTCGATGGACGACGATTTTTGTCTCGTCGATGTTTATAATTTTTTGTTTTTTTTTTCAAAATGTGGGCAGAGTTTTAAATTACTGAATTGATAATAATAGGTAGCGTAGCGTATATTAAACCGCGCGCACATAACTTATAAGTAAAGCTGCCAAAATCAACAAACAATAGATCATTTCGGACGATCCCCCATATCTCTTATGCAACACAAAATATAACATCTTATTTTACAATGGAATTAATAAATGTATAACATTTAGAATACTACTACTATACTAGACACTCGTGTTTTATGTTAAAAGCCATCATTTTAAATTTAAATCTTTTGTTTATAAAAATAAAGAAAACATTTTCGTTTTTCAATATTTTATTATTATTATTATTATTTTATTTTAATTTAAACAAACATAAAGTGAAAAACTACAAGAGTTATTTGTAAATTGAAATCATATAAAAGATAATTTATCATTTTATAATATGCTGCTGTAACAGTTTTGCTGTCTTGTTGGATTTGATCTTTGAGTTATTGCCACGTTGAAATAATCTATTATCTCTAAAGTTACATTAGTGCTAGTAAATAAGCCTGAACTATCATCGTTTTAGTTAAATAATAAACAAACGAGTTTAGCACGTGGCTATTTACATTGTGTTTTTATTTAGTCATGTCATATTAGTGAAGGCTACACTAAAACCTAGCAAACATTACAAATTTTGGACACATTTTAGCTGTGCTAAGGGTGTTCGTTCAATTAATGTAAAACATAAATGATTACATTTTTTTTGGCCAGCCACGTGACATCATTCTAACGTGCCATAATACTAATTTACAGACATATAGCAAACTTAAATAGTTGAAAATGTTCATTGAAATAATTTGTTTTAATTTGTTGCGTGTGTGTAAATTAGTAGAATGTTGTCACATAACAATTGTTTCATGCGGCTGATTGAAATTATTTCATTTGTTTATAAACAATTTCTAAACTCACCGACAACAATAATCTACATGTTTTTTTTTCAATTTTACAGAGAACTCACAGTTCTGAGAAAAGAGAAAATTTAAATGAGTAAAAGTCTAATAATTTTTTCTCTGATAATTAAATGTCAAATAAAAAAATGTTAAATTTCTGAGGTTTCATTAGTTTTTAAATTTCTTTTAAATCTGAAAATTAAAATAAAATTGGATTAGATGAATATAATTTTTTTTATTGCGGAGTATCAAGTTTATCAAAGTCACTGAAATTAAAAAAATAATTATTGAGCCAATAATAACTATTTTAATAAATTTTTTTATGGTTTGGGCTCATTTTTTATTTTAAATAAAATAAAACAATTTAATAACTGAGTTTTCGATGTCTTATCGAACTCATTTTCAAAGCTAATGAAATTTTTTTATATAAATTTCTCATAAACAATTATAAAATGTTAACAGTGTACAAAACAAATAATGATGAGAGTGTAAGCAAAGGAGACATATTATTAAACAATAGAATAAAAACTTCTTCTGATTTTTTATTTGAACATTAAACACGTTTTTTTTTTTGTTTGGTCGGTTATCAGTAGATAATCCACTACATGGAATTTACGAAAGTAAACAGTAGGTTATGGGCCTTTAATAATAAAGAAAAAAAAATTTTTTTTTGTGTGTTGCGTTTTTGCATTTTTTTTTGTGTGTAATTCATTGATAAATCGTGAAGTGGAAACAATTTGGTCATCGAGAATTCGAGTGCCCAGAGTTAAAGAAAATCGGCAACCGTGATCAGCAGCATCGAGAACAAAATAAATACCAAAAACAAAATATAAGAAAAGCAAATGTTGCTGACGATGAAATTTTATTTTTTGCCAACACCGTTAGCCATGCATTGGAATGTCATGGAAATACAAATATCAAATGGTATATTGAGTCGGGTGCTAGTGTGTAATGACAAATGATGAGTCATTGTTTATTAAATCGATTTTGAATAAACCAATATCGATTGGTGTGGCCAAAAGTGGTGTTTTGATTTTTGCAACAAAAATTCGTATGATTCGTGGAACAACATTGGTAAATGTGAATGTTTTGTATATGTGAAAGATTTGAAATGTAATTTTTTCTCAATTATCCGGCTAGCAAAGGCTGGATTTGATGTTATCTTCATTCAAGGCCAAGTTTATGTTCGAAAAGATGACATTGAGTTGATTGTCGGAAAGCGCAGTGGAAATTTGTATGAATTTGAAATGGGTATTTTACGTGAATCATTGGTGGTTAATCGCGTCGTCAAGAGCTTGGAAGAAGATAGCAAAATGGAAGCGGCTAAGCGCTGTGAGGTGAAAACCAAAACAAGTGGCCGAGCATTACTCGGTGGGAAGACGAAAAATGAAGCAAGTATGGAACTCTCTCATAGGCGAATGGGACACCTAAATTGAAATGATGTGCGACGATTGTTATCAATGGTGGATGGAATTGGTCTACTCAACAAAGACTTGAGGGGTGTATGCGAACCATGTAATTTTGGCAAACAAACACGAAAGCCATTCAATAATTATGGTGGAATAAGATCATCAAGGGTGCTGGGATTAATTCACACCGATGTCTGCGGACCAATCAATCTACCAACATGGGACGGAAATCGTTTTATTGTGACATTCGTTGACGATTTTACCCATTTCATGGTCGTTTATCTGATGAAAAAGAAATCAGAGGTTTTGAAGAATTTTGTCGTTTTTTCAAAAATGGTATCGGCACAATTTGAGCGAAAAATTTCACGTTTGCGATGTGATAATGGCGGTGAATACAAGTCTAACGAATATACAATTCCGTACAGTCCTGAATTGAATGGTTTCGCAGAAAGGATGAATCAAACATTATTCGAAAAGGCACGTTCGATGATTGCAGAAGCTCATTAAGTGCAACATATGTCACAAATCGAAGCCCAACGCGGACATTAAATATCAATAAAACGACAGCAGAAATTTGGTTTGGAAAAACACCAAATTTATCAAATGTTCGAGTATTTGGATCAATGGCAAATGCACATATCCCTGATGCTTTGAGTACGAAATTGGACAACAAATCGAATCCTTTGACCATGGTTGGGTATGCGAAATATGCTATCGTTTGTGGGATTCGGATGTTTCACGGATTGTTATTTGCCGTGATGTAAAATTTGATGAGTGCAAATTCAAGAAAAATTCACATTGCATTGTTGAGGTCGAAAAATGTGAAGTTCAGGTGGAGTCCATATGTTGGATGTTGATGTGGAAGACACAAGCACTTATGAATCGGCAAGTGGTGACAACGAGGCGGAGATTGAAGATTAGATCGTGAGGGAACATGTTGAATTGAATCAACATGTTGCATCTTCATCACGACCCCAACGAGAGCGTCGTCCACCAGCTCGTTATGATGATTATGTAAATCAGCTATTGATCGTTTTCTGGATGAAGAAAATGAAAAAATTACTGTATTTGGATACCGAATGGATGAAGGCTGTCAATACTGAAATGAATTCGTTGATGAAGAATCGAACATAGTCATTGGTGGAAGTACCACCGGGACGTTCAATTGTTAGTTCCAAATCGGTTTTCACCAGGAAACGTGATGAATTTGGGCGACCAGCAAATTACAAAGCAAGATTGGTTGCGAGATGTTTTACTCAAAACCGAGAATTGATTTCTTTGAAACTTATTCCCCGGTGGCAAGAACGGTTGCTGTTCGTTTATTATTGGCTTTGGCTGTGGAACGGGATTATGAAATGCATCAAATGGATGTTTGTACGGCATGGGGACCTTCACGAAGAAATTTACATGAAGCAACCAGATGGTTTTATCAAGGATGGACTCGTTTGCAAACTAAACAAGTCACTTTATGGGCTTAAACAAGCATCACGTGTTTGGAATAAGAAATTTCAAAAATTCATAATTATAGCATTGGTTTTACGTAATCAAAATTTGACCAATGTTTATTTATTCAAGGAATGATCAAGAAACATCATTAAAATTACGAATTCAATTTCCAATGAATTTGAAATGAAGGACATTGGAGAAGTTCGTCATTTCTTGGGAATTACAATGAAACGTGATCGAGAGAATGGAAGATTGGAAATTGACAAACGGGTATACCTGGAAGATATGCTCAAGATGTTCAAAATGGAAAATTGCACTGGTATTTCAACACCAAAAGAATGCAATTTGAAATTGGTGAAAGTAACAGATGAGAGTACAACCCTACAACAAACGTACAACACGTCAACCATATCGAGAATTAATCGGGTGTTTGATGTATGCGCAACTTCGCGACCTGATTTATGTGCGTCTGTTGGATACTTCAGGCAATTTCAGGCTGGTGCGAGTGATGAGCATTGGGCTCTTTTAAAACGAATGCTTCGATATGTCAAATCAACATTAAAGCTCAAATTGACATATGTGAAAGGAAACAACACGGCAGTATTAACTGGATATGTTGACTCAGACTGGGGCAGTGATCATGGACACAATTTTTTATGGTATTCGGGAACACAATATCATGGTCTACAAGAAAACAAACAACTGTTGCGTTATCTTTGACTGAGGCCGAATATGTTTCGTTAAGTTCGGCTACATGTGAGGCAATTTGGTTCCGTGGTTATCCGAAATGGGTGAAGATGTTAATAAACCCACGATCATCTACGAGGATAACCAGCGGTTCATTATAATTGCACAAGCTAAAACATGTCGATATTCGATATCACTTTTTGCGACATGTAATTGAGCGTGGTGATATCGAAGTAGAATACATTGGAACCAGAGAGCAACTGGCAGATGTGATGACTAAGGCATTGCCAACTGCAACTCATGTTGAACTTCGGCGAAAGCTGGGTTTGATATAATTCAATAAGATGTTATTGGAGGAATTGGTAAGGCGCTTCACGCCAGTAAATGAATTGTTATATATTTTGATCAAGTTTGTATTTTGTGCGATTTCTTTGTAACTAACAAAAATGGAGGCGGAGTGTTAACAGTGTACAAAACAAATAATGATGAAAGTGTAAGCAAAGGAGACATACTATTAAACAGTAGAATAAAAAGTTCTTCTGATTTGTTATTTGAACATTAAACACGTTTTTTTGTTTGGTCAGTTCTTAGTAGAAAATTCACTACAGGAATTTATCGAAGTAAACAACATAAAAAGCGAGTGTGTAACAAAATCTCGGTTTCCAAAATCCCGGTTTTCAAAATCTCGGTTTTCAAAATGCCGGTTTTCAAAATCCCGGTTTTGTGTAAAGAAACCCCAATTTTTAGGAAATCTCGGTTTGAATTTTTAAAATTTGGTGTGTGGGAAAATTGGGCTCTTAAATGAATTTTTGACAAAATTCAAAAATGAGTTTGCGACAAAGTTCTAGAAAATGGCTAATATAGGGATGGAATTTGGATGGAGGGCTAAGTGCCAGGGCAAGTTATCGAAGCGGTCAGCCTCTACAATTTTTGCATTTCAAAATGTTGCATTAAGAAAATATTGCTGTTTTATTAATCTTGCAACTACAAAATGATGAAATTACAAAATCTCACATAACAAAATGGTGCAATTATTTTTGTTTTTAGTAGGTGTCATTAATCTCTACATATATAAAAAGCACGTGTCACGATGTTCCTACACGCTAATCTCCGAAAACGCCCAACAGATTTCAATGAAATTTTGTACATTCACAAATGGTTAATTCAAGCTTAAAAGATAGGATAGTTTTGGATCCGATAGGTTCCGAAAAAAAATAACAAATTATTTTTTTTAAATTTTTTTAGGTTTCTCATTTAAAAATACATCCAACCACAAAGTTTAACTTCCCTACTCCACCCACACATAAATATTTTTTTAAGCTATTTTCTTAATTCGTAATATATAAAAATCACGTGACACGATGTTCGTATACACGCTAATCTCAAATTATTTTGTGTTCAGATTTCTATTCGTGTTAAAAAAAATTCGGGGGAAAAAATTAAAATACAATCATTGGGTTCTGACTCTTGCAGATGCAGCATTTACATCCACGCCGAATAACATTCGTCAACTGTTCGCAATTTTATTAACGATGTTAATAAAAGTGTGTTGATCGAGGATTTGTGTATTTTAATTTCAAAATGGCCTCGCCTAATCGTCCGGCGGCCGACTTAGTTAACAGTGATGTGCAGCGACAAGAATAGTATAACAATGTTGACTTAGCTGCTGGCTTTTTCTTTATGTATGCACCAGGCGGAACCGGCAAGACGTTTTTAATATAACTTATCCTTGCAAAGATACGTTTGCAACACAAAATTGCTTTGGCAATTTCATCGTCCGGCATTGTTGCCACTTTGTTAAATGGTGGACGAACGGCACATTCAGCGCTCAAACTGTCATTAGACGTTCGTGATAAACCAAACGCATTGTGTACCATTAAAAAGGCTACAGTGCTGCATAAAAGTTCGGTGATTGTCTGGGATGAATGTACTATGGCCCATAAACATTCACTCGAAGCATTGCATAGAACTATGCAGGATTTAAACGGCAACAGCAAACTATTCGGTGGTGCTACCTTATTACTATCTGGTGATTTCTGACAGACATTGCCAGTTTAAAACAATCATATCAATCATTTCTAAGGCGAAGCGTAGAGACCGTTCGATTGACCATCAATATGCAAGTATATTTGAAAATGACCGATCGGCACAAATATTTTCTGAACAATATCTGGATATTAGCAACGGTTATATCGAACTGCATCTAAATACACAATGCATCAAATTGCCAGACAATCTGTACACTATCGTTAATTCAAAACATGAATTAATTGAGGATGTCTTCCCGGACATTCTGAATAATTACTTGAACCATAATTAGCTCAGTGAACGTGGTATGAAAAATGTTGATGTTGACGAAATTAATTTTCTGATATAAGAGTCGATGCCAGGCGAACTGATGTCTCTGCCACCACACAATTTTAGATTAAAAATTGGTTAGCCGATAATTCTGCTTCGTAATTTAAACCCACCCAGATTATGCAACGGCACACGTTTGGCCTCCAAGCGGATTACCGAAAATGTTATTGTAGCAATAATTTTGAACGGAAAGTTTAAGCGAGAGGTGTTTCTTTTGCCACGTATCCCAATGATACCCTCGAAAGCGACAATCCTATTCAAATGGCTTCAAATTTCGATTCGTTATAACAATCAACAAATCTCAAGGGCAAACAATGTCCGTTTGTGGACTAGACTTCCATCTTTCTCTCATGGCCAGTTGTACGTTGCATGCTCACGTGTGGATAAACCATCGAATCTCATCATATTGGTAAAAGACAGATTGACAAAAAATATTGTTCACAAAATCACACGACGTTAAATTTAAATTCATTACTACAATTACGATTGAATGTTAGATGATTAATAAATAAAGTAAAAAATATGTATCAAATATTAATTTTATATGGATAGTATTCGTATGGCAATCTGTCATACTGTTCCGTAACTTCAAGATACGTATATAACACTTTATTTGCATATGACTTGAGCATTTGTTCTATGTATGTCAAATGCATAAAATATCAGGCACCCGCGCTACCAGATAAAAGGCAGTCTATGCTGTCTACAAAGAATCGGTTTGTGGCAGGACAACGTCTACCGGATCAGCTAGTAGATTCTATATAATCCGCTCCTACGTGCGGCATACAGTGCCACATGTTTGCTGATCCCGGCTCCTACATCCCCAGAAGTTCAAATCTAAAACCTCTCGCTCAGTGCCCAACTCAAAAAAATCTATCGCAACCTATCCGTTTGGAAACTAAACCTATTTTATTTGAAAGGTTAAGCTTATAGCAATCATCCGATAATAGTGACATTTTGGTACAAACTCTGCGATTTGTACAAGCTCATCGAATATCTTCTTCACAAAAATCTTTCGGTATACCAATCCGTTTGGCATAAACTTTACGGTGGTCTGTTATTGAGACTTGAGAAAATTTGACACCTATTTTTCTAAATAAACGAGTTTTATTTATACATAAATTGGCGATGGAAAATTTAATTGGTTGATCAAAATTATTATTAACATCTATATGAAATATTTTTAGTTGAAAAGTTGAATTTAATAATCAAACACTCGACATATCCCTTTTCCTGCCTGTTCACACAATTGTGTGGGTAAGACAAACGAATCATGTCAAAAGTTTATTTTTGTGTGTATTTTGAACCAACATAAACATTTGAGCATTCCACTTAATTCGTGTTCATCCGAAAAATAACACTATAAGGCCGTGTCCCAAACACCGATTTATTTGCTTAAACCGACTTATTCAAATAAGTCTGCTATCGAGGTGACTTATTTTGAAAGCAAAAAACTTATTTGACCATGTAAACATGAAAAATTCAACAAATTATCAAATATTATCAATAATTTTCGAACAGTAATGATATTCCACTTAATTAATAACTATTAATACAATATTGTCTTAATAAATTATATAATTAACAGATTTTAGCGATATAAAAATATTTTAGAGATATAAAAAGGATTAATAGAGGTGTGCTTGTAGCATCTCAGCTACAATAATAAATTTTCATCGTGTTTTAATAACTCAAGACACATTTTTATGTTTTTATTTATTAAATAATTCATTAAAATAAATTATTTTTTATGCATTTTAATTTTTTTATTTTATTATTAAATAACAAATTCCTAAAACATTTGTTGTTTGCTATATCTGTCAAAATAAGTCAGCAAAATCGTTTGGGACGACTTGACCGACTTATTCAAGATGGCGTCAAATAAGTCAATAAGTTTGAAATAAGTCGGTGTTTGGGACACGGCCTAACTATAATAATAGTAAAATAATTAATACGTTTTCAAAAACAAATAATTAATATGTTATATAATTTATATGTAGGGCAAGCAAAAATATGCTCTTGAAAATAGGTTTTAGGGGTTTATCCTCTATCCAGTCGCAAATTATTTAATTGCGAGGCGAAATGTGGTTACTAGATTTGTTTTGGCTTGCCAATTGACACATTTTTTTTAAATTTAAATTTGTTTTGCGATTGTATAGTAGAAATACACAAAAAGACAGTTACGCATTTTCTGAGGTCATGTATTTCTACTTTACAATCGCAAAACAAATTTAAATTAAAAAAAAATGTGTCAATTGGCAAGTCAAAATAAATCTAGTGACCATATTTCGCCCCCAATTAAATAATTTGCGACCGGATAGAGGATAAACCCCTAAAACCTATTTTTAAGTGTATATTTTTGGTTGCGCTATATCACATTATAATGTTTTTTTCAAAAATTATTCCGATTTAACTAAGATCCATTAAAATCCGGTAGACATTACAACCTGTCATTTTTTACTCACACAATTGTGTGGGTTGGACTTAAATAGAAGAAAAAAAAATTTCCAATATGAGTTATATATGAAATAGCGAGTGAGCTGAATATCATTAGAAAAAGACGAAATGTATTTTTAATTTATTTCTTATTTGAAAAAACATGGCCAGCATTTCTTCTCTTTCTAATATCGTAGGGCTGTTTCTTTCACCAATGTGTTTAACAGTGTAGAAACTGAACCGGGGGCGGTATGTTGTACCATCACTTCGAATTGAAAAAAGTCGAATTCGAAAAAAGTTGAATTGAAAAAGTGAAAATTGTATCATTTTCGACTTTTATCGTTTTTTAATCTTGCAAAACTTTTTTTAGAATGAAATGTCAGCTGCAACCTTGGCCAAAAGTATTGAGCACCCTATAAATTTGGGGCGTACACGATAAGTACAACAGAAAACAACCCCTTATTATTTTTTCGACATCTAAAAAGGACTAAAAACAGTGACTCACACCGCATGTGTGGCAATATACGATCTGGTGCAATATAATAAGGTACATAGCCGGCGGCAAACGCATCATTACATACCGTGACGACCAAAGTTAGTGAGAGAAGCTTTGAAAAATAGGAAAAAAAAAACTTCTTCAAACCTCGCTGCTGAGTTGTCAGTCGAAATTAAGAAACCAATCTCTGCTCGCACCACTCGCAGAAAGCTTCAGGAAGTTGGTTAGAAAAGCTGCAAAGCCAGGAAGAAACCCTGGCTCTCCGAAAAAAATAAGAAGGCTCGGTATAAATGGGCCTTAAAATACCAAATTTTCACCGAAGATGATTGGTCAAATATCATGTGGTCAGACGAATCAAACTTTGAAGTAAGTTGACAATTCTATGCCTCAATAATATTAAATAATATGATTTTAAAATAAAATTTATCGATACAAATATTTTAGTTTTCCAAAGTCTCTACATTTTCTTAATTTTAGATTTTTGGAACAATTGGTGTGCCTTTTGTGCGTCGCCAGGTGGTACCAACAGTAAAACACGGCTGCCCTCACTTATAACACTTTTTGATGATACAAACATGGATAGCGTTAAATTCCAGCAGGATAACGCGCTATGTCATAAATCTGCCCACACAATGGCATGGTTTCGAGAAAATGGCATTGAACTTCTGGAGTGGCCTGCCCCGTCCCCGGACCTGAACCCCATAGAACATTTATGGAGTTTATTAAAACGCAGAGTCAGGCGCTACACAATAAATAACAAAGAAGACCTAAAACGCGGTCTGTACCAAGAACGGAGCGCCATACGTCCTGTAGAGTGTAAAAAACTAATCAAGGCAAAGGATGGACCCACAAAATATTAATTTTATATAAATAAATAGAGTAATGTAAACATATAAAAATGGTTTCAATTTATTTCCAATTGATACTCCTAACAAAATTGTAAAGATATCATGGGTGCTCAATACTTTTGGCCAAGACTGTATACATATTTATTATTACTTTGGTTTTAAATGATGAAACTTTATCATTTATCGCGATTCGAAAATGATACAACATACCGCCAGGCCATTCGACTTTTTTCGAATTTCGATTCGAAGTGGTGATACTTTTTAGAGATTCGTATTTGTTGGACATACTGTAAATTGGCGGGCGAAAAATATGGTTATTATATCTGTTTGTTTAACCTCGAATAGTTTATATTTATTTATCAAAGTAAAAAACAATTTTACGATTTATAATTTAGTTTACGTTAAAATTTAGCACAAACATATAATTAATGAAAACTAAACTGGATTTGATATATTAATTTTATAATGTATACGTAATTAAAATGTATACACCTTCATTTGGAATAATAATATACAAATTGAAATAGCGACAAATTAATATTTTTTTTTTATAACGTCACAGTGAATTAAGAATGACATTTAAACCATAATTTTATTAGTTTTTAAAATTTAAATTTTGAAGTTAAGTGTAAAGTTTGTGCTGCGGCACATTTTACGCGCACGTGGTTTTAATTTAGCATTGAAATATTTTATAGTTTTGTGCGCTAGGCTACCTAGGCGTATCTGTATCTAAAGCGGCTTCAGTTTAAAGTTTGAACTATACAATTATTCTATAATGCACTTGTCTATATAACCGCACGACGTATACCAAACACCTGACTATGACATATAAGAACAAATATGTGACTTTATATATCAACTATTCCTAAAACTATATTTAGTTAAGTATTATAAAAAAATCACAGCAGTAATAAATCTGATGATGAACTCTAAGATAAAATAAACCGTTAATCTCTTCAGTTTTATATATTCGGTCGTCTTTACACAAAACAGCCCATCGATGTACATAGCATATGATCTCGGGTCCCACCTAGTATGTATAGTACAGTAATTATACCATTTTAGGCACTTAAACTATATAAACCAACAAAGTATTAATAATTTTATTATTTAGAAATGGACTTGGACGACTAATTAAACAAAATTCTTAATAAATTAATTTGTTGAATATTGTGGACAGTAAAATTTATGAGTGATGCCAATTTTTTTGTCATTTTCGAGATCATAAAATGATTTTGTGTGTGCAAATTTCTTATGGTATATGGTCGGCGGCGTCTTCTTATAGTGATTAACAGTAATATTGAACCGAAATGGATTTATATTTACATATTTATCATTCTCATTTAGTCGTACCGTCGCACATGACATTTCGATCGTATATACATATTCTCTAATTTTAAACTTACGTATATGCACATAACTTAAACTACTGCGCACATAATGTAGAAAATTGCGGCATTAAAAGTAATTTAAAACGCGATAACTACTTTCAATTATCAGCATACGAGTACATATTGTGAATTATATGTTAAATGTATGAAACATACATACACGAGTACCATAAAAAACTGAAAGAATAAAAAAAAAAAACATTTTTTTTTGTTTTAAAATGTTATCTGAATTCAGTTAATATATTAATAACTAAAAATAAAAGTTCAATGTGAGATTTTATTATTTTTTGCCACTTAAATTTGCATAAGGAAATGTGACGTACATATTTTTCTCCAACAGATATTGTGGTAATGTATAACTATATTTTCAATTTGATAGCGTTTTCGGTAGTGCATTATTGACTAATTTGCAAATTGATCGGAAGATTGAAGTGCATAGATGATGATGTGGAGATCTTATCGAGAAATCACATTTGGTCCATCTTGAAGGACACTTTTTTGAAGTAGCACGATTTTTTTAAAACTGTACGCATGGCAATATATTTTTTTTCACAAATCTCAACCAATTATTTTATATAAAATATTACTAAAAACGAAAAAAATCACAAAATCAGTCATAATTTATATATTTTGAAAATTAGTTATTTTAGTAAATTATAGAAAACAATTAAATAAATTAAAGAATGTCTACAGTTAAACGTATCAGACATTTATATCTTATTAATTTAGAAAATTTAATTAATTTGTGTTCTAAAAGTTTACAAAAGCAGATGTGGTTTAAGTATTAGATAGAGTTATCACGAAGTGTTAAACATACGTAAGGAAAATGAAAATAACAACATTAGACATTAATTTGAAATTATTGTTTTCAACTTTATCGAATTAGATTATTAATTACTGACCAAATGTCACAGTGGTTAAAGCTTTGGCGTTTGGATTCGGGAGGTACCGGGTTCAAGTCCCGATGAAGCTGTATGCAAAAAGAAGTTTTCATCAACAGATTATACGAAGTGTGATAAAAAGGAATAGAACTACGACCCCCTATCGGCGTGCAAAACTCATGGGCCGACCCAAGTCCAGTACTACAGGGTGGGCCAGTCCCCATGGGGGTTAAAAATTTAATAACTTTTTCGTTTTTATATTTTTTTCAGATTATATAAATAACACCTGGAGAATAAATAATGGAGGGATTCACAACTGAAGAACGAACTAGAATAATAGGATTTTATTATTTAAATCAGCGATCAATTATTTTAACGGAAAGAGCATATCGTCGCCATTTTAATGTCAGAATTTCGCCCTCTGAAGCAATGATGCGTTGCTTAGTTGATCGTCACCACCAACACGGCACCGTCAGAGATTTGCTTCGAACTGGTAAACCACGTTTAACTCGCATTGCAGAAAATATTGAACGTGTATAGAGTAAAGTGTTAACGAAACACCAGAAACATCTACCAGAAGGCGTTCTGCTCAGCTAGGAATGTCTCGTACGTCACTACGGCGCATTTAAAAAAATGATTTATTCTTATTCCTATATAAGGTGCAATTGGTGCAAAAATTAAAACCTGGAGATTATAGGCAACGTCTAAATTTGGCAGTTAAATTTCAACAGTTGCGGCCAGAAATGAAATCAACTTTATTGAAAATCTGATTATGAGTGATGAAGCTCATTTTCATTTGAATGGCCTTGTTAATAAGCAGAACTGCAAGTTCTGATGGGGTTCTGAAAATCTAAGAGCTATACTTATCAACGCCAATTGTACTCCATTAGGTGTACAGTATGGTGTGGCAAAATCTGAAAATATCATTGGGCCTTACTTCTTCGAAAATGAAGTAGGCGCGTTCGCCAGATTTGTCAGCACCCGACTATTTTCTTTGGGGTTATTTGAAGAAGCGGGTATATGTGAACAACCCCGAGACAATCATTGAACTCAAGACCAACATTGTTGCATAGATTCGAAGGCTACAGCCACAAATTCTGAAAGATGTTATGGAAAATGCTCCGGGCTCGTTTTGCGAAGCCGAAAATGAGGGTCATTTAAGTGATATTATTTACCATACTTAGTGTAAAAAATTTCCATTTTGTATATTTTATAATCTTGAAAAAAGAAAAAAATATAAAAACGAAAAAGTTATTAAATTTTTAAACCCCATGGTGACTTTTGGCCCACTCTGAAAACAAACAGCGAAAGAGTTGGGAGTGCTTCGGCCCCAGAACAGATTGCAGGGATTAAAAATTAAAAAAAAAATAATAAAATAAAAAAAGACTATTAATTATAAATAAGATTATTAAGTATAATTAAATATACAATTGGAAATTTCAACGCAATCGTATGGATCAGATGGTTGTATTAATGGTTCGATATGGCCTCTTCCAAGCATTTTTTCTGATATGAATTTAATTTTTTTATTGTATAGTAGAAACATTAATGAACTTATTAGTCAAAATTCTACCATTGTTTAGAATGGGTTGTCCGCAATTCATGTCAGACAAATGCTTGAAGTGTCCAACTCGAACCATTATTACCGCCGTCTGATCCGTACGATTGCTTTGAAATTTGTTCAAGCAGTGTTTAAAAGATTCTTTTTTAATAAAAAATTAATTTCAAGTCCGGCAAATGCTTGGAATAATAATTTTATTTGAAGGGAGGAACTCTTTGAACGGGTTTGCAGTTGTCACCTTGGGAACTTCTGCAAATGTCACTATACGGGAATTTTTTATGAGTGATTTAGAAATTGCTAATGAGTTTAATAGTTTTATTACTAAAGACCTGTACTAAATTTGACACGCCATCTAGTTTCAATTTGCCATTTAATTTCGGTTCAACAACGTTTTATGTGACCTTAATGTCCATAGTTATGAAGTTTTTTCAATTATTTGTACGTCTAATTTAGCCATACCTGTAGTGCATGGTAAGCAAGTTTTAGCACCGGACAATAGACACGAACGAAGTAGCAAATTATTGCAGTTGATGACATATACTGGTTGCTGAATTAACACGTGTTTTCAAATTAAGGCAAATGTCCAAATTAACACCAAGAAATTTGAACGAGTCAACTGGTCAATGTCATAACACTCAGAGTGACAACCAATAGATGCACATTCAGACCGGACCCAATGGTGGCAAACTGTTCAAATTTATGTTACCAGTCAATTTAAAAACTTAAATTTAGTTTTCCGGCTTAAAATCAGACGATGCATGTCGTAACATGAGAGTAAAACTTTTAGATAAAAATTGATCATCTAAATAACGTTACTGGGTGAATTCCTTCAATAAGCCAAAGCTATATGTCATAGGAAAACCCGGCAGGATGACCATGAAGATTCAATCTAAAAACAGAGTTAGTATAAACAAGAAACAGCAATGGGCCTAATACTGAACCCCGAGGAACACCAACGTCAATACATTTTGGATCGATTAGCTTATCATTTATTTTAACTCACCATCTAAATACGACCACTTTTTTGAAAATCCCTAAAACCTATATCATACATATTACAGAGCAGAATCTTGTGATAAGTAAAGCACCGCCACTTTTACCTGTATTAAAATCAATATTAATTTTAATTAATGGCCAATTCGGGTACTGATGCCCCGACAAAAGCCATAGAAACTGTTATCTTTATCGAGACAAATACCGCACTCTTGAAAAGACTTTTAGTATAAAAGTTCTGGGACCAACGTTATCAATTGGGTGTTTGGTTCTAAAGCACAAATACTTGAAAACACTTATAAAACGTTGTCGAACCGAAATCAAATTGCAAATCGAAGTTAAATGAGGTGTTGCTAGAGTCAAATTTAGCACCTAGGTCTATAGTAATGCTCACAAAAAACAATTAAATTCATTAGCAATTTCAAAATCACTCGTAAGAAGTTCCCCGTTCTCAGTTAAAATTGATAGAATAGACGATTTTGGTTTACGCGGTTAACTATGGAAGGACTTCCCTTTTCGTTTTTGATAGCTTCGTAATTATGGCACAAGTTTTACTATAGCTTTCTCGAATTACTGAATTACCAGGACTTTATTCCTTTTATTAATATGTCACGCAAAGTCAAAGGAAATCCAAGGTTGTAGGTGTTTGATTTTAGACGAGCAAAATAGTCCTTCAGTCCGTATGATCCAGGTTTCGTATAACAATAACAGATTGAGCTTCTTCGTAGAATTATGGTTCAAATTGAGCGCTATAACTGTACCTGGGTAATCGAACTATCGGTTCAGTCAAGTGGTGGTCAGAAAATTTACATCCTAGTCCAAACGATGGCATAATATATATACTGAATGCCGCTAGCTCGAACATTATGAATATCTATGTTGAAGTCTCCAACAACAAATAGATCTTTAGATCTAATATTGTACGAAACCTCGGCTAATAATTGAACAAACATTTTTACAGCTGTAGATTGCATCTAATAAAAAACTCATATGATTTTTAGGAAGTACAAACAAACGATTTGTGTCAATAATTTTTGAAACCCCGGCCCACTGATCTATATACATGGATACGACATCAATGTCAGAACCCATATAAAACAACAGCTAAAAATGGGAGCACTTTTTTGTATAGTCATATTGCTCGTTTATACACACCTCTTGCTTTAAAAAAATATTTCCGAAAGATAGGACCGTACCGAAGATAGATTTAATTTCGAAATTTTCTGAAATTGGTTTTTTATTATTATAGTCATGTACAAATAATAAAATTCAAATGGTTTAAATTATAAATCACATTTTATTCGTTTAATTCATGTGATACCGCTTTTGTATGCAAATTTCTTCTTGCGATTTCCCTTAATATTTCAAATGCTCTCCTGCAAATATTTCGAATAAAAAAAAGAGTTCTTGTCGTCAAAACGTCAAACGTCAAAAACTCATAGGAACCAGTTTTCTGTTTACATTAATTTGATTTTCGAAAATTCGGAATTGAAGAAAAGACAGAAAATTTTTCTGTCTTTGTCACAAACGTAGAACTATTTTTGCTCTACCATATAGTTTTTGACATGTCGTATCCATGTAATATAGATCAGTGCCCCGGCCATTAGTTTCCAAGTTACAATTGTTTTAGTAATGCTAGCTTTGTTATTTTCAAAATAATGACAAAAAATGAATTTCATGTGCTGAACAAGCACTGTATGTTGATGGGGAAAATACAGTTCAAGTGTTGTAGGGACTCTGTTCCTTTAAAAGCAATCGTCGAACATTAGCGGGCTAAGTTTAAGCATTGCCGTACAAACGCCGATAGTGAAGTTGCGTGAGATAGTTAACACCTTAAAAATATCTAAAGGGTTGCATGGAGATTTGTCCATGAGAAAGCTCTGTTCAAAGTGGTTGCGGTGCACATTGGATCAAAAACAGCAACACGTCGATAATTCAGTGCGCTGTTTGGTGCTGTGAACAGGGCCCCTATTTGGGAAATTGAATTCGATCAATCGAACGACATTTTCGAATTATCGGTATTTGGGAATTCGAAATTGAATTTTATTTAAACGAAAACGTATAACAAGAAACGATCGAAAATTTCCCTTATTGGGCAATTCGATTACGAGCAATAATTCTACGATCATGAAGGAATTTTTATTCGTAGTTAGTTTTGTTCACGAAGGCGAATACAAAGAGCAAATTTTTAAATAAATAGAGATAGATATGCAAGAATCTGTGATATGTTGCTGGAGTTAGAGTTGTTAACAGTGGAAAATACGTTGATATGAAATTGATAAAAATTAGTTACCACAATATTTATGTCAGTTGTTGTGTAGGAGACATGATGTGCATAGTCATGATACTAGCCATAAGGATAAGTTTTATTTAGAGTTTGAAAGACAATCTAGAAGTAAAAAATCGTTATTTGACAAAGGTATATCGATGTATAATGAGTATACCGGAAAATATAAGAAATTGTAGAACCATAAAGGATTTTAGGAAGGAACTGTTACAAGAAATTTTTTAATTATTAAGTAGATGATGTATATTGTACTGTAAACTGGAAAATTAGCTTTGAAAAAAAAATTATTGTCTTTCACTGATAAACACCAAACAAAAATATAATTGCAATTAAACGTCAAAATACCGCCAAGATTTAAATTATTATTACAGGTATAATGATTAATAAATAATTTCCCTTGTGTTTATTTGGCAGTGTAAGTTTTTATTTTCGATCGAATTCCAAAATACCAAATCATGTTCGAATCGAATTGATCAATCGAATCGAAAACCATTTCGAATCGATTTCCCAAATAGGCCCCCAGGATTTTTTGCATCGGTATGTGACATAATGCTCCCCGGAATCAAATTGTTATTCAGCTCACTGGAGAGCAGCGGGTAAAAGACGGCCAAAGCAACCAAAAACGCAAATGTCGGCGCTTATATAAAAATATGGTTTTGAGGTTTTATTCCCCGACTATATCTTGAGAAAGGAAATACTATCAACAGCAAATATTACATGTCGTTTCTGGTGTGTTTGGCACAAGTGGTTGGCTACGTTGGAAAAATGTACGCATTGATTTTCAAATTGCTTCTCCATCCACCATATTCTCCGGATCTGGCTAACAACGACTCGCCGGTGAAAGAGATAAGTCTTAGCCGAAATAAACTATTTTGAGGCCAAAGAATTGTTCTACAAAAACTCATCGATTTTTAGAGAAGCGTGGGAAGGAATGTCTAAGGTTTCGGAAACGGCTCGGTTCGACTTTGATCAAAATTGCTGAGAGGGTTTTTGAGTACCAGGAATCGATTGCTATGGGTCCTGATTTTGTAGGAATTGATTTAGGGACTCATCCGATGGTGCTCAGGCCCCGTTTTTTACTTTTGTTTTTGGTTTGTGCGATTCTATTAAAAACTGGTGCATAGGAGTTTTCTTTGCTAAGAATCGATTACGCTGGTCCACATTTCGGGAAAACTCGTTCAGAGAGTCGAAAGGTGTGCCCGGAACCATTTCTTTAATTTTTATTCGGCTCGCACAATTTTAATAAAAATTGATGAAGGATGGATTTCGAATCATGCTAGGAATCGATTGCGAGGGGATATTTTCTGGAAAATCCGTTCAGAGGGTCGTCTGGTGAGGCCCGGGTCCCTTTCTATAATTTTTTTATATCTCGCCTGGTGATGGAGCCAGATTCCTGAAAAATTCTAAGGTCTAATCGATTTCGATGGGTTCTAATTTCGAGAAATTCGTTAGGGAGTCTTTCAATGGGGCCTAGGTTCATTTGTTAATTTTTTTTCGGTTCGCTCGTTTTTGACAAAAAATGCGGTAATATGGGGTCCTGATGCAATAATTTTGGGAAAATCTGTTCGGGCGCGGATCCATTTATTTGAAAAAAATTGGCTCTAACGATTTCGATAAAAACTGATGAGGGAGGATTTTTGGATGCCAGGAATTGATTCCGTTGGGTGCTTATTCAAGCGGTGGTACTTGGGCTTGGTTGTTGATGAAGTTGTACCCTGCACTATGTTGTATGACGTTGCAAGATGTAGCGTCATATTGCTCCATGTTCCTTGAAGTTGCACCACGTTTCTTAATCTTTCATCTTTTTGAGGAATGTTGTGTGATGTTCCACTATATCGGCTCATGTTCGCTCGGAGTCTTCTTTTAACATTAAACAAAATGCCAAATAACTTGCACGAATTTGATTAAATTTGTCGGGACAGGGTTTTTGAATTCAAGGAAACGATTACAAGGAGTCCCAAATGGCCGTTGCATGATGCTGCAAAATCATGGTGCACAAATTTGCGTTATTTTGTACCATGTTCCTTCGTGTTGGGTCTTGTGTTTTTCTTAATTAGATATCTGGTGTTATGTTCCATCATATTGCGGAAAGTTGCACAATGTTGTTTTTTGCGTTCCATCGACATAGTATGGTTCACTAATCGTGTCCTTTTGAAATTACTGGTTGTTATGAGTAACAATATTGGTTTGTATAGCATTTGCTATCTAACTACCGTTTTGAATTTGGTTCTCTTTTCACATTTTCTTCCACCGCAAACGATTTTGATGTCGCCTGGTAGGGCCCACATGATTTTGAATTTTGTGAAGGCGTTTTTATATTTTTTTTGTTGGATGTAGGATTACTGTTCTCCCTTTTTTCACATAGCACGCATTTTCGTTAATTCTGGTAATTTCCTCGTAGAAAATATATTTTCTTCTTGGAGCCACAATTTAATTATCACTTTTATTATTAAGTTGCTTAAGCAGTACAAACTAAAAAATAATGCTTCTACGCACGTGAAAAGCGATCGTTTTACAAATTAGTACTATTTTGTTTTAATGTTTTTGTTTATAAAAATGATTGTACTAGAGCAACTTTCATACACTGCGTTTTGCAACAAAACTCAAGCAACACTTGCCTTTCCACGCAAAACTCAAGTGCTGCACGTGTCTATGCATGTGTAGAATTATATTAATTTTATATTGGATGCTTGAGCGAAACGGATAGAAAAAACAAAAAATAAAATCTAAAAATCTAGTAGGCTGGTGAGGAAAAACAGAATGTTAAATTCTTCACGTTGCTCATCGTTTATTTTTTCCAAAATTCATTTTCATACCAAACGCGTAAAAACATATAAAAAATTCTGACCATAACTTTTTTTGTTTTTTCAAAAACGCATCCTGTTGCTGCACTGTGTGGAGCGGCACAACAACTTTATGCTTGTTCTTGTAAAGGACGGTTTACACTACAACAAATTATTGAGAATTTTTTTTAGTTCGATGTTGTACCAAATACCGGGAAAAACTAAAAAACAGAATGAATTTACTTCCTGTATTTTTAAAAAAATGCTCAGTACAACGCCTTCAAATAGTATATAGTTTTACTTTACACCACTCAAACTGACAACGAAAAATTTTAGAAATTTGGTAGAGACAAACAAATATATTTCTAGAAATCAGCGGAAATAGATTTCCAACCAACAAATAATGAATTGAGGCTCAGAATAGAAAATAATGAATTTACTTTTGCTTTTCTGAACACTAACTAACTTTCGATTGGCAGGCTCACTTACTTCCCTAGTTATAGGTGCCCTTTAATCAAGCCATCCTTCGTGAACGTGAAATCTATTTGGAGTGAGGGAGAAAGCTATATAATAGTACTAAACTTGGCCAATATTTGCAACTCAGTATATTTTATGTAAACATGTATTTAGGGACCGTCGTGGCAGCGGGTTCGCTTCGCACCTAATTTACGCGTATAGATACCCAACATTTAACAAAGAATAAAAATAGTTAATAAATTATGCAAAATTATAAATTAAATAAAAAAATTGTCACATTTAAGAGTAATAGACATAGATAATTTTTAGTTTTCTTCTTATTCTTCTGTGCTTGGTATTTAAGAAAAGACAACAAACGAAAATAAAAAATCGGAAAAAATTATTGTCAACTTTGAACTCTTTTATGTTGTGTATAAGATTATAATGGGCAAATACATTATATGCTGCTTTCTTGTTTATTTCATTTCGCAAAATGACATATTCCTTTTTTATTCTCGCAATTTATGATAATTTGTGTGTCTTGTTGTGTAGAAGCGCGAGCATACCATATGACAGATACAAAACAAAAAAAAATTGTTGTAAATATATCGCTAATAGAATTTAAAGTGAAGACAGATGGATTAAATAAAGATTTAAGAATTATGATATAGCACAAGGTCGATAAAATTGAGGCATGACAAAGATTTGTGTATGTGTGTGTGATGAGACTATATAAAATAAAAAATACGGAAGCTGCACTAAATTTTTCAGGTGTCCAAGTTGTCTTGGTATGTTGGTGGCCGGTAGTATTCTAGTACTTTTATATTGCCTGATCAGCGATATAAAAATGTACTAACAATTAATGATTGTGATAAAAATAATCTATTATTCTGAAATATTTTTCTTCTCCTTGTACAACAAACGATTGTTTCACGCATAGAATTTATCCGAGAAGCACAAAAATGCAAAAAAAAAAATTCTGAACAGAAATAGTGAAGTAAAAATAAATTATTGTATTTACAGACGAGAATAAATATAGACAGTTCACAGTGACGGAGTTTTTATGTATATGAACTTCTAAACACAACAAAACTGTTTGTAAACAGGTGTTTCCATCTGAACACTCTAGGTGTTCCCAATTATTTCGTATACAATTATATCTTTCTGCCACAATCATTCGGCCGCGGAATCTGATTATATCTGGTCAAAACCACACACATTCACATATTTAACATATTAAAATTAATGTTTCTTCTAATTAAATTTTTAATTTAATTTCATCCAGATTTATATCTGTGCGCATACTTAACAAAAACATTTTTGTCGTCAACTTGTACATAATTATAACGGCGTGCGATAGTTTTCCGTTTAAAACTATTTAAAAATATTAATGATAAGGCACGCATACCTTAGTTTACCGATCGTTGTCTACAGTTTGTTTAGATTATTTGGCGCCCCAGTCTATTAGTCATATAACTTAAGATTGTAATTGAAATAATATAGTTATTGGTACTTACGTGGCGTTCCCAGTGGATTAAATGGTGAGGACACCCCGGTTGGTTGATTAAGTAATGTGGCAGGCCCACGTGGTCCGTGTAACATTTGGAAGTTCGGAACCATCCCAACCGATGGTGGTTGCGAATTTGACGAAATTTGTTGTGTTTTTGGTGTTAAGTCTAGTGCACCAGTCGACGAATCAGACGGTGTTGGAGAATTTGGACGAGATCGTTTATCCGAGCCTGATACACTTGGACATTTTTCATCGCTATCTCGTTTAAAGTACTCGGACGATCTTTTAAAACCGCCTGCCGATAGTTGTGATGCCATTGAAGTAATTGTTTTAACTTGATTCTCAAGTGCCGATATATTTGACATTCTTGATCCAGAATTTGGTCGTTCCGAAATTGAACCATTCGCCGAATCTGTTTCATCCAGAAAACTATTCGTATCATCAAAATCATCATCGTAATCTAAATATTCATCATTATCGCCTTGTGATGATTCTGAACCTAATCGCATCGGGTGCATGCCGTGCATTGCCATCGCAAACGGATTCATGCCCATTGGGAAATGAGCTGTCGATATTGGTGGGAAATCACGAACTTCCGATGCGGATATTTGTTCTGGTGTTAAATCGGTTGGTTCGCCCGTGTGCAATCGAATATGCTGCTGTAGCACTATGGCATTTGTAAATTTTTTGTGACATACAGGGCATTGTGGTAACGAACGCATTGGTGGTTTCATGCGATGGACCCCCATGTGCGTTTTTAAGTTTCCTTTTGTTGTAAAAGCGCGACCGCATATACGACATCGGAACGGGCGTTCACCGGTATGCGTGCGGTAATGCATCTGAAGTGCACTTTTACACGAAAGTACACGATGGCAGACGACACATTCATTCGGATCTGTTATTTTATTTTCTAGATTGTCTACCAAATGTTGTAATTTTGCGGTCTCTGATGATTTTGTGATTTCTATTAAACTCTCCCAAGAATTATCATTACTTCCTGGTCTCGGAAGAAGTGAGCTGTATAAAACAGGATCTTTTACCGAATCCGGAAGCAAAGCAGGATGTATTGGTAAATGTTGATTAAACAGTGAACCAGTTGTGCTCGACGTACTACTCATTGGTGAGCAATGCGGTAGCGATAAACCTTTTTGTGGTATATTTTCTGGATATGCACGAAGATTTAAGGAACCATCGTCATAATTTGAAGGCGTTGGAATTCGATCGGAACTAACTGATCGACTAATCCGTTCTGGTTCTTCGATAGGTTCCGATTTTATTTTTGGTGTTGAACTTAATGTGATTTGTGGTGACGGCGATCGAGATGGTGAATTAAGTGAAGGGGTGTTTGTTTTATTAGTTTTACTCAAATCAGCCGGTCTCTCTTCATCCTCAGCTTCATTTATTGAAGTAGAGCCAAAAATGGAGTGTTGCGATGCTCTTATCATATCCAGAGATGGTGGATAAAATGGCAAACCAGGAAATACAAATGAGCTCGGTGTCGGTAAAGAATTTGAATTTGGTGACAACTGGGACGGAGAAAGTTGTGATAGTAATGGCGGATGATATTTATCTAAATGTTCCGGAATTGGATGCTGATTCATTGGTATGTGGGGAAATTTAGTCGAATGCCTTTGATAGTGGACTTTTAAGTTGCCTTTTGTGGTAAATCGGCTACCGCAAACATTGCACTTAAATGGTCGCTCACCGGTATGTGACCGTAAATGGATTTGTAAAGCCGAGTCGGAACCGAATATTTTACCGCAATAGCGACATCTATGTTTTAGTAGTGAATCTTTCGATCCCGATTGACTATCTGTATCAAGCGTTAATTCTTCTGCAAAATTTCCTGATAAAATTCCTTGTGACGCAGAGTCTAGCACTTCTTGAGTTCGTTTTTGGAGCATTTCTAATGAATTCATTGCGCCCGAGGGCGGTGACGCGTCATGATTGGTTATAATGTCAGAGGAACTATAATGTCTCGGCGAATTGGGACACAGTGGTATATTTGAGGGATCGAGAACCCTTTTCCTTCGTTCCATATTTTCTTTTTCATCCCGTTCATACGTATCTTCATCATCTATTTCACTTTCGTGCTCACTCAATTCCGATGTTCCTTGTTTTGCGGCCTGATTCATATATAAATGTGACTGTAACTGTTGTATTAATTGCAACTGAAGAACTTGCTGGTGTTGTAGTGTGAATAACGTTGATTGTAAAATGGCGAGTTCTTTAAGCGCAGCCTCATTCTGCGGATTTGCTAAAGCATTGGCGGCAAATTGCGCGACCGCTACTTTAGTGTTCTCTAAAGCTTCGAGCGTTACATGCCCAGGGATAAATGCTGCCGCAGCGGCAGCCCGAGCATTTGCAGCGAGCTTTGCTGTTAGTTCGGCCGCCTCCTCCAATTTATGCTGATTTGATTCGCAATTATTATTGGTGTCATCGTCATTGTTGTTATTCGGTTCGTCATCACCATTCGAATTATCAACCGGCTCATTTTTAATTTGTGTACAAAGCGATTGGCTATCGATCATATTACTTTCTAAAATATTTTTCGAGCTCATTCAAAATTTTTCAAACTGGTTTCTATGCCACATGATACCGCGGTGACCGACAAAAAAAAATATATTGTCATCTGGAAATATAGAAGAGAACGATAAAGGTAAAAAATCTGTGAGTTGTTTAAATAAATTTATTGTTTTAATTATTTGCAATTTTAATTAAAAACAAAAAAAAAATAATAAATACATTTTTATGTTATTAAAATTACAAATATATATTTTTATATTTACGATTTAATAAAATAAAATTTATTCCGTGTGTACGAGAAAAAATAAAAATTAATAACGAAACCTTTATTTTTAATTTTTTATTTATTAACAATTAAATAAAATTTTTTATTATATTTTTATTAATTGATTTTTACTTTAATGTGAAAAATATATGAGAAATACATTTTATAGGTGTAATGGCTTAAATGAAGGTTTGTTACAAATTATGTTGAACTTCGAATCTATACGAATCATTGATCTGAGGCTAAAACATTTCTCAGGGTTCTATAATTTTTTCAGAATCGATTGAATCATGTACGAGTATCATAAAATTTTATGATTTCAGTAACATCAACAAAAACATAAATTTATATATTTTTTGTAAAATAAACATATTCCCGGAATACCACTTCATCATAACTTAAATTCACGGATATTTAAAAAACAAAACTTAAAAAACAAAATTTAAAAATTATTTATTTATAAATTATACATTAATTTTTCGTTTCACTTGAAAATAAAAAAAAAGTTTTGTTTACTTATTAATTTATAAAAAAAAAAAAAAAATTAATAATTTTATAAACAAAGCCGTTACCTTATTTAGTTCATCATACACGTATTCATACATGAACTAGTCAAATGACACTATCCAGATCAGTTTTATGTTTTATTTTAATTTTTGTTTTTTTTTCTGTTTAATTAAGAAAATTAAACATCTTCCACAGCTCTATATATAGCGCATGTGAAAATGATTTTATTTATTGAATTTCAAACCGCATTCATACAGAATTTTTTTTTTTATATTTATAATCAAAATCATTAACCTATTTTTAAAACATGGCTTCGTTGTTAGATACCAATAGGATTTATTATGAACTTAAATATTGAAAACGATTTTTTGCCTTCAATATGAAAAAGGAAATGAGATTTAATAAATAAAAAATTTTTGGTGACGGTCTGTCTGGCACAGAAATGTATACAAACTGGTGAGAATTTCATGTTGGAGATGTTTTGTATTTTTTGTTATTCAAAAATGATGGATATGATCAATTAATTATGGTAAATTTTATGTTTCAGTGATTATCAAAGATTTTAATTGATGTAACACAAAATTATTTTGAAATTTTAGTAGGCTAAAACCAGAGACAACCTAAAAGAGATATTTCGTCCTTTGTAAACATAAAAATTTAAACGGCGCGTGATTTTTATCTGTGTGCCAAACTTAGGGTAAAAGTCAATTTTAAGTAAATTCAATTATTTTTCAAAAACTCTATGGCAAACTGATCGAAAAATCTGTCCTAAAATCGATTTTTACCGTAGTAAATCATTTACCTTAAGTTTGGCACACAGCCTATATCTGCTGCAAGAATAATTCCGGTTCTACAAGTCGGGTAGTTTCAAGATTGGTGCGAGGGGTTAATTTTGTTTCATTTAATGTGAACATTTGTTTTTTATTATAATTCGATTTTAAAACATAATTTTTTTTTTAACTCTATACATTTTGCACAACGCTTTTCCAACTTCTTTAATTCTTTTAAAATATACGATTTTCGAAATTATGCCAAAATAGTGTTTGTTTCGACCATGGCCTCTTGGTCCGATGTGATTTTTTTTCGCTGACCTTCCGTTTTTGTTTTTGGAAGCACGTTCATCAGAAGTTATTTCCACCGCTTATTTTCATTTCTTACATGTTACTTCAAAAATTCGGGGCAGAATCATCATAACATTTTTCAAGTGCAGTATTGCAGTTTTGCAGCAAAAACCACAAACTTCTTCGCATTAGATGGCTTAAAATCTGTCTATATATTTCAAATATTTGATGATAAGAGTTTTCTGAGTACATTCAGAGAAAAACTTGGAAAAAATCTGAGCTTAGTTAATATAGCCAAAAGCATATGGTTATTTTATTGGATAAGTGAGTAAAAATTGGTAACATTGACCAACTATATTTTGTTAAGTCAACCAAGGAAAAAAAATATTTTACTAATGGCTTGTTAATTCTAAAAAATTTTCTTACTTAATGTAACCAAATTGCCGGTTCATGCTGAACACGTTTTAGGTTGAAATAACCAATTATTTGTTAGCTTGGCCAAATTCTTTTTACAATACATAAAGTATACTGTTAAAGTTAGCCGAAAGTTTCCAGCCGAAAGGTAATGCAGATAGTGTCTTGAATAAAATCAGTCATTAACTCGAATTTATTAGAGTTTAGGATCGAATTACATCATTCGGGTGAAGGAGAAATTATTTCAGTTTATAGGAATTTAAAAATCGATAGGAGCGAGAGTATAAATAGAGTTTTAAAATAGTCAAGACACTATCTGCATTATCTTTCGGCTGGAATCTTTCGGCTAACTTTAACAAGGTACATAAAGTAGCCTTAGTTAGTAAAACTTTATATGTAACTATTATGCGTGAATTCCACAGTGAAACAATTTTTTTTCAGTAAAATTAACAAGAGATAAAAATATAAATCTTTTACTTGTTAGTGAGAAACAAAAAAAAAAAAAAATTGTAAAATTTACTAAAATTTACTACGCAGTAAGCGTGGAAGATGTTGCCATAAAAAGTATGAATCTCAATACTTTTTATGGCAACATTTGTTTGTCTTTATCACTCTAACGTAATTTTAATATGTATACTCTCCTCTTTTCGGTTTCCCATTATTTTTTACTGAAAAAATGGTTCACTGTGGAATCCACGCATTACTTAATGTTTTGTTAAAATTGACTTTTATGTTGATAATAGTTGGCATAATTCAAAATTTTGTTAAAACTGGCAAATCAGAAACATTTGGAAATTCTAAAACAAAGAGGCCATTTACTCACAATATATGTACCACAAAAAAGTAGAAATATTCACTCCCCCCCATTATTAACCCCAGAGTACTTGTGTAAAGATACACAAACCCTTGCAAAAAAGAGAACTTTCTTAGGTCTCTTCTGGCAGCTTCGTTTCGTACTGATAAAAAGTTGATCTACTCATCAGATTTCAACGGCGAAAGTGCAAAAATTAAAACCCGAGTGAAACATGTCCAAAAAATCCCAAATTTGTTCAACAAACTTTAAAAATTGACATATGGGTAGGGGTTGGTTTTGTGGAATAAACGTGATACTTTCTCTTAATTCTCTTAACGGGGCAAACGAATCGAACGATTCCTGAGGTCGGTGATAAATAAAGGGTCTTTTACCTATCCACATGTCTGTCTTTTGGAATTTGATGAACAATTTTGTTAATTGAAATTTGTTGCAACAACCCTTTTGTAAGAAACCCGTTATTTACAGTCCCTGTTCATTGAATTATGAACACTATTAACATCAACAACAACACAACAAGTTTTTTTAAATTTTTTAATTCTTTAAAATTAAATAGTTTTGAATATATATAAATTGGAAAACAATTAAAATTTGGTTAAAGTAACTACAACTTTTAATCACTATTTCTCCATATTTTTTCAATATTTTTTTTTAGGGTGGACACTGTAGGATTAGGGGTTTTATGTACGTTGGACTTAAGTAAGACCCAATATTTGTCAATATTTTGGTGAAGGAGGACATTATTGGCCTTGAGGTAGCGATCTTATGCAAGGAAATAAGATGTCTGTTAACACCCTTTTATATTAGCTGTGTTATTTTGAACTTAAGCTATTTTCAAATTTGTCCAATTTAAAATTAAAAATTTAATTTTTTTTAAATTAAATAATTTAGATTTAATAGAAATCTATGTATAACCAAAAAAATCCATCATAAAAGTTGTATGGTTTTCTTGTAATATCGTTGTTTTCTATAGAGCTATCGCGAACTATACTCGATTGTTTTCAAAAAACCGCAGCTATTGTTATTTCCTCACAGTTTGTTTGTCATATCCCCTACGAAAGTTGGTTGAACCAGGTCCATCTAAACTAATGCAGCTCCATATCATTACTGATCGTGGATGCATTTATCACTAAATATATAACCTATAAATTTAAAAACACCCTTTAATTTCAGATTTTTTATTCATTGAAAATATATAATGAGTGTTTAAAAATTCGATTTAACTTCTTCCAGTCATCTATTGTACGGTGCTTATGAAGTTAAGCACAAATAAGAGGGGGTTTCTGCATTTTTTCAGTGAGTCTGGGTTTCTTTGCTGGAAGCCTACATTTGAAATTATTTTCATATAGCCTTCATCGCAATGTTATCGCTGAAATCTTTATCCCTTCTTCACTAAGGTGCTTTTATAGCTCACTCGTCGTTACTCTGTGCTTTTTTAAGGCCGATTGAATAATTTTCCGGTCTGTTCTAGGCGTTGTCTTCCTGTTCTTCTTACAGTTTCTTCTCATGGTCTCATAAAATGTACCCCTAGATTGAAGACTTTTTCCCAAAATACTTACTGATGAGCAAGCGAGATCGCAAAAACGGAAAATGGTGTTGTTTTTAATAATGCTCTGATGATCTGGTTTTTTGTTTTTAATAATGCTCTGATAGCATGTTTTTTTCACAAGCAGTGAGGTCCTTTTTTGAAAATAAATGTTTCAGTATAGACTTTCGAAACACACACACTTTAACTTAAACACAAGTTTTTTAACTAAGTGATAAAAATCACATAACCTAGATTATTTCTTACTTTAACTCAGTCACAAATTTTTTAAAAACACCTTGTAAAAACCGCGCGTCCATAATAAAATGAGAGATAAACTAAAATTAAAATATGCATGCTATTGATCTTTTTAGTTCCTTTTCAGGGAATAATTTTATTGTAAAATAATCATAAAACAATAATAGATGTGATCCTAAATGCATTTTATTATTTTGAAATATTTTAAAATATAAAACAATAGCAGAAATTAGAAATTTCCAAAATACTAATAGTGTCCATAAATCAATGAACAGAAACTGTATATCGCCAACCCTTGGAATGGCAAGATAATCTATCACAAGCGTTCCAGAAAACCTACCCACATGTCAATCTTTTGAAATTTGTTGAACAGATTTCTAATTTGAATCTTGTTGGAATAAACCCTGTGTGTGTCTCTTAGAAGATGACTTTTGTTATTAGCATTTTGAAAACTTACTTGCATGTACACTTGCCTTGTTATAGTTTAATAGTATGACTTTTAATTCTTATTATAATAAATAAGTTCAGTGTATTTGATCCGCTTTTTATATTTCCAAAATATGTTAGAAGGTTGTAACATACAATACTAATGAAACAACAACAATAATAAAGAAATTCTTTGCAACAAAATATTTGGAAATAATGCACTGAAAATCTAAAATTTATTTTTAGTTCAAATTAATCCTTACATTTTTTGACATCTCGGTGCAACATTTGTTGCATGCAACAAATTTTGGACTACTCTTGAGCGTATTTTACATGCATAAAATTCAACTCTTGTTTTGTATCTATAGTACAAAACAAGAACTTATCGATTTGGCGAATTATATCACCAAATCAGAAACTTCTTGAAATTCTCACTATTGCGGTCTTACTTTGGGAAATAATATTCCTATTCGAATAGGAATGAAATTTGTGTCCAAAGTAACAGCCAAACGATTTTTTATACTTTTCTCGGTTTGCATTTGATTTACTTTTATGCCATAACAAACATTTATGAAATATTAAATGGGTTTTCGACGTAAATATGTCTTATTTTTCATATTAATTTAGTATCGGAGTTTGTTTTTTGTATCGTTGATTTTTGTGATTTGGTTCTTTATCCTTTATCCGATAAAAATACTAGGAACTACTAGGAACTCCAAATTAGCCACTCAAAGGATTCCGAAACCTGAATTTTCGTTCCACCGAAATTACCTTATCCTTTCCCAGATAATGATTTGTTTTAATCGAGTATACGAAAGGAATTTTTATGAAAACTGTTTGTGCATAAGTCGACTTGAACAGTGGTTAAATTGTAATATTTTTTTGCCAACGTATATTGTAACAAATTAATTGTTAATTTGCTGTATTTGATAACAAATGAATGATTTAAAATTTAATATGGCGATAATTCACACCCATTCGGAAACACTAATTTAAAATTTATAATAAAATCAGCAAGTTGCATTTGTACGTTTGCAAAACACCGGAAATCTTCAATATAGGTATGTCACCACACACCAAACGAAATCAAATCATAAATCAAGCACCTTATGACTATTTTAAATATTTTGTATATTTATATATATATTTTGCAATCTAAACAAAAAAAAATGTTTCCTGTTGTCAAAATTCATGTCAAAAATAATAGTTTTAACCAAAATTGATAGAAACCAAAATTATTTATTGTCATTCGATTTGTCATGTTCTCCTATTTTGTGTTTAGTTCGTTGCGTTCGTTTAGTTACAAATAAATTTAAACACAAAAATCAAAATGATTTATGGATGTCTCCCCGAAAATAATCCAACAACAATATATAATTATTATTCATAAAAATTAAAATTGAATAAATCAAAATCATTTTCATGTATGCATGTATTTGTATCTACATGTATAGGGGACCTGTACAAACCATTTGTTTATATGTTCACAAATTTTTTTAATATTTTAGTGAAAAATTGAATAATTTTTAATTTTTGACATGTGACATACAAAAATATTAATTTTATATATGCGGAATTTTGTCGTGCTAGATTATTCTCGTCTGTTTTACAAGTGACAATAATTTTGTCATATTTGTTTGTTGTTATTTCTGGTTAAATGCTAATTTGATCCGTCATTTATCATAATTTCATGTATACGATTTTTTCTGGTACAAACTCTAATCTGAATTAGTACAGTGCGAGCTACCGTTGAATATAGCCGTTAGTAAAATTTGAATAAATCCAATTAGAGTAGATTTTATTTCTTATAAGATTTCGGAATACGACATTTACTTGATTAGGAACGGATCAGTAAGACGTGAAGTGGTAAAAAATCACCAAAGTCACCAACGATTTTTTATGCCGTCACTGTTAATAAATAACAAATTTATCTTGGAAGAATTTCTGTTCACGTTCAAAACGAGAAATGACTATCAAAATAATTAATATTTCCTCACTGTATAACCGTGGAAACACAAATATTTAGCTTTCCATATTAATCGCATCAATAAATCAAAAGGTGCGCGACAAAACAATCATAATTATGTATTATCCGTTTCGGACGGGTGAGTTCATCAATTCATCATGATTATTTGTCGGTCGATTTATAGTTGATGCACTTGTATACTGTACACAAATTATGAGTAATTTATAGAAACTCTGTAAAATCATAAAACTGTAACATGTTTTAAGTTTTCATGCTGATTAGATTATGCGGTTCAATACTCATTCCCCTCGAAAATTGTTTTGGTTTACTTTTCACCTTAGAAGATTCTGTAACCAGCCAACCGATGCAAAAATACTACTAAAAGAAAGGCATCTTGAACGCTTGGTATTTAATTTATGGCTTAGATAGGATGCATATGTTAATAGTCCTTACCTTGCCTCTATTGATTCATTTATTAAACTAATCATCATCATCAGGCTGCACATATTTTAAGGATGTTTTAAAAGGAAACAATAGTACTGACCATAAACGATAGCCTGTAATTATGTCTTCTTCGCAGAGCCAGCACGCCATCCCGAAGAGCGCCTCGAATATGCTCGCGAACACAACAATTGGAGTGTCGAGAAATGGAGGTCCGTTCTGTTTACCGACGAATGCAGAATTTGTTTCCATGGTTGTGATGGGAGAGGCCGGGTCTATCGGCGTCCAGGAGAGCGATTTTTGCAGTGCTGTTTTGCTGAAACAGTCTCGTACACCGTGGCGGTTCGTGCATGGTGTGAGTCGGCATATCGCTTGAGGGAAAAGAGGTCTGACCGCTGAAAGATGATGTATCGTTCACATTCATTTGGATCATGTAGAGCCCTACGCAGGATATATAGGGAACATTTCATATTCATGCATGACAATGCCCTGTGTCACACAGCCCGAACCACTCGGCAGTTCATGGATGAGGTTGGACTCGAGACGATGAAGTAGCCAGCCCTCAGTCCAGACATAAATCCAATTGAGCATTTATGGGACGAATTAAAACGGAGGGTTCGAGACGGAAATCCGGTACCATCTAACATCAGTGACCTCAAGGTTGCATTGGATGAGGAGTGGGTTGCGATGCCCCAAGTGTTTGTCATAACCTTAATAAAACCAATGAGAAACCACATGCGAACCGTTGTAGACGCAAGGGGGAGCAATTCTAAGTATTAACCAATAAAATTGTTTTTGTTTTGCTTAAATTTTTTGTTGTAATTTAAATTTAAATATCACCAATATTTATTTCATAATCATTAATTTTAGTTGCGTTTTTATTCAAAACTCATTATAAAAAAAGTACTAAACCAATTTTCACGAAAATAGTGTTTTTTTAAAGTTAAAATATCAGGCTTCAAAAAGAATGAAAAAATTCTTCTTTTTGTGAACGCTGAAGGTTTGAGTCGATTTAGTTGCTCGCTAGTGTAGTTTTAAAATATTTCATCAGATATCAGACACGTTAAACTATAAAAGTTGAATAGGCACGATATAGTTGTAATAGTTACTTGAATAGTGCATATTTGGCACGAGATAAAATCAAACCAAAAACAAACAGTGAAGGAAACGGAACCAATCGATAAATGAATGCGAACCGTTGAATATTCCATAATTCAAATTTGGTCCGTCCAAGAAACCGTGTTTTTAATGACCATTGGCAGGTAATTCGATAGATTGGTAAGCAGATCTGACTAGGCCACCATGAACTACGTGCGATCTGTCAAACACTGGTTTATCGATAATTAAAATCTGCCACACACACAAAATACCAAAAATGTAGTTAATTTTGATATCCGTTGGCAGACAGTTCTAGAGACAACAGATGACAAACAAATGTGATAAGGCCACCGTGAAGTCACAGGTAATCGGGTTTTTTGCTAATTTAAATCAAAAAGAAGTTTTTGACGGGTGGCGTAAATATGCGAATTAGTTCGGTTCATTACCTAAGACTTACTTCACGATGACCTAGTCAGATCTGCTTACCCAACTCTAGGATTACCTGTTATTGGCGGTCAAAATTACCCACATTTTTTCTTGTTGTGTATATAGGTTAGTTTTGAATTTTTGAAAAACCTTGCATGACAAGTCTGAGCAACAAAGTTAAAAAATTAAAATGGATGAGAAATTTCTTTAAATGAATGACTAAATAGAGAAAATACATAAAGAAGTTCAACAGGTGCAGTTGATTGCTCAGGAGAAAAAAACACACAACACGTGCAAGTGGTCTAAATACTGTAAAATTGAATAAACTAAAGCCACTGACGAAGCCAATCGTACCATAAAAATAATATTACCCCTTAACTATGGAGACGTTACCAACTTGCCATAAGTGAGAAAGCAATTATAAACTAGATCGTAAACAGAATTGAAGGGATGCTGCGCTTCCAGGCGAACGGAGACTACGGAGACACGCATCATCAGCACAAACTATAACAAGGATAGACGGCGTATTTGTGAACTAATAATTACCTGTTGGGTTGTTTAAATTTTGAAATAAATGTAATAGCTAAGAGTTGAGCAAAATATATTATTAGTGTTTCTGAAGAATATTTTGAAAGTTTGGAAAATAAATAATTTGTTGTTGAAAAGCGTTTATACCCCGGGTACGAATCATATTTCACATAAAATTTAGCAAAAAAAATTCCCGTCAGCTATGCGTACTCGATAAGATGGGAAAATTCAGACTATGGGTAAAACGATCCGGATTTATTCCCTTAGTGTTTATTAAGCGGTCTAAACAAGTCTCCACTTAATTACAGGTAAATTAGTCAGCTAAAAATTTTATGTAGCGATACATTTTGATGTCGGTTTTATTTGTCCTACAACAAACAAAAATATAGTTCGAAACTATTTTCGTAGTCTAGAAAATTATTTTGTTCGTCCATTTAAAAAAATAAATAAATTTTCTCGTTTTGCTGTCAAAACTTTTCTAAATTTTATTGTTTTAGGCAGATAATTTTGCTGCGAAAACGTTTGTAGAATTAGCACTAGCGCAGTCTATATGTGAATGAGATAACCACAAATTTTTTCACGTCAGCTGCGTACATCATCTACGAAATAGTGATCTAAATATTTTTTTGTTATTTTGCTAGCTAAATTTTACGTCAAATTTGTATGTAAAATTTTTCTTAGCTACCTTAGTAGGGAAATAAATAATACAACACTTGCAAACAAATTTGAAAAAACGATTAAAGTAGCCGGCGAAAAATTCAAATAATATAAATAATTTTAAAGTAAATAATACTCCGCATGTGTAAATTTTCACCGAGTTCAAGAATACGCGCCCAGTTCGCTTCTTTGATATATTGTATTTGAACGATAACGAACAACAAAACGTCACTCCAACAAAATAATGTTTAATTTGTAGTAAATTAAAAGTATAGGAGAGCATAGTACACTGCTAAATAGTGAATTGATAATTGTTAAAATTTCCCGGCAAACGGTAGTAGTTTTTCAGGTAGAGGAAGAATAGTGTAAAAATTGAATATTAAATGTAAGTCGAAAAAAAAATCGTACAATGCAACTTCTCAAAAATATGGGGTTTTGCAAATATACCCCACTACTTGTTTACATATTTATATGCATAAGCATATCTTAGCCAAGAAAATATAAAACGAAAAATCACTTCAAACAGGTTTTCATCTGATTATTAAGTCTATTCTATTTTTTTTTATATACTTGAGTCTCTTCTCAATTGATTCTTATGTGTTTGTTTGTTTTGTTTATATAAAATCGAAATCTGTAAATTTGTAAAATTTGTAAGAAAGCTCAAATAAAAACGAAACAAAAAAATAAAGAAATTTAAATTTTCTTATTCTTACGTGTACACTCAACGATACAAACGATACGACGCAAATGAAATGAAATTTAAATGTTTTATTTAGAATTTGGTATATGTCATAGCAAAAATAAAGTGGTTAATAGTAAATAATATCCTTCTTGATGTCCTTGAAAATTAGATTATATAAAAGTTTAAATCAATGAGCTGACGTAATACGCTTTCGTTTCTCTCGTATACATAGAATATTTAGAAAAGTGGAATGACCTAGGTTAACATTAACACTGCGTGCTTATATATTTAAAATTATATGTAGGTGAAGGCCGTTGAAATAGAATTCGGAATAAGCTTAGAATAGATAATATACATATCTTGGCGAGAGCAAAAACATCTTTAGACATCCGCAATCATGGGACGTTTAAAATAGACAAATGCAATAAAATGCGAAGAATGATTTTACACGATAAAAATTTAATTTCGATCGTAATCCAAGCAACCTAATTAATGGATGTGATAAATAATGAACGGTTACCGTATTGCACATGTGTGCACGCATTATGATACAATTTTAGGTTTGGAATAAAACTTTGTTGATAAAATGAAATAATTTTTCACATTAAAGTGAATTATTAAAGAAAAGTGTAGCTACACAAATAAAAGTGTAAGTGATAAATACTATAAAAATGCTCAAAATTTGAGTTGTTTCAAATTTATGAGGTTGAGTAAAATTTTAACAGTGTAGTTTTAAAAGTTGTAATAATTTAAATTCAAAAATGATTGTAAAATTCAGAAAATGAAATATATAATTAAAAATAGTTATTTAATTTCTTTTTTTCCACCGCCCAGAACTTTTTAACGTAAAGTGTAGCTATACACAAATAAAAGTGCAACACGTTAAAATGTGTACCATAAAAATGTGAAAACACAACATAGGAGTGAAAGAAAAGTATTAGGGTGGTTGGTAAGTTGATTGTGTATAAGTAAGTGTCGATTATCATGGTCGTTGTGATACAGATTTGACGCAAATGGAAGAATTTCCTACAGTTGTGTATTTAATTCGAGAGTACTGAAAATAGACCAATATACGGAACAATCACAAACACCGTTACCATCGAAAACCTAAAAGTAAGATCTTATAGTAGTTCAATTTTTTTTTTGGTTAAACCGTTGCTTGTGAAATTCTAAAGACATCATCCAGGTGTCGGTAATATTAATAATTTTAATATATTTATAGATACTACGGCTCACTGCTCAGGTTGTGGGATCTAAAGGAAGTTCCGAAAGCTTTTTTGAAAAACACCAGAGGAATAAAAATGAGAGGAATTGCACAAATGAGAGGTTACGCTACTCACCGCACAGGCAGCACTATCACGAAATATAATATTTTTTTAATAAATTTTTGTATAGAACAAAACATTTCAGCGAAATAAAATCTAAAAAATAATTCCTGCAATTATCAAATTACTTGAACTCCGAAGCTGAGGAACTTGGTATATAGAAAATTTTGGACTACTTAAAATGTTAGGCGGAACTCGGCCATTTATTATATTATATTATATTTATGATATTTTTGTAGTATTGGACAAAGATTCTAAAGCGAGTTTCAGGCAACAATCTGAAATCTGTCTATGCTGGACCAAACTCCACCATTTCGTAAACTATAGGAGATAATCATTTATATTCTTTCTGCTAATTCTTTCTTCATGAGTTTCTATGCGGTCATTTAAGTTCTTTTTGTTTCTGGACAATATCTCAAAAGCTCCCAAACATAACCAATAAGTATACTCTTCTAAGAGCTAAGGTCTTACGGAGTCTATATGAAGCGTCATTTGTAGCGTAAACTCATTTTTTTAAATTAAAAATGGTAAATTTCTGTCATCTTCGGATTTTTTTGTAATCGAAAAATCCGATTTGGCTCTTTTCTCAATATTCTCTCTCAATGGAACTTGGGAATTTTTAAACCCAATTTTTTTACATAAATCAGTCTCTTCCAATTTTAAATAACCAAATTGTGTTTTTATCTTAGGAACATTTTCATATGACTTAGGCTTAACATCTCTAGAAATACAAATAATTGTCCACCTGTATCTCCACCAAATGATTTTATTCTAAATCAAGAGTTTTAAAATAAAAATAATACAGGAGTAAGGTAATTGTGTATAGTTCGGAATTGGGATTTTAACTTGTATTTATATGGTAAAGTTCTGGGGATGGGCTTTCTTCGGGAAATCAAAATTTTGGACGAGTATTTTGAATTTAGTTACGCTAAGTTGAACAAGACTATTTTAACCGACTACGGTAAAATTAGGTAGGCAATATTTGAATATAATCTTGCTGAATGAGACTTTGGTATTTCTTAGCCGTTTCTGGTAAAATTAGTTTCGAGGATTTGATAGCGATTTTACCATGAATTTTGTGGAGGAAGTATTGAAATATGATCATCACCATGTTTTGTGAAATACGGAATTTTTCAAACCAATTATAATTATTCTAAAAAGAATTTTTAATGGTGTTCTGAAATTTGGCCATGATTAACAAAACTTGGTAATTTTTAAATGAAAAAATAATAATAATTTTGCTATCAATCTGTTCAGAATGAAACCATAATACGCTCAAAATCGTTTGTTAAATCAGATTTATATTGTATAAACTAAATTTTTAGCCAAATTACATATTGCTTGGATTTGGGTTCAATTTTGTGTTTATGTTTCAAAAGTATTTTGGGACCTATGTAGGTATATTGAGGCGATACGTAAGATTTTAAGCCCAATAGGCTAAATAAATATTATATCTTAGCGGAAAATTTACTGAGTAATTTTGAGGATTACATTTGGAATTCCATTTAAAATTAATCTGATCTGGAATTCTACAAAATTCATATTCAACTAGAAGGAAATTAAACATAATGTAACAAGAATTAGTAATCTACCGGGAGAACTTCTATGCGAATTTTCTATGACGTACCCTTTATACCTTTCTTCATATAGTAAAATAAAGTATAGTGATCATGAAACATTTTGAAGAAAGTAGAATGAAAGTAGTATTTAAAAAATTTCTGTGTGCGTGCGGGCGGACAAAATGTCAGTATCATTTTTACATCCCAGACTGTTTGTGTGATCGCGATGAAACTTCAAACTTAAGCTTTTCTATTAATTCGGAGATCTCAGTGAATTTTGTCTGAAATTGGTACACTAGAAGTATATAGCAGCTCCCATAAGAGCATTTTAGTTTTTTGTAAATATTTTGGAAGGTATACGTACAAAAATTCAAACCCTGTACCCAGACGGATTGATTCAGCTAAATAGAACTTGATACTTAAGGTTTTTCAATAATTTGGAGATTCCAGTGATATTTGGGTAAAATCGGTCCACGGGAAGTGGCAACTTCCATAAGAGCTTTTGCGTTGTTTCCAAATCCTTTGACAAAAATCTCAATTATGAGAAAATCGACTATGTATACTAAAAGATTCTAAATTAAATTTGCAATATCGGTTCAGATCAATTTTCCAAAATTTAAGCGGAAAGGTTGATTTTTGACAAATAACTGTCATTACAGTTATTACAGACTTTCAGATTTTTGACCTCGAGATTCGCTATATCGCCTAAGTCAGAATACTTTTTAAAAATTTTATGTGTGCATGTGTGTGTGTATGGTTCATGTGTACGTGCAGATTCCAGTGAATTTTTGCCAAAATCATTCCAACGGGAGTGACAGCTTCCATAGGAGCTTCTCCATTTTCCCACCGGAAGTGACAGCTTCAATAGAAGCTTTTTGTTTTTCCTGAATGTATTTTGAAAGGAATATCTTACAAAAAACGGTTATGAACTAACAGATTCCAAATTAATTTTCGGTCCAGATCAGTTTTCCAAAATTTAAGCGGAAAAGACGATTTTTGTAAAAAAGACTCTTTTCAGAAAATATTTGGTCTCTGTACAGCCCATACGGTTTGAATGATGGAGATGGGCCTTCATACTTAAGCTTTTTCTATAAATTGGGAGATCCGAGAGATTGGCCAAGGTCGCGTAGTTTCATAGGAGCATTTCTGAAAAAACCATTATAAATAAAACGATAGCAAATTCAATTTTAAACAAAATTATTTCAGATATTTTTTAAATCTTACGAGAAATGACAAGTTTTTATAAAAAAAAATTTTATTTTATTAAAATTCAGAATCTCTACAGACCAGGCGGTCGTACCAAAGCTTTTTCCATAAATTGGGAGATCTATGCGAAACGTAGAGAGCTTCTGTGTACCAGAAGTGGCAGATTTCGACGGAGCTTTTTCAATTTTAGCAATGAAAATTTAATTTTCAACAAGGATTGACCTTGTTGGCTTTCTGGAATTTAGGCAGGAGGAATGATGATTTTTAACTTTACAAGACTATTTTTTATCTCAAATTAGGTATAGGTTCAATTTTTCAATTAAGAAATTTAGTGGGTGTATTCGAGATCTAAATAAATTTGTTATAAAAGAAAGACGGGTGTAGGCCACAATTAACGATGGTCGGCCCACCGGAAACGGCATCTTCCATAAGAGTGTTTTCGTTTGTTGTAAATATTTTGAAAAGACTGTTAAAAAAAAGAAAAATTTAAATTAATTTTCAAATAAAATTAGTCCAGTTAATTTTTCATACTGGAAATGACGAGTAATTTCACCAAAATTCAAGCATGTGTTAGCCAAGTTTTTCATCCCAGAAAAAGACTAGAATTTCCTTAGACAATACTATTTCATCTCATCCCAGTTTTTTCTTTTTAAACTTGTATAAGACGGGTTATTGTTTTTCAACTACAAAATATATCCATCGCAGATTTTTTCATTTAATTGTTGTTTTTGAACTCTGCGTATGAATGATTTATAGGTAATAATTGTTTCTTTTGATTAAAGATGAGAATAATATCAGTCACAATACTGTTTCAACTTGGTAATAGTAAGGGCTTACAATGATTAAGAGGCAGTATCAGCCGTATGGTGGTCCAATGGCTCGATTTTCTGATATTCTTATTTGTGGCTATATGGAACTTGGCCATTCGCGCCAATAATACCATACGGCTGGTACTGCCCTCTTAGTCATTGTAAGCGCTTATTACTACCAACTTGAAACGATATATCGACTGATATGATTTTCATTAATCTGGGATGGATATTTTGTTGTTGGGAAAAAAAAATTTAAAAACAAGTTCCGTCTTATACAAGTTTAAATAGAAAAAAACTAGGATGAGATGAAATAGTATTGTCGGAAAGGAAATTTAATTTTTTTTTCTGGGCTGAAAAACTGGGCTAACTTCACATGCTGGAAAGACTATTCGGAATGAAACTCCCTACTTTTTCCATTACTTGATTGTAGCGAAATTCGGTGAAAATCTGTGTAACGGAAGTGGTGGCTTTTATAACTTTTCGTTTTACCATTGATATTGAAAAGTTTAGCATTTACAAAAAACGACAAAGAATTAAAAGATTCAAATAAATTTAAAGATTTAACTATCATCATGGGTTAGTTTCTTGAAATTTAAGTAGGCATATCGATTTTCATTAGTTTTTACAAGATACCCCGGTGTTGGTCACAACACATTCGCCGCTACATTTTTTCTGTTGACTTTATTTGCTATCCTCGATTTTTTTCTAAATATCAGGATTTTCATTTCCAGTATTTTAAAATCCGAGCTTTAATACACTGCCAAAAATATCCAGGTGAGATTTCCAAATTTATTCGAACTAATAAGACACTGAATCTTTTAAAATTAAATATTTAGACGAAGTCGACCGAATTTTTTAATTGAAATGATTCAGGTGTAACTTATTTGTTCGAAAGCAATCTCTTGGTATCCCTCATTTCGATATAAAACAATTATGGTCTGACTATCATCCGGATTTCGGAACAAAAATAATTTTACTTGTAAAAATGTACAGCACAAATATGTTATAATAGATTTCTATAGAAAAGACATATAGAAAATTATCGACTGTTCTATAGTAAATTGTCACTCCAACGTGTCACATGGTGCAATTGTGTATAACAAACTCAAACCTTCACCAACTCAAATTTTGTCATAAAACTTCGCACCGTTCCTGAATAATTACTACAACTTTATGTTATTCTGACATTGTTACCGACGTTAAACCGACATACATCAATATGCAAATAAAATTAAACCGCGCCATTTTAATATTTTTATAAAGTTTAATAACCTTAACCTATTCGTAAAAACTATAAAAATAAATTAATTTTTTTTATATTTGTATATAAAAATATCCTACTCCAAAAACAATGAATACTAATTAAATTAAAATGTTATAATGTGCTATCGCAGCCAATCATATCCACGTACATTATAATTAGAACTATTTAGTTTCAGTGTTGCCATTGATATTATTCATAAATTAAAATTTTCTAAACACAATAACTATTTACAAAATGGAATTATGTATATAAAATTACATAAAAAAAAAAAAATTAAAATATAATTTATCGATAGGAAATAATAAATTAAAATTTTAAATTAACAATTTGCATTTTTTGTTGTCTCAAAATAAAAATTTTTTATTGGAAATATGTCTGGCAACTATTTTTTTTTATTTAGAACGAAAATTTATATCGTCTGATTGGACACAAAAAAAAGTTTGGTATTATAATGAACCAGAATATACCTCTAGGTCGTGCTTAAGACGCGTCGAAAACGGGCTTATTTTATCTAGATATAAATAGATTATTTGCGGTTACAAAAAAATTATATGGAGGTGTACTGAATGGAAAGAGGTAACATTTGCGAAAAATATTTAACATTTCAAAATGTAAATATGCAATTTGCGAGCGGAAGCAAATACTGCGACGTTATCCGTTCAAATTTATCTGAAATGATAATTTTATTTAATTAGTTTAGATCCAGTGGCGTTTCCTGGTTGTGCTCTCAAGGTGTTCTGCTTCGGATTTTGATCACCCAAAATAATTAAAGTAATAGTAAGTAATTAAGAAAATAATATTAGAAAAACTATAATTTAAAATAAAAAATTTAAAAATATAAAATTTTCTGTAATAAAAATGAAACTTTTAGAATTCGAATAAAAATCAAAAACTGTTTAGTCGTTCGGCGAACGAGCAGAACATCACTAGAAAACACCGCTGATGTCCAGTTAGCTTAATATAATATATCTTATATCATAAACAAATAAAAATTATCCCCATTTTAATACGATGAGGTAGACCCATTTGTTATTGACCCCGAAGATATTCAATCTTTGCAAATGGAATTTACACATTCACTGAATCGAGGATTGGCCAGCACCTAGAGATATCCAACTGACATGGCACAAATGTCTAGTTAGCTTAAGATATCCTAAACAAATAAAAATTATCCCCATTTTAATACGATGAGGTAGATCCATTTGCTATTGACCCCGAAGTTGTTCAATCTTTGCAAATGGAATTTACACATTCACTGAATCGAGGATTGACCAGCACCCAGAGATATCCAACTGACATGGCACAAATGTCTAGTTAGCTTAAGATATCCTAAACAAATAAAAATTATCCCCATTTTAATACGATGAGGTAGACCCATTTGTTATTGACCCCGAAGATATTCAATCTTTGCAAATGGAATTTACACATTCACTGAATCGAGGATTGGCCAGCACCTAGAGATATCCAACTGACATGGCACAAATGTCTAGTTAGCTTAAGATATCCTAAACAAATAAAAATTATCCCCATTTTAATACGATGAGGTAGATCCATTTGCTATTGACCCCGAAGTTGTTCAATCTTTGCAAATGGAATTTACACATTCACTGAATCGATGATTGGCCAGCACCCAGAGATATCCAACTGACATGGCACAAATGTCTAGTTAGCTTAAGATATCCTAAACAAATAAAAATTGTCCCCATTTTAATACGATGAGGTAGACCCATTTGTTATTGACCCCGAAGATATTCAATCTTTGCAAATGGAATTTACACATTCACTGAATCGAGGATTGGCCAGCACCTAGAGATATCCAACTGACATGGCACAAATGTCTAGTTAGCTTAAGATATCCTAAACAAATAAAAATTATCCCCATTTTAATACGATGAGGTAGACCCATTTGTTATTGACCTCGAAGATATTAAATCTTTGCAAATGGAATTTACACATTCACTGAATCGAGGATTGGCCAGCACCTAGAGATATCCAACTGACATGGCACATATGTCAAGTTAGCTTAAGATATTCTAAACAAATACAAATTATCCTCATTTTAATACGATGAGGTAGACCCGTTTGCTATTGACCCCGAAGTTGTTCAATTTTTGCAAATGGAATTTACACATTCACTGTATCGAGGATTGGCTAGTACCCAGAGATTTTCGAACGACATGTTATATATCTCTAGTTAGCTTAAGACATCCTAAACAAATAAAAAGTATCCCCATTTTACTACGATGAGGTAGACCAATTTGTTATTGACCCCGAAGTTGTTCAATCTTTGCAAATAGAATTTACACATTCACTGTATCGAGGATTGGCCAGTACCCAGAGATTTGCGACCGACATGTTATATATCTCTAGTTAGCTTGAAATATCCTAAATAAATGAAAATTATCCCCATTTTAATACGATGAGGTAGACCCATTTGTTATTGACCCCGAAGATATTCAATCTTTGCAAATGGAATTTACACATTCACTGAATCAAGGATTGGCCAGCACCCAGAGATTTCCAAATGAAATGGCATATATGTCTAGTTAGCTTAAGATATCCTAAACAAATAAAAATTATCCCCATTTTAATACGATGAGGTAGACCCATTTGTTATTGACCCCGAAGATATTCAATCTTTGCAAATGGAATTTACACATTCACTTAATCAAGGATTGGCCAGTACCGAGAGATTTGCAAATGACATGGCATATATGTCTAGTTAGCTTAAGATATCCTAAACAAATAAAAATTATCCTCATTTTAATACGATGAGGTAGACCTATTTGTTATTGACCCCGAACTTGATCAATCTTTGCAAATGGAATTTATATTCACTGTATCGAGGATTGGCCAGTACTCAAAGATTTCCGACCGACATGTTATATATCTCTAGTTAGCTTAAGACATCCTAAACAAATAAAAATTATCCCTCAGGCGCCCCGGTGGCAAAGTTGTCAACATGCTTGCTCCAGCGACCGGAGGTCCGGGTTTGATTCCCGGTGGTGACAAGGAAAAAATTTCAATGAATTAATCGATCAATGAATTAATCACTCATTATATCCGAAATAAAAATTTGATTATAAAACCTCATTTGAGGCGGCCAAATCCCTTGATGGGATATAGTGCCAGAGAGAGAGAGAGAGAGGATTGGCCAGTACCCAGAGATTTCCAAATGACATGGCATATATGTCTAGTTAGTTTAAGATATCCTAAACAAATAAAAATTAACCCCATTTTAATACGATGAGGTAGACCTGTTTGCTATTGACCCCGAAGTTGTTCAATCTTTGCAAATGGAATTTACACATTCACTGTATCCAAGATTGGCCAGTACCGAGAGATTTCCAACTGACATGACATATAGGTATAGCAGTGGCGTGTCCTGGTTGTGATCTCCTGGATTTTGATCACCCGAAATAGTTAAAATAATAGTAATTAATTAAGAAAATAATATTAGAAATTTATAATAAAAATAAAATTTTCTGTAATAAAAATAAAACTTTTAGAATTAGAATAAAAATCAAAAATGGTTTAGTCGTTCGGCGAACGTGTAGAACATCACTAGAAAACGCCGCTGTTTAGATCATATAGTCTTGCAGATTCACATCGACACAGAGACCTGGGCTATTATAGATCTTTGTGTTTTAGTTACAATTCCATTTCTGTATCTATAAAGTTTGGGAGGGGGGGGGGGGGAGACAATACCCAATACCCACCGAAAACATGTAACCAAAATATGTCACACATATGCTCTGTAAGAAATGAGGCCAACACGAACAAACAATTATTGCATTGCGAACCAATCCATAAACTTTGGTTAAAACTAATCCGTTGAAACTAAATATTTCGCTCCATAGACAGAAAATATTATAAGTTGTCAAAAAATGTAGACGAGATGCCGTGGACATCTCTGGTAGTGACAGTACAAATGAAAACGTGAATTATATTATAGGCACAGCCATAACCCGTTAGAATCGGACGCCAATCACTAAAATTATAGAATATTGTGTAATCTATTCGAAAATGTGTGTGAGAACCTGTGGACATCTCTACGATCGGCGGTATATAAAACGTTAATTTTTTTTGCTGGACTTCTAAATATATTTAGCTGGATCTTAATTAAACTTAAAATATTTATCATAATTATGAAGTTTCTAACATCTTTAAAATATAGTAAAGCCCATCATAATTTTATTCTATTTACTATAGACTTACTACATTGAATGATCTATTTGAAAATGTTAGTGAAACCTCGAGGACATTTCTAGAATTGGATGGACTATTATTTGAAACCGGTCAAAAATGTATAATTTCTAAGTATAATTTTTAATAGAACAAATCTCAAAAATATACTTTACCTGAATCTTAGGAGTAGCCTTTACCTTCTCAAAAATGTCAGACAGAATCTGTAGATATTTCTAGATTCGACGGCACCACCTTTAGAATAAATCCAATTTTATAATTGTTTTTCGCAAAAAAAATTCCAATAGGAAAAATAATAAATTTAACAGTGTAATTTTTTAATAATTTTTTTAGCACAAACTTCACTATCATACCAAATTCATGAATTGCTCGGACTTAACAATAACAACAATCGCGATTTCCTCTTATCGAGTCTATCTGTGTAGAAGCATACAAATATGAATGGAAAAGCTCCAAAACTTCTTTGACATGTGTTTCGAATTGCTTAAATGGTTGACGTGTCTGGTTCCTTCTTATGGTTGGTTAAACAGTTGCTGTCATAATAATTCAGTTTGACCTCAAATGCAATACCATCTAATATTTTCATATACCGCTGGAACTTAAATGTCCAAGTCATCGTTGCCATAGGCTGAGGTTGGTTTAGTTTCTACTTGTTTCCCACTAAACTTACGGTTGCAACTATTTCCAAAATTTTACATCCTGTTTTGCCAATCATCACATTAGTCCTATTCTTGACCATTTCACTTACAGATAAGAGATTTGTACATAAATATTCGATGTACAGAGCCGAAGTACTCCTAACTCTTTCGCAATTCCTTTTTCACGTCCTACTTTATTTAGTACCCAAATCCAGAACGTATGGCTATTGGTTCGATTTACATAGAATTATCTACGCTTTGCATTTAGCCCCATGACAGCATATAGTACTGCCCCCCCCCCCCATGGGGCGTCACACAAGATGAAAAATCTTTTTAAATCCTGCCCCTATCGGGATTCGAACCCGGGTACCTCCCAATCTAAATGCCAAACATTTAATCACTGTACCATTTGGTCGGTCTACCTATTATTGCCATTCAATGAACATTTTCCAAATAAAGTAATATCGTTGACATGTTTGGAAATGCTGGTTCGAAATCTTGCAATAATAAAATTTTTATATGGCATCGCCACATCGGGTTATATTCCTATGGAAAACCGGCCAAAAGAATTATACCAATCCAATTCTCTGTTTTTTTTTGCGTTAAATGGAATTTTGTTTATGAGGGTGTTGATTATATGATTGTCACGTACTCCTCCACATTTTTGCCACTTTTGTCGAAATTAACGAGCCCAACAATCTAAATCTTCTCTTTAATCTGAGTCGTCAAATGCGGTTGGCTATTTATCTCAAACTTGTTTTGCCAAAGTCACAGAAGTCTCCGGTCGGCAAAACACAATAGAACAGTACTTTCAAATTCGAAGTGGAAACTGATCACAAGAAACTCTTACGAGGCGGCCAAATCCCTTAATGTGGAAACAAACCTGAAGCATATTATATGGGCTCTATGATCACTTATTGAAACCAAATATTTAAGCATTAAAGCCGAAAAGTAGGCTGAGATATTAAGACCGAATTACAAAGCAAGGCTCTATTCTGGCTGTTAGCTCTACGTGGTTTGAAGTACGTAGTATTTCAGCACTGATTGCAATTAATTCAATTATTTGTATATACAATTTGCAATTTTAGTGTCAACCTGTATTATATCCCTCCTAATTCGAACCTTCCAATCTACCAATCAAGAACCGAACGTTACGGCGACCCATCACCGGGTTTAGTTTCCAATATACCACGTCTGTGAAATATTTCACAGTATTAGCTGCGCCGCTGACTGTAATTTTCACTAAATCAATCAAAAAACGCATGGTATGTATTCACAAATAATGAAAAACTGTGTTACGTACACACACATAAAAATAGAAATATTTAATTTTTCACAGTAAATACAATGAAACAACAATAACAACAACAATCTACAACAATTACAACCCAACCGATGTGAGAATGAATACCAAATAGTAAAATACCAAAACAACAACAAAAAATGTACCGTAATGAAAATCGAAAATTTAAATAGAAAAATAAAAATCAAATACGCTCAGCTGATTTTGAAAATTTCATATACAACAAACACACACAAAAAATACAAATTGAGTATTTTAATTCCTATATCGTTGTTGCTGTTGTTGCGGTGTTGTATATAGTTGGTGTGACTGCTCGAATGTACATTTACATTGATGTCGATCACACGTTTATGTATATATACCATACATGTAAGTATTTATTGTTATATACAGTGACACAACTAGTTGAGCATATAATTATTGCTTATGTACTAAATTTATTGTCAAAATTAAAATATTCATTCTTTTTTGGTTATATGCGGAAAATTCTGCTCAAAATTTCGCTTACCTAATTTTCATCATGATTGCAGTGTTTGTCTATAAATCCTAAAAATTAATAAAAAAAACCACTCAAATAAAAAAAAATCACACTGATATAAAAAAAATCACTCAAAATTCACGTAAAAAAATCACTCAATATATATTTTTTTTAAAATGATATTTAGCAGAGACTCAAAAATTTCCACGAATTTTTATTTACGTTATTTTGTTTGTTCGATACGCGATTGAGAAAAGAAAAATTATTTTCCATTTAATTTATTATTATTTAAATTTTTATTGTTTGTCTCTAACGCGCACACACGTCTTATTTCATATTCATTCAATCAGCGCGACGAGGCAGCACTGACAAATTTTCTATTCATTCAAAATACTCATCTACGGTAGCCTCTTATTACACTCAACGAAATAAAACATGAAAAAACTGAAATAAACTACAAAAAAAAAAAAAATCGGAAAATACAAAAAGAAAATAAAAACATAATAAATAAGTCAACAAACACACTCATAAATTATTATTATATAGTTTTTTTTCAAATTTTTTTATTTATGATATTTATTTGTGTAGTGGTAATATAAATTATACATAAAACAAAATTTCCCCGCTTTTCTAAAGTAATCCCCTCTACATACTCATTTCAGCATTATGTACTATCCCTACTTTATTTATCCCACTACACACACTATTTAAGCAAGCGCATACTCACCATATCATTGTATATAATATATAACAATTTTTTTATTAATTTTTTCTTAATAATAAAAAACTGATATATAATTTTTTTCTGGTTTTTGTTGTTGTCTATATTTTATATTTAAGAAGAAGATGACAAAGCGTTATGACAAGAAGGCGGAGTTATAAATAATATTTTCATTCGCATATTCGTATTTCATATTCGGAATTATGAAAAAAAAAAAAAAAACAAATGTTATAATCAAAATATGTATAAATGTATATATCAAAGTCTGGCTAAGGGGAGGAGCATATTTTTTATTAATAAGTAAATAACTTTTTTTTTTAATATGCAATCAGTAATCATAATTTTATTAAAATAAAAAATAAAAACAAAAATTTTATAAAGACCATCCCTTATAAATCCCCACCTATTCATACACACATATTTTTGAAATATTAATAATTTTTTGGATGGTTGTTTTATATTACGTGCGCGAGGAGGGGGAGAAAATGATTTGTATGAAACGAGCTTTTTGTTTCTCCCGCAAAATAAGTTGGGGTGAGAAATTGGAAATTTTATTTTCCCGTATATTTATTTTTATATAAAAACTCGTATATTATGAAAAATGAAATGGAAAAGATTTGAGAGAAATGAAATGAATTTTTATTTTGTCTGCCGTTAATAGAAAATAAATTTATGGGTTTGACAGGTGCTGCGATCTATGTGTGTAGGTAGTAAATGAACTTTGAGTGTTTTTTGGTATAAGGATGTATTAGATGAGTGATTTTGTCGATTAAAAAGGACTTTGAGTGATTTTTTTTTATTTTTATGTTGATTACGTTTAGATATACCTATAACAGAAAAAAGAGTTTTATCACCATATCGTACGGGGCTCGGCTTGAGCCGAAATTATTTGTAATTAGCTTTTTCGACGGATGGTATATGTCTGAAAATGGATGCTTTCGCAAAGTAGTAGTGACCCATAACACTGAAACACTTCAATAATCTCTTTATAATTATCCCAATAAATCCTCATTCGTACCAATATCCACACAGAACGAAGTAGTTTGATATACTTTCTTAGTAGGAACAGGCACTAGATACAAATTATTTTATTTTATTAAGTATAACTAAATAATTTTTATTTTCTCTCCATGTGGTCCCTATCGCGAATAAATGGAACCAAATAATGGAAAATTACGCAATTTAGAATTTCTCAAACTGCTATGGAAACATGGACGTCATATATTTTCAATAATAAAAAATAATTAAATGATGTTTTACTGTTTCTTAAAAGATTGTTTTGAGAGACGACACGTTCCCTCTAAGACTATGTGCATTGATGAGTATTTCAGAACTTCGTGTATTCGAAAAGCTAATTCCACTAAAAGTTGAAACTGTGGGCTCCTGCTTGTTGCCTTCACAATTAGCTCAGTAACATCGGTTAAACACGTATATTTTATTTTTTATTTTGTTTTGTTAGTCAGGAACAACTAAATCGCTTGAGCTTTAAAGATTTGAGCTTTCCAAATTGAATAGAACTCAGTAAAATTATAGAGGAGTCACTTACCCGATAGAAATTGTAATTGTTTTGAGAAACAGACTAGAGAACATGACAAAACTGTTCAAAATGTAAAAAAATATTCGAGTTGAGTGTCTTTGACGACGAAAGAATACATTAAAGTTGGTATCAACACATATCATCCTAAAACTGATGACCCCGAAGTGATTGTGAGACACAAAATCACGGCCACTATACAAATCATGGTTGCTATCCAAATCAGAGCTGCTATCACCATACACGGTCGCTATCAAATACACGGTACTCATTATGTATGTGAATGTTGGCCCGACAATTAGTCCGAAAACAAAAACAAATTGTGTCTTTGCTTAATTTATAATATTTACGGGCGGACCTGGAAAATATAGAAAAAGTGCATTACCTTTAATTTTTATCACGAAATTTTTTTAAATCGGCATACTAGAACGGATATTTGATTTTACAAGCTAACACTAAAAAAGTGAACAAAATTTAATGAATAAATATGAAAAATTAGTCTGGTCTGGATTCAAATTAACGAATTACGTAAGATTCTGAAAAAAATTATCAATACTTTTTCCTATGTGTCGGTTTTCTCAGGAATAACCTAAAATTTCGGTCACTATTATGAAGATGTGTAGCTCATCTGGAATTATAAAACAATATGCCCATTTCTATAGGATCTGGAAAAAAGATTCGTGTCAGAAAGAAGTTCCGTGACAGTCTCAGTATGTAACGGTTTTCAACAAAAAATTTACCAAGAAATTTTCTTCTGCAGCGGTTTTCGTAGGGATTGCTCGAGGATTCGGCCACTGTCCTGAGTTAGTGTAGGCCATCTGAAATCCATAAAACCTAGCCCCATTTCTATACAAGGTGGAAAGAAGGTTCGTCCCACTTTCATTACGTAACGATTTTCAACAAAAATGTTACTAAGAAATTTTCTTCTATGGCGGTTTATGCAGGGATTGCCCACGACTTCGGCCACTATCCTGAATTAGTGTAGATCATCTGGAATCCAAATAATTTAGCTCCATTTTTATACGACGTGGAAAGAAGGTTCGTCCCAGTCTCATTATGTAACGATTTTCAACAAAAAGTTACTAAGAAATTTTCTTCTGTGACGGTTTTCGCATGGATTGCCCACGACTTCGGCCACTGTCGTGAGTTAGTGTAGGCCATCTGGAATTCATAAAACCTAGCTTCATTTCTATACGAGTGCGAACGATTTTCAACAAAAATGTTACTAAGAAGTTTTCTTCTGTGGCAGTTTTCACAGAGATTGTCCGTAGACTTCGGCCACTTTAGTGAATTAGTAATTTTTTGAAGGAAATCGTTACATACAGGTTCTAGCACGAACCTTCTTTCCACCTTGCATAGAAATGGGGCTACATTATTTGGATTCCAGTTAGCTAACACTAATTCAGGACAGTGGTCGAAGTCTCGAGTAATCCTTATTAAAACGGCCACTGAAGAAAATTTCTTAGTAAATTTTTTGTTGTAAATCTTTACATAATGAGACTGGCACGAACCTTCTTCCCCACCCGTATCGAAATGGGGCTACGTTTCTTGGATTCCAGATGGCCTACACTAATTCAGGACAGTGGCCGAAGTCTTGGGCAACCCATGCGAAAACCGTCACAGAAGAAATTTTCTTAGTAACTTTTTGTTGAAAATCGTTACATAATACGACTGGGACGAATCTTCTTTCGCACTCTTATAGAAATAGGGCTAGGTTTTATGGATTTAAGATGGCCTATACTAACTCAGGACAGTGGCCGAGTCTTCGGGCAATCCCTGCAAAAACAGCTTCAGGAGAAAATTTCTTAGTAAATTTTTTGTTGAAAATCGTTACATACTGAGACTGGGACGAACCTTCTTTCCACCTAGTATACAAATGGAGCTAAATTATTTGAATTCCAGATGACCTACACTAATTCAGGACAGTGGCCGAAGTCTTGGGCAATCCCTGCGAACACCGTCACAGAAGAAAATTTCTTAGTAACATTTTTGTTGAAAACCGTTACATAACGAGACTGCGACGAACCTTTATTCGCACTCTTAAAGAAATGGGGCTAGGTTTTATGGATTCCAGATGGCCTACACTAACTCACAGGATAGTAGCTGAACTCTCGGGCAATCCCTGCGAAAACCGCTACAGAAGAGGATTTCTTGGTAAATTATTTGTTGAAAATCGTTACATACTGAGACTGGCACGAACCTTTTTTCCACCTCGTATAGAAATGGGGCTACATTATTTGAATTCCAGATAGTCTACACTAATTTAGGACACTGGCCGAAGTCGTGTGTAATCCCTGTGAAAACCGCTACAGAAGAAGATTTCTTGGTAAATATTTTGTTGAAAATCGTAACTGACACAAACCTTCCTCGCACATAAATGGAGATAAACTATTTTGATTCCAGATGGCCTACACTACATCGTGACAGTAGCCGAAGCCTCAGGCAATCCCTGTAAAAACCGCCACAGGTAAAATTTTTTTGTTGAAAACCGTTACATACTGAGTCTGGCACTGAGTCCTAACTAGCACAATTGTTGAACTTAATTCGTCGAAATTCCGGAAACAATTTCAACGATTTTTTTTTCACAATTGCGGATGAAGAGGTTTCCTTCTAAGTGGTTTCAACATAAAAATTAAACATCAAAATTAAACGACAAAATTATTAATTTTAATTCAAAATTTAAAAGTTTTAGGATTCAAATATTATCGGAAATTAAATCTATGATTAACTCACATTCTCGTTTGCATCAAATTCTCATATCAAACAGTCATCTAAATCTGAAATACGACAAAATGCTTTTTCATTTTAATTAAGGAGCAAAAGGCTAGAAATTGTAAGCTAGGTTGAACATTTTACGGCCAATTTAATTCGAATAAAAAAACTGTAAGGTTTTTTAAACCCTCATCGGGATGTGGCGACCACCACCACAAGTAATACCAGTCATCTGTTCATTTTAGACCTTATTGTAAAGGCAAACTTTTTAACAGGTACGATGCGGCCGATGTGTCGGTATTTCTACTAGGTTTGATTGTGGATTTACCCAAACAAAGAATTTTCGATCCAGTAACATCGCTTTATGTCCAGACATCGCCTTGTGCAGAAAGTAAGCATTATCACAATTGGATAAGTCGCAAATGAATTTTCAAATTGAAAAAGTACTAGCTAAAAATTTTGACATTTGGACTAAAATATTAAACCAGTAAAAACATCAAATTATACATCGGCTGAAAACTTTTGAACCTCACGTTTCCTATGAAATTAGACGGTTGACACTGAAAAACTTACAACACTTGATATTTGTCGTCCAAATAACAGTGCATCTACAGCGGACTTTTGCATAAAAACGCAGATTGGAGATCATGTGGGGATTACCGTTCTTTCACTCGTGTCATCTGTTCCTGATCGCGATCCAATTCATCACATTCAAGGTTTTTCGTATCAACTTGATCTTCTCCAAGCTTATACCATCAAAATTCGATTGATATTCCTAAAACAGTCGTTTCATGTCGCTTCGGATTATTCGAGTTTATTAAAATAATGTCGGTCTCAGGAATGCAGCTCCAACTTTTCAAAGATTTATACATTCCGTTCTTTGGGAATGAATTTTACTTTTCTTTATTTAGATGATGTTTATAGTTTCTTAAGCATATGAAAAACATCTAAAAACTGTTTTCAAAAACTTTCAGGAAACGGTTTAGTCGTTAATCCTAGTACAAACCAGGTGCCGAGGTGGTGCCTGATAAAAGGGTTGAAGTTATATAGAAACGTCCAGCAACATTTAATTATTTCAAACGTTTTTCGGGTATGATTAATTTTTATAGACGCTTCATCCCAAACGCAGCAGCAAACCAATTCTTAATCAATGTTTTTATGAAAGTTTAAAAAAAAACAGCGAGGTCCCAACCAATTGGTCTATTGAAATCTTCAACAATTATAGTAAAAAGTTGTCTCAAGAAACGCTTCGCTTGGTCACATTGATTCAGCTTATACATTTTGGAAAATATGTCCATTCCAACTAGAATTTTAGTTTGAACAGTTAAGTTTAAAGTTAGTCAATTGTATAGCTTGGCAACACTTTTTCCTGGACTAGCCCATTTTACAGCTGACAGTGGATTTTTGGTAAGTTTGGTTTGTCATTTCATAATGAATAAGCTTGAAAGCACACATTCGACGAGTTAATGCCGAAATACGACCAGAAAGGCTGATGGCATAAAATTGCTAATTAATGGCATAAAATTATCGTTCAAATAAAGTCATATTCATGGCCATTCAATTTTTTTTTTCTGTGTTTTATTTAAATTCAAAGTTCTATACCTCGAAATGAAACACCCATAGAATTTACGAGAAAAACAAAAAGATTGTACATTAAATTTCAAACGAAATTAGTTCAGATCATGTTTTTAAATTGTTAGGGAATGGTTCAACACCATTCCGCAGATTTCATTTAAACCCCGTGGAACAGAATAAAATAAAAATCAAAATCAAATTAAATAAACTGAAATTAAATAACACCATAATTCGTCGCAAGGTCTCCACAACAACGAATGATTTACAAAGTGTTCCATCAAAACCTAGCCGGAGTGCGTCGTAGAGGAAGACCCCGACTGCGCTGTCGTGACGACGTCGAACAAGATCTACTCGCATTATAATGTCGAAATGGGAAAACGAGAGCGATGGGCCGAGACGGATGGAGGACCATAGTGCGGGTGGCAGAATCCCTTCATTGGATGTAAATTCTAGAGAGAGAGAGAAATAGTTCGTCGACCGAAGCTTGAGGAACGTGAATAAATTTAATAATAACTGGATGTGTTCACCCGGGAACGACCGGATCCCCCGAATGACAAGTACAATGTCTGCTGAAGAAATCCCCCGAACGACCCGCATGGACCCGTAGAGGCCGATGCCTAGCCACAACGAAGCAGCATAAGAGGGTAGGGACGTTTCTCCAACAGGCAAAGCCTCTCTTCAGAGACCTCTAGGCAATCTCCCCAGTACATAATCCGACAGCTGGAGACTATCGGGTTGCCACGGAGAGACCGCGTACATTTTAAGGTCGTCCCCGAATGGATGACACATATGCTGGACTCGCTACTGCGACCTTGTGGTTGTCTTACCAAGGAGATGATGGGGGGAAATGAGAATCTCCCTAAATAAAATAAATTTAGTAATTCATCTTATTATTAAACACCACAGAAATTAAATCAAATAACCAGGCTGAAACAAAAAAAAATTAGATCAAACTAAAAATGGTGATTAATTTTCGCGGGCGGAAACTAAATGGAACGGGACTAATTTGGAGGATGAAACCAACGTGCATCGAGTGCGCGCCAAGCATCCGCCATTCGGCAGAATTTGGAAACAAAAAAATTGAAAATGAGAAAAATAAGAAAAAATGCAACTTAAAAAAATTTAAAAGAAAAATCTGAGTTTAAATTTACTTTGCGTTAAAAAAGACAACAAAAAAAGTAAACATAAAATAACTGGTACCTTCTGACCTTCGGAAAAGCTAATACTAGAACTAGCGGCAACCTTGCCTACCGAAATAGGTTGCGGTATCTTCTCGCCGTTAACCATTACTCCATAAAATCGTATGGTCACGTTTTTGGCCACCCGTAACCTTAAATCCTGTTCGGTGTCTTCCCTTTAACCGTATTTCGCCTCAATACGCCATCAAAAAAAAAAAACTTGAGCATTGTCTAGCAAAAGCTGTATTTCGCTTCGATAGGTGAAACCGTAAATTTACCACGTAAAGCCGCCCGTAAAATAAAGGGTGGTGAGCCTCCGCAACGGGGTTTTGTTTCGTCGAATTGCGGAAGCAAGTAAATTCCGTCTGATTTTTCGGCTACGGCGTCACTCTACGGCGTCACTCCATCCACAGAAAAATTTATATGCTTGTCTATATAATTCTGCACATTCTCAAACCAAACTTATTTAAACATTTTTTTTGCACGATAAAACCATTAACTTGTTATCCAACAGGCAAAAAAAATTAAAAATATAAAAAATTTCGAGATTTTCGAAATGATGATGGCGGTCTCAATTAAAAATATCCAACCAAAAAAAAAATATTCGAGCATCTTGCTCTTTTCACTTTAAGGAAAACAATTGTTTAAGCCATATTTTGTTTTTTTTTATTTAAAATACTTCATTAAATCACGCCATCAAAAGCGCTTAAGTTATTTTTCTCATTAATAATTTTTTTAACAAAAATAAAATTTTTACGCTCAACCTCCAAAACTGAACCAAAACAAAAATCTAGCAGATTATTTTTTCCGTTTTTCGTGCGTGTCACTTGCACACCTTGTTAAAGTTAGCCGAAAGTTGCCAGCCAAAAGTGAAAAAATCGATAATGCAGATAGTGTCTTGACTAGTTGAGCCGAAAGTTAAACAAATTATAATATATTAAATTGAAGTATCCTAGCCGAAAGTGACTAACCCACAAAATCAGCCGAAAACATATATTATAACAAACAACAGTTAAAATCTTCATTTTAACCGATATCAATTTATCGTTTCACATCAATTGTGAAGTTTTGTTTCTCCCTTTCTTCTGGCAATAAAATCGTTTATCATTCGAGATTTCGCCAGATGGACACCAATCTGCCTATGCCGCTTCAATAGTCCATTACCATAGGTAGATTCTGAGTATAAGGTTGGGGTGGGTCTGATGGGGTTAGAGGGGTGAAATTTTCATTTTCCAAATTTTCCCACGACAAAATCGTTTGTCATTCGTGATTTTGGCCTATAAACACCAATCTGATTATTCCGAATCGATAGCCCATGACCATAGGATAAAATGGATAAAATTGTTCGTCGTTCGTGATTTTGGCTTATAGACACCAATCTGACTATGCCGATTCAATAGCCCACGACCATAGGTAGATTTTGATTATAGGTAAGGGGATACTCTTGGGGTTAAATTTTGGTTTTCCTCATTTAAAACAAAAAATCGCTCTTCATTCGTGGTTTTGTAATATAGACACCAATATGACTATGCCGATTCAATAGCCTATTCTAGGTAAATTCTGATTATCGATTAGGGGTAGGTTTGATGGGGTTATAGGGGTGAAATTTTGATTTTCCCATTTTTCAACGATAGAATCGTTTGTCATTCGAGATTTTGGCACATAGACACCAGTCCGACTATGCCAATTCGATAGCCCATGACCATAGCTAGATTCTGAGTATAGACTAGGGGTGGGTCTGATGGGGTTATAGTGGTGACATTTTGATTTTTCCATTTTTCAACGATAACCGTTCGCCATTCGTGATTATGGCTTATATACACCAATTTGACTATGCTGATTCGATAGCCCATGACTATAGGTAGGTTCTGAGTATAGGTTACGGGTGGATGTGATGAGGTTATAGGGGTGAACTTTTGATTTTCCTCATTTATCAACGATAAAATCGTGCGCCATTCGTAATTTTGGCATATAGAGACCAATCTGACTTATCTTTATTATAGAATTATATATAAATCAAAATTTCACCCCTATAATTCCATCAGACTCACTCCTATATACTCAGAATCTACATATGGTCATGGGCTGTCGAATCGATATAGTCAGATCATCTAATGCCAAAATCTCGAATGAAGAACGATTCTAGACGATGCTTGAGAATTTTCAATCTTCTTTATCGACTGCTTTCGGTTGTGTGAGTCAGATATGCCGCTGCATAATTTTAACCCCATGAGACCCACCCCTAACCTGTACTCAGAATCTGCCAAAATCAAGTATCACGAACACTTTTATCGACGAAAAGTAACGAAAATCAAAATTACACCCCTATAATCCCTATCAAAATTGACCCCCTATATCAGAGTTACCCCTAGCCTATAATCAGAATATACCTCTGTTCATGGCGTTTCGAATTGGCGAAGTGAAATTGATGTGCATCTTGCAAGATCTGGAATGACCAACGGTTTTATCGATGAAAAATGGGGAAACTCAAAAGTACATCCCTATAACCTCATCAGACCCACCATTAACCTTTAATCAAAATCTACCTATGGTCATGGGGTATTGAACCAGCCAGCCTTGTCAGATTGGTGTCCATCTGGCAAAACCTCGAATGATGGACAAATGTATCGTCGGAACAACGGAAAATGGCACATTTCACCAATATAACCGAATAAAACCTACTCCAAACACATAATCAAATTCTACTTAGGGTCATGGTTCATCCAATTGATACAGCCAAATAGTTCATCTGTCAAAATCTTGATATACAAACCATTCTACAGCTAAACATGACTGCATCTAATGGGTATTGTGTAGATGCCTGTTGTTGTTATTGACATTTTCACAATCTGTAATATCGACATATTAACATATTTTTGGAAATCAATTATATGCATTATCATCTTTCGGCCGGGATCTCAAACACACTATCTGCATTACCATCTTTCGGCTGAAAACTTTCGGCTAACTTTAACAGTATCAGTGGCACACTCTCTCTACCGCAAGTACCAAAACAAGAAACCGCAAAAAAATATTCTTCTATATTTTAGTCGTTCGCATACACGCACAAGGTACAGGATGGTCTCGCTCTCAAAATTATTCGATGTTTACGCGAGACATATAAATGCCAATTTACAATCACAAAAAACCCTTAGTATCAATGCACGGACAACAGATGGCAATGCCACCAGTGAAAGGCACCTATTATTCGATGAAACGAAATTAAAATTTCAAAAATAAAATTAACTAAGTAGTAATTTTATGACCTCTCAAGGTCGTAACAAAATTGTACCGGTAATGACGAGTTTTTATATAAAAAACTTTACCATAATTAACTTTAGACTAAAGATTTTGCCATAAATTGGGAGATCCATGCGAAATGTGGTGGCAATCTTTTTACCAGAAGTGGCAGCTTTCGTAGGGGGTTTTTCAATTTTTGCAGTGAAGAATAAATTTTCAACAACTCAAAGGGTTTGATACGTAAGCATTGGGTTTACATTGCCAATTTATTTTGTCACAAGATGGGATGCCATTATTAGGCTTCTAACAAACATTTTCAAATATAATTTAATCAAATTCAATTAATTTATCTCGTTTCCAATAAATTAATTACCATAATAAATATGTCATTAAATATAAAAATAAAAGTTAATAACTAATTTGACATGTAGCAAAGGAAGACGAAGAAGAAGTCTTGAATAAATAACAACGCGTGTCATATAAATTTCCATATGTCTACTGTAGCACATATACAAGTACTTCATATACAAGCAACGCGCAACTAAATATTGTTATTATTAAAATACAATATTGAAACCCTAAAATTTCTAATCATTTGGAAAACAAAAAAAAAAATAATATTAAATTTCCTTTATGTGTTATGTGTTTGTCTTCGAGTTTTGGAAAATAAATAAAAAATTATGTTATTTTTGGTTATGATTCCGATACACATCATAAGTAACCAACCCTCGAATTGTGTATTGAGCGCATATAGAGATACCAAACCAACGTCAATAAATTAGTTGTGTGCAAGGATGCAAGATATACAGTTTCCTTTCGGTAGTCAGCCGCGTCCCGCGCGTCTACTAAATAAAAAAAAAAATCTCGGGCGTCATATTTATCCCTATATATATTTTCAGATTATGATGAGTTCACCAACCTTCTACGGGTACGAGTATAAATACGATATAGAGAAAAACTTTTTAGTTTGTATCATAACAAATATAAAAATTAAATTAAATTATAAAAATAAAAACAAATATAGAAATAAATAAATCGTAATTGCTAAATGCTGTTATTTTTATGGATACATATTTAATATCTTTTATAGTAAATAGCGCAATATTTATTCCTCCTGCTCTGTGCACTGTGTGCGCTCATATCGACTTATCATCATCCTTTTCATTATTTTCAGCTTCTTCGTCTGCTTTTTTCTGCTCGTAATATAATGTCTGTCTGTCTGTATACACATATTGTATATATGAAAAACGTATAGTAATCCAATTTATGATACAAAAGTATGAACTATAAATTTTAATATTTCGCTGGCAGAATAATAATTTTTATATGGATTGCCTTTTATATAAAATTATTTATTGGATGTTTAGCTCTATGCGATCAATAAAAATGGTTTTTAATAGTTGAAATATAAAATATAATTGTTATGGGCTAAGAGGCGTGTTTTTATATAATACCACAAGACGTTTACTGCGACCATGATGTATGTTCATAATGTCGAGTGTTCAGAAAGTTTCAGTACGGTTAAATACTTTAATGGAATTGAGTTTTCGGTAAAAATGATATATTTAGAAAATGTATTATATTGCAATATGTATTTGACCTTGAGATTACCTTGAAATGCAAGGGCAGAGGTCACCTTGATTTTAAAAATGGTGACTGTCTCACTGATTGAGTTTCGTTTGCGTAGTAATATTTCCAGCCGAAAGATGGTAAGTAATACAGATAGTGTCTTTGATATTCCAGCCTAAAAATATTTTATAACCGAAAAATATATTACTCGATATACCTAGTTCTACTATCACCTCCAAATAATTAGACTACAGCAAAAAATCTGTTATGCGATATATTTAGAGAATTACAATAAATTTAGAAATATTCCAAATTAAAATAATAAAATTTTCTGTAACTTTTAAGTTACCCACTTTTCTATCGGGTAGGTCTAGGTGGGATTTAGGCTGGTCTGAAGGGAATAAGTCAAAATTTACAGAAGATTTTATAAATTTAATTTCAAAAATTTCTAAATTTATTGTAATTTACCGAATATATCCTGACAGATTTTTTGCTGTAGTCTAATTAATTGGAAATGATAGTAGAAGTAGGTATATCGAGTAATATGTTTTTCGGTTATAAAATATTTTTTCGGTTGAGATAGCAAAGGCACTATCTGCATTACCATATTTTGGCTGGAAACTTTCGTCTGAATTTAACAGTATGTACGATCTCGCCTATTGATTCGGACGACATTAATTCCATGTGCATTGTTTACTTAATTAAGAGATTAATGACATTTATAAAACTTAGTGACATCTAGGTTTAAATAGTAGCATTAAAAATAGTTTTTTGGGAGTTTTGTGGTTTTGCAGACTCTAGCCAATCCGCAATTGTTTCTGGATTGTTCCTCTGGATATTAGTCTTTGTTGTGTCTTGTTTAACGCGGTAAGCGTTAGTGTAAAAGCGAATATGAGTAAAGGGAAAAAGATAAATGGTGTACAAGTTAAATTAGTGGTACGATTAAAAGTAACTGTAACTGTGGGAACATTTTTGGCATTTTTGGGAATATTACAGTGGTGGTTAGTGTTCAGTAAATATTAGGAAATTGTTCAGAGAATATTTTCGGTGTTTCGGGAATATGTGGAAGTAGTGTAAATTACGAAGGTTTGTGTTTTAAAATGATTGTCGATACGAACTGGATTTGACTATCAGATGATTTAGGTTTTGAAAACTAGACAATTAGACGTCAAGTTGTTGAAATAATTTTCGAAATATCTGGAAAAATTGATATGGCGAAGTTATTGGCAGTTCCAACTGGGAACAAAATCAACAATCTGATCAACAAATTAAAGAGACGCAACAAATAATACACGGTTGCCATTTGTGCTAAGAAATTAATCAGGTTAGAGAAAAGCATGGAGGAAGCAACTTAATATTTGTCAAATGAAATTATTATTTAGGACATATCGCAGAAGGTCAGCATTCAGATAACGACGGGAAGCAGATGTTGTAAATATCTGTTGGCTATAAGGTGGAATCGGATGATGAAGATCATGGAGTGGGTGCCATTGGATACAAGTGCACCTACCGTGAGTGGGAGCTAATGAACTAATTCTTAACAAATTCTTAATAAACCAGAGGAGTAATAGCGTTAATTGGTTTTTAACTTCGGTTTTTTTTCAAAATTTGAAGTTTATATAGTTTGAGAAAACTCAAGTATGTTTCTATATAGCGGTGTGAAGTTCTTGGACAAAAGTTTTTGGACAAAAATTTATGCGAGTGTTCTTTGTAAAGTTTTTGGACAACATTTTATTTCTTGGACAAAAATTTATGTAAGTGTGTAATTTTAACAGTGTATTTATTTTTTATTAAAATAATTCGAAATTTTTTTTAATAAATTTGAGAAAACAAAGAAATTGTTTGACATTAAAAAATTTAAAATGCTCATTATCATAAATTTTTAAGTAAATCACATACCATACTGTATAAAATGGTAAACCAAATAGCAAAAATTTCAGAGATTGGCTCGCATACTGATTATAAACGTTCAAAAGGTGATACATTGAGCTATTTAAATCAGTAAGCCCTATCTCGAAATGATGACCAAGGCTCGTGAATTGAATTTTTAAAGTTTTACCACTACAGTGAGTCTGTCTGCATGCATATCCACGAATGTTCTACTACTCCAAGCCAAATAGCATACATCTCAGAGATTGGCTCTCATAGTGACTATATACGTTCATTGAATTCATTGAGAGTCCAAGAAATAAAATTTTGTCCAAAAACTTCACAAAGAACACTCGCATAAATTTTTGTCCAAAAACTTATGCCCAAGAATTTCACACCGGTTTTCTATATACGTTTCCAATTTGCATAGATACAAAAAAATTAGGTGCCATTTGAGCAATTTTAACCCTTATGTTTACAACCAGCATACCCGGGTATGTCGATATAATTCCATACATTTAGTATTTAAAATACGTCATAATTTTATTTTAAACTGTTACCTACAGTTTGGCAAAATCTAATTTAAAACTTAATTTGTTAAGATACTAAAGATTTCAAGCTGATAAGTCACCTTACTCCATCTTAAATCCTAAAATCTTGGTCAATAAAACACGAAATTTATCCGGGTATGCTGGTTGTAAACATAAGGGTTAAAGATTGATTTTATAGATTTATCTGTTACCAGCTGAATTTGAAACAGTTATACAACAACACAGTTTACCAACAGCAGTTTTGAGGTACCTTTTATTAAGTATCTAAGATGAAAAACAGCCTAAAATTTTAATTTCCCACCACATCGCTATATAACCATAAAATAAATCAAAATTTTTGGTTCATGTTAAATTTAGCATACGAATTGGTATACCTCCTGTTTTATATTGCCGCATAATGCAAAACATGTCTATGTATTATAAATCCAATATATACATTTTTGCTAGGTAAAGGAATAAATTTAACCCACGAATCCAATAAATCCAACCCTATTTATATTTACATAAAACATATTCATATTTATGTACCACCATATACAACCAAAATATTTAAAACCATTTTCTGTTGTGTTTTTTTTTATAGAATTTTGATTTGGTTTCCAAATACAACACAGCAAGTACGAAACTCTATCAAGTTTTAGTGTGCTATACTCGAATACAAAAAATAATAAAAATGAAACCAAATCGAAACCCATTCTCATGAGGTGGAGGATTCAGCTATTTATTGTGTTACGTTATAAATTCGTTTGGGAACGGGATAACTTTTGAATTATTTACAATAGCGAATAGCGCGCATATACAGTTTTTTGGTATCTTTGTTTCGACTTCGCTAGAATAAGGTATTTCATGATGTATTAAATATACCGAATGTGCGATTAATAGCGATTTTGAAATTGTATCTTTCGATATAAACAAAAATTCATATATAATATGTCTGTTCAACCATTAAAACACGAACCTTATCATTATTATGTATAGTTTGAAATAACTTAAATGTTACTTGAAATTTTTAAAGAAATTGAAAGCCATGAAATTAATAAGTAAAGTGTAAATGCCGTTCATTTAATTATTTGAGCATCGATTGTTAAACAATATGAACGTAATTTGTTTTTTTTTTTTTTTTTTTTTCAAAATATAGTATTTTCAAATTGCAGCGGTTTAAGTTGTGGTTGAATAATTCCTTTTATAAACAATAATTAACCATTAGTTTGTAATAAACGCGCTATAGTAACAGTGTGGGCAAGTATTTATTGTTTAACCAAACTTGTATTACGTATACGTACCCAGTATCCAACAATTTCTGGAATGGCTAAATATTTCGGAAGGAATTGATTTACTCCAAATTTCAAAAATGACCTCCTAAAACCACCTATCATCACGCTTGTTTATTTTATTATTTCCCTATAATCCGTATGTGACCGGATCAACTATCAAATTGGATGGAACCACTTTAGTTCACCGTCGTGGCGCACTAGCCCAATTATTTTCACTATAAAATATAATTAACACTCACAAAACTACAGTTGTGGCCGCTGGAAGTAATTCGTTTTGAGAAATGATTTGGTCCAAGCAACACATTTTTTTTAGTTCACAAGTCCACCATTTTCGCATATATCATTTCATGGGTCTTGATAAATTTAGCAACGTGATAAATTTAGCATTCTCACCTCCTGATACGGTGCTGGTGGCAGATACTTTTTTCTCGTTTCCAGATAAATATGTAGCATTAGTTTAAAAGGTTTTCCAGCAATAATTTTTTATCAACCTTACTTCACAAATACATCATCTTGGCGCTGGTGTCAAATTTTTTGATTAGTTTACCAAATATCGTAAATTATTGAAAAGATATGGAAGAATGCTACAAATTTACCTATATAGAACATTTTAGTACTTAAAACTATCGTTGTAAGTACTAACATTTTGCTTATTTTCCATTCACATCGTTTGAAATGTTTCCAAACAATAATTTTGTTGGATATGAAGAGAATCGACGGAAAAAATTACTTCTTAAACTCACGACTGTGAAGTTTCCGACAAAATTAAAAAATAACAAAACATGGCGGAACATAAAATTTGTCGAAATAACAAAAATGCACATGTATTAGTAAAACAGCTGACAAAAGCAATGTTAGGCTTATTAAATTTTTTTGTTATCAATAGTTAATAACGCAATCACTAAATTAGCGACTTCGGAAACAAATGACAAATAAAAATAAATAGATTAATACGAAATTCGAAATGTTATACTTACACTTCATTATAAATTGTAAAAATATTTTATTACGAAACCCAAACATGGGGTTTTTAAATCAAAAAATTACTAAAGAGTACACCTAATTTCTTATACTATCGAAATATGTTTGGTAATAGATTTCGAATAAGATATTATACGTCATAAAAATCAATTATACGTCATAAAAATCAAAAACAAATCAAAATAAATATTCAAAGTGCGTTCAATATCCACATGCTTTAAAAAATTATACGAGCGATTAAAAAAATTCAAAATCTAATTAATCTCAGAGATGTCTAAGAGAAACGGTATATGTGGGCTAGTTGGCTCAAAATAAGTGCTATCAAACGACACCACCCTTATATCAATACGATGACCAGAACCCATTTGTCGTTGACGATGAATATGACTGTTTAAATAACCAAGGGGATGATCACTGTGAAAAAAATTGTCCAAATCTCAGAGATGTCTAAGAGAAACGGTATATGTGGCTAGATGGCTTAAGAAAAGAGCTATCAAACGACACCTCCCTTATATCAATACGATGACCAGAACCCATTTGGCGTTGACGATGAATATGACTGTCTTAATAACCAAGGGGATGATTACTATAAAAAATTCTCCAAATCTCAGAAATGTCTAAGAGAAACGGTATATGTGGCTAGATTACCTAATATAAGAGCTGTCAGAAGACACCACTCTTATATCAATACGATGACCAGAACCCATTTGTCTTTAACGATGAATTTGACTGTTTAAATAACCAAGAGGATGATCAGTGTAAAAAAAGGGGCTAGATAGCTTAAGAAAAGAGCTATCAAACAAAACCTCCCTTATAGCAATACGATGACCAGAACCCACTTGTTTTTAATGATGAATTTGACTGTTGTTATTTAAACAGTCAAATTCATCATTAGGCAATTTTGCCACATATACCGTTTCTCTCAGACATCTGTGAGATTTGGGCCATTTTTTTTACAGTGATCATCCCCTTGGTTATTAAGACAGTCATATTCATCGTGAACGCCAAATGGGTTCTGGTCATCGTAATATTTTAAGGGTGGTGTCGTCTGATAGCTCTTTTCTTAAGCCATCTAGCCACATATACCGTTTCTCTTAGACATCTCTGAGATTTGGACAATTTTTTTTACACTGATCATCCCCTTGGTTATTTAAACAGTCATATTCATCGTCAACGACAAATGGGTTCTGGTCACCGTATTGATATAAGGGTGGTGTCGTTTGATAGCACTTATTTTGAGCCAACTAGCCCACATATACCGTTTCTCTTAGACATCTCTGAGATTAATTAGATTTTGAATTTTTTTAATCGCTCGTATAATTTTTTAAAGCATGTGGATATTGAACGCACTTTGAATATTTATTTTGATTTGTTTTTGATTTTTATGACGTATAATTGATTTTTATGACGTATAATATCTTATTCGAAATCTATTACCAAACATATTTCGATAGTATAAGAAATTAGGTGTACTCTTTAGTAATTTTTTGATTTAAAAACCCCATGTTTGGGTTTCGTAATAAAATATTTTTACAATTTATAATGAAGTGTAAGTATAACATTTCGAATTTCGTATTAATCTATTTATTTTTATTTGTCATTTGTTTCCGAAGTCGCTAATTTAGTAATTGCGTTATTAACTATTGATAACAAAAAAATTTTATAAGCCTAACATTGCTTTTGCCAGCTGTTTTACTAATACATGTGCATTTTTGTTATTTCGACAAATTTTATGTTCCGCCATGTTTTGTTATTTTTTAATTTTGTCGGAAACTTCACAGTCGTTACAATTATCTTTAATTTGAAAATGACTAACAAAGTTAAGAATAATCGTAAATATAAAAAGTTATTTCATACGAAAATAAATTTTACTGAGTTAGCGATATCCTTAAGTACATATGATTGGTGTACAGTTTGGAACTCTCATGATCCGAATATAGCATATTCAAACTTTGTTGAAATATTCATTTCTATTTTAAATAAACATAAATCAGTGCTTAAAATTAAACGTAGTAACTGGAAACTTAAGCCTTGGATATCTGACACCTTATTATTAATCTCCGGAACAGGTTATCTATAAGAAGCTAATTAATGATCGTAATAACAGCTCTTTAGAGAAAAAATTGGAGGCACTAAACTCCAGAATTAAAACCTTGATACCGAAAACTAAAGAAATGTACTTTAAAAATAAGATGTCAATTGAGCTTCAGATATGAAATCAAAATGGAAAGTTGTAAATAGTGTATTGAACGATGTTCCCTTTTCAGATGCTATTACTACTTTAGAATCTGGTGAGGATAATTTCATTATAGGATATTAATGAAATTGCTAATGTACTAAATGATCATTATATTAATATACCAAGCGTCATTATAAACGAAACACAAGAAAATACGACTGTCGAAAATACTGTTCGAAACAATATGGTAGCTAATAGCTCCAATTTATTTTTTCCCAATTAAAGAATTGGAAATTGTTTCAGACTATCTCACTGGGCGTTTGTATACGATAGCGTATGTAGCGGTTTGGTTCATTTAAGGGAACACAATAAGTAACTCTATACTGCTTGCATCCTTCAGCTGGTGATCAGAAACAATCATTTTTTCAGATAAGCATGCCTTTTCCCTGGTATTAGCGTTCATAATGCGTTCGCTTTTTCCCGGGTTAAACATATTTCTAATAGAAGGAATATTGGTCTTTTGACGCTGCTAAAGTTGGACATAAATAATTGAATGGTGGTGCGTTATCCGCGTTGGTAGTATTCGAACGGATAGTCGTCAGTAAATGCCAGGCATTAATGTAAATACTGCATTATCCATCAGGATCGTCCTAAACCTCATTTCACAGAAATTTTTCCTGGAATTGGTATTTGAAATCTCAAAATGGAAAGTCCAGTGGTTCCGTGTTCAACTTAAGAGCAATGACAAGTGGTTACGTCAGTAGTGTATTTCACAAGGCTTCCCATCAACTGACCTGGCACAGCAATTTGTCACGCTAAACTTTACCAAACGCAATCTGCGTACCACTAAACGTAGATCTAAGACTGGTCACAATATTACTAAACTATTGAGTTAAAGACCTCATTTGTTGTCGATAACTAATCTTCATGGTACTCACATCGGGATCTTGAAAATAGAATGTGTTATAATCTCTTTCAAAACCACTGAGAAGGAAAATTATCTCGTAGTTCTACTCATTATGGTGCAGTTAGAATCCATGGCAATTCGAGCAAATTTTTCATTATAAAGTGCAACTCATATTGATCCTATATCATTTTCCTGGCGGCCTACCACAAACCACTCATGCTTTAGGAAACGACACCCCTATTACCCTAACCCTAAGTCCGACCACTCCACCGCTCTTAAGTCTCTGAGGGTGGAAAATTTCTGATAACCAGTACTAGGGTTATGTTACACATGTTACAATTCGTGAGATACAAAATCTCTGAATAAAAGTTATCGTTGAGTCAACGATTTTGGTAAGATTCAAAATTTTAGTCGATTCTTTAGTCTGCACTGTATTACAATACAGGAATATTTGGAGATATTTAGGGTGCCTACAAGTTCTACCATCCCGGGCAATCTGTAATGCCCAGATGGACTTTGGATCACAACTAGCATGGAACTTTTGGAGCAACTAATAAAAACTCACTTTCCTACCTGCTCCGAAAACGTGCTGCAACTAATGGCCATCAACATCTGGAACTCGTAAGCAAAATAATAAACAGGGGGAAAATTCATTAGTTAATAAATAGCTTTAACCCTCTCACGTTAACAGGACCTGGTTTTATCAACACTGCGGATGCTCAACATTTATGTTTATTTATTTTTATTTGAAAAATTTAACATAAAAAAAGTTTAAGATTGGTTTTCTAATGATTGCGAGCCTTAATTTCTGGAAAATTTGTTTAAGAGGTCCCCCCTACATTGGAGGTAAAATAAAGTCAGGCGTTGACCATAACAAACACACATATTCTCAATATTGTCTTTCGATACACAGATTCTTTACACTTCCATCTGTTTATCTAGATTTTCCGATATTGTCCAACTATTCATATATACAACACAAAATAAAGAACAATTTGGAACATCCTTTTCCAGTTAATCATTTCAATGCGACATTATGTAGAGCAAAATGTTTAACATGAAATCTTGTTATTTGAAAATACCTTTGGATCGGCACATTTTTAACACCAAACGTTATTTGAAAATTCGTCAAAACACCAAAAATTAAAGATTCAGTTTACATCTCTTCTATGTACATTACACAACACAAATTTGATTTACACCGAAAAGTGTAGGTAAAATCAGTACGAGTGTAAGGAACACAAGAAAAGTTATGGGAGTGAATTTTTTTCTTGTATTGCTACCGTTTTGTGCTTTTCTACATAAAAATGTTTTTCTGCGTGTCTTTCAGGTTTAAGTTTATAAAATTCTGATGATTATATGAAAATGAAAATATATATGGGGTAGGGATGGTCTCCATCGTTTCGGGGGATGGGACCATGAATTAAAATGACAACAAGTTTATTGTTCCTGATTTTTTGGTTTGTTGTGTATGCGTGTATCTCGGGGAAAGGATTTTAATAAATCATTTTGCTTAGGGAAACAGATATCAAAATAAAGCAAAATAACACGAAAATCTTATTTATGAAAATGTAGTATATACGTAAGAAGAAAAAACATTTGTTTGGTACACTTTTTCTCTTCGTTATTTTTGATTTTGTCTCAAGAGGGTGTTTGAGAATAATTTATTGTGAAATGGTGGAAAAAATATATTAAATATTTAGATTTATTACAAATCTTTAAGAGTTTGAGGCACATATCCAAGCAAGATACTGCGGATACAATGGTGAATTGGATTTCTTTAAATTATTAATTGACCCTTATCATGTTGTAGATTTAAATTTTTTTTTTTTTTTTGTAAGACGAATCCGGAAATTATGGGACAAAATAAAATCAGCTTATTTTATTTTCATCAAAGTAGGTAAATTCCTCCCTATTGAATCGAAATATTAGGCATATAAAACGAAGGAATTATGTAAAATTGGAAATCAATCGGCGATGTAAAGAAATGTTGGACAAATATTATCCTAAGGATTACAAATTACTTAATTATGTATTATATGTGTATAACAGAGCGGTGGGTCAACGTCAAGGTGTACAACATATGATTTATAACAGCTGTGGATTAATTTTTATGGTCAATATGATTTTCATCATAATTTAACGACAATTTTGTTGATCCTGTTAACACGCACAACATACTTCAAATTCAATCTACCTTCGTGCATACATAAAATAAAATTCAAACTCACCCCATCGATTTATCTCGTATATACATTCAGATGTTTTCGATTATAATCCACCACATAAACAAAAATATTCAATTTTTTTTTTGCTGGTTCGTATATGTATATTTCACGCATCCCTTGGGGCCCATAACATAACACACAGAGTATTTTTTGTGTGTACGGTTCGGTTTTTTACCAGAGAACTTTTTGTGCCTTGTGTGTGTGTGTGTGTGTGTGTTTGTTTGTTAACTTTTATCAGTCGCATTATACGTGAAGGTATAAAAAAATGTTTAAATTTTTTGTGGATCCTGTGTGAAATAACGGAAATGTGCTGACGGGGTGATAATATATTTTTTTTTGTCTTAAAGTTTTTTGGTTTTTGGATGATGTAATGAAATTACATTTTTGGGTTTTTTATTTGTGGCATTCGGTCTCAAGGTAGTTATCCTGAGATTTCTTTATATACGCACGCCAAACCGACATAAAGCAAGTTCTTCTTGATGAATATGTTTCTTTATACAGTGTTTCAAATTTAATGTCGGTAAACAAAAACTAGTCAAGTTTTATTTTTGACATAACTGGCCGATCATTGGCATCCAAAAAAGTTGAAGAATTTATTAAACCGTCAATCTCCTCGCTATGTGTCCAAAATATTTTAACCGGATTAGATAAGATTTGGAATGTCTGTACTTGATGCCCTTGCTGGAACAATATGTCAACAATGCCAAATACAATAAAACTTAAATGTTGAATTTATGGCGATAGACAAGCAAGCAACAAATAAGATTAAGAAAACTTCTCCAAGTTCTGATAAAGTTTAAAATCACCCCAAAAAAATGCATAAAAAAACTGTGTAAATAATTGCGCTACCCATCTAGCGAACACTTCTTTTGCGTTAATTCAACTTATTTGTGTTACCATTAACATGTGAGTAACACATTTACCTGTGATTATTGTGAAAATTTCGCAATTCGATGAATGATAATCTTACATACCGTTGCAAGAGCCAGTATGAACAGCGATTTTACAAAAACATAACCCCAGATTGGAAATAAGTTGAGCACTCGAGGTAGACAAAATCGTGCTTAGTCGCTCCGTGTCAAATAAAAATGCTTTAAGGTCATGAAGTTGGTCAACAGGATGTCTTCTTTTGAGGAATCCGGTTCGAATGATAATGTGGCCGAGTCTGAACAGGAACCATTTGTGTTGTATGAGGCGCGTTGGGGGAAGAAATGTTTCGTGATAATAAAAATTAACGGTAAGCCTTTAATAATTTTAGTTGATTTGCTGGATCAAGAAGTACCATGATTGAATGATGGTTAGTACGGCCGAAATTGTCACTGTTTGTGATTACAGTCAACAAAAAAAAGGTTTTAGAAGTGAACTGGTTCGATGCATTCGGTCTTCAAACTCAACGTATTGCGGAACACTTGTTTGGGTCACTGTAATTAATTCAAAGCCCATACTTAACCTTGAAACATGATGCTACAACGAAATCAATCAATACACGTCCGTTACCGTTTGAACAAATGGACGAAGTTAAAAGAGAGATTCACGGATTGGTTTCACTTGGCGTTCTCAAACCAATCCATTTCAGTCGATGAGCCGCACTTATCATTGTGATCCGTAACCCTGATAAAAGTTCACTGAGAATCTGTGGGAATTTTAAAGTCACGGTAAACTCTCAACTCTGTGTCCACTAATATCCGATTTCAAAAGATGATGAGGTATTTCAGCGCCTGCAAGGAGGGAAACGATTTTCGAGGATTAACCTCAGCGAAGCATATAGCGGGCCAGCAATATTTCAGCGATTCGTTGAACACGTGACAGCGAATACGGAATTTGTTACAAGTTACTTGGTCGACGTAATTGTAACAGGTCGATGAACATTTTAAAAATCTAGAAGATTTTTATCAGCTGCCAACTTGAAATGTGATATGAGCAAGTTCAAATTCTTCCATGCTAAAGTGAGTTATTTAGGGCAAGTTATGGGCGAATCTGGAAATCACCCATCATCCGAAAGAGTTCAAGCGAATGGAGAGGTGCCCCAATCAATATACTTGACGGAATTGCAAGTTTTCATTGATAAGGTTAATCATTATTTGTGAAAACACCGCAACAAAAGTTTTAACAAAAGACGACCAACTCATTTCGGCGGAAATGAACGCCGCAACCATACAGGGTGACCTAAACTAAGGCTCGCACGTACCATTATAATTTTTTTTTTTTGTTTTATCTTGTTTGGTTGACTAAATTTTTTTTTGATTTACCTATTCGCAATGAAACTAAAGTCAAATTTAGTTATGTCTAATTTTTAATTTTCTTTATTTCTTTTCCAATTTTTTACAAATTTTACTTTATTTTAATATATTTGGTGTAATCGAGTGCCATAACAGTTGCTTGGTACGCGCAATTTAATCCGTTCAGTTTTGTTAATTGATTTAGTTTCCGCCCTCAAAATTAATCCCTATTTGGCCTAATTGGGTTCGCTTTTACCCTCCCACCGCCACTGGTCTTTTGGTGAATTTTTCTTTTGTTATTAAAAAACTTCCTGGCATTCGTTCTTTTCAGATTTCGTCATTTCATCTAACCTTTTTCGTTTTTTTGTCTTTTAAAATGAATTACTAAATAATTTTTCGGGTCAGTATGATGGTAGGGAAATTCTCATCTCGTGTCGGGCTCAATTTTTGCAGGCTGGGCCACTCCTCTTCATCCCCTTGGCAGGACATCATTAGGGTCGGAGTGGTGAGTCCAGCGTACTTGTCGTCCATTCGGGGACACTCTTAAAATCCAAATGGTCTCTCAGTGGCACTTCAGTGGTTTTATGCTGCAGAAGTGTAAACCTGCCGAAGTGTCGACTTAATTTAAATTCAGTTTTTTTTATTATTTGCTTTTGATTTTGATTTTTCTGTTCCACGGTGTAGGCCACGAGCACTCACTCTCTCTTTCTCTTTCTGGCACTACATCCCATCAAAAGATTTGGCCGCCTCAAATGAGGCTTCATAATCATATTTTCATTTTCATTTTATTGAATTCATTTCAATAAAATGTTTGGCAGCTAGCCCGTAGACAAGGCTCCGAATCCTAGAAAGATGTTCGAAAGTTGGCCAATATGTTGACTTTGCTGGACCGTTTCTAGGTCATATGTGGAGTGAATGTTATGTGTGGATAGTTCCTCTCGATATCCATACGTCATGAAGATGCAAGACATTACTTTCAAATAAAGGTTGCTACAAAGCATTGTAAGTGATAGTGGGACAGCGTTTACATCAGCTGATTTCCGACAAGTTCTGTCAACGTAATCATATAGATTATTTAACAACTGCACTTGACCATCCGTTGTCAAATGGGGTGGTACGGAGATTTGAGAAACCTTTCAAAATCGCCAAGAAGATCATGTGATGCAGACGTTCTTTATATAGCAGTTACTGATTTTCTCCGAGTCACGATGATAAATCTCCGAGGGAAAAACTTCATGATCGGCAACCAAGGACACTGCGTTATCTCTAATGTATCCGTACTCTACTTCAATGAATAATAGGTGGACAAAGTTGATTGTGAACCAGCCTGTTTTCGTGCGAAAATTTTCATCTGGTATAAGAGTGAGCGAGAGATTAGACAGGCGCGTGGCAAGGTGATGTAAATTGTAGTTACACAGACTTGTTTGGTGTGACGTCATCAAAACTAAACACAAGCTTGAATACCTGTCCTCCGCGATCAATTGTTCGACTGACCCCTACGGACTCTGAAGCTGGTAAAGAGTTACAACGTCGTCATCTATTTATTCAAATATTTAGATTATGCTATTGTAAAATTTGAATTGCAGGTTTTTTCATTGCTGTTTGTCTTTGAACCTGTTCACCATTTACCTCACTGACAATTTTTATATATTTATAGAAAGAAGTTATATATCCTTCCCAGTGACATTTTGACGCATTATAATTTGTGGCCTTTCCAGGTTGTTTTACACGAACACAACTTTTCGTTTGAATCTTACTATGGAAACAAGAAAACCATTTTTACTCTAGGAATCATAAATTCCAAAAAGTATAAATAAATTTGTCTTGGGTATAAAAAATTCGTATCCCATTCATAATAATAAAAATTGTGTGGGCGAATAAATTTACCATCAAGATGACCATGATTAATATAAAATGAAAATTATTTTATTATTTATCAAGTTTTGTGTTTCTTAGGTATATACAATTTTGCTTTATGCACGCAATCTAATAATAAATTTATATATCAAGAATTAAATAAAATTTATTTATCTATAATTTACATATTTTTTGTTATACGTGGAAAGCATAAAAATCACCTCGAAGCTTGCGGATAAAATTAAAATGTTCAAAAATTAAAACCTATAACAAGCTAAAGTTAGTTATCAATAAAATAATTCTACAAAGGTCTTGATTTAGAATGGAGATTATATATCTAGGCTAAGCATAAATGGTTTTTGCATATAGCAAGCGTATATGGTTGCCATTTACGTGTACCTAGCCTCATAATTCATTTATAATTGAACACAATTCAATGATCTCACGTCTTGTCATCATTTGTTATGAAAAACTATCTAAATAAGAAAAACTATCAAGTTTACCTCACACATCAAGTTTTAATGGCCTAATAAATTATAATAATCTTTAATTTCAACAGATACCATTCTCCATATTTTTAAGACGCGGAGAAATCATTTTTTTTTTTTTTGTTAAAGTCGTATATGTACCAAAACGTACTTAACGTACCGTCGTACACATAAAAGATATTTTGAAAAATTGCTACATAAAAATATAAAAACGCGATCATAATTAGAAAATAGGTAAAAAAATAAAATCCCATAAATTTTTATTAAACAAAAAGCAAAAAAAAAAAAAAAATGAAAGAAAATATTGAAAAATCGTGATCATTAAGAAAAAAATGAAAATTATACGAAAAACATGAAAAATAAATAAAAATTATTTATTTTTGAACACATTGAGAAAAATAAGACGATGACGAGGCGAAACTAGAATGAAAACACTGTGTAATTAATAATTATGATTGCGTAAAATTAGACTGAAAGCAATAAATTACAACGGAATATGTTCGTATACAAGACGTATTGGTGCTCTCCGCCACAAGCATGTTTTTTAAATGCAAGTCTAATGGTGCATATATGAATTCGAATAGTACGCAAAATTAACAGTAAGCTGAATAAACTCGTAAGTAACGATTCACTGGTCTGTGCACTCACACATTCCACTAACCAGGGCCGAACACGAATTACTTCAATCGATCCGAACTTGAAAACGGATGATCGGTGGTCTCAGACAATGATTATATTCTTTTGTTAGTTCCCTGACTTGATGCTTTGATTATTTTTATAAAATGACTGAAATTGATCAAAGGGGTCAATGGTACATGGGAAATTGTAAACTAGTCTTTGGTTTATAGATTCTGTTAAAGTTACCCGATACCAAAACTTATTCTGAAACCAAATTGACAATTCTTAAATTTTTCATCAGTTTTTCAAACTGTTTCGCAACTGCCTTCAATAAAAATATTGGTCTTTGATTGGACAACAAATTATGAAGCTTTAGGTTCAATTTTTTTTTATTTCTAGAAGATCAAGTGAACAGGTGACCTTCTGTGACAGGTTTTTTATTTCTAGAAGATCAAGTGAAACATGCACTAAAAACGGCACCTTAAGCATCTAAGTAATTTCAGCTTCCACAAAGGGTATAATTTTGTAAGGTATAATCATTTAATTCCCAATTATATTTCTATGGGAATTATTCAACGTGCGAATTTTCGACAGCTATCGTTTTCGTATAGTAGATAAAGGAAGAAGGAAGACAAATTTATAAAATTTTTACTGTTCTTTTCATTTTCGTACATACTCATAGCTAACTCATCACTCATCATTCTATGCGTGCAACCAGAGTAAATCAACTGATGTACATATACACGCAAGATGAACATAACACTACGAGCGTTCCAACACGAAAACAAAAGCAACATAATGAAATCAGGGATGATATCGGAAAGAAATCAAAGGTACTGAATTTTTGAGGAACAAAGTACTAAATACAACTTGAAAGTACTATTTGCTCCTTTGGTTGGATGTACCCACATCAAAAAGCTTTTTCAAGAAGCCAAGTCACAATTTCAAATAAGGGTTTTTTTAGAGCAGAGATTAGGCAAAAACAAGTTAAGTTAATATTAATAATCTCGACCATGTTTATGTCAAAAAGTTCTTGCAAATCTATCGCAATTTTGGTAAATTTGGATGCTAGGGGTTCTTTTAACAATAAACCATAAACTGCCAACAACAACATTTTAAAAGTATTAATTCACGAACAACCATTTTTTGTTCGGTAGCAGCGGGATTTTTATCGATTAAGCGATGCTTGAAAGACTTTCAAGAAACGTTCGATTTTTCTTAAGGAATTAAACTGCATTATCCGGATTTCTCGTTTTCACCTTGGGAGGGGAAAAAGCGGCGCTAAGTAATTCCTAAGTAATTATGGATCGCTTTGAACACTAAATGAAAAATAAAATGCGATACCCTATTGGATTAACCTAGGCGCTTTACGTTGGATTGCTCATTTTAATGACAAATCATAAATCAGTTGGCTGAATGGAATATCACCACGCTCAAGCCTCTTCTAATTAAATATATAACCAAGAACTGATTATTATTAGCTGTATCTGAAAATTTTTACGCGATTGTTGCAATTTTAAGAGAAATTTTATATTGACCTTAAATCTAAAAAATGCTTTTCAAATAACGATGCAAAAATATTAGGAATTTCTATATGTTTATTGCTTACTGAAAACAATAGAAATTTTGTGATCTTTCTATGTAATCCTGACGTGGTTGAAGCCAAAAAAATTATCCGCTTAAACATAAAACCTTGGTTATTTTTTGAAATATAGTCGGCGTCTCCCAATAACAATCATTTTCATGGATATTTATTAAATTTTGTGATCGTTCAGACAAACGATCACACCAATTTACAAAACTTAAATTTTAATGTAAATATCGCTAATATATATTGGGGCCTTTCAAATTGTACACTTCTCTCAGAGCATTAAACTTCGTTAGTATAGATGATTAAAGTTCATACCAATGAATTGATTTCTACAAAATTGGTTTATTTAATATTTCTTGAACTTTCTCAAAAGTAATCAATGTTCGTTCAAATCAGTTCGTTCGAACAAATCGTCGAGTAAAAAAGTCGCTGTACCATTACAGCTCGCGCCACACCACACCGCACCAAAGCCATCCGCCATTACATAAGGTAATAAATAAATAAATGAAAATTAAATTTAATTTTAATAAATAAATTCAATAATTATAATTAATGTATTAATAAAAAATAAAAATAAAATTATTTATGTTACAGGTTTGTATATGTTTACTACAAATGAATGATAGTCGTCTTAAAAAACCGCCGAATTTAATAGCGTTCGGATAAATATGTTAAATGATTCGTGTGCAGAATGTTACTATGCACACTTCATATCACATTCACTTTTCCGAATTATTGCACAGCAGAATCATGCACCCATAGATATTTAAACTGTTTAGTAACTTTAAGTTTCCATACATTATCAATAAACAACAAAATAACATATTCCGCATACGATGAAAAATTATGGCATTCCAAATTAACATACATAGCTCTAGAAGACCCATAGGTTCAAAGATTTGTTTGGTGGCTGATTCTGCAAAATTTTGAAAAACTAAAAATTAAAAAAAAAATCACCTACGATTTGGAATCTGCTTCAATCCTATTCATTCTAGAGCGACTTTAATACCGCAGCAGATAATCAAACTGACGCACTATAACTCTAGAAAAAAATTGAAAGTCCTAACAAACCTACGCCAGAAAGTTAAGAATGAGAACTTATCCCAGTATATCATCTCAGAAAAATAAAACATGGTCATCAGGCAATACTAAAAATATTCCATCCCAGGATTTTTAAATTCGTCCCAGAAAATTTTGAAATGACACAAAATATGTTAATATAGTTGACCTCAAATGTTTATTCTTTAACCGTTTGTGTCCCAAGCAGCGCGAATGCGTTGTTGAAATTTTATTTCGAGAAAATAAAATAAATCCGCTAGTTTACACGAGTTGTGATTCCACCAAAAATTTCTTCTCTTCTTTCCCCCTGCCTATAAACTAAATTTTGTTTATAGGCAAGGGGGAAAAGCCGAGAAGAAAATTTTGATTGAATCACAACTCGTGTAAACTGGCGGAATAGATGTGACGGAGCGATGAGAAAAAGACGAGAATAGCGTTACCTAACAAATACAAGAAGCGATTGTTATCTGAGCGTTAGAGTGTATTTTTGTTGTTTGCGTTTGCACCACAAATGGTTTTACGATATTTGTAATGCGTTTTCATTACCTCTTGGGAATCAAACGGTTAAATATCGATGATAAAATGATAAGAAGACACGCCACGCTGTATGTTGAGATTGGCGCAATGACCCAAATCCTTATTGCAAATTCATCTAATGAATGAATTATTGATTTAAAATAATGGTTCCCGGAAACCGCGAGTGTGTGACCGATCTCTTCTCATTTCAACACGGCATGATGTCCGCTATCCAAAATAAAATTCACATGGCGGTCTCGTAAGTTGAGATTGGCGCTAAAGCATCCTGGGATGGCCCATTTTAAATAAAATATACATTTATGATTTAAACGAATGGTTCCCTAGAATCTAAAGTGTCGTAACCGATCTCATTTGACATCGATTGGACATAACGGGTAGTATACGTTCGAATCAAAGCTCAAGACTATCCGTATGTTAGGATTGGCGCTATGGAGTCATATGAGTAAATGGCCGAATTTTAAGAAAGAAATCGGATTTAAATTAGTGATTCCCAGGAACCTGAAATGTCGTCATCGATCTCTTCTGATTTCGATACAATATGATGAATTCTATCTAAAAAAACAGAGGATTGTGGCATGACGTTTATTATTTCAACCACACGATCTTTCCTCATATTGACATAGCGCATGATGACCTTTATTTACAGAAATTGTCAAGATCAACTGGACTCAACGTTCGATTGGTACAATTCATTTTTTAAATACTAGCATGGTGGCTAGTCTCTTGTTCTCTTTACTACAGCGAATGATTTTATTCTAGTCTAGCTATTTTCATATCTTGGGCTTAAAATTGTTTTTTGCACAATATTTGAAGTTTTCTGCACAAGCTAGTGTTTTAATAATTCGAGTGCGAAAAACACTTTTAAAAATGATTCGAATATTTACACATATGACCCCGTAGAGCTAATCCTTATACATATAGGTACATTTAAATCTAAAATGTGTAAATTTTGTTAAAAATATGGATTGTCATGCGAATTTTATTTTGGATAGAGGACATGATGTCGTGTTGAAATCGGTCACAACACCCGTGGTTCCCGAGAAACATTAATTTAAATTAATAATTCATACATAAACTGAATGGTTTGGTTGGGTGTTGGGATTTTTTTGTAGATAGAAGTCATGTGATCGTTGACGATATTTTAGTTTCCTATAGGAATTAAATTAAATCCGAATTTTGTTCTTAAAAATGGTTCGGCGTTTTACTAATACGATCCCATGGCGCCAATCCTAACATACGGGTGCGGTCTTGAACTTTTACTCGAAGGTAGAACCAATTATGTCCAATCGATATCAAATGAGATCGGTTACGACACTTTACGTTGCAGTGAATTTTGGAATGGATATCGGAGTTAGGTCGGTCACGACTCTCCTGGTTCCCATTAATATCAATAAATTATTCATTAACTGGACTTGCAATAAAGATATGGGCCATTTCGCCAATCTCGACGTACGGTTTGTCTTCTTATCATTTTATCATATATATTTAAAGAATAAACACTTTAGATCAACTATTATCATATTTTGTGTCATTTAAAAATTTTGCGTGATGAATTTAAAAATCCAGGGATGGAATATTACTAGTATTGTCTAATGAACATTTTAGAAAAATTAATTCATAAAAATCTTCCATATTGATAAAAAAAATTTTGCAATGCTAAGCAAAACCACAGACAAACGGCACAGTGGTTGAAGATTTGATATTTGGATAGTGAGGTATGTGGTTTGAATTCCGATAGTGACGAACTATGACCCTCCGTCGAAGAGCAGAACTCGCGGAGCGACCCATCTTCCATGACAGCACTATATGCCGAAATGGAGCATGCAAAGCGCAGATGGTAATGCATAAATCGGACCGATAGCCGTACGCCCTCAATTTTGTTTCTGAGTAAGGTGGATTGCGAAAAGCGAACTGTGAATGAGTTGGGAGTGCTGGTGAGACTTATTCTATCTCAAACTTATGATACAATTTTCTATGATTGATCCTCAAGGTCCACACTGTGCAAATTTAAGAGGGTCTTGTGTTATATTTTACGATTTGCCATCTTTCACGTGATATCGAAGCGTTCTATATGCAGTGGTGCTTTTCTACTGTGAGAGGAGTTGGTTCAGCTCATACACATCTTGCATGTCAACAGAAGCAAAACATATTTTTTTGGGGAAATATCTGCAACAATAAACGGCCATCAACAGATTCGGTAATTTTTTAAAACCGTAGCAACACGTCAATAAGACCTTAGGCCAACTACTAAAAAATCATTATTTTTTGTGCAAAATTCAACTGAGTGTTTCATTAATTTCCATGCTTCTCTAATATTTTGATGCCTTATTTGATAAATGCTTTATCTTTGGTCGTAAAATAGATCCCGTATATTGGATATTTTTTTCGAGAAATTTAGAAGTCTAAAAAACTCAAGAGCAATCCTCATTAGAAGAAATTTGCAGCTCCTGAATCCATTATGTAGATTATGGGGTTAGTTCCAAAACTTTTAAATGATTAGGCTGCTGTGGTTTTGCGGTTTTGGGGAATGAACATTTTAAATTAAATCTTCGCTTTTTATTATTTTATTTCACGTTTATTGTGCATTTTGTTTTAAATTTCCACAGTTTAAATTGTTGACATTTAAAACTTAACAATTGAAATAATTTCTAATGACTAACTACTAATTATGATTACTCTTAATGGTCGTTAATAATTACGGAATGTGACTCTTGCTTAAAACTAAAATATTTTTCTTACTTACTAAATTTCATACATACACTACGGAAAACGAATCTACATTTTCCTAAGGTTGCACGGTTGCATTTTGATTTTTTTAACGCAGTTGTGTTTATTATGGTAAAATTTCATGACCTTATATAAGAATGCGGAAAACAGATAAATGGCTCGTGATTTTGGTATATTCTACAACATTCCTCCCCTTTCGAAAGAAGTAAAATTTTCTGGAAGAAAAACTCATAACTTAGATTTGTTGATTGAATGACTTCGTTCGCTTGTTTTTTGTGAGATAATAGAATGATTTGATTTGGTTTGGTTGGTTGATGAGTAAATGAATTCATCAGCTTTTTAACTAGATTTTACCGGACAAGTGGTGCAGTGGTTAAAGCTTCGGCACTTGGACCGGGAGGTACTGGGTTCGAATCACATCAGAGGCTGGATGCAAATCAAATTTTCGTCATCGATTACAATCGGTGATGTTAATAAAACACAACTAAGACCCTCTGATGGAGTGCAGAATTCAGCGCCGACCCACCGTCCATGTCAATGTACAGGTTGACATGGATCTTACAATGTGCAGGTGGTTAACTGTAGTTGTGTGAGTAGGTGAATAGGTGAATGGGTTATTGATGTGGCATGAATGAGTGGTATCACAATGGGTCAAAAATGGCCTAAGTGTCAACCCACTGAAATCTAACTAGATTTTATAATTGGCTCTGATTTTGGATTTACTTCTTGACCTTCCCCTGTATAGAACAAGTGATGTTGGTTCATTTAGCTGAATTATTCATTGGTATGCCGATTATCGAGACGAACATATCCTTAGTTTCTTCTGATTTGTTTATAATTTCGAGCATGTTTGAAGATTGGAGTTTGTGTCGTTCACCATGATTTGTATCGGCAGATTTGGCTTGATGATTAATTTGTGTAGAATTTTTTAATAGAAAACACACTTGGTACACGGCCAAGCAACTTCTCTCTCAAGTTGAGATGGTAGCATCACATTAAACACGTCAAATTTTGAAAACCACTTCAGAAAAATTCGTTTCTCGACGGCCAGACGATAACAAAATGTGTTTGCTTTATAGAAATACTTATCATAAATTATACAAACTTATCTTATAAAATAATCGCACAATCATTATTTTGCAGTAGCTGATGTTGGGTCCATTAAAACGTCTTGTTTATTTAAGGTCTCGTGCTTTGTCTAAAATAACAAACCTCATATTAATATTGTCATCTATCTATTCAAATCTCAATTCTATTCTTTAATACTAATCTTTAAATGTAGTGTCCATTCCATAAATCTCAACAAAAGTATTAAAAATAAAAATATTTTATTCTCAAAAAAAATATTCTGCTAATCTTTTAAATCTCTTAATACTGTAAATCGCCAGCAAACAAACCGATTTAGACGAAGATATTGGAAACCGATTTGTTTTCTTTTTTTAAAAAATATTTTCGCAAGATCAAGATCAATTAGTGTGGTGCGGTATATATTCTCATGTTTCTAGGTAAGGAGAAGTATTTATGCTTATTAGATTAGATTATATGGATTTGTATTCATTTTGAGACAAAGGGTGCACACTTTTAGTTATTGTTACTCTCGAGATGAGCCGTACACAGTAAATTCCTAAAAAATGCTCAAGAAAACGATCTTTCATATTAAACGATTCATAATCTATTTATATATTACAACGATTTTTTAGACGGTTACAATTTTTTATTTGTATTAACGAGTCTCGCGAGATTTCATTAGATAATTAATTGATACTGTCGTCGGTTGTCGCGTCATAATTGTGATGTGGAATCTATAAATTTTTATTAACTGCTGTGGAAGCCCTACCATATTCAAAATTAAGTCAGGTTCGTATTAAATTGTCTTCTATGCAGATGGTCGAGCCCTTCCTTATATACTCGTATAATAAACTTTCTAAATAAATTTTTGTATGAAACTTAAAACGAAGGCAAGACGTGTACGAGAGTACGAGAGACGACATGAAAAGGAAATATAATTTTCATATTGTCAAACAAACAACAATTATGGTACAAAAAAAAATAAATCGAAATAATTTATTTCCATTTCTATTTTTTAATTTTTATTTAAATATTTCGTTTTGTTCGTATATATACATAAGACAGGAAATAACAATTACAAATTCATTTGTCGGTCTATAAGAAAAAATAAAAAAATGAAATTGGAAAATTGAAAGAAAAATGTGCACCAAGACGTGTAAATTGATTTAGATTGTTTGTTGATTTTTGAAATTAAAAATGTTGATCCGATTTTAAACGGTGTCGTATACATGTATAGAAATCGGATTATCAATGGTCATCAATATATTAATATATGTTATCATCCCCCCTCTATATTAAACCAAATATTTTATTAGAAATTATTATTGTATTAAATGTACATTGGAATGGTCATTGGAACAGATGTTAGTTGGTTTTGTCGAATTTTTATTGTGATCAACATCACCCACGCGTCATCAATCCAATTTTGTCCATTCAATAATTAAATTTTTCCACACATTTTACGGGAAAAAAAATAATAAAAATAAATCAAATTTAATGTCCTCTATTGAGTAGTGGTCAGTCATCATAATCGTAATTTTTAACCCTCATCCAACATATTCGTATTATGATGCGTTGTGAAAATGATTTTAGCCGTTGTTTAATTTGTCAGCATACCAATGTTTAATTGATGGACAAATTTAATTTTTGGTCAATTGTTTTTTCGTAATATATAGACTGGACAATAGATTCGTAATGATGCTGTGCACGGAAATATGCTGCCGGTTGGTTGTATGTGATCGATCACAATGTTTTGCTTATTATATGGGATCGAACTATAAGTAGCTCACTAATCCTTCCAAATATCGATAATAATTCTCACAATAACTCGATCAATCTACACCTAATCCATAAACCAAACGGTACCGACATCGGCGGGCGGCTCCCAAACAATGTTTTTCTTTAATTCTCAATTTCAATTTTCTTCTTTATTTCATTCATTTATGGTAACATGGACAAAACGAAAGGATTTTTGTGACAAATACACCATAAGATTATCTCATATTTGGTTCTTTGGCAAAATAAAAATTGTATACGAAAAAATAAAATATAATCACTAGGATCATCAATCTGGTTGTGATCCAAAAAAATAAAAATATTATCTATCTATATTTATAAAATATATCGTATTATTATCTCTTCTTTATCCATTATACCCATTTTGTTATAACACTGTGTATATTAAGGATATGGTCGTCTGTATACAGAAAAGGATAATACATAAGAAGCGATTGTTTATGGTACAAAGTGCCGATTTTTAGCAAGGACCTAATGCCAAAATAATAAAAAATGAATTCGACCTGATATTTTGTCATATATCAATAATAATCATAACAATATGGCAGGATAATAATCCCGATATGGTTTATCGTGTGGACAATGCAGCAAACAATTTCTTTTCAATTCTCTATAGTTTTTTGTTTGAGTTGTAATTCAACCTGAGCGGTAGACACGACGAACTTTAAATAATTTGACCCAATATATGATTGAATCATTGACTGCTATTAAACCTCGTATATTTATAGTCGGATATAATAAGTACATATGTATAAAGTTACATACAGTTATTCATATAGAAAATTATTAAATGAAAACATGTAAATTTAGTTTGAGTGAATCCGTATAAAATGCAAAAAAAAAAAAAATTGGAAATTATAATAAAATAAATTGGATATGATGGAAATGAAAATGAAATTAATTCATTTTGAAATTAATCTTCTATTTTTTTTGTGGGGTGGGGGTTTTAGTGACGTTTTAACCAACGGTTTTATTTATCTAGAACGGGTCCTAAGTCATATAATCCAAATGAAGCTTTGTCCCAATCATAGCTATTTCCCATCTATATGAAAAATTGAAAATGCCCAGTTATTCTTTCCCTCTAGTAATCACATCTCATGTATGGATTTCCAGCTGGTTGACTGTGATATCGCACTTGGAGAAATTTATTATTATTTCTAGGTATTTCGGTACCATCGTACGAGTTGGGAATTCTACAAAGGTTAACGATATGTGAGTGTAGATCATATGTTGAAGTTTGGTGATTTTGTACTCGCAACGGTTCTCGAAGTTTAATCAACATTGTGAAACTGTGATCAGTTGTTGGTCCTCCTGAGATAGAAGAAATTATGCCAATGAGTTTAATTAATTGTGAAAGTAGAATTTATACGCTTTCCGGAATTTGCTAGGTGCGTCACCTTAAGGATTTGTTCATTTTGGTTAATTCTTTTCTGACCAAGAACATATGATTTCTATATCATTACATGCTTAATTTGATTTGCTATACTTTCTTCATTCGAACTCCTTAATTGTTTTGTGAAGAAATGGCGTATTTGTGGCAATTAAACTAACCATCAAATCCGGTTCCACGATTTAAAAGCCATTACTACTGGTTTGATTCAAACTTTTAATACTGGCAAATGCAGCAATCTCACTTGGTCTGGCCAAAAGACGAATTTGAGATAACACACCCAAAACTATCCTCCTTTCATAGAAATTACTAAGAGACACTCTCTTAACCATTGATTTTTTCATGGATGCCACTCGTGTACTATATATACTGTTGTAGTGTTTGCATATTTAGTTATTTACACCGCACGTTCAATGGCTCGAGTTTTGCACCGCGGTTACTATTGTGTGTAACTTCTAACGGTCTTGTTATGACTCGTGAACATTTATAGTAAAATCTTCAAGAACTCACTGATAAATCTCAAGGCATCCAAATCTAACCGACGCTAATGTGGAACTGGTTTATTTCACTAATCATGATAGGGGATCATTACTGTTTGCTGTTGGTATTGAACAGCGAGCACAAGTTGTACAATGCCAAATGACTGAGTGTGCATAGAGTAGGAATATGTTTTTTACTTTGCATAAATTCTCAAGCCGACTGTACGAGTGCGAGCGAAAATTTAGAATTTTTGATCAGCACGCTAAACCAATAAAAACACACGGCAGTGAAGTTTCTAACAAAAAAAAAAAAAAACAAGTATATACGTATATGATTCCAATTGGATTATTAAACTTCTTTTGTGTATTAGTGTTTCACTGTTAAAACATATTTTTTAATGAGACAAATATATAAAATCAGAAAGAGATGAAAGTGCTATCTCGTTCTAAACATTTATCCGTTTTCGATATTTTTCAAATTACAATTTTATATAAATGTAATAATGGGGTCGATTCCGGGATGGAAAATTTTATGTTATATTATTTTATTTCCCCTCTTCCTATTGGAATTTGTATTGAAAAAAATAGCATAACACAACATACAATTTTAAATCCCGGAATCGACCCCATTGAAAAAAATATCGACGCAAGATAAAATTTATTACAATGAGTAATTTCTTCTAACAACTAGTAACTTCATTATCTTCAGATTACACCAGTAAAACTAATTTAAATTTTGACTATTAACAAAAAGATACCAAGGACTATTCTAAGATGTGACAATCAAGGAAACAGCGACAGTCTTAAACTGTCTGTTTGCCATGTCACAGCAGTCTCCCCAATTTTCAATTTTTCATTTAATTTGTATGGCATTCCGATTTCAACTACTTCAGTAGTTTATATGTCGACTAAGATTATGAGGATCACAGGGATTCTTCTAAGACGCCATCACGAGGTTACAACAGCTCTATGTACTAATTAAGAAACTGCCTATATGTGATGTCCCAGCGGTCTCCCCAATTTTCAATTTTTTATTTAATTTGTATGGCATACCGATTTCGCCTACTTGAGAAGTTTATGTCGACTAAGATTATGAGGATCACAAGGTTTCTTCTAAGACATCATCACGAGGTTACAACAGCTCTATGTACTAATTAAGAAACTGCCTATATGTCATGTCCCAGCGGTCTCCCCAATTTTCAATTTTTTGTATAACACTAATATATTTGTTATTTGTTAAAAACTTCACGCCCGTAAAAACTTTCAAAATATTTCTCCATCATTTTTTTCCATATCAAAATTCCCCTGCGAGCAAAAATACTTTTATTCTTGCGCTACTCGGTTCGGAGACGACCAACCTATAGAAATAAAAAAATTAGCTTAAAAAAAATGAGCAAGCGGTTTGCTATATTATGACTGACAAGTATCTGTCATCCATTCTTTTTTGTGTTTGGGTTTTGTTCGGAAATTTTTATAAATGAATGGAATCAAAGCAATTTGCTTCGGAAATCTTATTTATTGAGTAATGAGTAATGAGTATTTCTACCCTGATGTTCAATAACTCCAAGAAATCTATGTGTATTGAGTTGTAAAGTAACCCTAAATAGCGAAGGGAAAATTCAGCTCAGGCTGATTTCGAAATGCCTTCCTCTTTCGTTGACTTTCCGTGATTGCCATCTCCTAACGTTTTCCATTATGTTTAAGTAGGGTGAATAGGGCGGCCAAGGCAATAGTTCTACATTTTGCTCCTGAATCCGCGCTTTGATTGTCCTCAAAGTATAAATCCTGGAAAATCCAACGCTGTCCATTAAAATATTTGGAAAATTTTGGAAAAGGTCGTTCCAAAACGGTTTTATAGGTATTTGCCGACATTTTTACTGTCTGAAAATTCAAATCAATTATTCCAAAAAAAGACACTGATCCCATTACAACAGCTCCTTTACTGTGCCTTTTGCTAAAAATAATTTCCCTTTTTCGTATAGGTCATGAAAATAATAGTTGTATCCATCTGGCTCGTCCAAATTAAATTTTTTTTCATCGGAATAGACAACCTTATGCCACTCTCTGTGCCATCTAATGTGTTGCCTTGCAAAGCAAAGACGCTGGTTCCTACGTGCTTCATTTAACGGCGGTTTTTTTTTTAATTTTTAATATGTTGAATATGGGGAACGCTGTATTATATGCTGGACGGTTGCTAATCAACAGGGTAGAATTTGAAGCTAAGAATGGCCGATCGATCTTCGATTGTTGTAGCCATATTCATACGTCCTTTACTGTTTTTCCATAGCTTTGGATGTTACTTAGGTAATTATGCACAACGGTTGGACTTCTTCCAATTTAGGCAGAAATTTCCCGGATGCTATGGCGTCCTCCTTGAAAGCCCAGGTTTAATCTTTTTCTTCTATATTAAAGAACTTTTCTTTAGACATAGTTGCGCACACGTCAAGGTTTAATCACATCAGCATTTTTGGATTTTTTATCACAGATTAATTTCTACGTACGGAATTGAATTTGATTACTACGACTATAAAATCCGATTAAAATTATCTAGATTTCGTGATATTACTAGCAACGATTTGCCAAGACCCTGTTGTGCATGCTGTATAAGACAGCGGAATTTTGACGGCGGAAAATAAGAGATTACGCTACTCGCCACAAGTGGCAGCACTATCACTAAAGAGAATTTTTTTCTTATATAATTACCAGCAGAACAATTTTATTCATTTTGAATCTCTTTTTTCACTAAATAAAACATCTCAGCGTAATAAAATCTTAGAAGTGAACCTTAAAATGGCAAATAGATTGATCTCCGAAGTAAAGGAACTCGTTATATGAAATGTTGAAATTTAACAATATTGCGTCTTTCCAGCATTTCTTCTACTAGTAACCAATATTTTCGGTTGGTTTTCTAATAGCTTAGGCTATGCTACTAAGGCTGTATGGAAAATTTGGAAAAAATTCATGGACTAGAATTTTCACTAAATTTTTTGATTTTCTGCGACCATATAAGTTATTTTCAGTTTCTGGGCAATATCTCAAGAACTTCCACTAGTAACTAATACTTTCGGGTTTTTTTCTAATAGCTTAGATCATACAGAGACTATTTTAAAAATTTAAGGAAAATTCATGCACTAGAATTTTCAATAAAATTGTTTGATTTTCTGTGGCCATATAAGTTATTTTCCGCAGAAAATCAAAAAGTTTCAGTGAAAATGCTAGTCCATGAATTTTTTCCAAATTTTCCATATAGTTCTAGTATGATCTAAGCTATTAGAAAAACAAACGAAAGTATTGGTTACTAGTGGAAGTTTTTGAGATATTGGCCAAAAACTGAAAATAACTTATATGGCCGCAGAAAATCAAAAAAGTTCAGTTTCTTTTTCTTTGTCTTTTGTTTTTAATTTTTCTGCAAATTCAATTCTTTTTTGGATTGAAACATTCGAGATTAATGATATAAATGTATCCAAAAAATTACCCTTAAAATATTTTGGGGGTGCATAGCTTTATTAAGTATGTTCTCTATTTTTGATGCTAGTTTTGGAGCGCTTGTTTTTGAATTTTCTCTCACCAAATTTGATATCTTTCGCTCGTCGATTGGAAAATATTGCTCTTCGTCCTTTTCGCTGCTTGAAATCCAAATAGATTTACGGCGTGTCTATCTTGTTTCAATCTCTCACACCAATCTGTGTAGCAGTAGGTAGGATTCCCAAATATGTCCAACTGGCTAATGGGCTGTACGATGTTGGCTTTCACTCTGGCTTTCATTCCTTTTTATGTAAGACCAGTCGAGCCAGTTTTCAGCTGGCTTGAAATTCTTCACTCTTGATTGCTTCCTTCAGTCTTGATTGTTTACTTGACAAGCAATTCTGATAGCCTTTGGTCTTGAGTTTAAGTTCAATGAATTAAAATCACTCTATAATTCAGGAAGTTATTCGCTCATGTATCGTGCGCAGCCCACTCACAACTGTATTAATGGTTTCCGCGATTAGAGTACAGCAGGCCACGATAGTTTTACTTACAGTGGCACTAACGAAATTTAAAAAAAAACTTTATGTAGACCTGTAAAAACTTGAATAATGTCAACTCAAACGAACTGAAATTACAATTAACGGTTAATTCGAAGAAAGGCTCAACACTTAGTGTTTGTTGGGGGTTTTCTAAACCATTATAAACTTTTATGGAGCACCGCTTACAACGAAAATCTATGTTTTCGTTTAGAATTGTGTATACTAATCACACCTAGCTCTTATAATTAGTAAAGGGATAACTGGAATAACTGGTTTTGAATTCTCGATAATTATCGATATTCGGTAAATATCGAGATTTGAAAATGTAGATGGATGTTGTATAAATATTGTTGCTACAAGGAATACTAAGCACTGAAAACTGAATTTTAGATTTTAGTCGCTACATCTCCCCTTCCGCGATCGAAAACCGTAATGTTTTAAATTGAACGTAACGAGGAATTTGTATATTATGCATGCTATGCAATTTGCCGGTTCACTGGATATGGTCTAGAATAGGGTGTAGCGCCTCTGGAATGTCTGTTCGATCGAAAGACTGATGAAGCTGCCTCACAAAATTCGAAGTATCTGTGTTTGAATTCGAATAATCGTTAATGGAGAATTGACTGCGGACACCTCGATGTTTTTTTAACCATGCATTAGGTCTGCTGCAGTAAAGTTGAGGTCTTCCTTGACTGAGATTTGAATACCCAATAGAATTATTGGTAGTTCTGGATTCCCATGAGAAGTATTACATCGAGCTGATGTATGGAGGTTGAGAGCTTGTGAACAACGTGGATTCGAAATGTGTTACTTGGTCTGTCATTATGTGTATTAAAACCTGTTCAAGCGGATGTGTTCAAACTTGCCACTTGGTAGCTCGAATTTACGAAGTTCTGATTTCGTTTGACGGTGAACTTTGAACTTTTGACACATGGGATACAAAGAATGCGACGAGGATTTTGGAGGACACGAAGGGTCGATTTTTTTTACTGAAGCCACACCAAATTTTAATTTTAAACAAATGCGGAAATACTTTTAAATATTGTTTTGTTCACTGTATACCATCTCGGAGTGACTCGCAATGAATATATCGTCAATATAAAAGTAGACGAAGTCCAGCCACTTTAACACTTCCTGAAAACTACATGACTATTCATAGGCTGAAAAGAAGGAGCAGCCGGATTCAGTAGTGTTCCGATGACTTGAAATTTCTCCATGAGCTACAGTTACGTGTACGTACACCGAAACTATACGATGACAGTATAACAGAGTCCGGGTCGGGATGACGATCGCGACCTTGATCTGTGTCTGTATAATTGAAGTTCAGTCTGTAGTTTGGTGATCTTCCACGTAAATCAACGTTAATATTGGCTAGTGTTTGCTGAAGGTTGGTCAATTGTTGTATTGAAGCAAGGGCTGATTTATCGTCAGTAGTGGGGTTGCTTGTGAATGGCTGGTTGAATGCAGCAATTATGGTTTGAGTATTCTGGATTGAGTCCTTTTTGATGTCCCGCGCCGGTATCGCTCGTAAGTTTTTGACTACCGTCATTTCAATACATTCAAGGAAGTACCAGTAGTTATTGTGGTTACTATCCTCGCCATATTATAATACTGTAAAGTTTGTGTAATGAAAGGTAGTATTAGTTATCGAGAATTTGTTACAAGATGAATATGTATAGGTACTTGTACTTTGCAACAGTTTCACACCACCATCCGCAATTGTAAATTTGTATTTTACCTATATACCATAAGAGAATTGATTAAAATATTAGCATCAGCAGCATATCTCACACGGTTAAATTTCCAACCATGAAAATCAATACGTTTTAAGGTCAAAAAGGCTAAAAACTGTAAATTTAACACAAAAAAAAAAAATTAAAAAAACGGAAACGATGTATGATGTGAAATTGAAACCGTATTCAACACTTATAAGTTATATAGTTTTTATTAATTACAAAAATAATAATAAAAATTTTAAGGGTACATCATACGAGCGAGTACCATAACAGTGTATGTATAAAATAATATTATGAACGGATGGTTTTGGTGGTTAACAAATTCGATCGTTACACATATTGATTTATTAAGGGAAGTGAAGTTTATGTTTCAATAAAAATTTTAAATTCACATAAATTAATAATTAAATTTTCGATAACAGATGAAATGATATTTTTTGATAATTTATAGGCGAATGGCACGAAATTATAGATACGAAATTAATTGAACCCTCATAAATTGTATGAAATCACTAAACGATCTTAATTAGATCGAATTAGTAGAGTTGAACTGCGATTAGACGTGACCGCGTACAGTGAGTAACCCATATGAGTTATTTTAAATATACGAGCACGTAAAAGAGAAACCATATACAAACAATTTTTATGTAGCAGGTGAATTATTATTATGTAAATATTTATATGCTCGAACGTACTTATCGTATATGTGTGTGCAAAAACATTATATTTTAACAACTCAGATAAATAAGAAACACAAAAAAAAAATTGTGTAATAAATTCATAAAACTACAAAATAAATAAGCCTTAAATATGATACATTTCTTGGATACGCGTATCTACATTATGTTGGAGTTGGTGGAATTGGTTGTTTGCGCGCGGTTTTTTGGTTTTTTATATACGCTCTCGTCGTATGAGGTACAAAAAATTAGTTTCGGAGTTCAAGCTAAATGCTAATAAAAACCGGGGAAAATAAAATATAAATTTATGATATTTAAAATTACTTGTCGTAAATTATTGTCATTTCGAGAACGTAATAATTTATAATAAAAAGATGGAAGTATAAAATTTGTTCTGTGCTTTGCGTGAAAATATCGAGAGGCCACCCAGATTTTATGACATTTTTTTTTTATTGTATGAGTATGAAATTGTATCACATATATGAGGTGTGAAAAGAGAAGATCTTGAAGTCAGAATGCACTTGTAAAAATTTCGGGACTTTTGTATATTTGTCCAAATAATTTTTTTTTCAGTTTTTAACAAAATTATGTTTTATCTATTTATAAACTCTAAGGGCTCCGCTATTCGGTACGCTGTATCTCAACGCGGTTGCTGCTTTGCATAGCCTCAATTGCCAATTATTTTAGAATTAGATATAAGAGCCGAAATATTTCGCCAGATTTTATCGTAAGTTCTTGCTCATAAGAATCAGCTTACGTTAGAATTTTTTAAATAAATTGAAAAAATTAATTTGAGTTTTGGAATTCTAATTAATCGGTTCCATAAATAACACATAATTACGAAATCAACATATTTGGATTCATATAAAAAACTTTATTAGAAATTTTAATTTGATTGATGAATTTACACGCCGTTCCACTTTTTTTCGTTGTCGTCTCTGACCCTGTTCACTTGTTTCAGTAGCTCGCCAGCAGAGTTGACTATATTCTCTTATATACCCTGAGGCGATATCATGCATATATTTTGGTAAAAATTGAATGGGACCACCTAAACCCAGGGGCCAATCAATTAAAAATGTTACGAAAACCTGCTTATTTTCGTATAAAATCCCTTCCCGAAATTTGAGTCTTCCCGAGTCTATGAATGGTATGGAAACTCATAATAAGGGCTCTCTTTAACCCGTTGGACCCATTGGATTGGAGCATGTCACTAACTTCACATAATCTCTTTACTTAACTCATTCCCAGAAAACCATAAAAAAATAATTTTAGCTAAAATTTGTACCGAGCCTCTAAACTTCGAGGTCCAACCCCTTCAATATTATCGTCCGTTTAGAACGGGGGCCGACCCTTTCAAAAATATTACAAAAACCTGCTCTTTTATATATATAAAATACCGATGCCAAATTAGAACCGATTGGATGAATGGTATGGAAACTTATAAGAAAGGTCACGGACTCGACAATGCCACTAATCTCAGATTCGAGCATGCCACTAATTTCATATAACCCCTTTAAACTCATTCCCGTGGAAGAATTTATTTTTTTTTTTTACTGAATCGGAAAGGACGATTGATATTTTGGGATAATACGTTATAGGGTGAATGCTGCCACAGTGGCCACGGCCAGCCGTATGTTGAAATTGCTAGAATACAAAATCTCAGGTGCAGTTAAATAAAAATTTTATTTTTAAGAACTTCCTAGGCCGCAATGATAATTGCAAACATGTGAGCTCTCCAGTGCCAGCCACGGAAACCAACTACATGCTGAAAAAGAGTCCACCAAACACAACGCCAACAATCATTATTCGTTTAAGAAATGCTTGAAGTCCTTTTCTTCATCCCGAATAACAAGATTTGTAGCAGTGCCAGTCCAGAGTATTCCTAAAGTAATAACAAAAAACCAACGAACAATGTTTATTGTTTTGGGTAGATGCATTTAGTTTTTCCTTTGTCATTGACATGACCTAAATGGAATGGCTTAAAATAGCTTGTTGAAAGTCTCTGTTACCTTCAACAAGTAGATTATGGCATCAGGCACATTCTTAGGTAATCGTTAGGTTAAGATTGGAGCCTATTAAAGTTAGCCGAAAGTGAAAAAATCGATAATGCAGATAGTATCTCGACTATGTCAGCCGCACGTTAAAAAAATATGTATTAAATTGAAATCCCAGCCGAAAGTTACTAATCACAAAATCAGCCAAAAATTTGTATATATTCGTAACAAACAACAAATAAAACTAAAATACAGATACCAATTTATAAATTTTTTATGCATATGAGTAAAATGGTTACCACTGGAAAATTTTCCAGATCAAGTTTCATGTTGGGAGTCCGGGAAAATGGGGGAGTGAAATACACGTGCCAACTTCAAAAATTCGTAAAAACTTAACGTTGAAAGTGTTATGACTGGAAAAGATCTTATTTGAACGTTAAGTTTTTACGAATTTTGGAAATTGGCACGTCTATTTCACTACCCCCCCCCCCCCCCCCCCCCCATTTTACCATCCATCGACAAACCAATTCAACGAAGATTGTTTCCAGACCTAACACTTTAAACGTTAAGTTTTTACGAATTTTTGAAATTTGCACGTGTATTTCATTCCCCCCTCCCCATTTTACCGGACTTCCAACATGAAACTTGCTCTGTAAAATTTTCCAGCGGTAATCATCGACAAACCAATTCAACGAAGATTGTTTCCAGACCTAACACTTTAAACGTTAAGTTTTTACAAATTTTTGAAATTTGCACGTGTATTTCACTCCCCCCATTTTCCCGCACTCCCAACATGAAACTTCATCTGGAAAATTTTCCAGCGATAACCATCGATAATCCGATTCAAATAAGACCTTTGCCAGACATAACACTTTAAACGTTAAATTTTAACGAATTTCTGAAATTTGTACGTGTGTTTGACTCCCCTCTCCATTTTCCCGGACTCCCAACAAGGAACTTTATCTGGAAAATTTTCCAGCGATAACCATCGACAAACCAATTCAAATAAGATCATTTCTGGACATAACACTTTCAACGTTAAGTTTTTACGAATTTTTGAAATTTGCACGTGTATTTCATTTCCCCCCATTTTACCGGACTCCCAACATGAAACTTGATCTGCAAAATTTTCCAGTCCATCAACAAACCGATTCAAACAAGATCTTTTCCAGACAAACACTTTCAACGTTAAGTTTTTACGAATTTTTGAAATTTGCACGTGTATTTCACTTCCCTCCATTTTCCCGGACTCCCAACAAGAAACTTGATCTGGAAAATTTTCCAGTGGTAACCATCGACAAACCAATTCAAATAAGATCTTTTCCAGACATAACACTTTAAACGTTAAGTTTTAACGAATTTTTGAAATTTGTACGTGTATTTCACTCCCCCATTTTCCCGGACTCTCAACATGAAACTTGATCTGGAAAATTTTCCAGCGAAATTTGCACGTGTATTTCATGGTAAGTGACCAAACGATGAAAGCTATAGTGTCTAATTCTGATAAAACGATGACCAAACGATTCCAATCATCACTTTTATCAACACCTTTGGATGGAGTGCGAACATAGAATTCACGGATTTTATACTAGTCGAGAGTTTTCTTCTTTTTAATCGAACATTTTGTTTTATTCGAGTTTGTTTTATTCTCGTTAATTAACGTTGTTATAAATACCGATGATTTGCTGAACCTCTCGGTGACATTCAAATAATCAAGAATACTAGATTGTCAAATTTTTAAGACGATGCCAATATGATGAGAAAAAATTATTAAATATTTTTATTTGAAAAAATGGTTTTCAACCCTGTTGAGCTTATCTCATCAATAGTAAAGGCAGGTTTGCCAAAAATGAATTTTTACATGCTGGGTAACCGATCGACAGGTGATTTTGCTAATTTACTGGTATAATGATATGTAGAAGGTTACAACCTTCAAAATCATCTCATAATTGTCAACCACAAAGAGGCATGTTAAACTTTCCGACGAAGAAATTAATATTTTTGTATGCTATTGTTTGGCAATAATTTTTGTCCTTTTTATGAAATATAATAATTATATAATAATTCAAAAGGACATAATATTTCTTATTCTATTATCCTTTTATCGTGTATAGGCACACACAAAAGATTGTCAACGTACCCACGAGACAATAGTGAAATATAAAGAAATATTAGATTGCATTTCTTTATCATATTATTTGTCATATTTCCTCTTGAAACATATATTCTTTTATTATTTTGAGGTTATGTTTTATTTATTTATTTATAAAAATTATTACGAAATACTAATAAAATCTTTTGTATTTACGTATACAGAAAAAAATACTTTGCAATTGAGACATTGTTTGGATAAAATTTCTGAGCGGTATTTATACTTCCTCAAGCGAGATTTTTACCTTTTATCAATGAAACATCTGTATTTATTGTCATCTTTGTCTATTGTCATATTGATTCTTGAACATTATTAATAAGAAATAAATTTATGTCGTTTTAAATCCAATTTACGACAAAAAAAAATTTCTTTTTAATTTTTCACTCGACTTACAATTAGGACGACTTAAGAGCTAAATATTCTACAAATGATATACCCCTGGGTTGGTAATTTATATTTAAAATCAATATATATGTCATCCTTTGTTGTCTTATTAAATAACAAAAATTGTCCTTGGTATGTCATCTTAATTTCATTTTGTATTGCGAGTCTTAATGAGATGTTTACCTTTCAATTTATAACTTATTTATTCGTTGGTGTAGATTTATAAAATGTGTGGTGCTATTTATTTAGGTCAAAAATCTGTTTGTTACCTATAGTATCGAATCTTCTTAGACGAGGCCTCACTCTCCCACAAATTGTTTGCCGAGCTTATCAATATATATCTATACGCTTCCAGAAAAATTCTAATTTTAAAATTCGATAAAAAAAGTTTTAGTTCAACATAAAATTCGATAAACCCCAAGCTGGTGGTTAAGACGTAGTTATAAAATAATATTTTTAAATTATTGAAATGCTCAATTTGGCCAACAGTTGAAGTTTCATTTGCGTTTTCTTAATTTGGTTTTTGGAATGGGTTAGGTATTACAAACGGATGCAAAAACGTCCAAATTAGCAATATACTTTTCCTGTGGCCTTTAGTCCGCATATAATCTCTATATGTTATCCGCCATTGGCGAAGTGTCATAATGCACAAACTGGAAAATGTAAAATTAGTAGTATTTGTAATGCATCCTTAAATTGGGTAAATTAAAAAAACCTTCCAAAATTTATGTTTGGAAAGGAAAGGAATTCCTACAAAAAATAAATTTTCAGACTGTAGCACAGTTTTGTAATAACAGCCAAATAATTCTTACCCTGCTTTATTTGGTTACGACTTAGTTTTGTGTCTTTCAAAATTTCAAAAAAAAATTTATGGTCTGCGAGCCCTTTGGAACCGGAATTAATTCTAAGGTTACTGACCACGATGATAAGGTTGGAGTTTTTGATGCGAAAGGGAAATTTGTTTGTATCATGCAAGTAAATATCCCCTCGCCCCAGCCCGGAGAATGCGTTAATCGTATAAAAATGATCTTCCACATTAGTATCCTCTGCGCTATATTTCAAACAGCTGTCCAACTTTACTTGAAAGATCGCAATAATTTAGCAAAAAATATTAAAGATTACTTGCACTGAAATTGAAACCAGTGTGAATGTGATGAACAGTTTGTAAGAATAAATTTAGTGAGTTGTCATATAATTCACTAGAGTAACGGTTACACGGGTACTCTACATATATAGAACACAAAATGTAATCATTATGTAATAATATTCAGTCGCCATGGCCTGATAACATGTTTGAATTTTTTCATGATCTTATTAGATCGAAACTGGATATTAAGGCAGATTCAGTGTTGCGTTCTTTCCTTCCTTCATTCATTCTGTAATTTTTTTAAACCAATTTGGTAAACTTTGGCAACTTTGGTCGATTTAAAAAAAATTCAGAATTAAGGAAGGAAAGAATAAACGAACGCTACACTGAATCTGGGGCGGAATCATGAACGCCGCACGGAAATTTTAGACGGTAGAGAAATTTTATATGGAAAGCAGTAATAATTCTACCGGTTTTATTCTGTTGTTTCAAAAAAACCTTACAAATTCGTTCGATTGCTATAAAGCTGACGAATGAATTATTTTTTTTCTGGCTTGCTATTTGTGTTGTTTTGCGAAACAATGGAACAAAACCGGTACAATTATTGCTGTTTTCCATATAAAATTTCACTACCGTTTAAATTTTCCGTCCGGCGTTCATGATTCCACCCCTGGCTTTACTTCTGTGACAAAACTTTACCGAAAATTTAAGCTTAAAGTAACTTGTTTAAAAATAAAAAAAATGTTTAAATAATCTTAGTTTGAAGGTCAGCCCTGCAACCAATTAAAAAGGTGAATCTTAAGGTGAATCTGTTAAGGTGAATCTCTAAAGTTCGATTTCTTGTCGCAAATTGATTCATTCATTGATTCCGTTGATCTCAATCTATCAGATCATATTCTTGATTTGAACACTCGGCTTACTTCGGAAGGGATCGATCGTTTTGTTTATATAGTTAAGTTGCATAGTATATAGCATATCAAATCATTTTTGATCGCTTTAAGTCTAGTTGTTACAAATATGCATGGTTATAAACAAGAGTTGTGCTTCGGATTCAAGTAATGCTCTGGAATAAACTTTGATGAAGCTTATAAGCTTTATATCTTCGGCTATGTGTCAATGCTGAAGTGACTTTTCAGTTTTTGAATCAGCGGTGTTGGCTTCGTCCTTTGAGTTAGTAAATTTAACACCGGTGCCCTGTATTAAGACACCTGAAGCATCGAGTGTGTGAGCGAATGTGTTGTTGGCAGTCTTAAATTTCCATATGGTATTGTATTTTGAATAATCGAGTAAACGGTGAGCTTCGTCTTGGATTTTGATGCGACTGGATTGAGAGAAGTGGTAAAAGCGCGGTAGATTTGAATGTGGAATATGTGCATCCAGAAACATTAAAAATCGACAAATTCAGATAGTCAAGCCACCATTGAAAGTTACTCTTGACAGTTTTGGTAAGTTGTTAAGGTTTCGAATGAATGCGTAAAGTATAGGTTTTCTGCGTTAAACGCTTCACGGCTTTCGCCTCAGTGACTAAGAGATTACGTGCCAGAGGTATGATTGAAATTTTTTGGCTGCGTATACGTTCAATGAAATTTTAGAACTCCGTTGGACCGCAATTGGAAATGTATAGAAATGCCAACTTTAACATACGAGTACTTAACTATATCGGTTGCTCCATGACATGATTATATGTGTTTCATCGTTGACGCCTGTTAATGATTCTTGACATTGTACCGCTTGAATTTTGCGTAGCGGAGTTTTTACTTAGATATTGTTGACAGATATTCATTTTCCAATTCACCAATTTGAGTTTCCTCTTCTTCTTCTTCTTCTTCTTTATACAGTATGGTTACCTACAGTTTGATAAAGTTGTTGAGCAACTCTTTTGCATGCAATTCTTGACTTAATTTCGTCCATCGACACATTCGAACCATCTTTCAAATTATTGACAAATTTTACAATTTTCGGTAATTCACATTTGCTCAGCCGCACTATACCCACGTATACCCACTTTCGCAACCAATTTTTTCTGGACATAGAACATTCACGACAATCTTGCATTTGAAGTGGTTCCTAATCCGGCTTAAAGGATTCAATACGAAATTGACACTAAACGAAGGCGCTGCATTACAAATTTTATTCGATCAACACAACGAATTAATTCGATTTGAGTAAATGCAAACTGACGACTTCAAAGCTGTAGTTAGAAAAAACACCTGCGTTGGCCAACACAATAGGAATTATAATCCCCCAACAATTGATGGGGTGGTGACCGTTATATGTTTGATTTAACTCACGGTGATGTAGAACGAGAAAATGTATATCATTCAACTTCAAATTTAGAAATCCACGCAGATCAGGGAACGAAAAAGAAAGCTAGTGGCTTGAACTATTACTATTCATGTCGATTGATGATTCGTAAAAATGCTGAAAATCATATTTTGAAATGTCGAGAATTGTAAAACCAATACATTGCCAATGTGTATGTAAAAATCCAAAGCAGGTTATGTTCCGAAGATCAAATTGACAAACCATCTCAGCAAAAATACCAGAGATCGACATTGATCCAGACTTATAAGAAGTCGTAACCACAAACATGTTTCAGGATTCATCTGGCTTACGCAACAACAACTCAAGATGCATGTCTGATGGGAAATATACGAAGCGATACCCATGCGACCTTCAACTGAAGACAATCAACAGAAAATGAAGGCACATCTATTATATTTTGGCAAAGGCGCTTCATTACTCTAAAGGGCCAAATTACTACACATGTGATGCATTAGCGAAAAAGTTGCAACGGTCCGCACACAAGGTTAAACAGTTGAAGGATATTCCAGTTTATATTCGGCCGACGTGTTAGGCCGTCTGTACACTATACACCCAATCAAAGCAGAATGGTTTTATTTGGGATTACTGTGAATCAACGTATGTAGCCGAAGAATTGTGAACTTTTAACGGTTATCGTGAAGCTCGCCAAGACTTATATATTTTTAAAACGATGCACATTGAGGCACTTCACAGCAAATACCACGTTATTTGCACTCATATTGACAATGTGCTTCCCATCCGAACCAAAAGATCTCTGGGAACAAACTCTATACATGAATGAAGACATTCTGAATAGTTTGCGTGCAATAATCGAAATCAGGATGTGCAATTCACACCAAACGTGTATAATGAGGCATTGGTTTCGATAGAGGACCTACTAAGGTTGTCTGAAAAGTTTGCGACCTAACAAAGACTGAACACAATTTTTCTTCAAATTTACTTTTAGCCTCCTTGTAAATCTATACACCTCTTCCAGCGATGCTCCCATTTCTTTAACCCGTCCAAATGGTACTCGGCGTCTTTCTCTGTAATATAGAAGTTTACGAAGGTGTTGGACTCCTCATTCGACGAAAATTTCTGTCGTCCGAGCGCAACTTTAACTTAAGTAAGAAAAAACGTCGGTTTGGGGCTAGATCTGTTGAGTAAGGAGAGTAGTGAAGCAGTCCAAATCGTAATATGTGGATTTTCGCCAAGACAACCTTTGAGGTATGAGACGGGCATTGTCTTGGTGGAATAAAGTTTTTTTTTTTGCAAATGTGGCCATTTTACGCCTTCACCAAAACTATGACTTGCCAACAGAGCTTTGGAAATGTTATTAGAACACGTTTCCAGTCCAAAGTGAGCTCTACCTCTCTAACTTTAATTTAACGGTTATCTAGCACCATTTAGTGAACTTGAGCGATGTTATCGACAGTGGTTGCAGTATTTGCTCGTTCCGTACCCGTTAACCCAAACCGGTACGGCTACGTTTAAATTCAGCTGTTCAACATTTCACGGTGGTAAATGCAGATGCAGAGTCCTGGTGCGTCCAGCCGTGTTTGATTTACGAAGGTGTATATGGTCTTTCAAAAATAATTATAAATGGCAACTCGGTAGTCGGTACTCGATTTTTTTGATTTTCACGGCTAATATTTCGCTGAGTACGGATGCGATAATGCATGTCGCAAACATACCCCCCCCCCACACCTCAAATTTTGTTGTTTTGTTTGCTGCGATCTTCATGTTGGAGATGGAAACTTTTCAGACAATCCTTATGTTTGACAGTCGCTAACAAATCATTGTTTCAATTTAGAATGGCTGGGCCGAATCAACATGCAAACGACATTTTTGATCGTGATTTGGAACGACAAACACATTTCGTTGTCGAAATTTGGCACATTTGGTCAAACGAATCTGCCGAAAATGGTTCCAGCCAACGTGGCTGATTGTTTTTTCTAAAGTGTGGAGCATCAATTTTTTGGTCTTGTAGTTTTTTCGTTTCATTTTTCAGAATTAACTTTGAAAAGGATGGGAAATTTATAATGGACAAGTTTTTCAAGTTTATTTTGAAAGTCAGCATTCGATTATTCAGATACAAAGATCATAGCGAAATTTCTTCCAAGTTGAAAATGCACCTAGCGGTTCAACAATTTACCGATTGGTTCAGCGTTTTTGGAAACAAGGGGCTGTCTGTGATCTTCCTCGTGCTGGAAGACCTAGTACAAACTTCCGAAACTTCCACCAGACCACGTTCTCAGCATTTGATGTCTAGGCGGTCTTTGCAAAGAATTGTACATAAGTTTCACCTTTACCGATAAAACAAAATAATGCACAAATACGCATTCAGTCGCCGTTTTCAACAACTGCGCCTAGAAAATCTCAATGGTCACGTGAATAAACAAACCTGCAGAATATGGAGCACCCAAATCCAAGAACAATTGTTGAAGATCAAATTCACCTACTTAGACGCACAGTAGGGTGTGTACTAATTTCAAGTTACTGTTAATGTGAATTTTATTCAATACCGGACAATGGTTGAAATTTTTTTAAGGCCTGAGGTAGAGAACAATCCAGAATTGTGGTTTCAACAAGATGGAACCAAAGCTCACACAGGTCGTCCAACTATGGCTCTAACGCACGAAATTTTTGGCGATCGAATAATATTTCGTTTTTTTGATGTTTACTGGCCACCGCGTACGTCCGATTTAACGGCTCCCAATTTTTTTGCTTTGGGGCTACCTAAAGGGTAAGGTTTATAACAATAAGCCAAGAAACATGCATCAGCTTAAGGCCAATGTACGAGAAGAAATGTTATGTAAAATGCTCTGGAAAGAGAGTGTCAAGTGGAGCACATAATGACCACCATTTGAAAGATATTATTTTCAAAACATAATTTGAACATATTTCCAAACTATAATCTAAATTTTAATAAATGCAAAGGTTAAATAAAATCAGAGACAAAAAGTTATGCATTAAATAAATAATAACGTTACTTATGCGCCACCCTATATATGCACCCGAAGGCACAGGCAAAACTTTTCTCATTTCGCTTGTATTGACAACTACGCCTTCACAAAAAAATATTCCTTTCTCATGATACGACATCTAGAATTGCGGCAACTCTTTTTAATAGTGGTACAACAGCACATTCAGCCCGGAATTGCGTCGAATATGCAAATCAATGAAATATCAATATGTGATGTTGCCACGTATTTCAATGATCCCGATAGTTTGTTTAAATTTAATTAAAAACCTTTTTTAGTTCATACTTGATTTTTATTCATTAGGTGGTTTAATCTTGAGAGTCATTTCCAGTATATTTTTCTGCAGTGTAGTTGCATTGCAGAAGAGTTAAATCCGGGTTGAGGTTTCAAAAGTCAGATAAGTAATTGTTCTTTGTTTTCGGGCCCACGTAAATCGTCTTTGATCCCGAACATTTATGAAATAAAATTTCATACGACTAAGTCTGTTTCCTATATTGGCAACAAATATCTGATTTAAGGCAGCATAAGACTTCCACATGAACTTCAAACATAATAGATTCATGAATATTTCCAATCACAAAAACAACATTTTTGTATATCAAATCAACTCAGTTTATCTGTATATATATTAGGACGGCAAACGACGATGGTGTCATCAATCAAATAATATTCATTACAATGTAAATTCTAAGAAAATTTCTTAACACACCAAACAACAAACCGATTTTCTTTCGATGGTCTCGGTTATGCTTGTATGAAGACACATTTTGTATTTTTGTAGTCTACCAAAATTAAATGATTTATTTACATTTTCTCCTCATTTTTGTCATCCACAAAAAAGGATAATTTACTATTTCTATTCAGAACATACACAGTAAAAAATAATGAAATAAATGAAAAGGATATTAATATAACACAACATGGTAGATGTGGAAAAAAAAGGATTTCATGTACAAAAAAAAAATACTCTAACAATTGATAATGGCCGACATGCGGATATTATATATTTTTATTTGGAATTAGACTCAACTTAACTTTTTTTGAGTTTTTGAAACCGACATAATTCTTAAAACAGGAATAACATTTTATAAAAAAAAAATGTATAAATAAAGGATCTGAAGGGGGTTGGTTTTAAGTTCAATTATGATTTATGTTTGTGCCCTATTTTTTTTTATAAAATCTATTGTTCGATTACAAAGTATTCAAAAAATTCCTCTCAGGTATTCATGTATTCGATGCTGGAGTGCATTTCTTGTATTCAAACACCGATGCGATTGGTTGATATATTTCGAGTTAATATTTTGATTAAAGATATGCGTTTTAGATCATAAATATTGTTTCCCTTCCCCTCAAAAAAAAAAATTTGAAAACAGTATTCATTCGAACATTAAATAAATTAATATTAAAATATTTCAAAAATTATTAATAAATTAGAAAAATCTATTTTAATAAGTCGCGTGCCTTACAACAAAATAATACAAGCATAAAGAAAAATTCCAACCTTCCTCAAGACAATATTACAATAAAACACCCTCAATAACAACATATTTTTGTAACACATCATAATTTTATGTTTATATGCAAGGAATTTTATGTTTCGTGTTCGAAAATATGTGCATACGTGTGTGTGATATCAAGTGTGTGTTTGTGTGTTTGGAAGTAATTTTGTTCGACAACTTCAGATTTCTTCCTGTTCTGACATTATTATTTTTATGATTATTATGATTATGATTATGTTGCGAGGGAGAATGATGTAATATTTATTTTTGACAGCCTGTTGCGGTAATAAATTACGATACATGTGATAAATGATTTATCGTGGGCATTCGATTTCCAACGTCTTAATTATGTATATGGATGGGCTTATAAAAATTTCGTTTCCTTGTTCGTACAAATACAATGCAGACCAATATATTAAATATAATCCCTTTTATAGCATGTTTTACGTTTGTATAAACATCCTTTATAATGTATAGTATGACAAGAAATCCTTTTTCATATTCAATATATAATAAATATTTTTTTTCTGGTACACAAAAGACGCACGAGCTAGCAGCTAACAAAAAAAAAAAAATCCAATAATAATATTGAATATTTATCTTTTTGAAATTGGAAATAATATTTTCAATTTTCAATATTTTCACCCCTTCAATACTACGCTATATATGACAATATATGACATTGTGAATGATGATCATGATTTGTGATAACAAGAAAATATAAACGCGACTTCCAATCTTTCTAAACATAATATGGGACATAAATATATTTGATATATTGAAAAACGATAGGAATAGCATTAGTAATAATAATAATAAATAGAAAATAATAATAATAATAAATTGGTTTCTTTAGAAATATTTATTTACAAAGTATAAACCATATGTTGGCATAGTGGTTGGTTTAGTTCAAATGTGAATGTAGTTTACAGTTCAATATGCAATACTCCATATGAGAAAAATTTATTTGTATGGTTTATGTAGGCTTCCAAAAACTGGACCTTACTTGCATCATCCTTTTTTAGTCTTCAGTAATCTAATCATTATGGATGTATAGGGAAATTAGTGGAAGTGGTAGAGATAATTAAATAAAGTAGAAATACTGAACAAATTTAAAGACTATAAGCAGCAAATTTTCTCTAACAATGGGGCAGCGTGTGTGATTAATTTAGTCATATGCAGTTAGTACTTTAAGTTATCTATCCGATCTGGTATTTTTAGAACCGTTCGAATTAGGCAATCAATGGCTTTTTGATTTGATTGATGAGAAAAACTTATTATTATAGGTTTAACAACTTTATATGGTTATATAAGGAGTTTGAAGAAACTTTCTTATATCATCATGCACGATTTACATGTTCCAATTTTTTTTCCAGCAAAAAATGAAGGGTTAACTGCGAGTTCATACGACGGATAAAAATCTCGGATTTTACTATCCCATCGTTTTAACCAATTACATCACGTAAATTATACAACGGGCACGCCTCTTTTCATATGAAAAAGTTGAAAATATTGAAAAAAAAATCTGGGATAGAAAAATCCGAGATTTTTATCCGTCGTATGAACTCGCAGTAAGTATATTACGATTTTCGTTTGCGAGAGGAGCACGAGACAAATTCCAGTAAAATAAAATTGTATAAAATGTTGTTTACTTATGGCTGTCGTTTTTTAACTAGTAACTTTTTGTTATTTGCGTGCAGCTCTATTTTTCAGTAAAAAATTTATTGTGAAAAAAAATTGGAACATGTAAATCGTGCATCAGTTAAATACAATTTCAATGGGTTTCTAAATACATCTTTGTTGTGGTTATGCATCGGACACCGAATACACCATTTATTCATCTGCCTCTCTTATTTACAGCAACAACATATTCTCTCAGTTCTCTTATCATCGATTGTTTATGAACATTGATTGTCATTCGGTTCACATTCGGATTTCGTCATGGCATGCTAGCCGATCACTTAAAATAGCAATATTATAATTTAATGGATAAAACATTTTGGCGACGAGGATAAAAAAAACTGAAAAATTCTTAGATTAATGGCGTGTGAAAAAATTTGTTTTCGTTTTTTGTTTCACAGCTGGTTTCGTCGCTTGTTGTTGCACAGCTAGTTGCCAGCCAAACAGGTTTGATTGATGGAATCTCAAGGAAGACAAACTCGTGCTCAATTGTTCCGTCGCAATCAAAGTGTGCCGAGCAAACGTCCGAATGTCGAAAATGTTTTAAAGTTGGTCATATTGCATCGGTATGTGTATCGAGAAATAGTTATCAGTAAAGTCGATCTCATTAACAATGACAATTCGTTAGATGCGAAAGTTTTGAAATTCCAGCAGACATGAATTGTTCAAAATTTCGAAAACTTGAGCAACAAACCAATCTGAGATAAAATTTCGAGCCTTAGGAAGCCTTCGTTTGAGGAAATTTGTTCTACGTTCGTAGATCGATCGCACCCATCGTTGTTGTCCATAATAATGCAAAAAGTCACTGAGAATTCGCGGGGATTTTAAATTCCGATAGTTCAGAAGTTATTTTAGCGTCTACAATGAGGGACACGATTTGAGTAGTTTCGACTCCATTTGGACTATTCCAGTACCAAAGTATACCGTTTGAAAAAAAAACTAGTTTTATTCTTTTGAATTTTTAACAATATTTATTCAATCTTCCTCACAGTGATAATAATTTTGGCAATTTTTCCTTCCTCAGATAGGCAGTGATTTCTCTTATTTATCGTGAATAGTGTGCCAAGGGAACGAAGAATATCACGAAATGTTGGAAGGGTTTCCTTTGAACATTAAACAAAATGCTACGGAAATAGCTGAAGATTGCGTTTTATAGCGAGTGTCAATAAGGCTTTCCAGACTGAGTTGACTCGAGTCATAACTCCTCTCAGTCTGCGGAAGAAAGGTTTAGCTCTATTGCATACTAAACATTGGGGCATTGTTCGAATGAAGAAACTAGTCAGTATACACTGCTGGTGGCCGAACATCTCGTCAGAGGGTCGCTCCGAATCTGAGAAAGGTGTGCGAAAGTTGACCAATCACAACGAAATAGTGGCAACGTATCCATTTTGCTGGACCCTTTTTAGGCTTTATGTGAATGTCATGCTTGAACACATTCTTTCGATATTTCGAGATACGTCATGAAGATTCCAGACATAACTACCAAAGCTGTGGTTCACGAGCTACAAGAACTTTCCGTTTTACTTGACTGTATAAAAATGAATTTTTCCAAGTCCGAATGATGAATCTCCCAGTGAAATACTTCCTTGTCTGCAACCAAGGGATCTATTATATCTTATGTATCCATATTCAACTTCTACGAATAATAGGAGGACACAATTCATAGTGGATCAACCTGTTTTGTGCGGAACTTCTCATCCGGTGCGAAGTGGATTAAGAGATTGATCTAGCTGTGTGATTTGGTGCGACGTCATCAAAACCAAACACGGGCTCGAATACCTGGTCAATTACTTATTAATATTACTGGAACCAAACATAGATCACAAAGAAGATATAAAATTCCAATTATTAATTTTTCAATTAAGATTAGCGTCTAAGTGAATATTGAATGAGTTGGCAATTTCGATATTAAATCAATCTGAATGACAGATTATGGGGGTGCATTTCGAGGTGATAATTGGGCGTTGATACTGGAATATTGAATACTGGATGTTTAGAAAAACATAAATTTATTTTTTTCACTAAGAATAAGAAAATGATTTTCAAACCAGCAGTGCAAATTTTTTAGGTCGGATTTCAATTTTGCAACTAGTTCGGACGACAAATTACTGATGGAAGTCATCTGCATTGAAACAGAAATTACCTTGAACATAATAGTAAAACCGTTTCATGTTATGCCGCAACTTGTGACCCAACCTAATAATTATAATTATTGTAATAGAATTCGTTACTACGTTTTGGTCGTTAACAAATTAATCATTTTCATCAGCTGTTCTCTTCTTTTACTTATTTTGGAGATCGACCACCCACAAAAAAATGTTTTGTAATTGCAAATTTTTGCAAATGACATTTGAGTGATAACTTGTGTTCAGTAAACACCATTTAAATTCTGATAAATATTTTTGGTTGAATTTAAGCAATTGGTGTATTTTGCTAAACATTGTGAAATATTGTGTTGGTGAAATTTAGTGCCAAATCGTATAGATTTATGTGTAACATATTTTTAGTTGCAATCGTATCACATCATACGAGTATAAATCTTATCCTATTAAATTTTTATTTAATTCCCAAACTTTCTACCAAAAATATTAAGGTAATAATTTAATTCTACTCGTGCTGTTCTTGTGATTTACTGACGCCAATTTTTGTGTTTTGTTTGTCAGTTTTGGACGGAGCATTAAGCAGTATCCGGATATTGTCGCAGCGTCGATCATTAACGGGTGGGTGTGTGTGTCCAAACGAAATTCCGGTTCTTGTGGATTGGATTTTATCCCCTGGCGGAATATATCCGTTGGATCTAGCGCTTCCAGGACAGCGACGGTGGTGAATATTGTCCGATAAAGCATCCACCACCGTCCAACATAAATTTACGCGCGCTGGGAAAAAAAATAATAATAACGTATTTGATATCAAATTCAGATCAACGTGATTAACTGTCGATCACCTACAATATCGGTGTGCCTTTGAGTAAATTTTTTTTTGGTAAAGATTACGCACGAAAATGTATGTCAGCGTATAACGCATCTTAATTAAAATTGATTCTAAATTTATATAGTTATTATTTTCTAGTATATTTTAAAAATTAGTTTATTTTGTATTCTTAAAATTTTTTTTTGGTGTTTTTAGTTGGTGTGTGATTAATTAAATTAAATTATATTTTTCTTCAATCTAAATGTTGATAACTATAGCCATATTACGCCGTTACGACTCCATTTATGAAGCGCTTTGCGGGTGTGTGTTAAGGGGTAAGTGACTTAATTACATATATTTAACTATACATTTTTTTTTGCGGAGATTAAACTCCCGTTTAATTTAATTAAAGAAATCATCAGCTATTAAAATTGGGTAGTTTGTAAAAGATTTAAATATGGGTTTCTTGTCGTCGATTTTGGTTTACATAAATAAATATGTTTAAATCGAACATGAATTAACGTGTTTTAAAAAGGGGGGAAATGGGAAGGGTCTCAACAGAGAGAAAACGTCGTGGATACCATACTTTTTTTTTTTTTTCTTTGGATTAATTTTGTAAAAGCAGCTTCGTAAGTTCCTCAACAGTCCTTTAACCCACTCCCATGCAGACTCAGCTGGCGGGCCAATGGCTGCTCGGAGGACCAAATGTTGATGAATTTCTGTTAACGGAATATCTCCTCGTGTATTAACCTGTGCGGTTCCGTTACAGCATATCCAGCGATTTTTCAGCACTAATTTAAACAGTTGATTGAATTAGAATACATTAAAAATAAGATTACCGTGAACATTAACTTGCGCTTTTCTATTTTTAAGATATGAATTGAACCACGGTTTCGATATGCCTCTAAACCAAATATCGGAGAAAATTCGTACGGAGAAAAAACAAACAAACCAGCACATGCTCTATCTCTATTCAGCCCGAGAAATTTACAGCCTTGTAGGTTTTAATGGGCACTTAATACTGGTTTCTCGAGAACTTCCAAAATAACAGGCTGGATGACAATAGGCTTATAGTTTTCTTTCCGATTGCGATCACCAGTTTTAAAACATCAGCTACCCTTACAAAACAAATATTAAATCATTTTAAATTTCTTTATCACTATTTAGAAGCATCCCACTATCCGAAATTAACTCGGCATTTATGATTTTTTAAAAACCACTTATGGCACTCAGGCTTGAATCACAGCTAAGTCTGTCTTCAAAAGTTCAGGATGGAATTTTAATTCGCCTTGATGCTGATCCATCAACTATTTTATGCATTTTCTACATTGTGCTATCTTGAAACAAACAATTAAAATCTTGCTTTCTTTTATCAAAATCGGGAAATGGAAAATTGAGATTTTATAATTTGTACTGTTGAAACGCACGATTTTGATTTCGTGATTTTTAAGAGCGTCAAACGACCCCAACTCAAATGTCCATTCCAATTTTCGTGAAGAAATTGTCAAGATTGGCGAAAACGGTTTTCGCTCGATAATTTTAATCACGTCAACGGGTGACCATTTTAGTTGGTTTAAGGCGCACAAGCAATGGACGGAAATAAAGTTTAATACACAGTGTTCCTATGAAAATTTCATATAAAATCGCGTAAAGGTGCTCGATATCGTAAATAAATTACTGCTGAGAGCTCCGTGGTACTAGTTTATAACCAAAACTGTTGAACGATTCTACAAATAAGAAAATTTTAAACAAATCAAAGCCGACACATTATTTTATGGTCTCCAGTTGTTGTATTCTACTAAATTCTTTTTAATAAGTGACCATGAAAAATTTTATACGATAGGTTTCATTTAAATACCGGCAGGTGACATTTAGTTTAGTTTAGTTCGAATATTTATTTTGAAATTATTATGTTTAGGAAAAGAAATTACCAAAAAGTGACATTTGCTGGAAAAATCGTAATTTACTCACCTTTAATGCTATGTAATACAGAATTTATTAATGATTAAAACAGATGGCGTTGAGAATATTTTTTTTTTAAATTTGAATACATACATGTATAATATCTTGAAATATTTTACACGTTTACAATTTTGGGAAACAAATTTGAAATAGAAAACTGTAAGATTTCAATCTCGTACTGTGTTTCTCAGTTCAGAGAATAGCTATGAAAAAATAAAACCAAATTAATAAAATTAAAACCACAAATAAACAAAAATATTTTAGATTGTGGTGTAAATTACGAAATTAGGGTATGGCTGGCAAAATTGTAATTTATTCGAAACGTATTGTTACGAATTCTACTCTACACAAGCATATCACTGGTTGAGGGGTTAAGGTATATACCACTAAATGTTGTCAACCCATAGGTCGCGAGTTCGAGCCCAGTTGGAGACGATAATTTTATTAAGCGATCATTATTCGTCACGTCAACAATGGTCGGATCCAAGTATTCCTCTAATATTGATTCATAATTGGATTTACGAGTGGCGTTTCAACAAAACGAAAACAATTGTAAATGGCGGAGATAATCATTATGGAAAGTACTAGAATTAAGAACCGTGTTAGTTATCAAGATTGGGGAATTGAGGAAGTATAGAATGTTCGCGAATAGAACTACACATGAAAGTGTTTTACAGTTGCAAAACGCATAGATTACTAGATACTCGATCAGCGATTGACAAGTATATAAGCGCGAGCAATTTGGGATGCAGAAACAGTTGTAATTTAATCCGTGAACAGTTGTGATGGTCGTCTCAGTTTCAGCGAGCAATCATTAGCAAAATAATCATAATGAGAAAAGGGAAAACAAAAATAAAAATAAAAATAAGATAAAAGGAAACTCTTTCCAGAAAAAATAAATATTGAAGAAATTTTCAATTTCGAAACAAAATTTTTTGAAAAACATAATTTGAAATGCAAATTTCCATGGTAAAATTGATTGGAAAGCCCGGATTTTGGCTAGCCTGCTTGTTAGCCGGTCGAGTATCTTATCTATTACATTGTGATGAACGGGAAAACAAGGGCTGCTACGACTATAGAGTGTGCCACCTTCTTGCTAGCTCAAGGTTGAGGTAAATTTGGCTCTAGTATTAGTCAACCAACGAAATTTAGATTAGATTCTCATCTAGCAAAAATTATATTACTGCACATCATTTCATGGTTCCCAGACAAAAAAATTAATGGCATATTCTATTAATAAGGGCCTGAACAATTAATTTAGTTTATACAAAAGTTTTATCATAATATTTTTTATTAAATGTTTAATTAAAGAAAATAAACATTTAATTTTGTAAATAGAACCATATTTATTCAGTGAGTAAAAAATAAATAAATTTGAAACTAAATTAAAGTTTATTATTATTATTATCCTGTGTAAAATTTAACCTTAAAAAAATCCTTTAGCTCATATACCTGACCAAAAAACGAAATGACGAAGAAAGCGTTTTCTTGACCTGACTACGTTGTAGAGCAAATATGAAATTTTGAAAATGAACAACAGTTTCTAAACAAAAATAAAAGGAATAATATGTCTAATAAAATTAAAATTTGGTGGGAAACGTCTTCCACTTAATTCCTTTTAATGTAATTTTTAATTAAAAATGGACATTCAAAATTATAAAAAAAAAAATGATTTTAATTCAAAATAAAAAAAAAATATTTATATAGTAAAATTATAATTTAAAATTCAACCCAAGATGCAGCGCCAAACCGCGTTCCTGCAAAATAGCGGTATCCTAAGGGCAAAAACTCCCAACCTTTACCGCATAAGTGGTGTAGTGGTTAAAGCTTCGGCACTTGGATCGGGAGGTACTGGGTTCGAATCCCAGCAAAGGCAAGATGTAAAGATGATTTTCGTCCTCGATTTCGACCCTCTGTACATATAGGTTGAATTTGACATGGAGCTTGCAATGTGCAGGTGGTATACTCTTATTGTGTGAATGGGTGGTGTGTGCGTGAATGAAAAGGGAGGTATTGTTTCAAGGAACAATGAATCCACTGGAGAGTTAAACTTTCTTAAAAAAAAAAAAAAAAAAATACTCCTAAACTCTAAAACGCATACACTCGCATACAGCCAAACGCAACCTCTCAATTTTATTATTTTAAGGTCATTAACAGGATTCTAACGTCGTAAACCACGCATCTATAATTACTTAGCCAATGATTGATGGCCAACACCAAAATTCGAACCAAACGTCTCAAGTTTGCAACTTATATAAATGATATGGATTGTATTACTAATATCATTGAAATCCAGAATCCGGTACAAAATATCACGGTAACATTAGATAATTCTCAAATACTCGTATATTACAAGTCTGTGAACTCGGTACGCCAATAAGTAATCAAAATTCTCAGATACCTATTTAATTTAAATGGGGATTTAATTTTCAAAACGATTATTATTTCTGGCCCAACGACAATTATACGCCACTCAACTCGTATATTCAATCCGACTTATTTTCAAAACTTTAAACAACGTTCATTTGACACTTCAAAGTAATTTGTTTCTAATAATTTCGATTCTATAAACTTTACTTTCTAGACAAAACAACTTGCTAAGTTAGTTACCGCAAAGGGGTATATCCTCTATCCGGTCGCAAGCTAATTATTTGCGAGACGAAATATGGTTACTAGATTTATTTTGCCATGTCAATTCTTACATTTTTTTAAATTTAAATTTGTTTTGCGATTGTTAAGTAGAAATCCACGAAAAGACTGCTACGCATTTTCCGAGGTCACAGGATATAGCCCAAAAACTGCAAAATTTTTGTTTTTTATTTTCAATTATATTTCAATAATTGCCTCAAATGACCGACCTTCCATCTCGCCTCTTTTTTCAACAAAAAAAAAAAAAAAAAAAAAAAAAAAAAACGATCAACAAAAAAAGCATGATCGAACGAACCATTGAGCAGCCACCAGTAAAAAAGAAATTGAGTTTTCTATTGCCCTCATAAAATCGGTACCTCTTATATTTGTCTCAAAATTCAAAACAACATCATAAATGTTTATCTGGATTAAGACAGCCGTGGTCAGAATGTACCGTTTTCATGAATTGTTTTCGTAAGCCATATAGTGTTTTCACATCCGAGTCAGCACTCTTGCCTTGGGTATTGTACACCGAGCAAAAGTTGTGCAGTGCCAAACAATCCAGTGTGCATAGAGTAATAATTTGTTTTTCACTTTGCATACTCTTTGTACACTGGCATTCTGTTGATAGTAAAATTTAAAGAACCGAGTACGCTCGGTGGAAGCACATTTCACATATAAAACCACAGTGTGCAGAGTAAAATGACTCAGGTTGAATAAAAAAACACAAAGTGTTTTTTGACAGCTCACTGCTTGCTCAGGTTGAATTAAAAACTAGGCCCACTAATTAATGAATGAACATACTTTTTCTTTTGTTTGTTTTTGGACTACAATAATTTAACAAAACATACAGTCTCACTACAATGATTAATAACATCGCTGCAAATTTAATGTGCGGCGTATGTTACACACTGCAAGTCAGAAAGTGAAAAGTAAACTGTGCGAGTGAAATAAATGAATTCCTGTACAAATTAAATATGTTGCGGATAATAAAGTTTGTAACTTGAATCGCTGAGTGTTGTTTGATTTGCAAAATCAAGTACGAATCTACATTATCGAACTTCGTGCGTCCACAATAATAAATACCAGATTGTTAAGATTTTCAGTTTAAAGATCTATATCTAAAATTTCGAAATTTAACCGGAATTTAAAAGTAAATACAGTGGTACCCCGATATACGACCACTCCGGTATACGACCAACTCGGTGTACGACCTAGCTACTAACATGGTTATATAGGTACATTTTTCACATTAATTCATGCGTAAATCGGGGTACCACTGTATCAATTAATTATAGACACTTTTAAACACTTACATATTTGGCAATTCGTGTAGCTATGACAAAATAAATTTACACATTCAAAATTTTACAAACTTAGTTTGAATCCAGCACATATTATTGTATATACTTGAACCATTCTTTGAACACAGCCTATTCATTGAGGATTTGAAATTAGGGCTAGAAACACCATACTTTTCCCAGAATTTGTAACTTTTTACGTGACTTGTAATCTCTAGTAATAACCGACGGTTTTTGTAAATGATGTTTAATTTAAATAGGCAATGTGGGCCTCTTCCATGACTTATATGGAGACGAATCCTATTCGATTTTGAGCGTGAGTTGAATTTAAAAAACCTAATTTCATATTAAATACTTTTAAGACTATTTGTCGTAGGTACTTTGCGAAAATACTCTAACACTTAATAAACACATTTCACTTAACACTTTATTTTTATTTTGCAAAAAATTTAATTTTTGAATATTTTAATTAAAAAATTTGTTTAAAAGTTTAAAAAATCACTCGATCGATTTCGACTTGTTAGGTTATATCATCAGCTAGATACTCTTGATGGTGACTTAACAAGACGAAATCGATCGAGTGATTGTTTTAACTTTTGGACAATTTTTTTAATTAAAATATTCAAAAATTAAATTTTTTGAGAAATAAAAAATCAAATGTTAAGTAAAATGTGTTTATTAAGTGTCATATTGGATATGTGTTAATATTGGATAATTATTGAATATATATTTGGCAGCACCTTACAGTTTATCTCTGGATAGAATTTGAACAATTTAATTGCCTATACAATGCCTGTCTAATGATATATATAACGCAGTCAGAAGTTTTTATTTGAAACCTCAGTTATCTAAAGGTTTAACATTCCAATAGTTCTTTGATTAGAATACGAATAGTGGTATGAATGAAATTCACAATTAAGACAAAAACACCTAGACCATAACACACGAAAATTATTTTAAAAGGACTCAAAATTTTAAAATACAGTTTTTTTTTTGAAATTTTTTTAAAGTTAGCGTTTGACTTTACGCAAAACGTTTTTCTCACGATCACCGCAGTAACTGTATGCCAATTATAATTCATAACTTTAATCAAACCAATAAATCTTACGTGAATTTCTCAATTTTGGTTTTTCTAGTTTCTTCTTCTAAAATGTATTTCGTATTTAGCGACCAACCATTCAATTTATTAAATTATTTTTTTTGTGCTTCTTGTGTCGAGTACATTAAGAAACCACAAATAAATTAATAATAAAAATAAAAATTTCCCATGCCAAATATTTGGGTTTGCGTTTGAAAAATAAAAATTATGTGGTATATGATTAAGATTAAGATGTGTATGATTATTACCCGATATACATACATACATGTACAATGTATATAGTTTTGGTATGTACATATATTTATTTTAGTTATTGACGACAATTTTTTCAATTTTATTCGCCGTTTTGTACTTTATGACCTGTTCGTGATATAATATGCATATACGAGTATATATTTGGATGCTTGTCTCTGAGTATACGAAACGCAAAGTGGGAAATTTTTTATATAAAAACAACAACATGTAATGTAAATCATATTATGTTACATCGAATGAATCATAATATACACATGTAACAAACGGTTTCTTTTCAATTAAAATTTATACAATTATTTTTACACAACAATTTATTAACGCGCGGCATTATGCAAAAATAACATAAATAACCTTTCTTTCCCTCGATTGAAAACCAATTTTCGGTTGTTTGTGCAGTTCAATATCCCGCGCTGTATTGAAATGATTTCGTTTTATTTCTTATCATTTGATTTATAATAAAATGAAATTTTCGTTTTTATGTTTATTTATTGCTCTTGTAGTTGACAACATTGGCTACTTAATACCAATTTTCTTATACAAGTACGTTGTTATTGCTTATTCTTCTTATAAATTGCGAGCGAATGTGGTTTCGCGAAATTTTTATTTTATTTTGAGAATACCAATTCGATTGTGTATATATAAATTCTGTACCTCTATAATATTTTTACTTACTATGTAAGATACACAATTATTTTGTCACCTCGTGCACATTTAATATGAATTGTATCATTTGTTGTTATTTTAGTTCGGAACATGCAAAAAACACTAATATACAGACACGAACTTATAAATAAAACTGTACAACAACGCCTTGCTGTCGATTAATAAATTAAATAATAACAAGAAGTTCTTCGTTATTAGGTTCGATTACAAGTTATACACTGTGTACATAATAAGATAATTTAGAACTGCGAGTACCTGCAGAGTATAACTGAAACTTATTGCTTAAGCATATACCTAAATACACGAAACTATGATACAAAATATAAATAAATTATCCGTATCGCTAAACGAGTTACACTTTACACTAGCTTTATACTAAATACTGACTGTACATGATGTGCAATGCTTTACATCAACAAGTGTGATTTGCGTCCGATTGTAAGAAAGCAATTAAATTGTTTTAGAGTCTTCTAGCATTAACTGTCTTCTAGCAAAAACAAACACTCCAAACTTGCAACATCCACCAAAGCCTATGCAACAGATATTTTACCGGCTTATATCGGTTTATAGCATATGCAACAGATATTAGTTCGGAATAAGTTCGGAATTAAAAGCAAGCATAGAAAAATTCGGTGGTAGGGTACTCATATCTGTCGATATATTACCTGCGATAATACGAGGGTATATCTAAAAGTCTTGCAATATCATATGAAAATAAAAGACAACAATGTATTTTTCAAAACCATTTTTTGTCGCGATAAAACTTCTAGAAAAACATTTCGATGTAAATTTTACAGTTCGTTTCTTTTTTCCAATTTAGTAACACGTGTTTTGATTTTTTTTTTTAATGAATGAAATTGAATATCGTGCCGTTATTAAATTTTTCTGTAAAGATGGACGAAATGCAATTTATGTATTCAACTATATATCAAAAGTTTACGGCGAGTCTGCACCATCATATGCCACAGTAACAAGATGGATAACATTATACAAAAAGGGGCGGAAGTCATTAGAAGACGACAACCGCTCTGGCCGTCCAGCAGATGCTATTAGCCATGAAAACGTTATTTTGGCCGAATCTATTGTATTGGAGGACCGGCATATTTCTGTTCCGCGGTTATCGTGGAGACTTTCTCTTTCATACGGTACCACATATACTATATTACATGACCACCTTCACATGTCGAAAGTAAGTGCGCGATGGGTTTGTTGAATGCAGAACAAAAAAAAAAAAAAATATGCGTGTTCAAACTTCAAAGGCGATTTTAGATATGTACAAAGAGGATCCAGAAAATTTCTTCGATAACATAATAACAGGCTAAGAATCATGGCTTCATCAATAGGATCCGGAATCCAAACTAGAATCGAAGCAATGGATTAAACGTAGTGAACCACCACCAAAGAAATTCAAAACTCAAATGTCTGCTGGTAAGGTTTTGGCAACAATTTTTTGGGATGCTGAAGGAATTTTCATGATCGATTACAGGCCACCGAAATCAAAATCACAGGCATATATTACGCAGAGCGATACGGGAAAAACGACCAAGGAAAGTTAGGAAAAAAATCTTGCTTCTACACGACAATGCACCAGTGGACAAGGCTAATGTTGCTCAAGCTGCATTAAAGGACTGCGGTTTCGTGGAAATTCCGCTTCGACCGTACAGTCCAGACTTGGCACCCAGAAGACTCTCTGTTTCCCAATTTGAAAAAAACACTAAGAAGCTGGTAAAATTGCAGTGACTATGAAGTAAAGTTTGTTGTAAATGAATATTTTATGGAGCGAAAGAAATCTTTTTTTTTAGAGGGTTTAGGCAAGTTAATTGATTGACGTGACAACCTTAAAGGAGATTATATCGAAAAATAAAAATGTTGCTGTCTCACTCACTCTTTTTCTCATATGATATTGCAAGACTTTTTGATTTACCCTAGTAGCTCCGTCTGTATAGCACGCCATCCAGAGATTTTGATACAAATGACGGTTGAAATTGTTTGGTCATCGTTTGCTCAGGATTGGTCACAAATTGGTACATAAAAAATGAAAATTTGATAAAAACATTCACCTCATTGCCAGAAAATCATACCATTTTCATTAGATTTCGTTAGGTAAGCGTAAGGTCCGGATTGGAAATCAAAATTGTATTATTTCAATAAAATCAGGTTGATCGCACATTTCTAAATTTCATTTTTAAAAATTAACAACAAATCCAATTGGATATTTTACAAAAGAATTGTATCTTAACTAGAAAACATAAAGTTAGGTTAGATTAGGTTTCAGTGGTTTGCACACTTAGGAAAACTATGGCACATTGTGATACCACAGGATCCGACATCATTATACTTTCTTTAAACCCATTTAATCCTATTAATAGCGTAAAAGATCTCGCACATTACAGATTTCGAAATCAAGGAGGTTGTCAATATTGTAATTTTTCAAGAGAGCATGTCTTCTGCAAGCTAGCACAGGGCATGCTCATAGGAAATGTATAAGAGTCACTTCCTTCTCCTCCTCGTCACTGCAGCTTCTGCAGAGGTCATTTACATCTAGACCCAACCATCCCGCATGATCTCCGAAAAGGCAGTGTCCGGTAAGTACCGTTACTATTCTGGAGCGATTTAAGTTCAGCTCAGGCCATACTTGTTTCGCTACCCTGCCAGTCGGACTGGCGAGCTTCCAAGCATTTGCCAAGGCAACTGCCTGCCTATATATTCTCTCTCTTCTTCCAGTTGGAGAGTCGTACCGTACCTTGCTAATTCGTCTGCTCTGCAGTTTCCCTCAACATCAGGATAGCCCAGACCAACTGGATATTTAATAGTCACTTATCTTTTTGAGACATGTGTGTCAATCCAACATCACCTTTGCTGCCAGCGAAACCGAATCCAGTGAAAGAGTGGCACTGCGACTGTCTACATAAATTGTGAGATCAGTCAACGATATTACATTATGCCTCATCCAGTTCATGACCTCTTCAATCGCTAGAAAGGGTAGACCCAGCTTTAATTCGCCACAAAACACACCAGCCCCAATACCATCGAGCTTGAAACCATCGGAGAAGAATTTATCTGTCCCGGTCTCAGCGAAGAGACCACTCTTCCAATCCTGCCTAGAGAGGAGAATCACCTTAAAAAGCTTGCAAAAGAACAACAGGGGTGTTATATAATCCAAATTCACCAGGTCATGACTCACAGAATTGACTATAGTTGAGTGGCCTTTTTGCAGGCACTTCCACCCCGAAACCGCTATATTCAACGGTAGAAGGTACAGCACGACCTCTAAGGCACTCGTGGGTGTCGTTTTCAGGCCACCATACACTCACACCGCATATAACAGTACAGGCTTTTCTACTGCTCCGGTTTCAGACCCTATTTCCCGCAGATGGCATTTTTGGAAGAGTAGAGTGCCACGGTGGCCTTCTTTACTTTTTTTATCGTATTTGGTTTCCAACTGAGCTTACTGTCCAGAAGAATCCCTAGGAATTTTGCCTTATCAGTAAAGGCCAACATAGTACCATTCAGACTTGGTGGAACCACTTTCGGAATTTTATATCTCTTAGTGAAAAGAACTATCTCTGTTTTAGATGGGGTGATCCCCAAACCACATCTGATATTCCTTCTCCCTCCAATTCCAATAGTAGTTCGTTGATTACCACATTCCAAAGAAGAGGAGAGAAGACACTTTCTTGAGGAGTTCCCCGAGCAACCCGTCTTCTGACCGAGACTTCCCTAACCCCGCGCTTCCCAGCACTTGATTAATTAATCTGAATGCTGGGTGTTCAGTTTCGACGTAACATAAAAAAAAAGAAAACAAAAGGAAGGTAAGTCCAGTTATGAAAATATAGCGTAAGCGGCGTCGAGATTCCCTTCCTTCAGGCTGTAAATACACTTTATTATTGTTGGGCGCCACTCTGGCAAGCCAGAGAGCCTGCTAGCGCGTATGGGGATGCCCTTTGCTTGCTCAGTCGAGCAGTTTACTCCGGCGTGGATGTTCAGGGGAGAAAGCCCAACTAGCCACCCACGTGTGGAAAATAATTTATGTAAAATATGGGAAACAGGAAAGTACTTACGTCGATGGATCTTCACTGTACTTCCTCCTGTGTCCCAATCACACGATCCAATCATGGATTACTTTGCGCATCTTGGCCACTCGACTGTAAACCTTCCAGTTTAAATTTTCTCGGCACAACGAACGTATCCTCTCCAGTATTAATTTGCTCAGCACCACTGGATATTTTTTCAGCTTTACTTTTCTTGTCAACACGAACGTGTACTTTCTGTTCCGAATTTTACTTTATTTTTTTGTTAATGCGGAACTTATTTTCTTTTTAGCATACAAAACACCAAGAATTTACTTTAACTTCATGTCAGCTTTTTCTTTTTTTGTTTCTTCTGACATGCACCGCTCAAACCGCTCACCGCACCCCAAAAAAAATCTAAAACTGGACATTGGCCTTATATACTGTTGATTTCGTCAGTGTGTATGTTGTCACTTTATACCTCAAGCTGTCATATCTTTTCTATTTCATTCTTTTGACTGTTCTTTTGCACCCGCATCAACCAATACCATGAACCTAACAACAGCCGGCAAGCACTATGGTTGGAGTATTGGGAATGGGTTTTTGTATTGGATAAACGGGAATTTTGGATTGGATAGTACCTAACCAACCGGCCTTTCTCCCCAGAACTTATCACGCCATCATGTAACCGCTGCGGATACAACCCATACCTGTTCGACTCAAAAACCTCCCGTTTACAAACCATCATTAAAAATTGGTCACTAGTTGTTTTCGTTTGGTCAAACTTACGTAAGAATTTATTGCGAAAATTTGATTTATGACCAAACAAATACAATAAGTGACCAGGATTTATCGTTGTAGTGGCAAACTTTCCAGACTCAAATAGGCCGAATCTGATGGAAAGATGAGTTTTGAACGAATTTTCGTAATAAATCGTTTCCAAACCAAACGAGGGTAACCAAACGAAAACAACTGGTGAGAAATCATCAGTGACAGTTGTCCATTTCAAAAATTGAATTGCTTTTAACTTTGTCTTGCACTTGAAATACAATTCTTTGAAAGAAGATATTTTGGTATTCATATTTCAAATGGTATACATATTTCAATTGGATTTGATGTTCATTTTCTAAAATGAAATTCCCAAACAAGCGACGAACCTGATTTTATTGAAATATTTCAATTTTGATTTCGTTTTCGCGGAATAAAAATTGACTCATTGGTGACCAAACACCAAAATGTGTTGACCAATCCTGATATAACGATTAACTAACGAAATTTAACCTTTTGCACATGTATGTCACGCTGGAAGTGATAATATAGTGCCTCTATTATTTTAGTCGTATCACTTCATGCGACGTGACTATGGATCTTCTTGGTTACTAGATTCTAAAATAAAAACTAACTTTCTAATTTTGTACAAAACTTTGAATGAAAATTTTTTAAATCTTAGTTGGCTGCCTTAGTTGGGAAAAAATTCTTAGTTGGCTGCCTTAGTTTGGAAAAATTTATAAAACAGCATACTAAGATTTCAAAAATAGCCACAATGAGTTTTGTGAACAATTATTTTGTAAGTTTCGATTTAATAATCTAGTAACCCATTTTCTTGGTTAAGTGATGCGACTAACAGAGCTCTCACAATAGAAAAACTTTTCCTTTTGCCTTACAAGTTTGTTTGAAAATAAAACTTGAGAAAAAAAAAATCGTTTTTACCTTAAGGAAAAAGTTAGCAAACTCTAAACTTTTGCCTTAAGACAAGACTAATGAAGTTAGCTAAATTTCAAAATGAGGGTTTTTGTTGTCATTTTCCAGACAAAACATGTTAATAAGCAAATAAGAACTAATTTATCGGTTTAATATATCTTAAAATTATAATTAATAATGCAAAATACAATTTCAAAAATATCATTAATATGAAGATAAATAAAACGAAGTTGGTTTCAATTTATTTTTTTTTACCCATTGTGAGAGATACTCTTAAGGTAAAAGCTTAAGGCAAAAGGTTAAGGCAAAATTTTTTTCTATTGTGAGAGCTCTGTAAGGGAATAGAGGTGTAAATTTACTCTACAACTCGTATGTCACTCTTGAAGTGACAATACTAATTTACTCTAAACTTGCATATCAGCTTATAGACAGTAACACTAAAAACTGTAACAAATTGTAGGCAGTTTTTTTTGGACCCTTGTCTGGCTCGTACACACAATTGTGTATGTAAATTTCGATTAAATAAAATGAAAAAAAAACTATTTTTTTTAACTCGAAAGGAGTAAATATTTTTTGTGTATGATTTATGTGAGAGGATGTGCATTCAGTAGCGGAATTTTACCAAAGGGGTGTGTACAATAATAACACAGTAAGTAATAGCTAGTACCACATCGAGAAAATGAACATAACGATGGTATGGTTTGTTCAAATAGAAAAGCTAAGGGCGGAAGACAGACAACTGTACCATACTGTAAAATATTACAAAAATTAAAATAGTTTATAAAAGTAATAAATGAAATAAATATAATACGTTCAATTCTATTGTAGATTATTTTAATTCAGTTAAAAAAATACAAGTTGACACCCAACAACCTTGAAAATAAATCGAGTGCAAAGGGTTAATAAGACAAGGTAAGATTTTTTTAGAAATGAGGTGCTATTCAGTTTTTTTTCCAAATTTTTGATGTATGTGAAGATAGCCCAAACTCCATCCTTGAAAATGCGATGGCAACACTAATTATTACCTATCATGACATTTTCTACTCTCAGCCCAAAAAACCTCCACATATCATGACATTTTTGAATATCAGCCCCAAAAATACCACATTTTTACTCTCAACCCAGAAAATATTTACTATCATGATAGCTAAAACAATCACGATACAAATATTTTTCGGGGCTGAGAGTAAAAATGTTGCATTTTCATGATAATATGAAAACAGAAAAAATTTCGGTGCCAAGACAAATAAATGATATTAACTATTTACCCATCCCCGATTATGTTTTGAAGAAGTTTTACGTGATCTCTTTTATGATCGAACTATCAGCTTTAGTCTGGTGATTCAAAGTAATTTTTGAGATTTTTCAAAATTTTTCTATGGGGCGATATAGTCGTTCAAACACAGCAAATATTCGTTGGCCGGACTAGTGGGTTTCATCGGGTAAGAGAGGAACATTCAACGTATATGAAACAATTTTTTGAGAATTTTTGTATGTTTAGTATTTGAGATATAGTCCACTGAACTCAGAGTTCCGGCCAACGGATAGTTTCTGAGTTCAATGGACTATATGTTGAATATTAAATAAACGTTCAAATTCTTAATATGTTAATCCTATGATGCTTTTATTTCGACTGTCATGGCAGTTTAAACTATCGTGATAGCGAGCATTTTCGGTGCATGCAACTATCTCAGTTTTCGGGAATAGAAATTTGGGCTATCTTCACAAAGGTAAATTTTCGAGGTTTATTTACTGTTTAATGGTACGTGACCAATCCTAACCATTCTAATCATTATTTTTATCAAAACAATTTTCTCAAAAATTTACACTTAAATTTAAAAATATTTCAATTGGATTTGTTTTGTAGTGAAATTGAAACATTTTTAGATAGTCTTTAACATTTTTATTATAGTAGTCCCTGAGTTTCTAATAGTGTCGCTCAATGATCAAAATACAAACATCAATTTGCTAAAGTTTTTTTTAATTCTAAAGAAGGTTGTTTTAGAATTTTTTTTCTATACTTTTATATTTCCAAATAGCTAAATCAAAACCACACCTGTGTAGTGATCAAGATTTAATTTTGGTGATTTTTAACTTGTGCAGCATATTTTTCTGTTACCGCTCCTAGAGATGTTCATAGTTTTTTTTAAATACATTTTAGGAAAGCTTAGACAAAGTTCTAACATTGAAATGATAATGATAAAGTTATGCTGATATTTACTGTGCCCAGTGCCACAGAGGCAACTCACAGGCGTTCGATGCACATAAAAATAATCGACATCCAGAAGCCGCCAAAAACGAAATGAATAGACAAGATGTGATAGATAATATAATCGAACCATGTTGAATCCCATATAATTAACCCCTGCTAGTTGTACCAAAAGATCTCAATACAATGAAAAGAAATGGAAGTTAGTAGTTGATTTTGGAAAACTAAATCAAAATGGCAGCTTGCGGAATTTCATGTTGGAACAGGAGGCCTTATGGTGGTCTTGAAGGCGCACCTACAATGTTTCAATATTTAATTAATCAAGTTCTAAGTGGGTTCGGATATTACTTGGACGATAATATAACTTAATTGAACGCTAATTTGAAACAGTATTTTAAAAACTACAATCTTAAATTACAAGACGCCCATTGGCCAGCCCCATTTATATGTTATTTACTGAAGTAGTCTTTGCTTTGGTGTCCTTAATCCATTAAATCAATTGGTTTCGTTCTCTGCAATCGTCTTACTGCATGTGAAAGGTCCAACATACCACGAAGCTCTTCATTTACGTGTTGATAAATACGTTGTCCATGTATTACTGCAAGTTTTTTTATTTCTTGTTGGACCATCGGGATATTTAGATCCCTATGAAGGTCATCATTCCTAATGTACCACGGAGCGTTAACTATACCACGTAGCACATTGTTTTGAAAAGTTTGAATTATTTTGATGTTGGTTTTCTTTGTACAGCCCCAGAGCTGTATTCCGTAAGTCCATACAGGCTTTAGCACCTGTTGATATAATAGCAATTTATTTTCGGTTGACAATTCCGAGTTTTTCCCGAGCAGCCAATACATTTTTCGATATTTGATATTAAGTTCTTCTTTTTTCTTTTTAACATGCTCTTTCCATCTGAGCCTGGTATCTAGGGTCATTCCTAGATATTTAGCCTTATTTGCATACGGAATCTGCTGACCGTTAATGATTACAGGTTTGTAACTGGCTTTTAGATTAGTAAAATTGACATGCGTGGATTTCGATTCATTGAGCCCAATACGCCACTTTTTTGTCCATTTTATGATTTTGTCACATGCTTCTTGAAGTTTCCTTGTCGATTCCTCGATAGTGTCCCCTACTGAGAGAACTGCAGTATCATCAGCAAATGTTGCAACGGTAACATCGTTTAATTGAGGTAAATCTCTGGTGTAGAGTAGGTAAAGAATAGGTCCCAAAACACTACTCTGCGGAACTCCTGCCGAAATCTTTTTTAACTCGGAATATTTCACCCGAAAGTGGCGATTCTCTATGTATGATTTTAAAATCATATAATATTGTTTTAATAAATCTCTATGTAGTTTGAAAAGTAAACCTCTGTGCCATACCTTATCGAAGGCCTGTGCCACATCTAAGAAGATACCAGAGCAAACCTTTTTCCTCTCTAATGTATTCTCAATGACATCCGTAAGCCTGTGAACCTGCTCAATAGTTGAGTGTTTCTCTCTGAAACCAAACTAATATTCTGGGATAAGGTTTCGTTGTTCTATGGTTTTTTTAATCTTTTGAGCAACAGCCTCTCAAACAATTTCGCTAGTGTTGATAGAAGTGAAATTGGCCGATAAGATTTTCTATCATTCGGTGGCTTGCCTGGTTTCGGAATCATTATTACTTCTGCTACTTTCCACTGCATTGGCACTTTTTTTTTCCTTAGGATCGCATTGATTATGTGCAGTAATTTACGGGTCCCTTTTTCAGGCAGCTCCTTTATTATTTGCCCTGTTATCAGATCGTAACCAGGAGCTTTCTTTACTTTTATGTTCTTAATTTCACCTTTTAGTTCTTTCAATGTTACAGGCCTGATATCTTCGAAATCAGATATTCTGGGCGTATTAGCAGTGTTTTCGCAACTGGTATGCTGACCTAGAGGTTGAAATGTTTCTTCAAGATGTTCACCAAACAGGTCAGCTTTATCTTTCGCACTTCCAGCCCAATTCCCATCGTTTGTTTTGATTGGGGGCTCTGCGTTTTTGGTCGTTTTAACCCTTTTGTTGCTTTCCAGAGGGAGTAGTCGGTATCTTAAGTTGGGGCTAGAGAACAAAGATATTTTCCAATTGTTTCATTTTTCACTGCTTTTATGAGTACCTTAAGTTTGATGCACAAGTTGTTTAAAGTGGCTTTTCGTTTTTCCTGCACTAATTCTCTTACCTCTATTGTGTAAATAACGGAGTTTTCTTTCCTGGATGATAATTTGGGGGTGCATTCCCAAGCCGGCCATTGTATGACATCAATGAGCCGGTCTAGTTCCTCTTCTATTTCATTTTCACTTTTGATTGGCACTTGAAGTTCTATTTTTTCCTCTACTAACTGCTTAAACAACTCCCAGTTTGTTTTGTTGTTTGTTAGTTGTGGTGAATTGGTTTTTTCTATTACATTTTCACTAACCGTCATAATAACAGGAGAATTATCAGATATTAGATTTTCATCATTTTCTAAGAAGATGTAGCGTTCCGATATGCCTTTAGTGATGTAGAAATCTATAAGGTCTGGGATTTTGTGAGGATCTGTTGGCCAGTACGTTGGTTTCCCTCCTGAGTAAAATTCACAGTTCGAGTATTGGCCAGCTGCAAGTAATTCTTTGCCTTTTGGAGCGGTTAGTCTTGAACCCCAGAAGGTATTTTTTGCATTAAAATCACCTCCGACAATGAAGTTACTCCTTAATTTCTGGAACAGGTTATTGTAGTCTTCTTTTTTTTGGTTATACCGTGGGGGGCAATATATTTCAGATATATTACAGGTGTTGTGATGACCAAATTTAACCGTCACGGTGGATACTTGCATGGATTCTTTTTCTATTTTTAATTCTTCATGAGGTTTAATATTATCCCTAATAAATATAGCTGACCCTCCTCTTGCTCGTCCCAGCATGTGTGGTATGGTAACAAGTATATCTCCGGATTGATACATAGGAGCTGCTGGTAAAATGTGTTTATGATATTAAGCATATATCAATTTTCTCGGTATTTAGAAATAATTCTAATTCTTCTAGGTGTTGTGTTAATCCGTTTGCATTCCATATGGCTATTCTTAATGAGTAGTTTTGATGTCTGGATTCTGCTCCGCAATTATGAGTTGACCTATGTATTGCAGACATTATTTATTTTTAACTATTTTGGAACTCGGAATTTCCAGCAGGTTAAGTCGATTCAGAATTAGCTTATTTAGTTTATTCTGTTCTTCAAGGCTATTTAGAATTGCTTGGACAGTGTTTTTGAAATTTTCGGTACCGTTCGCCTCATTTTCTTTCGAATTTGAAGCGGCCTGTGCATATGTATAATTCTCTCTACGCGTATATGATTCATTTCTTGCTCGATTCTTGTTTGGATGACTTAGAGGTGGTTTGCGTGCCTGATCTCTCATTTTTTGTAGCTGCTTGGCAACCTCACATCCTCGGTAGCTGGCTGGATGCTGCCCATTACAATTTATACATTTTGCTGGTTCTTCTTTGGATAGTTTGCAAGTTTGTGTTGGGTCTACACCGTGTAGTTAATTAATATTCTATAAGTGTAGATAATGTATGTAGACAATGTGGTTGTTTACCAATAAAAACATATTTATTTACTTAATGTTGTTTACTTAGGGCCTATTTTTTAATTCGACCCAAGCAGGAAGTGCACTGTCAAAAAATACTTCGTATTTTTTTATTCAAACTGTGTAATTTTACTCTGCACACTGCGTTTCTATTTGTGACCTGTGCTTACACAGTGCATACTCGGTTCTTCAAATTTTACTCTGAAATTAATGTCAGTGTACGAAGAGTGTGCAAAATAAAAAACAATTTATTATTCTATACACACTGGTTAATTTTACCCAGTACAACCTTTGCTCGGTGTACACTACCCGGGGTAAGCCTGCTTGCTCGGGTTGAATTAAAAAATAGATCCCTAGTAAATAATTCAGAAAACAACTGTTTTGTGAACCATCGGCACAACGCTGATTATTTTTGGGAGTTAATGTTGCGAAATGTTGGTAATAATAGGAAGTTAAAGATGATAAAAAAAAATGTTAGATTATTGGTCTGAGAACAGACGAAACAATTAATGATGATGAAGTAATAATTTCATTTGCTCCGTAACCCACCCAGTAAATAAAGCGGCTTACTAATATTGAAATTCCCATATCATTAAAATTGGTATGCATTCAACTTACTATCTACGAGTGTTTCCGTGTATTCACTGTATTGTATACCTTTATAAAAATAATATTTCTTAAAACATTTTCTTTAAATTTTCCGTGTAGTACCAATTTGTTGTTGGTACTGTGCAGAAAAAATTACAAATCGTGGTCTCATAATAATTTACCTAACGAATCCATAAGTGAAAATAAGATTTTTTTTTTATTTTATTTTATTGATTTAATCAGCAAGTAAAATTATTACAGCTGACAATCATACATTACTTTGATTTTGTTTTTTATATTACTTTGCTGTTTGTACTTTTTCTTCATCAATTTCTTATTTACACGGGTTCTTTCTTATATTAAAAATATATTATTATTATTATTTTGTTGTTGCGCCGTTTGTAAAGAAGATGGAAAATTATGAGACCAAGGAAGAAATGACATGATAAAATGAATATTCATTTTCAAATGAAAAGTGTTTGAACGGAACATAATACGTTTAAAGTTGTTAGATTCTTCAATTAAAATATAAGATTATAGTCATAACTTTTATTGCGAATAGTTGTTTATTGGTTTACGTTTTACAAAAATGTAGTGAATGCGTGAATTCTAATATACATAAAAAAAAGTTTTTCTCAATTCCATAAATCTGCAATAGTCTGAAAGGATGTCTGGAAATAATAATGTACGATTCCAAAGCAAAATAACAAAATTCTGCACGTTTTTAAATATATATATATATATATATATAAGTTAAGCTTAAATATTATTAAATATATTATCTTATAATTTTAATGAGAACATTTCGTTTTTGAATCTGATATCAATTTTATTTTTTGTGTTTTTTTGTGGTCTTCTGAATATCGTTTTAATATTATATTTAAAAAAAAATGTATATTGCGGGAAATAATTATATCTCGGTTACGACACCCACATCTAATTTCGTGCCGAGTACCGGACTATAATATTTATAATCGGCCAGCAAAAAAAATTACGAAGTTCGGGTAAGAGACTTTTTATTATATTATTACGTGTTCTGCCATAAGGCAACGTGAAAATTCCCAGAGGAAACGAAAACAAAAATTAATAAAAATGATAATGAAATTATTCTGAATTTGTTGGATTTTCTTAATTTTTCGTAGAAGTTCAATATAATATTACCAATATAAAAATTAAAGATTGATCAGTGAACCAAGTAAGAAAACTACATAAAAATAACGAAAAATATAATTAAATTTTTTGATCTTAACTCAAAAAAGCGATGAGACAATTTTTTATTTTTTTGGTGATTTATCCTTACGTACCATTTAATTTTTTTCAGTTATGCTTTTGTCTTATAATGGAACGCGCGATGAAATCTTATGTTGACGACATCGCCTATATACCCAGCTACCTGTTATGCTGCGTATATACGAAAAAGACGTATACATCCACCCTTTTGCACCAATAAAGATCGTCCATGAGAAATGTAAGAGTAACAAGAAAATTATGTTGGGGAAAAACAGTAGCAAGTCGAAATCCTAAATCACATGCACACAAAAAATTTTAGGCGACTTTAAGTCTGTTTTTGTTCTTGCATATTAGAATGAATAAGCGAGGGTCCATTAGAGATTAAAGATAACCTGTGATATGGTGAAGCAACCGAAAGAGTATAAATATGTCGTTCTTATATGTATATAGGTATAAGAAGGAGACTAGAAGAATGTTAATTAAAAATTAAAATATTTATTTTTTTGTTGTTGATTAATTATGAGGCTGTTTCGTATACTCGGATACTCGTACACTTCACAAAAGATATTCAAAAATGATATCAAAGTGGAATTTGTAGGCAATATTGTTCATAATTAAGTTTATTTTATTTAATCGCGCCGTTAAACCGAAAATTCGTATTACGTATTGCAGTTGATGACAGATGAAATATTTCATTTACATTTTATGTTAAATTAATTACTATATTTTATATAATTAATTTTATAAATATATATATGGAAAGATCGATGTTTGGCAAAACGATAATTATATTGAAAATAAAACAAATTCTTTCACTCTTTAATCTTAATACATATCATCATTATGTATTAAGTACCACTATTCTATTATTGTCATATGGTTTACTCGCGTTCACCGCCATCCTGGTCCAATCCCCGAGATACGTAACCGAATAAGGCCGACTCTTCGATCTCACCCATTTTCGCAAGATCTTTCATTGACAAAAAATAATTGTAAAATGATTCGCTTGGTTTTGTCTTTCTTTCTATTATAGCATGTGATGGACTTGTGCCGGATAAACATATTCAATTACGGTTGCAAACTTACGGTTGCAATTACGGTTGTAAACGAGGTTTCAACCATAAACATCTGACCAATTTGCTACACTATCTGAAGGCAAACTTAACTGAAGATGCATTACCGTTACTCAAGTCTGGTGAGCATCACATAAACGACAATTACCAGGAAGCATGACGCATGCTATGAGATTGAAACAATCACCGTCGGTTCATCATCGATAGTCATCTTCGAAGATTCATAAATATGCCTACACTACAAACCGAATTAGCGATAGGATTATCACCGATTACCACGTGAGATATCATCTTAATCATAATCTCATCGCAGACAAGTTAGATCCAGAAATCTATCGACATTAGTATTTCATGCCAAAAACCTGATCAACTTTCCTGAACACCCGATGGCAATCACTGGAGATGATTTGAAATTCACTGCAGTCGTACAAAGAGGTTCCATCATCATCGCACTCGTCGCGCACTCGAGCACCTCGTAAACCTGTCAAACAATCAACTCACTCACACTTCGTCAAGGAACTCGCATCTTCACGTGTGTAATTTGTGCTGGAAATCACAACCTGTTCCAGTGGGTCAATCGAAACCTATCATCCGAAGAAAGGTCACATCTTGTCCGAGCGAAGAGGTTGTGCTTCAATCAGTTCGAATTGGAAATCCAGTTTGTACCGGATTTGCAACAAAAGACACTAAGCGCTATTACATAACTCGAACTCGAAAACCAAATCATCATCCGTCGATTCAACACAAACTCCGCTCACTTTCGGTCACTTGTTGATCTTGATATCCCAGGTCATAGCTTCATATCGGAGAGCACAGCAAATTGCATCGGATTAGTGAGAAGACCAGCCGCAGTCACGATCAGTAGAACCTTCAATTGCCGAATTCGTTTACACTCCTGAATCGATTCAACATTCTCCATCTTGGTCATAGCCCTCGTCGTCGAAAGTATCACAGGCATGCTGGCTAACCGTCTAATGAGCCGTCTAATTTAACGGTAATCCTCGTTCATCTCGAGGATTAAGGCACGATGAGTCAGAATGTAAACGCGGATGCGTATCGATACACTAACGCAATGAAAATCGAATATACACCGAATCTCTACCTTTTAACGATAAATCATCACCCCTTCGAAGGTCACCAGAGGACGCAGTTCTGCGACTACACCATAAGGAACGCCGATTGCATGTATAAGGATATCTGAAATCGGGTCGCATGCAGGAAGTGCCAGAATACGACAACAACTTGCAACAACTTGCAGGGCCAGACTTGCTTTCTTCCACATTACAGTGCAATGCAACGCAAACTGTTCTATTCGATACAACATGAACCGGCATATCACTTAACCAGAAACAATAGAACGTCTTCGAGATACTAACATTTTTTCACAACCATCAATTTGTTTTCGTTTCAAACATAAAGCAGCGGGTCGTATGGCTTCCTTCTCCTGATGAGCCAGTTTGAAACTATCGTTTGTGCATCGTCACGTACGGTACTAGCACGAGACGAACAAGAAGAATACCCAGTTTAGTCAAAACACGCGATCACTGCCATCAAAGATGGCTCTCTTTAGGAGACTCTCAGAATCGATCACTGGATACATGTTCTACAACTCACAGTCTTCTTCAAGTGTACAGTATCAGCGACGCCTCTAAGGAAGCATATACGCTGTGGTGGTGTATCCTCGTACAACGTTAGCAAATGAATCTGCCCAAATCACAATGCTGGCATTAAAGACCAAGGTTGCACCACTTAAAACGGTCAGCCTGCCACGTCTTGAGCTTTGTTCAAGTGTACTCCTCGCAAACTCATGCACACCACCGTTCAGACACTCCATGTGCCACATGTTGAAACTCGTACATTTGAACTTTCACTCGCTCGATATTCATCGATAGGACCATTACTGCTTGTCATGACCTTCTGCAGATGTTTTATCCAACATAAACATCTAAACTCAACAACACTTTCAAGATACTTCTTTGTGATGCCGAGCACATGGGCATTCGATTTTTTGCGTCAAACTGGTTCAATAATCAAATTTCATGAAGGAAATATCAATATGCCAATCCTGAGGCCGTTTATTAAACAAGAGTTCACTTCGATCTATGAACTCTATCATTGACAGCGAACGTCAGCTAGCTTACAAACCTACTCATTTCACAGGCACATTGCACAACGCTACACGGTGGCCCAATACTGATACTGATACACTTTTGGAAGCACTATTGTGCTTTCGTCAACACTCACTGACGAGCCAGCAACTGATGGCCAATCTTTCATTACGTCGTTTTACACCTATGAAACAATTCGTGCGTGGACTATGCAGGGCCAATACCCATCAACCAACGCAAAGCTCGTGGTGGTGCGTCAAAAAACGGCTGCATTTTTATTTTCTTCTGCCTATGTACGAAGGCAGTACATTTGGAGCTGGTGTCCAAACTTACAATTCAAACTCATTTATCGCGTCGTTTAAAAGGTTCATCGCACGAAAAGGCAAAATCCGACGCCTGTATAGTGATTGCGCAACCAGCTAGGCCAACTATAGCATAACTGCACCAGCAGAGCACGAGATGTCCCTCTGAAAATTGCTGCATTATTGGCTCAGGAAACAGGCTTTTGGGAAACATACGTAAGGTCAATCATCATTTACGGTTTATCATGGACGAAAAATTTCTCACGTTCGAGGAGTTGATAACGCTGCTGCACCAGATTGAGGTGTGCCCAATCTTGTGGTCATTGTGTCCGATGACGAACGACCCAGATAACGATACAATCCTCACTCCAGAGCATTTCTTAATCGAGGAAGCATCAGTCGCCAACAACAGCTACAATTTGGTAGACGGAATACCTTTCTCGTCTACAGCAACGATCAATGGTAGAGACGACACCAAACGTCTGGCTTGCAATATTGGAGCGACACCAAACCTATTCACGGCAGTCTACAATCACACGTCGCTCAACACGTTTTTAAATCAAACAACAACCACAAACACTACTTTTCGCAGGTGTCAAAATTATTCGATCTATCAGAAAAACTTTCTTCTTATTTCAACTTTCGAACGAGCAACACAACATGGATAGCAAATACAAAATAACAAATATAATCATTTAATAATATTTTCGTCGTATCAATCGTAATTAAAAGCCGTCTGCATGATATGCAGATCTTCAAACGATTCCCTGCTATTGTCAGAAAACAGGCAGATGCCGAAATCGAAGCAAAATACACTAATCCCTCGCTTAACGAACCAACTCATTCCTACGCAAATCGAAACTACGTCAACCGAACCCTCAGCATATCTTTTAGTACTTGCTTTAAATCCCAACCAAGGCAACGAACAAAAATCGGAGAAGAACATTTACCTGAATAAGCAATAAATAAATACCATTCACGAAATTATTTGCACATTTACTAATAACGAAAACAAAATTCGCAAATGAGATTTTCTTCGTAAAAAGAAATTTCGTTAAGCGAGGGATTGGTGTAATGAAACAGAAACAGAGATAAATGTATATAACAATTTATGAGTAAGTGTGTGTTTCAGTTGGCTTAAATGCCTCATAAAAATTTAAAAGTTAAAAAAAAATCGTGGTAATTTTTTTTAAAATTTTTAACTTTTATCTGTTTCAATTGGTTAAAATTTTGACATTAACATGGTTGATTATTTTATGTGTAATTATGAACGTATACAGCAAATTTAAATATGAAAATATGTCAAATAAATACTATTTAAATGTATATTAGTTAATTATGGTCAGTTTACATCTAAATTATTACAATTTTTCTCAAAATTTGTACATGACAAATTTCTGTTAACTATAACAAATATTTTTGTCAGCCAAATGTTTACCAAATAAAAATTTTATCAGCTCTTGAAGCAGATAAAAACTTTGACATTTTTATTCACCACAATTTTTAACTTTTTATCCGGCATTTAAACCAATTGATACACGCACTAAATGTACGTACGAATACAACAAGAACAATATTGAGCAAAGCTACACACGATTTCAGCTTCCGGCCGCAAACTAAGTCGCAATAGATTTTTTTTTGCCAAATAAAACCCCTATTCCACATTAAAATACCAAACTCCCTTGTATTGCTCTACTCTGTTTTCTCGAAAACAAAATTTAAACAAAAATCTACATCTCACCTCTGATGCAAGTACTTGCATACAAAATAAAAAAAAAACATCGAGAGAACGGAACAAAACAAAACACAAAAATATTTGTGCTTTAAATAAGGGTTGAAATCTATAATAAAAATCTATTGCGACCCAGCCCAAATCCAGAAGCGGAAATCGTGTGTAGCTTTGGTCATTCAGAGATGAGAGGATACTATTTGGGTAAAGCAAAACAAAAAATTTGTGATCGTAAAAAAAAAAATTGATAAAATAAAATAGTAAAACAAATACAATCAAATGGCCCGTTCCACACTGCATTACTTCTGAAATTTCTTTCTTTCATCAAACTAAGTTGTAATAGATTTGTTATTGCTAATTTAAACCATTATTTTATATTAAAACACGAAATTTTTTATATTGTTTTATTCTGCTCTCTCGAAAAGAAAATTTAGACTAAAATCTACATGTCAAAAATGGCCTTAAATTTTTTTTTATTTCATTTCTATTTATGTTAAAGCAACTTCACCAAAAAATTTGTGTTGAAAAATGAGTCGCAATTAAAACCGGTATCATGGGCAAGCGGGGAAAGAAAAGAAAAAGAAATAATTCCTTTGATATGCTGTGTGGAACGGCTGAATAAAATACATTAATTAATATGGAATCAAAAAAAACTTCTTTTTTAAATCGGAAAGTTGCACGTGCACATTTTGTTTATGTTCATTGACCATAAATGTTACATTTTAAATAGTGAGTTAAACATTAATGTGCATGTATGCATTCATGCACCTGAATTTTATACACAAATTAATAAACAACAGAGTATGCACACACCAAACCACTTATTCTTATCAATAATACACTACAACACATATTTATTATAAATTTATTTATTGTTTATATATACACAACAAATATTAAATTAAATTTTAAATTTAGGAGCGACAAGAAACACGTCTACTCCGTTTGAAATTCAAACTCTCACTCGAAGGGTCATGAGTCCGAGTCCTCACATAGCGGAAACATTTGAAACTCAACGAGTTATGCCAATTTGAAAATACGCGTGTTTTTTGTTATTACGAAATGTCACTGAAATAGCTATTGAAATTTTTAATTTTTCCGCTAGCTTCGTTTTCCAACTTTTACAATCGTCAATACAAAATATACTTCTAAAACATATTACGATGAAAAGGAATGTATTCCTACCATACTTCGTTCAATTAACGGAGACTAATTTTTTTAAACTTTGACGGTTTAAAAAAATTAGTCTCCGTTAATTGAACGAAGTATAAGCTGTTTTGCTTTGCGGACTTTGCGCTTAGCTTTAAAAAATAAAATATTGGTGGTCAATTTTGGTTTCAGCAATATTTCCTTGTGAATTTTCAGTAACGGAAAATAATTTTTCATCATAGTTGGTTTTCATGTTATGAAAGTCTTATTTTTTTTTAGTTTTATTTTACGCCAACTCTTCTTAATTACTACTGATAAATACGCCAACTATGATGAACTATTATTTTCCGATACTGGAAATTCACCAGCAAATATTGCTGAAACAAAAATTGGCCACTAATAATTGATTATTTAAAGCTAAGCGGGCTTTGAAAAAGAACAGAAGAAGATAACAGCTATAGCGTTACGTGATCGTTTTAGGTAATAGTAAAAATGGTTTTGCTTTGATTTACCCGCGTCTTCTCTAAGACAACAACGCCCCTTTTACTATATCTTCTGATAAAAGGGGTGAACATAAAAGTGAAAATAATTGGTGAATATAAAAAATGATTTGTTTCAATTTTTGTGTACTTTTATCACTTTATTTAAATTAATTATTAATAAAAAAACTAGTTTTAGAATTATTTATATTTGATTTTTAAGATATCGATTTCGGAATTCTTCTTCGTGAATTTTTCAGGAATTGTTTTTAATAAACTAATGAAGGGAAAATTTCAAAAATGATATTTTAAAATTCAAATATAAAAATTATTACTATGAGGAAGACCCAATTAATATTTCTAAATTCTAAAATTAGTTTTAATTAATTTTAATATAACAATGATGCTTTTGTAATGGGACACCTATACTTCATAATACAGGACAAGTGGTGCAAGTGGTTAAAGCTTCGGTAGTTGAACTTTGAAGTATGTACTGAGTTCGAATCATAGCAGAAATAGGATGCAAAGCGAATTTAGATTACCATCGGTGATGTTAATAAACACAACTAAAACCCTCTGTTGGAGTGCAGAATTCAGCGTAGACCCACCGTCCATATCAGTGTACAGGTTGACATGGAGCTTGCAATGTGCAGGTGGTATACTGTTATTGTGTGAGGGGGGTAGTAATTGACTGTAAAAGGACATTAAATCCATTGGATAATTAATCCTTTTTTTCTATAAAAAAAAGAAAAAGAAAAATCCACTTCTAAAGGTAAGTGTCTCCTATCATTATTATTGGATGACCCACCAGTTCCACATATACAAAAGGTGTTAATGTAAACAATTTTTAGATGTACGAGTAACGTGCGGTCATTAAGTTCTGATAAGTAAAAATCGGTTTTCCATATACGAGTACAAAATCATCGATGGAAATTCCGCGGCAGACACAACATCTCCATATACCATTATTACAATACTCTTTGGCGAACACAGAATTCGTGTAACAACTTTTACATATTTCTTATTTTATATATTTTATATACGAATATTTATTATTATGATTCTTTTGTTAAACAAAATAAACTAAATTTTTTTATTTTTTAATTAATTTATTTAAATTTCAATTTATCGAAGTTTTACTGATATTTTATGAGTCTGAAAAAGGGTAAAATGGTTCTGCGAGTTGTAAGAAACTTCTTCTTAGTCGTATCTTTTTTAGTCGCGTTATTTGTTTACAATATTTTTTTTTTAATGAATATAATGAAATATATATTTTAATAATAATCAGTACTGTGGTTGTGTACATATTTTGTAATCAAACTAAAAAATTTGTACTGTATATAGTGCAATAAGAAGCAGAAGGCGCGCATACACAAAAAAAAATGTATCACTGATAACATTCATATATTGAATTTCTGTCGAAAGGTCAATTTAAATGATTTCGTTATCGCATCTAAATGTGGGGGCTCAAACGAAAAGGAAAAACTAAGTTTCAAGTTTCCATTGAAAAATGATAAACTTATCATCAGCAGAAAATTATTTATTCAAATTCTGCGGATAATCGTATTTGTACGTACGCAAATGTATAGCTAGTTGATACATCCACCTACTTACAATCATAAATAAATGGCTACCATATAAAAAAGTATCCGATCACTGATCATTGGAGCTTGGAGGTATTCAACTTTATGTACCATAAGGAATACATAAATTTTTTCATTTTATTTATTTATTTAATTTAATTTAATTTTTTTTATTCGTATTGATAAGACGACATACACAAACTATATATATATAAAGAGTAAATAAAGAATAAATAAAATTTATTATAATTTGTTTTTATTTTATTAAATGAATAAATTAAAAATAAAACATAAATAAATTTGTAACAATAAAGTGGAGAAAATTAAAATATGTTTTACTTTTAGTATTGATAACAGAATAATGTTGCAAAAATATTTAAGTTAAATTTACCTTATAGTTGGTCGATTCACGTATATAAAATAATGCCATATTTTTATTTTTATATTGTCAAATGAAAATTTTGCAAGAAACCAAATTTCTGTGGTAATTATAATATAACGACGCCTTCACAAAACGGCATAATTTTATGCATTTAGTTCTATTAGAATTTCAAAAGGAGTCACTACTTTCAATATTCCTTACCGAGCACCTCAGGCAATAAGTCAATAATTTATTTACACAGTCAAACCTGTTTTTGTGTGGTAGAACCGCACAAAAAACGCATAAAAAATCTTCCGAAACTTCACGAGTATGTATAACAAATATTTTTCGCAACACATTTAAAAAGTTTTTTTTATTAAAAAGTTTCACGTATAAAAAAAACTCAAATCAATACGCAACCTGACGCAATATTTATACGCATTGTGATGAAATATCAAAAATCAAATTTGAAATGAATTTTCGAATTAATTTGATTAAAATTTTGAAAGAACTTAATAAATTTTTTCATACCGCATAAAAAAATTCGCGCAAAATAAAGACCACACAAAAACATGTTTGAAGACGACTGTTCGAGTGCGAATTTTTGTGCGGATATTTAGAATCACACTTTTCCACTAATCAAATTACGCCCATAAAAGATAAAATATTTTTAACTTTAAGAAAAATATTCATAGATGATCAACCTAATCACAAAAAAATATAAAATTGTGAGCTACATTGTGCTCCATAAATCGCTGGAAAAGTGTGATTCTAAATATTCGCACAAAAGTTCGCACTCGAACAGTCGCCTTGACTGTATTTGTCGAGACAGCTATAAGTCTACATTTTTTAATTATATTTATTTGTTATACAACTAATTTATACATCATCTAGTAATTTATCTTTCATAATTTACATTTTCGATTGGAGGGTTGTAGCCCTTTGGCTAGTTCGCCTTACTTATTTCGGCGTTACTTCCCCATATAGGGATTTGGCCCCCTTAATGAGGTTACAACAATATATTTTTTTTTATTATTATCATTCTGTATGGGGCCGAATGGGCTCCTCTCTTTCGCGGTTAGCTTTTCACGTCACACCTTACTCCGATGCTGAAGATTTATAACGGGTGACCTAAATACATTCATACACTAAGAAAAATTTTGTAAAATTAAAAAACGAAGTTTTTAATTTATATAAGTTATACATTTTGTTGAATTTACAAAGTATTTTGTTGAATTTAAATGAGATTTTAAAAACTGATAAATAGTTTTTTTTATTTTAATAACATATTTTGTTAAGTGATTTATAAAATACTTGTTTAAATTTAAAAAGTTTATTTATTTAAACAGAATAATTTATTTCAAAAGAAGAGTTTCAGCATTTTAAAACAATTTTTTTGGTAATAATGGTAACTTATGAAAATGTTTATATTTAATGTTTTTGCCAGAAATCCCACTGTTTTATTTTTCAATTCGTCTATAAATTTTTTTTTTATATTAAAGTTTTTTTCTGCTTTTTTAGACAAAATATTATTTATAAATACAATGACATTCACTTTTCCAGAAGTTTTAATTTGGAGATATAATTCGCCAAACCGATATGTTCTTGTGTTATACTCATACCTTTGAAGCAACATTATAATTTTTGCAGTTTGGTCATAGCTACGTGATGAGCAGACCAACTTTTAAGCAGTACGAAACCAAACTGCCAAGAAAGAACTTGAGGAGGTTTCCATTATGTTTTTTAAGGGTCGAGTGTATTTTTGTAGTGTATTACGGATTACTTCGATTTAAGAAAATTGTGTGACATTTGCTAAAAAATAATTATTTAAAAATTAAAATAAATCTTTTAAAATATTGGCTAGTTTTAAAAGATTTATTTTAATTTTAGTTTTTATTCTTAAAAACAATCTCGTAAGGAAAGTATTTTTGAAAATACCTGAAAATATTTTTGAACCGTGGATATTTCTAGGAAAAATTATGAAACCGTTCAAATGTGTATAAAATTGAACACGTGAACTTTAATATTCATCAAAATTGTGAAGTTTCCGATGTCTATAAAACATAGTAAAATGGATCATAATTATATACCGTTCGCTATAGACCCACTAGATAAGATGATCTATTTGAAAATATTGTTGGCAGTCCGTGGACACGATATGATTGGCAGGAATATTATTTGAAACCCATCAAAAATCCTCAATTTCTTAAAATAATTTTTAATATAAACAATCTCAAAAATATAATTTACTTAAATATGGTTTACCTTCTCAAAAACGTCACCTAGAATCTGCGGGTAATTCTAGATTGGACGACACAACATTTAGAATTGCGATGCTACTGAAGTTAGCCGAAAATTTCAGCCGGAAAAACCTGTATTCTCGACATATTTTGTATCAGATGGTATAGTACAAATTTGTGTTGATATGAGCCGAAAATTACATGTAATTGTAATTATAGCAGTAAATTTTCGCCGAGAAAATATTTCAAAAATCCATATCACAAGATCCGAATGTTTAAAGGTAATATGAACTGGGTGAAGTTAGACCAATTCGTAAATAGGTGGATAGAATATTTATAATTTGTCGTGTTAGTGGAATTTGAGTTATGGCACTAACAATTAACACCCGTGCCAAAAATCAGGCCATATTTTATGTAGCATCATAGTGAAATAAATAAAATCTGGACGCATGTTTAGTGGTAATTTGGACTGGGTCAAGTTAAAAATAAATGGATGAATTTTAAATACAGCACCGTTCGTTTGGCCAAGATCATTTTTTTATGTGCTCCGTTGAATTGCAGAAATTTAGTATGCTTCATGCGCATATTTTTTTTTCGTCAAAAATAAAAAAATCAGATCGGGTGAAATTGATTCCATCATTGCAACAGAAATCCCGCTTGAAGCTGTTGATCCGAAATTGGGTGCAGTGATGTCTAAAATATGATCCATGAACCCTAGCGATTTTTGTTATTAACTTCGATCGTGTTGGATGTTCGTGGTCCGACGTCGTTTTAACAACTGAGAAATACCGACCAATTGGCACCGTAGTTAAAGCTTTGGCGTTTAAATCGGGAGGTACAGGGTTTGAATCCCGATAGGGGCAGGATGCAAAAGGAAATTTTCATCAACAGATTACTATCTGTGATTAATAGAATTTAATTTATTTCACTATGATGCTATACATAAAATATTGCCTGATTTTTGGCACGGGTGTTCACTGTTAATGCCACAACTCAAATTCATAGCCCCTTAACACGACAAATAATAATAAGAAGAAGAAATTAATTTTTTTCACTATGATGCTACATAAAATATTGCCTGATTTTTGGCACAGGTGTTCACTGTTAGTGCCACAACTCAAACTCATACCCCTCTAACACGACAAATTATAAATATTCTATCCAGCTATTTACGAATTGGTCTAACTTCGCTCAGTTCGGCGAAAATTTACTGCTATAATTACAATTACATGTAATTTTAGGCTCATATCAACACAAATTTGTACTATACCATCTGATACAAAATATGTCGATAATACAGGTTTTTTTTCGGCTGAAATTTTCGGCTAACTTCATTAACATGAATTGCGTCTAATTTTATAATTTTCTTTTGAAAATAAAATCCAATTGTAGAAATAACAAATTTAACAATATACATTTTTAGTAATTTGTTTAGCACAAATTTCATTATCATAGATCATGAGTGCTTCATTTCGAGGTATAGAACTTAAAGTTAGCAACACTTTTTTCAGGAAAAGCTGAATTGAGAGCTGCCAGTTGATTTTTGTGTTTGGTTTTCTTTCACATCACAGTTACATAACAAGATGATGGTGGTTAAAACGGTACAGTCAACAGAGACCGGTATAGATAGATTTGAAAAATTCGTTTAGGGAGTTCTCTAGTATGGTCACAAACGATTTTGATGAATATTACTGAGAAAGGTTTTTTCCGGGAGTGCCAGGAATCGATTGCGAGTTTAAATTTCTGAACAATCCATTCAGAGTGCCTCCCGATGCCGCCAAGGAGCGGTTTTTGATTATCAAAAACCGATCGTCATGCGGGCCCTGATTTCGGAAAAACTCAATAAGTAGGCAATCCGATGGCGCTAGGGTCCAATTTATTAATTTTTTTTCTGACTCGCATGATTTTGTTCAAAAATGGTGAAGGACGGTTTCAATCGCAAGGAGTCAATTGTGATGGGTGCTAATTTTGGAAAAAGCTGTTCAAAGGGTCGTAAGATGCGGCCTTGGCACCTTCTTAACATTATTGCGTCTTGAACTATTTTTATAAATACTGGAGGTGCATTTTACATTAGCAAAAACCTACTGTGATCGGTCTTGATTTCGGAAAAATTAATTTAGGACCATCCGGTGAGGGCCAGGAGCTGGGAACCTTATTTTAACCTTTTATGTGGCTTCGGCCATTATTATTAAATTTAGGGCCGTCATGTAGCGTGATGTTGCACCATGTCACGTTGGAATCTTGTTTTAACATTTTATTTAATCTGGGTGATTTTGATCAAATTTGGTGAAACAAGGTTTTGAATGCTATAGGAAACGATAAAAAGGAGTTCTGATTTCATGATAATTCATTTGGGAGTATTCCTGATGGGTCATCATGTTGCATCATGATCCGATATGTTTCAATGTGTTACGACATGTTCCAGTATGTTGCATCATGTTGCATCATGTTGCATGTTGTTGTACCGTATTGCAAGATGTTCCACCAGTGGCACTATTCTGGTTATCCCCCGGGAATAGGGAATTGGGGAAAGAATTTGTATGTAGTTTCTATTTTTACATTTTATTTCTGGCATGCCGAGGTAAAAAGCTGGAACTAATTTTTTTGAAAACAAAATTAAATTGGAAAAAAATGTCCTTTAATTGGCAGGTAAAAGTTATTCCCAATTTATAAATATTTACATCAAGCTTACAATTAAGGAATTAAATATAAATTCTCTCCCCAATTCCCTATTCCCGGGGAATGACCAGAATAGTGCCACAGGTTGCATAAGGTCGCTATACATTCCAGATGGCTTGACCGATTGAGGTAAACACTTAAGATGTATCGACAAATTTGGAGATCCCAATGAGTTTTGACCAAAATTAGTCCACCGGAAGTAGCCTGCATATCTTTCTCATTTTTTGCAAATATTTTGAGAAAGAGAGATGACAATGAAATAAAACTTAATAAACAAATTTTTATTACCACTTATTGCTAATAATAAAAACAAATGCTAATCAAAATGTGTTTATTAAGTGTAAGTGTGTTTCGCCAAGTGCCTATGGCAGATAGAGTTAAAAGAATGAAATAAAACATTCTAAATTTAATTTGCAACAATGTTGTTCTAGATCATTTTTTTTAAATTTAAGCAGAACTGACGATTTTTGACAAAAGCTATTTTTCATGGACAATTCGCCGTCAATGCAGACCAGATTGATTGATAATCGGAATGAAACTTCAGATTTTTAAATCTTTGCAGTGAAAATGGGGTTAATAAGGAGGATTTATTTTTGATAATAAAATAGAAAAAATCAGGTGTTGGCCACAACAATTACACCACTCTCTTTTTTTACTTTGTAAAAGAAAGTACAACAAATATTTGAATTTGCGGAAAAAGAGGTTTCTGCTCGGTTCGCTAGTTTTGCTATAAAACAAAGTAAATAAACAGTTGATGTAAACCATAAAATAAGAATACGAGCTTTCTAATCGGGTTTAAAGTTATTTTTAACTTAATGAACCCGATCCTTATGTTAGTGAAATATTGTAAATCTAAGAATTTCACGCCCTTAAATATCGAACCAGTTGTGAATTTAATATGTTGACATGTGATTAATTTAATTTTGGTACACACAAACCATATTATATTACCATGTAGACTCGTACAGTATTAATTTCAAAAACACTGCTTCCGAAAGAGTTTAATAAAAATATTTTTTTTTATATTTTTGATAATAAATTGACTTGGCACCGAATCAGAATAATCTATATACGTCGATTTTTCTCAAGTTGAACAATCTCATTCCATTTCTTCTTCTCGCAGCATATGCATGCACATAGAGCCAATCTGTGTTAAACAAAACAGAAAAATTTTCTTGTCACCTTTTGTGTTTTTCATATCTATCGTCAATTTACTTGTCATTCAAAAATATTGCCCATCCATCTAATAGAGTTTACTTATCTGCATCTCCCCCCACTATTTATATTACATGTACAGACAATTTTTTTTATATGAATTTCAATTGTAACGACTAAAGGTAGTTATATTTATGTACAGATTACATTAACATTTTATAAGAAAAATAGTTAAGAATGAATCTCTTCGTTATAATCACATACACACACACTGTTTACGTAAAGGTAAAACGTAAAGAAAATATACGGAAAATAAATGTTTGTAAAGACATTTCTATATAGTCATAAAATCAACCACGACAGGTACATACATGAAAAACATTGAAACGAAATAGTTGTTATTGTCATAAATTAACGTTTTCTATTTTCGCATTGATTTTATAAATGGATGTCAAAAATTGATTGCGCGTCCAACGATATATATACTCGTATAATGTAATAAAAAATTGTAGAGCAGCGTTCAAAAATTATAAACACACATGTGCGTGTACCCGTTAAAAAATTAAAACGTTATTGAATCTAAATTTATTAAGCAAACAAATATTATATTATTAGGGATGTAAGTATCCCTTCAATCAAAATGTATTTTAAATTTTTAACTATGCATTTTGCTGGGTATCTCTTCCAAATGGCTGAACACTCCACGTATGTTTGTACAGTGTTGAGTTTAATTTAATTCAAGTTTTTTTTTTTCATCAACAAGGACCTTTGCGATCATCATATCGTCGTCATAAAGTATATTAAACTTTATTATGATGTAATTTTTGTGGCTTAAATATGTTGAGCCCTTTGTCTGTTTTTTTGTGTACAGAATACGTGTACTGTCGGTTCTTATATATTGCATTGTTATATTTAATTTTATTTTGTCAACTGTCGATTAATCCTGGCGGTAATCTAGTAAAAGGGACATTTTTATTATGATTCCATGTTTTTTTTTTCAAAAATTTAGGAGAAACAACATTTTGATCTATATTTAGGCATCTAAATATCTTTCTTACAAAATATCACTGATTTCTTTAAATTGATTTCTAATAAAGTTCTCAGGATTTAATGAGCATCATTATATAGGTATATATTTTGTTTATACCTCCTATTACTAAATTTTTTGCTGAATCCAGTACAATAACAAATTTAATAAACAATTTTAATCCTCTAATAAAACATTAAATAAAAAATGGCGGAATATTAGATTTATATTTTTTTTTGTACCAAATATGTGTGTCACATCATATGCATGTGTATTAAATCCATTTTTTACCGAACATAAATTATGCAATTTTATGTATGAGAGGGGTTGATTTTTGATATTAACGAACAACTTTTTAGTTATTTACTTTATATTTATATAATAAAAATGTAGTTACATAATAATATTATAAAAATTAAATATGGTGCTGGTTGTAATTTAAATAAAATTGTTAATATTCGCTTATCTGGGAAGGGGATAATTTTATGGGAATAAACGCATACCATATTTTGAAATCTTAATAATGTCATGTTTAGATTAAATCTTTACACTGCAAAGGTAGGACTGTTGTATTATACAAAACGATATCCTTTATGAATACGAATAGGTGATTTCATGTAGCAATATGAACGATTTCAGCAAAGACGGGTTCAATTATGCGAATATCATGATATGAACATTCTTAGATTAGCATATTTCAATGTTATAGATGAAATGCACAATCGTAGGAATATAACTCGATTTAGCATCAATTTAAGTGACAACAACTCTGATCATCAATACTTTTTTCCTTTATCATCAATTTTAGGATCTTAAATATTTCTACTATTGCTGGAAGGGGTGGCGGGGAAAAGGGTGTTATTCTGTGATATTACCAGTTGGTGGTTACTGTGAATGTCTGCACCGCGTTCATTGCTCTTACATGCATACTTTGCAGTACGTGATCTACTTGGTTTCTTAGTCTGCCATCATCACCTGATCATGATCATGATCAGGTGATGATGGCAGACCAAGAAAGCAACCTCATGTGTATTTGTGTATAATTTTGTGTGGAACTGCCTCCTATGAAAAGCTGATTTGGGGCACAGGAGTCGTAGAGTCGACCTCCGTTATTATTACGCACAGAGTCTTGATGATACCCATGATGATTGTTTGGTCGGTCTCATATGTTCCATTTTTGAACTAAAATCTCATTGTATTATCTTGACACCATTTCGGTGTATGTCCTTGCTATTGTGGTTATAATTTTTTGAAGAGGTTAGGTTAGGTCATATCACTGAATTATGGTTGTGTTTCGTATTTATGAATGTAGGGTGTACTACGAAATCCCGGTTTCCACAATCCTGGTTTTCTTTGCTTCTAGTTCTAAAGTCTTGATTTTGAAAAAATAAAAATTTTATTAACTCGGGCCGGCCGGACTAATAATATTTTAACTAAGATTTTGATGATTTACAAATTATTTGCAAAAAAACAAATTGCTTTAATGTCGATTTTGACGATTAATATGAGCAGATTTTGGAAAATCAGTTTGCCTTAAAATGCAGAAAATTCGGGCTGACTTAGACTGTTCCTGCGAACCCTAAAGATCAAACTGGTATGCCTATATTTGTCATTTATAAATGCGTAGTATATATTTAAATGGAGAACAACATCCTTACAAAATGGAAAATAATTAAAATAATAAGTGATTTTGTTTAACATTTAATGACTGATTATAGGGCCGGATGCCGAATATCAAAATACCACGTATTCTGTCAGTTATACATTTTTGTGAAAGAAAATTTTATCAAGCAAGTTTTTTTTCTTTTCATAGGTTAATTTTAGGAAGTATATTTAATATAAATATAATAAATAGTTCAGCATAAAAAAAACTAGACAGTGAACTCCTGATTTGAAAAGTGTCACATTGTCACGATTATTAATAAAAAATTAAAATTATTAATTAAATTCATTAATATTTGATAAAAAAATACGAAATATTCCTTAAAACAAATTAAAAAACTTTATATTTCCAAAAACGAAAAGTTACCCCTTTGACACATTTGGCCCTTCGACACATGTGGCCCTTCACAAGTCGCATCACTCCTGCCCCTTCGTTTAGCCCGTCGAGGGCCTTTACAAAGAGATTCACGGAGAGCGGTGTTCATAAACATATCTGGAATAAAGGAGTAGTTTTACTAGTTTTATTCTCAATGCATGATACGGTCGATAAGGATGGACCTTCATCATTTCTTTACTGATTATGTTAAAACTCTACAAATAGGGTCTAAATGGGATTCAAAAACGATTTTTTGCAAAAGCTCTAAAACAGGGCCATTAGCGACAGAACTTGGCTATTTCTTAACAGATTATGATAAAATTCGACATGTGTGATAGAAATAAGATTCTAAAATGATTTTTTGACTAAGTTCTGGATTGTATCGCCCATTTTGTCCAGATACGCACAGCTTTATAAAAAAAAAATTTAATAATCCCATCGGTTAACAAATGGCCAAATTGAATCTCTACTGACCATATTCCACAGCTTTATCAAAAAATCATTAAGAAACCCATTTCGATCGTACGTGACAAATTTCAACATAATCGGTTAAAACATGGCCTAGTTACATCCCTAATGACAATATTCCAGAATTTTATCAAGCATCATTTTAAAATCCCATTTAGATCCCACATGCCGATTTTCGACACGCAGGCGGTTAAGAAAAGGCTAGGTTTCATCCCTATCCGCCTTATTCCAGAACTTTATCAAAAACATATTTTGTGAATAATGTGCCCATTTAGGACAAACATGTCGAATTTCAACTAAATCAGTTAATCGATGGTCTAGTTCCATATAGCGATGGCTATATTTCAGAACTTTAATAAGAAATCATTTTAGAAACCCAGTTCCATCGCACGTGTAGAATGTTGTCCAGAAAATCGGCCTAGTTCCATCTCTATTGACCACCTTATCGAAAAATTATTTTAGAATCCATTTCCATCGCACGTATCGAATTTCAACAAAATCTGTTAAGAAATGGCCAAATTCCATCCCTATTAGCCATTTTCCAGACAAACTCATTTTTGAATTTTGTCAAAAAATCATTTAAGAGTCCCATTTTCCCACATGTCAAATTATAAAAATTCAAACCGGAATTTCCTAAAAATTGGGATGTTTTTTATACAAACCCGGAATTTTGAAAGCCGGGATTTTGAAAACTGGGATTTTGAAAACCGGGATTTATAAAAAACCGGGATTTCGTTACACACCCGTGAATGTAATCATTGTTCTATTCTTCTGCTATTAACTGATTTTGATTCCATTGGTGCCTTCTTAGCTTTACCTTCTGTTAATATGCCTTCGTAATGTTCATGTGTGTCACCGGGCCCAGAGAATATCAGGAAATTTCATTTGCATGAGTTTACTCCCTACTGTTTTTTCATCTCACTTCACTGAGGTTGAGAATTTTGATTTTATTATGTGTCATTTTTTTCTCTAATTTTGCTAGCCATAATGCTTCTGTTAGGGTTCTGTTGTTCAAACTTCTGATTGTATGATAGCTGAAGGTCGATATATGCATTTTTCGGCTTGTTTATTTGTTCTTTCATTCTTTTATGTAATTATTTTGGTTTCGGATTGATGAATAGTTGATTCATTGAATCAAAGCCAGTCACCAGGGCTGTAAATTTTTGACATTTCCTTCATCCTTTTCAAAAATCTAATCCGAATGTGCTTTATGGTGTTCCTTGTGTGAATTATTGCAACTGCAATGGGCCTATCATTAAACAAAATATTTGAATCAAAATTATTATGGACGAGTCATTTCCATCCCAAAACCTTTGGCCTTCTCTCAAATAACTCCGTCAAGCAACATGGATACTCCAATTAACTCGCTCGGCCGGATTATTCTAAGGATGATAGAATGCGTTCGTTCAGTATTTTACACCATACTTTACACTAAAAACGTTTTAAAATTTCGCGGCGCAAACTATGTTTGCCGTTATCCGTAATGATAATGTCCGCGGTAACTCCAAATACTAGGAATAAAGACTCCTCTATGTAATTCATAAAAGAGAGACCATCTCCACTCGACGCATTGTTCGGAAGTTCACAAATTTTGAAAATATATCGATAACTTCATTTAAATCTTGGAAAGGGACCCATGTAATGGACCGCGAACATTTACCAAGGGCTCGTTGGTGTTTTTGCCACTTCGACTGGTACTCATAATGGTATGTTTTAAGTGTTTCGCCAATGGTGTGATTTAAGTGTGACGCTTTATTCCTGTTAGAATCTTATTGTACATCGAGTCCTTTTTACCTAACTGAACAGTACAAATGGCAACTGCTCTCGAATACAACGATTAACTTGTCTTGCAGTGTATCGATTCTAATGTGTGATATTGGAAACTCGTGACCCACCTAGCTAACTGAGTGATAACCCTGAATGCCACTTCTTTAACGTAAACCGGCATTAGATGCACCCGTTTGTGTGGTGAATGGCTTAACAAAGTCTGCATTTACTAGTATATGGGTGCTGCAACCTATACCTGGACAATCGGGTAAACAGCATCTGCGCCTCTGCCGTCTATTCGAGTTTTTTATTCGTCAGTCAGTCGTCGTACGCCTTCAATCGTTGTCGGTGTCTTGAAATTCATTATGTCACTAATTTTGTCGGTGTCAACTCTTAGAACGAACTCGTAGCTAAGGTACTTGATCTTTCAGAAACAGAAGAAAGAATTTTCCAAATTAACCGTCAAGTTTGAACTGAGCATTGGCCAAGCCACTTCGCGAAGTTAATCCAAATGTCCATGAATTGTTTATGTCATCCAAACATATAAAGACTCTTGGCTGTGACGAGCATGTTGAAGGCACTGCAGAAACCAAATGGCATCCGTCGGTATTATGGTAGTACTCCTAGTATTCTGTTTATGTAGGGCAGAAGGTAGGTGTCTTTTTTCGTTACTTGGTTTAGTTGGCATGCATCTATAGCCAAAGCCTCAGCTTCTCAGACGGTCTACTCATGCGTGCTATGGGGTAAGATCGTTCTGTTGGTCATGCATCCTCTATAATTCCCAAAGCAAGCATTCGGTTAATCTCTTTGTCCATGTCGTCCTATACTAAGGTGATATGGGTATGTGCCTCTAGCTTTCGTCCATGGTGCGTCACCGGTGTTTATTATATGTTGGATGAGTTTGGTTTGCCGTAACTCATTTATTACGAATTACAACCAACTTTCACGGTTTCAGCAGTCACGGTGCACGTTTCCAGCAGTGTGCGTGTATTTAGTAGCACCTCTGCGCTTTTAAGTGATCGGAATTATTCGTCATCGTAAATTAAACTGAAAAGGCGCGTTTTGTTTGCAAGCTTATTAATTTGGCGGAAACATTGACAGTTCGCCAACCTCTTTTTTATATTGTTGTGAAGGTTATCACACAGTTTCAATGAGTTTGCTTAATGGTAGCCAATCCATTTATTACATATTTTATCAACGAATAAAAAAAAAACAAAAATATTTTCTGTCAATTAAAATATAAACAATAAATCCTACCAACCCACACATTTCGCGAATAAAAAACAAAAATAATAAATAAATTATCATTTTATAATAAAAAACTAAAAAATTCTCATGATCTTAAATATAAAACAAAATTATTATCCAACAAAACAGAAAACCACAAAAATCCATTTTCATCCGCATCCAGCTCTATACATACCACAACCATATTACTGGGTGGGTGTTAAAAGCACACTAAACAAAATCAAAAATCGGAAACAATTTGTGAAAATTACGCTTACTTATCACCCCGTGAACACCACCGCTGCTGCCTCCTTACCTGAATTCACTTATAGATTTTGTAATATTTTATTGTTATTCTACAAAGTGTGTGTGTGTGTATCTTCTTAATTTCTTTCAACATCCCAAAAATGTATAAATTATCAATTAATTAAGAAAAAATAAAATAAAAATGTTTCATTTTCTTATTTTATTTTAATTTATTTGTTTAAAAATTATTTTATTTTTATATTCGTTAATGAAATTCATATTTATATGGTTGCAGGCATTCATAAAAATAAAATGAATATAACACCAACAACAAAATATCACAAGAATTAAGTTATGTCTTATATAAAAATAAATATAAAAATTTGAATAAATTAAAATTGCCCAGAAAACGACGATGAACAAACAAAAAATAAAAAGTGGTCCAGCAAGTAATCAGAATATTTATTGGCCATGCCTCTTTTTGTTGTGTGTTAAAATAAGAATATGGTTTGTCTGTCTTCTTGTAAACCAAAAATAAAAATAAAAAAAAAAAAATAATTTTTTTATGATTTTAATAATATTCCTCGTTTTTAATTTATTAATTAATAAATAAGGTAAAAACAAAAGACACACAATAAAAACCTGATTCTAATCAGAATACAAGTCGTTTTTATTTCGATACTCGAAAGATTTAATTTTTGTTAGAAATTGTTAATCAAAAATATAAAGTAAAAATAAAAATATTTTTATTGGAATATATTTTATTATTATTGAGGAAATGGTGTAATAAAATTAATGCCTCACCATAAGAATATCACTGGTTTCTTGCACTGGGCTATACGATCGAGATTTATCTTTACGCGCGCGGATTAACCATATCGAGATTTTTAAATTTATGATAATTAAATTTATCATAAATGCCTGGTCACATTTTAGCAATGTATTTAGCTTGAACAGATTGCTTATATGACAATTAAGATGGACGCCTGATTGATCTACATTTCCGGTTAGACCTCGACACAAGCTGCTCGCGATAACATAATGAAATGGATCAAAATAGTAGCTGACAGTTTCGATGAGTCAGTATGAAAACTGCTTGAATCAAACTAAATTTTAAAGTGGCCTCAACGTATATGGATAAATCGGTAAGCTTTCTTTAGTCTTACTGTCTTATGATGGCACACCATTTCATGAACGGATTTGACCCCTCAACGATATAGGCGGATGCTTCTCTACAAGGTTCATCCGTCCAATAAGTGATGTTAACCATCCCAGACTAATTGATTTTATGATTTAATCAGCGTATGCGAACATTCAGTTAATAAAAGTACGTATACTTATGGCAGGACATTTGATCGCATATTTAATTTTCACCAAGAACCGTGTTGCTTTCATTTTTTAACATCGCATTCCACTAATAAATGCTAGGATTTGTTTGGATATTGGTTATCCCTTCAAAACCAAAACTACGGGTTGAGTTGAAGCCGTGGATAGATGTAGTTCTAGATCAGTAATAACATATAGGCTAATTGTTTCTAGGAATCAGGTCATACCGCTTGAACAGCGGAATCTCGCAGACTTATACTGAATGAGTAGCGTAACGATGTGCGGTATATTCACAAGAAGGTGTATTTTATGGGAAATTAGAAAGCCAAAGCCAATTAGGTGTTCAGAATACGTACAAGGTGTAGAAAGAGGCACTATGCAACAAGTACAGCGAGTTATGTACTTTATGATGCATGAATTCCATTCGGATCGGGATAGAATGCCAAATTAAAGCTACAAAGTCGTCTGTGGTGTTCGACAACTAAAAAACTACGTCTCGAGAGTTTCTGCTGCAGGCACACGATGACACACACGCTCAAGAGTCCCGGTTACGCATAGGCTTTATGACGCACTGGAGTATCCATAGTAGGGATATAGTTTCGATACCGCTCAGGAACGTTCCACTGCAAACAAAAAAGTATCGTGCTAGGTCCTCTACGCCTATCATATGATGATGTAAAAATACGCTTATGCTTATGCTGACGCTTGACATGAATTGAGGGCGGAAAATTCTATAGATTTGCAAGATTCGTGGCAGATGTACATAGATACGAATAACTTGGAACACGTAATGATCTTTCTATCATCATTAGTGAACAGCCCGCGATACCTGCTTATACCTTGGTTAAAAATATTCGGAGATGCGCCGATCGAGCGGCAAAAACGCGGCTTGCCTAACTTTCATCTGTTGCTATGGTTGTAGAAAATGAAGCATACCACCCAAATAGTTGGCGAAATAAAGGCTGAAGATAAAAATCTATCATTATCTTGAAGGAAAACAAGTGCGGCACAAAGTTCCCTAGGGTGCCTTTTAAAAATGCTCAAACCAACGAGAGTATACCTATATTCCTTTGTACATGCTCACATTAATATAGAGTTCTGTAACTCGGTACAGGCGGTTAAGTACATCTGCAAGTATATTAATGAATGGACTGACCAGGCTGCCTTCAACGCCCACCAGCAGAGGAATGCCAATATTGATCCCAGAGGGGAGGCGCAATGATTTAGTGCGGGCTGATAAGTTAGCAGTAACGAAGAAGCCTTATGAATTTCGGGCTTATTATTGCACACCCAACCAGACACGTCTGACGATACATTTGAAGATAGAGGAGCGATATTATATAGGACGCCTCTTATAGCGTTCTTTTTGTTTTGTCAAAATGGGTCGTTTACAAAAATAGTCCTTTACGCTGAAGTACTACGCTACTATACCTGAAATGCGACGGGGAGTGGAATCACCACTTACAAGGGACACTGGTCGAGAGGTGGCCAGGTATGAATGCAGGGGACGTTGTCGGCAGCATATAATTCGTAATCGTTAGCAACTTCGAGGGCTGTTCTTTAAGGATGCTCCTCAATGTAATACGGGGACCCACTAGCTGTCTGTATCTAAAAACGTTTGACAGACAAGAGTTTGCAACATTCTGAGAAATATGCGATTAAATGGAGTTATTCCATATTTTTTCCAACGTACTTCAGTTATGGGACAAGTATGAAAATGTCTTATCAGAGGATACTCGCATAGATTTCAAGGGGCAAATTAAGCTTTGATTTTGCTATCCCAGAGCGTATAGTGGCGTACTTTCAAGCGATTTGGCCATGGATCTGACTATGATATGGCCATTTCTGGTGTATACGTGACTGAAACTGTGCCGTGGATGCTGCATGTGCAAAGAGTTGTTTACCACAGTGTATTAGAGCGTGTTGAGAGTGGTGAAAGTGGTGTTTTCTGCCTTTACCTACCAAGAGGTGTAGGCAAAACATTTTTTCTCAATTTACATCTACAAAAACCGGAAGAGACCGAAATGTAGCAATTTCTATTGCTTTCTCCAGCATTGCGGTCACATTACTATCTCTCAACGTCGCGGTGTCCGTACTTAAGACGAAACATTCAAGATAAATTTAGTTTGAAAGAAACATACTGGTGCCCAAAAACGAATCAGTTTCATAAATAAAGAAGAAAATCCTGGATGAAATATTCACTGCTACATCAGATGTCACTGTCTGTTTCGACCAACGTAAACCAATGATGCCTTGTAGATCCGGATTTTCATTAACTGGAATAATTTAGATTAACCCAAGAAGCACGATGCGTTTTATTGGATTGTAAAACCAATAATGTTTCACCTCAAACCATAAAATGGAAGTTGCAATCAGATTTGTATAGCGCGAATAAAATGCGATTTTCAGCAGTCAGAACCATCACCACTATTGCAAAACTCATGGGCCGACCAATCTTCCATGTCAGTATAGGCTGGCATGGAGCTTGCAATGTGCAGACGGTTTTAAAATTTGTCCTATAGCCGTACTTCCTCGGGTTGGCTGACTGATGTAAAAGTAAAGGACGGAATAAGCAAATCGCGAAAGAGCAGGGAGAGTCTTGAACAGGCCTCAGAACAGGTTGCAGGGATAAATACAAAAACAAATAATAATGATAAGCTTTAAGCTTAATATAAGCTTTTAGCAAGATCTCCGGCGTTTGAAAATTTGATGGTTGCTACAAGATAAAATTTACGACGTCATTAGGAACAATATGGTAACAGTGAAAAACATGCGGACATTGCACAATGAGAAAGATGCCTACTGTACGCCGAAGAGCACTATTTAAAATTTTAGTAAAATAAATTGTGGTAGAGATTTTTGCAGATATACCATTCGCTATATCGCCCACGTCAAATAAAGTAGTTTTCAAAATATTTGTTTGAGTCTGTTTATGGTGCCCTGTGGGTCAAATACGCATTGGTTCCCCACATCCCAGATAGATCGGTTGATCGGGAGGAAACTCCATTCTTAAGCTTTTGCCATAAATTGACATATCCCAGTAATTTTCGGCAGAAATTGAACCACTGGAAGTTGATGCTTCCATAGGAGCATTTTAATTATGTGCAAATACTTTGAAAAACCGATTATTCTAAATTATTTTTGCAACAATAAGTTTCAAAGAAGTTTTAAAAAATTTAAGCGGAAATGACGATTTTTGACAAAAACTGTTTTTCAACATAAGTTCGGCTATTTTACAGCCCATACAGATTGATTGACCGTGATGCAATTTTATACTTATGCTTTTTACATCAACTGCGTAATCCCAGTGATTGTGGCTGACATCGATCCACCGAAAGTGGCAGCCTCCATATGACCTTTTTCGTTTCTTGCAAATATTTTGAAAAGTAAAAATAAAAAGATTGTAAATTAAATTTCAAACAATATTAGTTCAAATGGATCTTTAAATTTTACCGAGAATAAAGAGTTTTGATAAAAAAATTTTAATTACACCAAAACTCGGTGCCTTTAAAGTCCAGGCGGATATTTTGTAGATTCTTCCGAAATTTGGTGGACATTTGTGTATCGGGCGTATAGTAGATTCAATGGGAGCTTTTACAATTTTTATCAATGATGTTGAAAAGTTTGGCATTTTCAGAAAAGGCAAAGAATTATAGGCTTTAAATTAATTTAAAGATTAAATTTTTAACCAACAAAGGGTTGATCTTGCTGGTTTTTTAAAAATTTAGAAGGAATATTATTTTTTGATTATAGTTACTAGATAGTACCAAAAGTCCGGTAAGTTTAATTTTTCACTTAAGAAATCAAGAGTGATGTAGTCGAGTCGAGATCTATGTAGAAGACCTTTGTGGCAAAAGAAAGTCGAGTGTTGGCCACTACATATTCACTTCCTTATTTTTTGGATCATTTTGCAAAAATGTACGCGGTATCAGTAGGAATCATAATAAATCATCATATTAATTCCCGGTGACTAAACATAGGTCGTGATGCTTCCGCAATTTGAGATAATGCACAATAATCTAAAACCCATTGTGTGCCCACGATACGATGATTCAAACACACTTCAAATACTTCCAGTTGACCACAGCTGGTTTTGGCTATGATTTGTTAGGGTTCCGGTTGAAAGCTTACATGTTGCACTTACATAACCATCCATGATCATTATGCTGATTACATAAGCTCTGAATGGTTCCAATTAAACTTTTCAACATCATTGCAAAATTGAAAAAATTTTTATTGAAGCTTCCATTTCCGGTTCAAAGATTTCCACGACATTTTGCAAAGATTTCCTAATTAATGGAGACGTTTAGTTATGAAGTTATTTTCCCAAAGGACTGCAGAAATGTCGAAAAGGACTGTAGAAATGCCCGTTGCCGCAAATGACGGCTATAGCCATCATACTTTTTTGTTTTTTAACACGTTGCCGCACACAAATTAACGACCGTGCGTAAAAACACACTTATTTTTCAATTGTTTATGACTGCCAGATGAAATTGAGCGTCATTCATATGTGTTGCATCACAATATATTTTCTCTTTCCAGAGCAAATGACGGCTATGACCATCGGAGGCGCTAAACACAATAAAATCAGTTTCAAACAAAATTATCATTTTCACTTTATTTGCTTACAAAATAATAAAAAAAAAAATAAAAATTAATTCAAGAAATAAATTAAAATTCAAGAAACCAATTATAATCATGTTCCTTTTTGAATGATGTTCCTTTTTTTATTAATTAAAATATACAGCACGGCTATAGCCGTCATTTGCCTACATATCACCCAAAATCTGACGGCTTTAGCCGTCATATTTTGCTCTTGGAAGAGTAAAAATGTTGTGATGAGCAACCGACGGAAAAACTGTGAGAAAATCTGATAATTTCCACTTCCAAGCATATGAATGAGGCTAAATTTCATCTGGCAGTAATAAACAACTGAAAAAAGTGTGTTACTGAGCACGGTCGGCAATTTAAAAGTGTGTGGAAACAGATTACGAATTGCTTTCGATATGTTCTTACTGCAATAGAATTTCGCTTGGAACAAGCAAGGCATACCCCTAAAAGTGCGTTCATGACATAGTGAGTTGATACGGAAAAAATACCATGGTATCACACAAAATGTATTAGAACAACAACAACAAAGTTAAAACAATTTCAACTCGAGTTCGAAACTAGTAGGCGTGGTATAAAGCATTTCACATAATTTGATTGGTTTTGAGTTCGCTAGCGAGTATAGAACTATTTATTTCCGATGTCATGTGAATGCAACTTTATAAAGTCATTTATATATACAAGACACTAACAATTGAAATTCATATTTCCACTTTCATGCTGCAACCTACTACTTTTGCTACGTAATTACGTTTGTATACTTTTAAGATAACGGGACATAGATCTACCTGCAGCAGTAAAATTAATATTTTAACAAAGTTGTGTTGTGCGTCGAACTTTTTTCTAATTTATTTATTTTAGAATACTAAAAGTGAACCGCGTTTCGTGAAAAGTAACCAGTGTTTTCGCGTATCCGTATCTAATGTTTTCAAATGTGAAATTTTTATTTTATGCGTTTGTGTTGTGAAGTTTTACAAAGTGTGTTAACTTTTGTATAGTGAGTGGCAAATTGTGTATAGTGTGTATAGTGAAATATAAGTGTAGTTAGAGCTTTTAGTGTGTTGTATTTAGTGTAGGGAAAGTTTTTAAAGTGTAGTGAAAATTTAGTGAAATATAAGTGTAGTTAGAGCTTTTAGTGTGTTGTGTTTAGTGTAGGGAAAGTTTTTAAAGTGTAGTGAAAATTTAAGTGTTTTAGTGCAATAAAATTTACAAAGTTAGTGTTAAAGTTTTTACCGTTTCGACATTTTACCGCCATAATAATTTGATAAAGAACCGGCTCAGCTCTTTAAGGTAAGTCTTTCTTTATTTATGTGATTTATGTTTTGTGCGAATTTTGTTTGAGTAGCCAAATTTTATAAGTATTTATGTTTTCACATACACAATTGGCACCTTGATATTAATAAAATGTACAAATTAAAAAAATGTGTAAGAAATATTTGTATGTGACAGAAGAAATTTTTCATTTGGTCGCCGCGTTAAAATTTTGTATGTAGAGGTTGGCAATTTGTATTTTTTTTTGTGCGAGGCAATGGAGGCGGTGGAGTTGTTGTGGTTTTTTTTAGGGATTTGACTGCGTTTAGGATTTCTGTAAGGCGTTGATGATCCTACTCCAGAATTAATATTTTTACTCTTCCACCCTTCCAGGTTAAATTTTTTGGTTTTAATGACATTATATTGATGTTGAATTTGATATATAATTATGAGTAGGCAATTTGTTTTTATAAAAAAGCACATTTATTTTCACAACTTTTAATTTACAAATTCACAAAACAATTTTATCGCTTATGAGAACATTACCTAAAACTAGTGATATACCGGGTACCCGGAAATTACCCGGCTTGATTTTTAATATCCATTTTTAACCCTGATCCGGCTTTTTATTTTACCACCCGGACCACGGGTAGTTTGCAAAACAATATTTTATTTCAAAAAATATAAATTTCGTTTATAAACAAAAATGAGAAATAAAATAAAGCGTAAATCTTTATTATAGCTAGAACACAGTAGTTGAATTAAGTTTAATTTAAACTAATGTACATGAAATCCTAATAAATTTAGTCCATTTTCAATAAATTTAGAAATTAATTAAATAAAAAAGTTAATTTTCTTTAATTCTTAAATTTAATAGTTTAAGATTGTGATGCAGAAATAATAATTGTTCAGCATTTCGGGGTAACAATTTGTTTCTTCGTTGTTCATAAATAATTCCGGCTTCACTAAACATGCGCTCAATAGGTATGCTGCTCAGAAGTGACGACAAGTATCGTCACGCCAAAACTTGTAATTTAGGAAAATTGTGTAAGTTTTAGCCGACCAAGCTATAGGATTTTCTTTGGTAGAGATTTTTTGGCACTTAATATACTTTTCAAGTTAAGCTCTTCAATGGAGGCATGTAAGTTTTATTGACTTTCGGCAGGATTTTCTTTTTCTTTCGAAATTTCATAGCTTCCATACATGACCACACGTCTTGAACTGTATCATCTTCAAGTAAGTCAGCGTCTTCAATATTTCCAATTACCGATTGATTTTGATTAACAAGATCAACTGGTACGGCAGTTGAGGAAGATAAAACCCTAATTTCCGCGGATTATTTCCAATTTTTCGCATCGTCTTTCAAGTTAAAATTTAAAACGAGGGTCTAATATGGTCGCAATTACTAGTTTATTTGACTTTAGGTGTTCAAATTTTAATTGTAATGATTTACATAAGTAATTCTTTTTTCATAGTTACCGTATCGTTGTTATTTTGATTTTTTCCGAGAAAGCGTTCCAGTGCGGCCAAATTCGGAATTATCATCGAAATAAGAGCCTTTTCAGAGCTCGTTTCAACTGCGACATTAACAAATTGTTCTAATAAAATTACATCGTTTTCCAGTAATTTTAAATTGGCGGCACTCAAATGAGGTAAGTTATGATCAGTTGACGTCTTGACGTGTTGTGACGCGTCTTGATTGAGTTTGTGTTTCGGAAGAGAAAGGCTTTCTTGCAATATCTTTAGGCTTGTGCAAGCAACTTGAGGGTGATTGAAATGCGTTACGATATTGCGGCACTCGAATATAAAATCTGAAATAGATTTTTGTGAAATACACAATCACTAAGCACCAATTGCGGAGCATGGAAAAAACATGACTCATTTTTTAAACCAGCAATATTCGCCCCACTAATCATATTACGGTGCGATGTCTCGTAGAAGTAGATGAATATGGTTTTCGATATTTAGATCCCACGATTTCAACATGTCATCAAAGCAATCACTAATGGCAATACCAGTATGACCAGTATGACAATCAGTGACCACTGAGACTTAAACAACTTTCATGCGTTTCGAACAGGTCCATATGCCAGATGTTAAAGAAATATAATTAAACTGCGTTTTTCAATGTCAATTAAAATTTTGATTTTTAGAATTTCTCATAAATATGAGGAATAATTTTTGTAGTAATAAATTACCTTGATGGCAATTGATATCGAGGTTCTAATAGTTTAATCGGTTACCCGGTTTATTACCCGGTTCATTACCCGGTTTAAATCTAAAACTTAATTCTATTCTACCGCAATATTTATATTGTATTCACTTGCTTACTCTACATACATATTTTATGTACACGGTAAACACAAAATTTGGTAAAGAACCAATAGATTGTCTGGTTTTACGGATTTCAGTTAAAATTCAGTAAAATTTTAGTAAAACAAAAGAAAAATTGTGCTTTCTAGTTAAATTTAAAAATTAATGTACTACATTTCCAGTCAAATTAAAATGAAAACCAGAATTTTAATAAAATTCTAGTTAATTTCTAGTTCTAGTGTTTATTTTACTGGAACACTTCTAGTGGTTATCTTGTAACAAATATAGTGGTAATAATTCGTGCATAATTCGTTCCAGAACTCGTTAAGTGGAACAATGTTTCCCATATAAATTAATGTAAAATACGATAATGTGTACCATGCCGAAAAAACTACTATTAAATAAAATTTTTATGTTTACGTTAATTTCTTTTTACAAAACGGGACTTCTCATTATGCGAAACGACCGTCGTCCAGCGAGTCATTTTTTTACAATTTGTTTTGCTCGTTATATGAATTATTCGTTATGCCGAGGTGTTTGTTACGCGAGGTACCACTGTACTAGAAAATCACCAGATCATATTTGTTTGGTTATAAACTGGAGTGCCTAATTAATTTCAATAGAAATTGCGTTAATTTTGTTACTAGAATTCCATTACAAGTTTAACTTACATGAATTCTTGCAAAATCTAATTCCGAATACCCATAATTAAAATGTAAAATACCACGGTAACACTTTACATTACTAGAATTCCAGTAAAAATCTAGTGAAATTCGAAATTTACTGGAATTTTCTCTGAATTCCAATAAAGTTTGTAACTCAAAATATTCTCACTTAACCCGAACTAAAAAGTTGAAATATATGAGTTTGTACTAAAGCGATTAGAAGTAACAGAAGAAAAATTGATTCAACTTTAACGCTTTGTTGTTGTAAAATCAAAAGTGACATCTAACAGAAATTTGTTGATGTACATTCTATTACAATTTTTTTCTATTAATTTCATTTTTGATTGTCAAATAAAAAACTTGTTTTTCTGTTCAAATTCAAAAAAAATTTCAATTTTTTCATTCGAAAATAAAAATGAGTTTTGAAGAAAAATTTTTTGCTTTAGTGCAAAATAATACTATTTTGTATAATAAATCCTCAAAAGGCTCTAAAAATATAAAAAAAAAAAAATTGAAGAGTGGAAGAAAATAGGAGAGGAACTCGAAGAAGCAGGTAAAATTATAAATTTGAGTTTATGCCATAATTAATAATAATCAATTTTTTTTTATTTATTTATTTTACTATTATCTGTATATTATCTATATCACAGATCAAACCTGTATGCAGAGGTGGACAAATCTTAGGGATAAATTTTGCCGAGAACTTAAACCCAAAAAACAGCCTTCAGGATGTTCCGCAGAATATGATAACGAAAATTGAGAATATTTTGACCAAATGACTTTGGATTTATGTATTATGTTGTTTCTTTTAGTTTGGTTACCAACTTAAGCTTTGATCAAACCGACTCACAAGCCGATTGTGATATCTCAACGGCCACATCTGACGATTTCGCAATCGAAACCAATGCTGATCGACGTAAAAGAAAAAAACACTGAAGATGAAGATGATATTGAAACATGTATAAAGCATTAGTTAGAGATTAGAATACATTACATCATATTTTATTAAAAAATGAAAGTGTTCCCGAGCCGAGAAATCTGGACGATGAGGCTTTCAAAAGAATACGTTCTTTGTATGACGGATTGAAAGTGCCTACAAAGACAGAGGCAATCCAAAGCATAACAAGGTACATACGCGAATTACAAATTAGAGATATGGAAAACAACATAGCCGTCGTATAAGTTTATGGAATATTTAAATTATGAATTAGTTTCACATTTGTTACAATAACAATTCAATTTTTATTAGCCTTAAATTGTGAAAATGTATATAATATATAATTAAACTGAAATATGTGGATTTCTTCTAGTTTACTGCGAAATTTTGTTTTGCAGCGATATAGTCCCCTCGTTATTAAAATATTGTTTTAAATTGTCGCACATCCTAAAAATGGTTCTGGTGGTATTGTTGGACCCAAGCCTTGAATTCTGTCTCGTAAACGTGGTTGAGTCAATCACGTTCCTCCATTGCCCTGGGGGGTTATTATACAATTTTTTTCGATTTCGTAAAATACGAAATTGTAAATTCGATCCGCCGCGAATATTCCTATTATGAAACTTTTTTTTGGTCGTAAAATTTAAAACCATGAACTATGCTATTTTGTGTTGGTTTTAGTTAAATAATAAAAGTTTAAAATTAATTGTAATAAATTAAACTAGTCAATTATTATAAAATAATTGAGTAACTTACATTTTAAAAAGCAATCAAAGTATTTTATTTTAATAAAAAAAAATAATAAGTAAACATTATTACACATTATTGTTTTCGTATTTACGATATTCGTCACCTACACAGCAGTCGAATTTTGGCATTTGATTTTCGTAAAATTCGATTTCGATTTTTTTTTTAAGTTCATAATAGGACGGATTTACGATTTTCGAATTTTACGAAAGCAAAATAATTTCATAATACGAATATTCGCGACGGATCGAATTTTACGAAATCGAAAATATTTCATAACAGGCCCCCTGGAATGGTATTACCAACATCATCTTCTCCATCAACAATTAATGGTGGGCAATATTTTGATGCACTCACTTTATTTAGCATAAGAAAATTGTGTAGTGCAATCTGAAGAAACAATCTGAAAATAAAATAATATTTTAATGAGTTTGCTTCAATTCATACCTGCATAGGTCATATTTACTTTTTCTGCATTCTCCGGCAAACAATTTAAAGTGGTGCGCAATATTCTTCATCTGCCAACTAGGATACCAAAAGAGTTCTCGATTGTTACGCTTCCTCGTGACAGTCTATAATTAAATATTTTATTTTACCAAGTAAGATTTTGAGGATAAGCTCTCATTAAATTTTCTTTCATGGAAAACCTGGGTCTCCTACAAAGTAGTAGGGAAATTTTTGTTGAGAATTTGGTGAATATTTTGCTTTCGGTAAACCTAAATTCCTTGAATTAAGATTTTTTTCCCAAAAACGCTTTTGGTTAAGATGCCCTAAATATAAATTAGATTATTTAGAGACGTTTTATTATAAAGCTGGATTATATTTACCGCCATCGCTTTGACTTCCATACGCGTCAATATTCACGATGGTAAATGTATACCATAACACATCGCCAGCAACACCACGCTATACAATTTTTTTTTTTTTTATAATTGGGGTACACTGAATGGAAATATGCTTCCCATCAATAGTCCCACCACACAATTTGGCAAATTCCACTTATAGTGAAACTCGTTTTCATTTGGCTCGGATACATAATGGGGCGATAAAATTTCCCATATTATCTCGCAAGTTTCTAAAATTATTACTCGAGCCTATTTTAAAACTCCACCCAAGGAATTGTTGGGATACGACCTGAGATAGGTATCTAAAAACGTGCAAATATTTATTTAACATAAAATTAAAACTAGAACAATAGTACTCACGATCGGGTAATAACTAAACGTTCCTCAGGACTTATTGTGTATTTAGTATTGCGCTTGACGAAGCTACCTTTTAAAATTGACAACAGGAACTCAAAAATTAGTCCTGTCATTCTTGTATGTTTAAAAAATTCTTCTTAATTGTTTTTTAATATTTTTAGAAGCCACCTCATAAAAGCCGTGGAGCTCCCTAATCTCGTTATCCGGCGTTCTAAAATACCGACGGTTCCTTTTTTGTATTTTATTTCCTGTAGATATCTGGTGAGCTAATAAGCAAGCAAATAATCCGGTTTTAATCAATTTAAATTTTTTTATTTTGTCGGTATTCATTACACGATTTTTATATGTTTACTGATTTTATAGTAAGAATATTATATGATGCATTACGTCAAAATGTACGCCAAAATGTCATAAACTCGAATCGAAATATTTGACTTTAGTATATCTTCAGCATTATAATTAAATATCTGATACTACCTCTCTCACTTCTCTTTAAACAATAATATTTACCTGAATTCTAGTAGTATTCCAGTAAAATTTAGTCGTTTACTAGAGTTTTACGAGAATTCTAGTGAATGGATGGTTCCACATTTGATATCAAAGAAACGTTTTTTTTTCGTTTCTTTCCCCGTTTACCAAGCTATGATACAGGTTTTAATTGCGACTTAAATAAATTTTCGGTGAAATCACACTAACACAAACATAAATGAAATAAAAAATATTTGAAGGCCATTTTTGACTCATTTTAGTTTAAATTTTATTTTATAGAGAGCAGTTTGAACAGTGTTTAAAACAAAATAAAACACACATACATAGGCATTACCTATTACGACTAATTAGCCATGAAAAAATAATCAAAAAACCAAAAATCTCGTGTGGAATGGGGCAATGTAATCGGTTTTTATCGTTTTTTTTATTCTTCCTGAAATCCAGTAAAATTCTAGTTTTTTGCCGTTTTTCAACATATAGTTTCAAATTATCGAAGGATCTATTCAGTATTAAGCAAAATTTCAATAAGTGTCATCAAAATAAAAAAGTGGTTGAACCACCACTTTTTTATTTCGATGTCACTTATTGAAATTTTGCTTAATACTGAATAGATCCTTCGAAAAGATAAAAACTTGTCCATAGTTCGAAATAATAAAAGTAACTATAAGTAAAAAATAAATATATTAATATTCCATAATGCTATGTCGGGTTCGATTCCCGGTGGTAAAAAAATTTCACGGCTGGTTTAGCGTCAATGAATTAATCACTCATTATCCGAAATGAAAATATGATTATGAAACCTCATTTGAGGCGGCTCAATCCCTTGATGGGATATAGTGCCAGAGAAAGAGAGAGAGAGAGAGAGAGAGAGTGAATGATTAAATACCTACTAAAAAACCCCAAGTTTGAGCCTTAGGCTAAAAATTTTAACATCGAAGATAGGGCTTGGAATTTTGCTTAATGCCTAAATCAAAAAGCTTAAGCCTACTGATTTGTTTTGGCCTAGAGTACTTGTAATTATATTGACCTGAAAATAAAAAATAAAAAAGTTTGAACCCAAAAATTGATTTTCGGCTATGAAATTTTGTTAATGCTTAAATAAAAAATTTAAAATATTACATTCACTAATTGATGCCGTAGGTGAGAAATAGGTGCATAGTGAGAGAGAGCACAAAACAAAATTGGCGTATTTACTTTATTTTTTTATTTCGTTCGATATTCTTGGGACAAAATTTCGTTGCTTTTTTCAATATAATGCGACCTCAAAAACATGTTTGATGTTAAAAAAACGGAATTAGGAAATAATATCCTGTTTCAAAGATAATTGTGCGATTTTTTTTTGTTAATGTAATATTTATCTTCTTCCTCTTTCCGTAAAATTTATATTTATTTATGGTTATTTTATATTTTATCCAAAAAAGTAATCGCGTTTGCAATTCGAGTTTGATGCGAATACCGCCTAATGAGTCCGACTGGCATTGTACCTGCGTATATGTAGCATATCTCGTGAAGCGATTTATGTATATGTGGTGTAGGAAAATCATTACCAAGTTTTTACTTAATACAAATAAATTAATTTGAAGTTTTAATTGCGTGTCGCAAATTTAAAACGAAAACGCAAGAGTATTTTACCATATAATCCGAAATACCTTACAGATTAGCTATTGTTGATCAAAACGTAAGCTTCGCAATGCGTATCTAATTTCTCCGGTAAAATTAGTCCAAAATTCTAAAAAGATGTAAAATCGTAAATGTGAAGATACACAACATATCAAAACAAAAGAATGTTAAAATTACGTAGGAAATGAGATGAGTATCGCGTTGACGCGTCCGATATACGATACACATACGCATCCAGTCATCCACATACAAAATCACAAGAATTTCATTCACTAGTTTTTTGTGGTTATTTTAATGGTTACCATAAATTAGTTATAGATTTTTAATTTACATTTTTCTTAAGTTTTCTTTTGAAAAAAAATTATTATAAATATTTTATTTTGTTTTTATCTTATCCGCCATCATTTTTGAATTTTTAATTTTCTGTTTGTTTTATTTATTTTTATTGATTTTTGAGATATGTCGTTAAGCACCCAAAAATAATTTTTTTTTATATTTATTTCGATTCAAATTTTTTATTCGAATAAATTTGTTAAGCCTCTTCGTAATAATTAAAGTGTTTTTAGTCTCAGTTCTTGGTTTGGCTTCTGGTTTTCGTCGTGTTACATTTTTGTGTAAAATTCACTGCACTGTTTAAAGGGTTAGGCGATAAATAAACCAAATCTGGAACAGCGCACACAAGACAGTATCGAAATGGGCTACCATTTTCTTATACAAACCGATTCTTATCTGATTGGCTCACACCTAACTTAAATCCCGGTGAATACAAATGCTTATGATTGGCAACAGCAGGGAGCCTAGTCAATATATTATAGCATTATACGTTATAAAAATATAATCACGTATATATATGAATATATGAATGAGGTAATAATTCCATCATTAATAATATTCAAATGGCTCGAAGATGAAAAGAATTTTTGTTCATAACGTGTATACAAGAAAACAGGCTTGTCATTTATAATTAAGGACCAATCATCACATTTTATGGATTACATTCGAACAAGATATTCATAATTTATATCCAGCCACATCAAATAATTTAACGACAAACAAAAAAATTTTTTTTCTTTAAACCTACAAAAAGTGATAAATTTTTATTAATATTTCTTAAATTAAATAAAAAAATTTAATAATAAAATATAAAAAAAACGAGTAAGAGATTCTATGGATACGAGAATATAATTTAATTTTTTATTTGGTGTCGATGTTTTTTGAAGTTTTTTTTATTTATATTTTTTTTCTTGAATAAAATATTTATTTAAATTAATATTCATTTATAAAATATTTTTTATACACACGGTATAAAAAAAATAAATTCTTTAAGAAATCCATGTTTTATTAATTTTATGTCATCAAATTTTATATTTTATTTACATTTAAAGAAAAAATATTTTTGGGATTCATGTTTTCGGGATTTGGTGCGCTCGTTGTTTGTTGTAGTGTTTGGTAACAAAGAAATTATTTATGATTTTTAAGAAAATTTTAATTTCAAGATGTGTTAATCGAAATATTTTAATTTTTTTAAAGGTTTATTTCTGTGTGGCTCAATCCTTCCTTTCTATCGGATCGGGACTTTGACCACATTTGATTAATTATAGATATAAAGGAGTGTTAAACAATAATTAATGCGATTGTGGTGCGTTTTGTATTGAGGTTTATTCGAGTGTATTTCGATTGATAGAAGGCCGTACTGTTTACCCATTAATGGATTTATAGATTTTATTCGGTTAGAAGGCTATATTCGCGTTCATCAACTTGTATGTTCATCATATTGATGATGGTTGTAGAGAGAGAATATCACATCTTAAAATCAAAATGAACGTAAATGATAACGTTAAAGGGTGAGATTGGTGATTGTCCACTGGTGTGTTATACCCGTGCTAAGTGTGTACCCAAAATTATTCAAAGTATATTCAGAATGATGTCCTAATCAATAATACCGTCACCATGTTGAGTGGATTCTGCGTAATCATGATTAGAAAATAGTTTCCTTTCTTTGCCCCTCAAGATTTAAGGGTTTTGAATACTGCCAAAATATTCTTACTTCACATGTCTATTAGCACTTTATCTTCAGTTGGTGTGCTTGGTGAATCCAGTCAAGGCGGACGAAAAAAATAATTTTGCAAAAAAGATACGTATATAATAAATATAAAACTCTTAATAAAGCAGGCGGTGTAGTGAAGGCGATCAGAAAAAAATCTGTTTATAGTCACAGACACTACGTGTCTCGCTGAATCATTGGCAACCTATAACTGATACACAATCATTGTCTGTTCTTCAGATTAGGGGCGGCTTAAGCGGCTCGCCACATAAATGTGTTGAAGGTAGGAAGAACTAAATGCCTTAAATTTCATCATCAGTTCGTGACCCACATACATGTTAAGTCGATTGAGCGGCTGACTAACAAGCTTTTCATATAAAACAACTAAATTATGAACTCTACACAAAGCCTTCAAAGATTACACACAGATTACCATATTGGACTCATGACAAAAACGATCTCGATCGAACGTCATTCTGCTCAATTTATGGATATTATCGTCAAATGATGCTCCAAATTCGAAATACACTCTTGAACAATTTATTTAGCCAACAACAACACACAATTCAAAAGACCATTTTCTTAAAATTCTCCAACTGATGGGCCAGATTTTGGTAGTTCCATGCAACTTTAGGCAAAAATGTCGTGCTACGAGAAAAACCCCTATCAATTTTCGAAACGGTTGAAGCCTTTTTAGAAACTATGCATTTTTATGGAAGAATAAAGTACTTTTGATTGATTTTGGAGCATCAATTGACGAAAAAGGTCTCCTTGTAAAAATGTTATGAAACGGTGTACTTTTGTAAATGGGGGAAGACCATATCATGACTATGTTAAGTGACGTATTTATGTGAATTACCCGGCTTCTACACAGATTTTTAATAAAACTGTTAGTCGCATTCTGCAAATCGGTGGAAATTTGCTTTTAAATTCTCTATGTTATTCGAATTTTTCACCGGCCACAATCATTTTTCCAAATTTGTTTTCAAGTTTACGAATATTTGATACAAATGGTATAATTTCGAATCGATTTACTCAGTCGGAATTTTTAGTAGGAGGAAAAATTATGTTTCATAATTAAAAAAAGAAAAGAAATTTAAATAAATGATTAAAGAGAATTTCAAAGCAAATTGTATTCCGTTTGGGGAAATTTCCACCGATTTCAAGAATACGGCCCCAAATGAAATGCTATTTTATCCCAAAATAAGTAAACTTTGGAAGCTTTTTCATTTTTTGTCTTATTTCTAGTGGGGTTTGCCATGAAAACTCACGTAATGACGGAAACAATTTTTTTAAATTACTTGTCCCGAAGAAATAGTATCAAGCGATCCCTTGGTCTTTGAAAATCCTCAAAATAACATGGAAATCGTATAATGGAAGATATAGGAAAAGGAAATCGATAACATAATGGTACATAAAAGACACTTCAGCAGCATATCCGGTGTTATAGACAGGCGTGCAGACATTTACAGTCATCATTTGCTTGTCATATTCAAATATAAGTCCAAATTGTCATCAACATTCAATAGACCAGCACAAAAGACCTTTCGGTGGAATGTCGATGCCGTAAAAGATCAAGCATCACTGCAGAGTTGCCAATCAGCTGTCCCTGATTATCTAGACCGGCACAGAAAACCACGAAGAAACTCGTCTTAACATGTACAGGAGCTGTGACTATTTATACAGTTAGCCATACCGCGGTGCAAAATACAATCAGATGAAAGCCATCGTGATTCCGCAATACGACTGAATCTCTGCAGAAGTTCGGAGACGATACCCCTCCATCAAACCTATCCATCAAAGCTATACTACCTCATCGTTTCTATTTGGGGTGAAAAAGAACTGCTTAAGAATTGTCAGACCGCGCTGATGTGTACCGCACAAAAAAGGTGACCGTCTTAAATGTTAAATCTATCGTGGCGTACCTCAATTGAACGCTGCTTACAAAGTGTTGGCTTACGTTTTACTTGCCAGACTCATCCCGCTCTCCAAAAACATCATTGACGACTATCAGTGTGATTTCTGACCCAGCCAATCAATCACCGGACCATGTTTCACTGTAACTGTATCAGGCTCCTTTAAAATAATATCTGATGTTCGGCAGGGAGGTGCACTCGCGTCTGTACTGTTAAATTTGGCGTTTGAGTATGCAGTGAAGAAAGCAACGTCAAACTTCGCGCTGTATATCAGGCTAAATTCTTGGATATGCAGATGATATTGTGCTCCTTGGCCGAATACTTAGCGATATCAAGGGCCGTTTTATACCACTCGATGGCTACACAAGAAGGCTTGGTTTGGATGTGAACAGCAGCAATATCAAATTCTTATCAACACCTAGAAGCATCTCCATGGCAAATCTCGGAATCGGCGACCATAATTTTGTGAGCGCTGAACATTTTAGTATATTGCTGTGAAACGAATCAAATTTAATTTCGTTTCAGTTTTAGTTATTTCGTTAATTAAAATAAAGGTTTTGGTTTCAGTTACTGTTTGCTGAGTGGTTTTTGTTACGTTCTCCTTAATGTTATTGTTAAGTTTCGGTTACAGTTACGATTTCGTTAGTGTGCACACCGCCGCAGCGAACGTAGCACGACTGAACGACTGATACAATTAATTCTCCAAAAGTTTTAAAAATTCGGCTATCATCGGGAAATCTATACTGGGAACATAAGGTATGCGTTTCTGAGTCAAGCTTAATTTATCTAATCCTAATTTATATCACTGAGTCAAGTATAGCGCATTTACGTTTTCATGCCCAAGTATTTCAGACCAATTAGTGCCGCATCAATAGTGTCGGGTAATGGACGAATGCTGACTGCAGTAGGATTACTAGAAGATGACTACTTTAAAAATGACTCGACATGCGATGTACGAACTTTTGAAGAGTTGGCTCAGTCACATTAGTATTGCACGAGAATCGTTCTGCGTTGCCTTTCCATTAGCTTTTCAGAGAGTGAAATTTTTATGATGAGGTCAAAATATATTTTTTTTATGAATGGTAGACGAAAACAGATCTATGCATGGCTGCTATTCTTTGTAGTCCCAAGGGCAAATAATGGAGTTGCTTTTTTTTATCCACGAAGTGTGCCCAGAAAAAACGGTAAACTAATTGTCTTCAACTGGACCGAGGTTGGACGTTCCGATCAACTAGGTTTTTAATGCGGCGGGACAACATGCAACATACATACGAATTTGGTTTATAGTCAGAATAAGAAAAAAATTGTGTTTACTTATCGGATATGTTGCGCCTTATTCGAGTAGTTTTTACCGAATTGAACACCTGTTCTTCGCTAGCTAACTGTGCGTCTGCAAAATTTAATGGTGTCTAGTTACCGTACAAATCCCTTCGAACCGATCTTTAGATTTAGTTTTTAATTTTCTGCTGAATTATCCGTTAATCTGCTTCAGATTTCCTCTGGCAGGATCCGGCTCGTAGAACCATTGTTTTATTAGTGGCATTCGTTGGCTTTCAATTGCAACAAAACAACCCGCCAATGCTGATCATGGGTGCACATACAAAATACAATTTACATTTTAATTTGTTTATGCTTACAGTTATTTTTCCTTTAACCACAAGTGTCACGTTCTGTAAATATATTCGCATATATGTACCATCTGGTGTTTTAACTATATAGCTACTCTTACCTTCAATTATGAATGCAAATCGGCCATCCGTCCAACATAAGTTTTGTCAGCAAGAAAGCACGGTTAAGTTCCAACCGAGATATGCTATATACTGATTAATCGGTGCTACCTTCTTTTTGGATGTTATATAAAACGAGTAACTATTTAGTTTTCCCTGACGGCCGACAGTAAAATGATGCGACTTATGCCTACTGGCTCGCGTCACAGAATCCATGTATAAATCGATTGATTCATGGGACCCAATCCCTCACTTTATTCGTCCGCGTTGCTCAATCTTAACGCTATCCTGACGCAACACATTGATTTCTCGTTGGTTGTGGATCGTAGTCACATTTGATTGCTAGCAACCAGGTGACATAATTATCAAGCTAACCAACACTGGGATCGAAAATTCGACTGGGTAGATTTCGACGGTTTTGAAACTACATTCTAAGCCGAATAATTTTGTTGCCTTTTGATGCTCGATAATTTTTACATTGGTCATCGTATAGAATATGTCACCACATCTTGTCTTAATTTTCTCATTCTTCGAGATTCAGTTACGCATATTGAATTTTGCGGACTGCAGAATCACTGAAATACTATTTTAATTTTATTAGTTCCTGGATTGGATTTTCCCCTGTCGTTAGGTCATCGACGTAAACATCTCTTCCTGATGTTATTGTTGCTGTACGCTGGCCCTGATTTACAATCGCTAGTTTCGCTAGTCTAAAGTGTATAATGCTTTATTGGAAACTCGAGCCTGCTTCGTCAGATGCTGGTGCAGTTTCGCATTTCCTTTATCGACCAATATCTGGCGGTACATTGCACACACTTTATATAACGTGCGGTTTGGTCGATGTCTTGGAAGTAGCCTTGATATAACGCCGTGGTGTTGAACATAATATTATTGCAGGGTTATTTGATCACTTGGTACTTCCTCCTTGTGACGCAAGCCTTCGTTTTTTTTTCATAAAGACAACAGAAAAATTTATAAATGCACTATCTCGTTCAACATCATTTTCTCTGCTCTCAATCTGTAAGCTGCCATATTTCTTGATGTTCCAATTTTATCCGGAGATTCTGTTAATGGTAACTGTAAATCTGCTTTTTGAGTCTCTTCTGGTTGTTTTGGAGAATAGTTCTGTAATCTTTTGCTCGGCTTCGGAAAAAGGCAATTTTCTCGTATTGATCCAACTTTTCAAGAGGCTAGTAATGATGAATCATTGTCAACCAGTACGTCAAAACACGATGCTGTACTTTGTGGCTCGTCAACAAATCTACCGACCGAATGCCCAACCTCTGAGAACAGTCGATAGTTTAGCTGCAACCGTTTACCACCTGCTACTCTGCAGTAAACTTTAGTGTCATGTAATACCTGGACTGCGCCTTTTCGATTATACTTTGGATCTGTTAGACGGAACAACGTTAGTTGCTCAGATCTATAAGAGTCAAACTCATTTGTTGTTTCTATTTCAAATTGCCGATCGTGTTTGTAAATTGGACGTACAGGAATGACTAAGGCTTGCATCCCCTATACACGTCATATTAATTCAACTATTTATTCAGAATAATCTTTTATACAACGAGACAGCAATGCAACGTATATATGTACGAATTACGTTTATACTCAGAATAAGAAAAAAAAACTGTGTTTACTTATCTCATAAGGGTCGCCAAGTTCGCGCCGAATTGAACCCCGGTTCTCCTCCAACCGTATGTTTCCAAAATATAGCAGTGCCCGAGTTCGGAAATTCCTTCCTTCCATTTTAACGATGATTCTTTGTTTTAGGTTAATTTCTATTTTTTGTGTCCACATGTTTGGAAAACAGCTGCACTACCAGAACAATCGTCAATTTTTGCTTTTTATCGTGTGGAACGAATTATCTTACACGGACGTATTCGTTCGGTTTTGTATCTTCATGTGGCAACGTCATAATAATTTTAATGAAACTTTTATTTTATTCGTGATAGATGGCGCTGTAGTTAGTTTTGTTTTATTATGAAATCATCGAAACAAAAAAGTTGATCATCATAACATAGTTGGCTTATTTATCAGTAGGAAATAAGAAATAAATAAATGAAGATTTTAACAATCAAATTCGAGTTATAATAAACTAGCCAACTATGATTGAATGCTGTATAAGATAGCGGACAGGGGAAAATAAGAGATTATGGTACCCGCCACAAGTGGCAGCACTATCACCAAAGAGGATTTATTTTTTTATGTAGTTATACGAGCGGAATTTTTTTATTCATTATGTATCACTTTTTTCAGTAAATAAAAAATCTCAGCGAAATAAAATATTAAAAGTGATCATTAAAATGGCAAATTTATCATTCGCTATTTCTTAACGAATAACGATGAAATTTGGATAGCAGTATTGATCAGGGGTTTTAAAGTAAGTTTTGAACAAAATTCTAGGATCTGTTCGCGCTGGACTAAACTGGACATTTCATAACCAGTCCTTATGAAAAATGGTATCTGTACATTTTACACAACATAAATAATTTTTAAACTAGAGAGTAAACTCCGATATTTCTTAACTAAATTTTGTAAAATTTGCATCGCATACAAGGACAATTCGGAAAAATTTATGGATTAGAATTTCCACTAGAATTTTTTGATTTTCTTCGGCCATATAAGTTATTTTCAGTTTTTGGTAATATCTCAAAAACTTCCACTAGTAACCAATACTTTCGGTTATTTTTGGAATAGAGACTATGCTGAGTCATGCTGAGACTATGTGGACAATTTGGGGAAAATTTTTGGTTTCGAATTTTCACTAGTCCATAAATTCTCCCTTAATTTCCCACATAGTTTCAACATGACCTATGCTATTAGAGAACCAAAAGAAATTATTGGTTACTAGTGGAAGTTTTTGAGATATTGGACAAAAACTGAAAATAACTTGTATGGCCGAAGGAAATCAAAAAATTCTAATGAATATTCTAATCCATAAATTTTTCGGAATTGTCCCTGTATGCGATGCAAATTTTACAAAATTTAATTAAGAAATTTCGGAATTTACCCTAGTTTAAAATTTATTTATATCGTGTAAAATGTACAGATACCACTTTTCATAAGGACTGGTTATGATTTCATAGGCCAGTTTAGTCAAGCCCATACAGATCCTAGAATTTTGTCCATAATTTTCTTTAAAAACTCTGATCAATACTACTTTACAAATTTCATCGTTATTCGTTAAGAAATGGCGAAAAGACGGAATATTGTTACATTTCATGACTTCACGTACCGAGTTATTTTACTTAGGAGATAAATCAATTTGTCATTTTAAGGATCACTTTTAATATTTTATTCCGCTGAGATGTTTTATTTAGTGAAAATTGAAATACATAATGAATAAAAAATTTCCGCTGGTAACTACATAAAAAAATAAATTCTCTTTAGTGATAGTGTTGCCACTTGCGGCGAGTAGCGTAATCTCTTATTTTCCGCTGTCAAATTTCCACTATCTTATACAGCATTATGATTGACGTCTTTTCTGCTACGATGATTTCATAACAAAACAATACTAATTACAGCGCCATCTATAACGAATAAAAAAAATGCGTTTGGCGTCACAGGATAGCTTTTATTTCTCCGGTTTTCTTCAGTGCCGCTCATTATAACAGGGCGCTGAAATTCACCATAAATTTTGAAGTGCCTGAGGAATGGTATTGATTTGTTATTAGCTCGATATTAATTTTAAGATTTTAAGTTAAAGCTTAACTGAAATTTCATACAACCATCTTAACCACAGTGACCATTTGTAAGAGCAACTCTTCGAATATGCATTTTTCATCTCGTTATACGTGGATTATTCAAGACCAAAACCCGGGTTCAAAAGCCGTATATTTTAGGAAAGTGTATATACATAATTTAAAAATTTCCCATGGAAATAAATCAATTGATCTGTGATAAACGATCTAATAGGTAGTATTATTAATTTAATTTAACGCCACTTCAAATTTGTTACCTATTGTGAATGTACTACAAATAAACAGAAATTTTTTGAATGAACCGTTTACTACAAATAAAGATTTTGGTGGGAACAAAAGATCGTATATAGTATACACCAAATTTGCATAACACAATCAGATAAAAAACATCATGTCATCTTCTTAAAACTAAAAATAAATTTCTATTAAATTTAACCAAAATAAGCATGAATGGAATTGCTTTCTTGCAATCGCAAATCCTAATACAAATCGAATTAGGATGTATCACGTTACACAAGCACGCATGGGTAAAGTTGGAAATATTGCCGATGTTGCACTGGTCGTTATCGATCATAAAGATCATTTCATGCGAAAACATACTTTTTAATATTTTATTAAATAATTTATTACGTAATATAAATTTAATTTAAATATTTCCGAGATTTTATACTACATAAAACTTTAAAGATTTAGAAAATAGATAAAGCGAAAAATTATTTTTAAAAATAAAATTAGAAGACAAAAAAAAAATAAACTCAAAGAGGTGAGAGTATTTTTGGTATGTTTGTTATGTGTTGTTGTCTTCGAAAGATTTCAATATCTTAACAGCAATTTTCTTGTGCTAGGTTGGAATTTTATACAAAAATTGTCTTAGTGTGTTATTTATTAAAAAAAAAACAACGTTATTTTTAAATATGCAAACATAATAAAAATCGATCTGAATTCGAAATTCTCTAGAAACACAATTTTTTTTGTTATTTATTTCGTTTTTTTTTACAATTAATTTAGTTTGGGTGTAGTCTTCTTCCGAGGAGGCCTACGTAGCAAAAATATTCGTTGTAGCCAGACCTTGGCAAGAGTGCGTGAAACATATAAACCGTTTAAATATTTTCACACTCCCACGTCTAAATTAATATTTATTTAGCGTTTTATATGGCCGAACATGGTGATGTAGAACATTTATTTAATTTTTTTTTGTATTTTATTAATAAAAGCCAACATTTTTTTTATCACTTTCCGTTTCGCGTTTATATGTTTTATGTCCATGTAATTTATGTTGCTCTGTCATAAATATTCTTAAAACCTACAAATAATAAAGGAAACATGTTAAGGTCATTATTTACAACAAGAACAACAAAAACTGTACCACAAACACTCATGGTGGTCTCTCTAATCTGTGTACTGAAGGTTAGGATATATATTAAAGAGAACTTTGTGACTAAAATAATTCTTCATTCACAAATTTTCGTCAAAATCAAATAATAAATTAGCATAAATAAAAATATTACTGACGTTTTTTTTTAACTGGCAGCATCAGATATGCACCAATATCTTATATATGGTCATTAGGAGATATCAAATAAATGTTGGTAAGGTCGGTCTTATATAAACCACCCCGCTTATATAATATAAAAAAGATTTTGTTTTGATTCTCTTAACATCACTCCATGAATTTCATTCATTGTTTACCTCAAAATTCATCGTGATCATAAATCTTAAAGTTGGGAAGAAGACAAAGTATCCTATTTTGTTTTTTATGTTTTCAAGGATATTCATTTTCATTCAGTAAAATATTTTTTGTGTTTTTATGAATTTATATAGAAGACCTGGCTAATGAAGAACCGAGAACCGGTTGTCCACGGCTATACGACATTTTTCTTATGGTTATGGGGACTTTTCTTATATTTGTTTTATAATTAACATAATTTCTTTGTTGGAATGATATTTGGACGATGTTTAAGTAAAATGATGATGACGGTGATAAGTTTTGTTTTTGTTGCTTATAACAAAAAAATAAAAACCAAATGCTTAAAAAGAAGAAGTTACAAAAGAGGTGTTGAAGTATTTATAATTAAGTGGGATATCAGTTTTCATTGATGAAATATTTTTTTGAAGTTTTTATATTTAGAAAAATTAACAGATAATTCATATCTTTAATACCTGCATATCATCACCTTGCGCGCTTTATGTTATCTTGAGAGACTTGATACATCAAACTTGATGTGCAAATATTTTATATTCATGCAGAGTCGTCTGCAAAATTTTAAGTATGCACAATAAAATACTTTCTTAGAACAAGAATTATATACAGATGCGCGTATTCAAATAAATTAATCGATTATAATTAATCAGTTTAATGAAACTTACGTAACGATAGATGATTTTTTTTTATAGAAAGTGATTATTAATTTAATATAAATGACGGCTTAATTTGAAATTAGATAAATTTCTAATTTCTAAATAGATAATAAACCGAAAATTTGTGTCTTATTATGTATATTATTCTGTTTAACAAACAAATTATAAAAATTAACTTGTATTGTGTTTTTGAATATATATTTGGCCCGTCGCTAGCTCTCAGACAAATTAAAATAATCATGTAAATATAATTATCGATATATGATCACGAGTGATTTATCGTATGTGCACACGTTTATACAGGACCGCCGTCCAAATACGGTATTAACACATCAGCCTTGTGTTATGTAAAAATTAATTAATCAAATGGAATCTTCGGAATAAACAACTAATTGATTTAAGGTTATAAATTAACTCGAGAACATCTTTTTATTACAACTAAGAAACACGTGCAAAGCTAATGAGCAGCCGTATTCAACACTAAGAAGAACCAACAAAAGGAGTTGCAAAATAGTTTTGTACTTACTTTTTTTTTACATTTGGTAGTACCAAGCCAGACCAATTATTGATTATAAAAACCAGTTTTTGATGACTTCTAGCAGTTAAACTTCCCATTGTATCGGATATAGGACTTATCGACAGAAACATTTACCAAATCTAGTAAATGTATTTTAAAATTAAAATTCCGATAAATACTAAAACTGACAGGAGTTGTCATAATATTTTCCCGAGCATAATAATAGTTGTTTTCCAATCGACCACTGCAAGTAATTGAAAGTACAAAAAATGTGTATTAGCTAAAGTGTCGATTGGAAAGCACAAAAAATTGCAAAAACAAAACATAACCTACAAATTTGTAGTTTATTTGTGATAACTTTTTGATAAAAAAATATCTATACCGAAATTTTAGTAGCGCTTCACATACGTCATTCAATTATATTTTTGAAAAATGGTAGAGCAGTTGTGAGTAGTTAATTTAGGAAAGACGAAAGTCATAAGTGTTTATAAGTACTTGAGGTGGTCGATTGGAAAGCAACTATTGTTCCGATTTCGCCTATTAGCCGTTTATTTATCGTAAATTGGTTTAATGACGTTTTTTTGAGTAGTAGCATTATATGTAGTTTTATAGCTGGTTAGGGGTATTGCTGATTATAGTAGATTGGTTAAATAGCAATCAATCTGCCACATGCAATCGCGAACAATCTGGAATGTTTAGCGCGGTATATAAATAATAATTTAAAGTTAAATTAGTGATGTGATTAAAAATAATTTTTAATGGTACCTAAATGGTGAATAAATAAATAATTGTGGAAATTATTAGTAGTATAGTGGATAATAGCGGGGAAGTTATTGTAAATATTAGGAAATTATTGAAAGATTATTTCCGACATATTCGGGAGACGTTATAAGTTATGAGAATTGTTGTTGTTATATTAATAACCCCTTTGAAACTAGTTTGCATTTTATTAACATGTATAAGACGATGTTAAATATTCGAATATTTTTTCCAACTGACACCATTGTTTTATGCAAATGTACATTGTACCGAATTCTACTCTTTATAGATCACTTGGTGGTCTATTAGTCACGATGAAATTAAAGCAGACTTAGAAAAAATGGGACATGAAGTCGAAGGTATTACCAACATATACAAAAGGTCACAATTGATGGTGTAAAAGTTAGGAAACACTTTCCATTTTTTTACATCGACTTAAAACAAAAAGACAACAATAAAGAAGTATATACAATATCAAGAAACTTAACTGACAATCACCACACGACAAAATGCAAAAAAACACTAGATATCGCGCCTTCTTGTGCTCTTTGTCAACATTAAGGGCATACTGCAAATTATAAAGGATGCCCTGTGTATCAGAACAAAATTAAAAGTCAACAGAATAATAGAACAAGCGCAGTGCAGCGATTACAAACCAAAGTTGACAAACCACAAACAACAGTTACACCATCCACAGTTGGATTATCCTATGCGCAAATCAACAGCGAGTCTAATAACATTGAAATTATTAAAATGCTTAGCCAAATTCAACAGTCACTTGGTCATTAAGCAAAGAGGGTGGCAAAAATGGAAATCAATATCTATCCACCAAGCGAAAGTCAATATACTTACAAATGATTAACTCGTTCATACGCATTGTAGCTTGAAACGCTAATGGGCTCAACCAACGAGCCCAAGAACTGGAAATATTTCTCCATACAAACAATATTGATATTGCACTGATTTCAGAGACGCACTTCTTCAAATTAAACTATCAAATCAACTGTTATCTCAATCCAATATAATGGCGCAGATCTAAACATTGCAGCGTACTGTCCTCCACGGCATACACCAACGAAGTTACAATTTAATAACGTCTTCAATAAGCTCGGTCCAAGATTTATTATTGGAGGGGACTACAATATAAAACATACAGCTTGGTGTTCCAGGCTTATTTCTCCTGGGAAAGGAAACACCTTGTTCAATGCCATTCATGAAAACAAATGCGAATATCTGTCCCCAGGAGGGCCAACGTATTGGCCAACGGATGCAGGAAAAATACCAGATCTACTGGATTTCTTCATCATAAAAGGTATTCCATTAAGTTACACTAAATAGATTCACGGATTGGGACATCTTCAGAGAAAAATTGGAAGAGCTAGTTGAATTAAAAGTTAGTATTAAAAGCAATGAAGAATTGGAACAACAAACAAACAATTTCATTGAATACACTCGAATTGCTGCCAGACTAGCTGCTCCTGAATTAAAGGACAAAGCGGAGATTGAAATCAAATACCCGGCTGAAATCAGGGAACAAATCAAGGCAAGAAAAATGGAGAATATGGCATCTGACCAGAAATCCCGTTGACAAGACAACTTTTAATCGAATAAGTAACAAAGTCAATAGGCTAATCAAAAATTTCAAACAGAATTGCCTCGATAATGGATAAGGAAATGGATAAGGACTACTCGTTATGGAAAGCAACCATAAGATTTAAACGACTTGCAGTTCGAGTACCACCTTTAAGGAATGCTCAAAGCAGTTGGGTTCGACAAGACAAAGAAAAAGCAGAACTCTTTGCTTAACGCCTAGCAGCAGTGTTACAACCCCATGCCATTCAATACAACATTGATGTAACACTTGTTTATCAACCAAATCAGGACTTTAAAAGGGTCACGCAAATGGAAATTGCTGAAAAAATCGGCAAAAATCTTAATCATAAAAAAGCACCATTAATTGATGAAATATCACCGGGTCTATTCATGGAACTTCCACCCAGCCCAAATCATTATGCTTAGGAAACCAGGTAAACCAGATGAAGGAGTAACATCATACAGACCAGTGACTCTGCTTCCGACCTTATCAAAGCTGTTCGAGAAAATGCTACTAAAACGTCTAAAGCCAATGGTAAACGTTCCTTATTTTCAATTTGGATTCAGGAATAACCTGAGCAAGTGTTACAAGAAAAGAAATATTGCCCCGCCGTATTTCTGGATGTATTCCAGGCCTTTGATAGGGTTTGGCATGAGGGATTGACATCCAAGATGAGCAAAATGCTACCACAAAATTATTGCCAGTTGCTTGTATTATACCTCTCTGATCGCCAATTCAGAGTCATTCATGAAGAAACATGTTCTGAATTTTATCCAGCGATTGCGGGAGTTCCGCAGGGAAGCGTACTGAGTCCCCTTCTCTACCTTCTTTATACTGCGGACATACCTACAACGAATAAAACATTCATCGGTACGTTCGCTGACGACACTGTAATTATGTCAGTAGACTCAACCAAGTATGAGTATGAATCTCAACTTATAATCTCAACCAAGAGCAGTGGAACATCTTCAACGAGCAATGGAAAACGTTAATAAATGGACAATTGACTGCAAAATCGCACGGAATGAGCTCAAATCAACCTATGTGACATTTACGCTCCAACATAAAAATAACACTTCATATATACCTCAAAGAGGTGCAAGAGCCGCAGGCTGAATGGGCAAAATACCTTGGTCTTCATTTAGATTCAAGGCTCAACTGGAACGTCACGTGAGACAAAAAGCTGAACAGATACGATTGAAACAACGTCAAATGTACTAGTTAATTGGACATCATTCCAAAACGAACCTGTATTGCAAAAGACTGGTATACCAGACTATCTTCAAACAAATATGGATATATGGTGCGTAGCTATGGGGTTGTACACATAAATCTAATAGAGACATTATACAACGAAGCCAAAATAAATTTTTTCGAATGGTAACCTAGGACTCAAGGAAAATCCACAATGATTTAAAAATACAATTGATAGACGACGTAGAGAAAGACCCCGACTACGCTGGCGTGACGACATTGAACAAGATCTGCAAGAATTAGCTTGTCGAAACTGGAGGACGAGAGCAATGGATGGATGGAGGACCATTGTGCGAGCGGCGAAATCCCTTCATGGGATGTAAAAGCCAGAGGGAGAGAGAGAGAGTTTTTTGATTCATGATAGATGGCCCTGTAATTACAATATTAAATTTACATATGCATATGATTCTGCAATACGTTTGAATTAAAATTAACACGTTTTCAATGTAAATACTTGAAGTTAGTCTTAAACAAATTGTATTTCTTGAATTATGAAAAAAAAAATTAAATTAGTTTTTCTTAAATGTTTCAAAGAAATCATACGTGCTTTAAGCCGAATCTGCAATAAAAAATACGGGGTTATATTTTAAGTTCAAAATTACCCCCGCCTCACCTACAAGAAGAGGAGGAGGGGTACTAATCTTAGCACTAATGTATGTATTGAAATAGTTGTTGTTGTTGTTTGATCAATTGCTCCAGTTTTCTCCATTTTTATTTACTCTTGGAGTGGCGTTCTGCTCCTTATTTCGGCTAACTGGCGTTATTACTGATGCTCGCTTACGTCGGGCTAGATTAGCGATCTACACCCTTCCGTTTCTGCATCCTCTTCCAAAACTAACTGCAACCTTGATAGGGGCGCTCGTTTTTATTAGCTTCGGTTGGAAGCCCGAGGCTCTGGAGCTTAACTCTTAATTGCTTAGGTGTTTACTATTGCTGTTATTTGCAAAATCTAAATTCAGACACCAAAGTGTTATATTTGTGAAAATTAGAAGTCGTTACATTATTGTAGTAGTGAGACTTTCAAGAAAATGTCGCATGTGTGAAACTATTTTAACTTTAATCAGCGTTTCGACTGTAAGAAATATCGCAGCATTACGTAAGAAGAAAGTTTGGTTTGGTGTGCCGATTTACATGCAGAAAGTCTTTGGGGCCTAATTCTAGGGCAAGAAGCTTAAATATTGGTTTGATCCTAATTAAGCAAAATATTTTCTAAATTGCTGCTTTATTTCAAATCCGTTGTAAAAATTTGAATCTTTACCTTATTATAAAGAAACTGTGACTTCCGGGTTGTACTTCTGTCCAAATTTTTTTGACACACTCGAGCTTCTTGGCATATAACTTAGTTTTCACGTAGCTCTAGAGAAATTAGTCGAATGTGGTATTGGTCAAATAGCAAGACCTGAGAGCTAAGTATGTTATCCCTTAACGTAGTTAAAACTAGACTGGGTGGACTGGTAAACCTGGGAAGAAGAACAATGAAAAGTGTATTGGGGCAAGTGTGTCTTACGATGCCAAATGGGACGCGAAATGGTATTTAAAATTTACTGGGAATGTGGTCAAATGTTTCTCTGGTCGAGAAAGGGATATGCACATTGAACCAGGGATCGTATCACTCCCTTGCCAGTACAGAATTGTAAAGTTGTTGGTCATACATATATGACAACAGAGCACAATATGGGTATTATTTTTAAGGCAGGCTCAGTGTTGAGCACTTTAAACCAGCATCTACCGAATTTTTAAAAAAGATCATGTTGTTGCTGTTTAGCACCATTTGAAACAGCGGCTCATTTACAATAAAAATGCTCGCATTTAAACACCACTTGAATCAGTGATGCCTAAAAATCAATTGATTATTTATTTAATTTGAAACTGGATTAATATTTTCACCCCATCATGATGGGCGAATCAACCGTGGGTGGTGGTGTATTTAGTAGCATTATAGATACTGTATAATTAAGTTAAGGATGGCCTGTGACCTTAAATGAATTTTTGTTAGTCTTTGACGTAAAAATGTTCCAACATAAAGGGAGACGAACTAAACAGCTGGCCTCTCGAGATAGAAACTTGTTCCGATACAAGTTTCTATCTCGAGAGACTGGTTTCTCAACGCCAGATATTTCACTAAAAACTTTCATTTAACAGCACAGCCATCAAAAGCACTCATGGAGAGCGAGTTCCTGTATAGTAGTGGATATTTTGAAAGGTACATATTAGTAAATTAAACAATGATGGAGCACCTAGACCTAATATTTAAACTTTATGTTTTCATTGTGATGATCTGGGAGTAGGAGGCACTATCTATAAGCCGTGAAAGACCGCACTTACATGGTCACTGCACAAAATGGTGACTATGTCAAATGTGAAAACTAAAAATCAAATTCGCAGTACAAAATATTGTCCCACAGGTATTTGTGTTGTATCCCGCACAGTAGAGGAAATAAAGACAGCTTTTAATAAATTTAAAAGTGGTGAAGCACTCATCTGCCTCCGCTAAAGATAATGTCTCGATATTTGAATATTTACGGAAAACTTGTTAAGGTGCCACTAAAAGTGTGGGACACAGAGACGATCATATACTCCTTAGGCGCAGTAATTATTTGGAATCTGCCCAGAAGTTACCACTTTTGAGTCAAACAAATCTATTTAAACGTATATCTTTATTTATATCGTCGGTTTGGTGCAATAGAGACACAACTCATATTTCACTCATTTCTAAGATATTCCAATCAAGCGATACCCAATAATTCATATTTATATTATTTTGTTTCAAAACATACTCTCTTATGTAGTTATTTCTAACAAATAAGGTAAAACTCCATATAAAAATCACTCAATTCGCGAGAGAAATTAACATTTTAAGATATGGAAACTATCCAGAAAATTTACAAAATATTAAAGAATTAATTAAAGAATTATAAAAATTAAGATCCGATTGAAAATGTACGAGTAGGAAAAAAAATATTTTATTAATCAGGATGTATTTTTTTTTATTTTGAAAAACGCCATTTTTGCAACAATTTTGAGTGATTTTTTCAAATCGCTCTACTGAAAAATTAAAATTTTTGAGTTGTGTCACTGTTGCACCAAACCGACGATATAATTCTTCTGTACCTGTGTATGTGACTGAACTCCCCCTAAACGGCTGGACCGATTTTAATGATATTTTGTGTGTGTTTGAGTGGGTTTCTGGATGGTTTAGATTCACAATTGGACCGGGTAGGTGGAATTGCGAACGGGATTTAAGATTTTTTTTTTGACGATTTTTTTTATTTGTTGTAAATTGTTTGCATATCAGAACAGTCAACCCCAAAATTTCATTTTAACCCCCTCCCCCCCTCCCACACCTAATCTTTTTATATATATATAATTCAATTCTTCGTATACGTGTGTATGTAATTGAACTCCTCCTAAACGGCAGGACCGATTTTAATGAAATATTTTATGTGTATTTGAGTACGTTGCTGTATGGTTTAAATTCACAATTGGACCCGGCAGGTGGAGCTGCGATCGTGTTCTAGGACTTTTCATTTTTATTTTTTGGTGATTTTTTTTTTTTTTAAATTTTTTCCATATTAGAACATATAACCCCAAAATGCCACCCCCACGATCCCCAAATATTTTATAAAATACAAAAAAATCATCAGTTCAAGAAAAATTGACCGTTAAAATCTTCTGAGACGTTCATGAATAATTGAACTTCTATGGATAATTCATATAGTTATGTTTGTGTACCATAGGTGGCGCTGAAGTCAAATTCTGTGGTATTTGACGTAAGCATCAATACTTGCGCACGTCACTTGCGTTGTAGCTTGGTGTTGTACTGCTAATCGTATCTATTCTGCCAATAATATCAATTATGCATATAAAATGGTGGAACGATTTACATTGACAACCGCTGGGTGTTTCCGTATTCGCCATCGCTGTGCAAAACGGATAAAACACACATGAACGTTCGCACTTTGGCAAATTTCATCAAATACATTTGAATACGTTCATATAAGGGCAGCGATATGGCTGTATTTGCTGTTCAAAATTTAAATAATAACGATGACATAACACGTTATCAACTGGGCCGACTCATTAGCACCAATGGGGTAGTTTGGCGCTTTTTGAGTTTTTCCACAAACGACAGAGACCCTGCTGTTATACATTTCGCCGTGCACCTTGAAAATGGGCAGCGTGTTTATTTCACTTAAAAGACTGAGTTTTTTGAAATATGCAACCGACCAGGTATTTTCGGTTAGTTTGCAAAGACAGTTTGGAACCTCACACTTGCAGATGCAGTACTGAGTTGTGCTCGTCAAATAAAATACAGAAGATTAGTTATAAGCATATTCCCAGATTTGCACGCTATTAATTTTAGAATACAACACTGTTTTTGATCCTGACGAAGACACTGTTCTCGATCCTGATGAACCTGTGGAACCCCATTCTGTTAAATTCTTGAATTCATTGCGGATGTACCGTCAATGCCACGACATAACTTGTGATTAAAAATTAATTAATTAAAATGAAAATCGTCCCAATTTGAATATTATGTTATTGGTAAGGCGTCACATTCATCTATGCTACTCGCACTACATCGTCAGACATTTACAGACATACAACAACAGCAATATCTTTTTTGCAATCACATTATTATAATTTCCACCAATCTCACGAAAAGTACCACCAAACTCAATGTCAAATGTCAATTAGTATATAGTTAAGCCAACGCTCGGGCAAGACAACGTTTGTCAGGTCCACTAGTGATTTTATAGATATTTAAACAATTATAATTGAATGATTGAATATTCGGACACTGCCTGAAATTAACCATAACAAATTTTATTTGCACGAGATTGACCAAAATATTACACCACTAACTGATGTAGAGAGTATGCAGACTGGACTCTATACTTTATATAATACTTTGTGATATTTCGTCGTCTTTGTTGTCGTCGTCGTCTCTTTATATAGCATTTATTTATTAAATAAGAAATTCTGTTGTATTTCGTTATCTTAAAATGAATGGAAATGGTTGATGACTTATAATGATGATAATAAATGTTTATATAAATAAAAGCAAAATAAATTTAATAAATAAGAATATAAATTATAAAATTAAAAGTTATTAGTCATAATTTTATCTGGAATTCATTCCACTTTGATGTTATGTGTCTGCTGCGGCCTGTACGGTTGTTAATTAAATTTGTATCAAGTTTGTTTTATATCTCGTTGTGTATAGCTGTATATAGCTGTAAGCCATGATCTATCTGTACCATTGAAACCAAACCAAATCATTTCATTTTCAATCGTTTTTTATTATATTTTATCTCATCTTCGATTCAATAATCTTGATATCTTGTCGTTTTTTGTTAACTCTTCTTAATCATGCATAAATTACCATATTTAATTAACGGGTGATGAATAAAATTCAGTGTGTGGATTAATATGCACCATGTTTATGTACGAGCATAATGATCATCACCCTTTTATATGCGCGCAGACAAGAAGAACGAATATTTTAAAGATACATAAAGATATTTACTCGTACACATATCAAGAATTATAACAATAATAATAATAATAACTATAACGATATACAAAATAAAAAAAATATAAATAAATACGAAAGATAAACTTTTTGATTGGATAAAATAAAAAAATTCATAAATCAAAGTATTTTTGTGTTTAAAGACATAATTCTGTTGTAGTTGCTGGCTTTTTTGTTAACGTCTTTTATTTTTTTATTATTTTTTCAGTTTAGTTTATTCGTTGGTTGGTTGGCTTTTGGATATTGAATTGGATAAGAAACACAAACATATAAAAATTATTGAAATGAAATAAAAATGAAGATAAAATTTAATAATTTTATTTTTTGTTTATGCTTAACAGATTATTTCCTACACAACGCGATTTATACAAAAAAAGGCTGTAATGTTTGTGGAGCCAATCAAAATGTCTGACAGTTCACGTATATATATATATAGGGCATATTGATGAACAGGAAATTGGTAAATTTGAATATTACATAAAGGTACTGATGTACTCTTCCGCTGCCATTTTTTGTGAACTCCTTGTTTAAATGCACACCAATTGGCGGCCATCATTGTAACATTAGTATTACGGGAATGCCCCATGTTTCAACTATACGTCAGATTCGCATTGTTCCTGTAGTTTATTTATTGTACATTTCGTAATAATATCGGAGAAATCACGAGAAACATGATATTGAAGGTGTTTATTATACCATTCAATTTTTTATTGCAACTATGCCAAATAGTTGGGTTTTCACTACTACTACTTTCGATTTCAGTTGAGTTGGTTGATTTTTCCAGTTGCTATTTCATTGAAATAACGTCATCTTGCTAATGGTACTCTTTAAAATTTTTACCACTTCTAATTATAGTTTGATTGAAACTCAGATTTGCTTTAGGAATTTTTGTTTTGGAATGCCTAACTAAAAAATGTGATGGCGGTATCTAAGCATTCTGAAGATAATACGCATAAAAGTCTTTAGTTATGAATAGATTCATATTCTGCCACTACCGTCAGTTCCTGTAAAGTAAATATGTGAAAATCTATATGATCCTCTCAATATGAAACTTCATCAATCCAGTAGCCAGTTTTCATAATCTATAAATTCTTAGTCCACTCGGAGTACTTGCAACAAATTGATTTAATTCAGCCAGGAATGATACACTGCTCAAATCGACTACTACTTATTCGTTTTGGCTCGATGATCCAATGATTCTGCTTTACATGTTTACCGATAATAATGTCAGGTCCCAGTGTGCATCTCTAAGTATTCTTAATGAAATGCTGCACTGATGTGGTAATACCACCAGATGTTTCACATCGTACTTTGGATTTGAGTTTTTTACTCATTCGCCGCCATTGTCAATTTGTTCCTATTTGTTTTCGTCACTAAATTTGGATGCGGAATATCAGTACAAGAAAGCAGTTAAAATTGTAGAAAAGTACTAGCACAGACAATCAAATTAGATTTTTCATTTGAACTAAATAATGAAAACAAAATATGTTTCTGATAATTCCAATGTCATCGATGTATCTGTGATTTTTCATTAAACTGCGTATACGTATACGCAAAAAACAAAATATGTTTGATTGTATGCGGCTATTTACGGAAAATGAAACCGCAATTTAAATTTTTACGTTTACATAGGATGAGATATCTCTTTTAGGTTTTCTCTGGTACTAGTTATTGCAACATAAGCAAATTGATTGATTGGACTGTATGACCAAGTACTTGATAAGTGTCCCGGATAACGCCGGACCTATTTCGACAGCCTGTTTACACATAGCAATATCGGAAGGATAGGACAGGTATTTTTTTTGGGACGGGACGACCCGTTTGCAGGCACCCAGCAATCTGAGGGAATAAAATATTATTTCCTGAAATTTAATTCTAAATAAATATTTATTAATTTAATCGTCCTGCAATTCCACAACTTATAATAGAATTTAGCGAGATAGCAAAAACAAAAATTCAAAAAATATGTGACGCATCCTAAATGTAATGGTTCCCCAAAAACTATCAATATTAACTACCGGATTGGATATTTCAAATAAATTTAGTTTATTTCGCAAAATTTCAAACATTTTATTAATTTTATTCACCAAAGAATATTCGATTAATTACCAAGTATAATTATATTGTACAGAACATTTATATCATGCTCAATGAAACTTTACCATTCCTCAACCAATAATTGTCAAATATGGTATGCAGAATTGCATTGACACTCTAGCATAATGTTCAATGGAACGTTCGTGCAAAGCCGAATTTGTCGTAATCTTGGACCGATATTCTTCCAGCTCATCTTGTAGAGCTGGGCTAAGATTCTAATAAACTCGGGTCAACTTGGATTGGAATTTTAACGTATCTTTTTGATAAAGTTCTAAAATTCGACCATTCTGAATGGAACTTGGCCATATACCAACCAATTATTGTCAAATCAGGTCACCACAATTAGATGTGATTTTAAAAATGGATTCTAGAGAAGTTCTGAAATTCGGCCGCGCTAAGCAATTTCTTAACTAATCATGTTCGGATCTGGTATGTTAAGCGGAACCGGGATTCCAACGTAAAACCCGGATGAAGTTCTGGATTTTTCTACAAAATAAATCGTTGCTCTACCCGTTGAGAGATGACCCAGCCAAACTCATAGCCTCACCCAAACTAATGCTAATTGCTAGAGCTGCTATTTGCTAGAATTCCAATTCAGCCCAAAAATTATTTTATGTATCTTCCGCAGTATACTGTCTAGAAACAGATTATGCGACAATTCCGTACATCTCAATCAAACAAAAAGATTATGATTTACGTGAGGTGACAAGTCGTTGAATAGGATTTAGAACTCAAATCAATCGAGATTCGTATATGGTTTTCCATGCAATTGCGAACCTGGTTTTTTTCGAGAAATATTGTTGAGCCAGGTAAACCCTTTTATAGAGAAAATAGTGCCAGCAGCATAAGCAATCTAAAAAACAGTCAACATTAAAAGGCCAAAGGATATCAAGTCAAAAATTTAATTGTCATTACAAATGGAAATAAAAAATTTAAAAAGCATTTTCCCTTTGCCATGCCGTAACACATATGAGGTCTCATCCCTTTAAATCAGTCTATAAAAAAAGTCAAAAAATATCAAAAGATTTTGAAATAACACGCTCAAAAAAAAATAAAATAGTCCTGTTTTTAAACAATTGATTATTTTTACAGAAAGTGATTGGTGGAATCACATTTGCTATTCATCAATTTTCTCCCATTTTTATTATTTGCATTTGGCATTCAGTTGTTAAACGTTTAATGTACACATTTGACACAAACAATTGTTTCAATCTTAGTTTTTAGTGTTACTTAAAATGCAATTGAATTTAATTTTAATAATTAATTTAAAACGGTTTACCAAGGACCGCTGCTCGCTTAGTTAAATTTAAAAATTGAATTTTGTGTGATATTGGGTAAGTCAAGATTTTTCGTAACCCAAACCAATTAAAAACAATTAAAGAATTTTAATAAATCCTTATACAGTTAGATCAAGATCATAGTCAAACACGTATACCTTTGGACGGTATTACTATTAAGGAGAAGGGCTTAATCATTTATGAGAAACTGAAACAACTGGAATCATCAACGTCATCCCAACTAGACCAACAAAAAAAAATGTGTTGCAAGTATCGGATGGTTACCAAGCTTTTTACGAAGACATTTTATTATTAATAATTTAAATTAAATGTGAAACAGCATCGGCGGATAGTGTAGCTTCTATAGAACATTCTTCTGCAAACTTGCCAAAATAATTGAATACGGTGAATATACGTCTCATCAAATTTTAAAACTGACAAAACCGGCCTTTTCTGGAAGATAATGCCAAGCAGAACATTTGTGTCTAGAACGGAAAAGAGTGCTAGTGGTTTCAAAGTGGCAAAAGATCGCATTACGGTTTTGCTATGCAGCAATTTCTCAAAAACTCGTATTTTAAAACCTCTCATAATTGATCGATCACTCCGAACACGAGCATTGAAAGGTGACAATGTAAAAAAACTTCTAGTTCATTGGATGGCAAATATGAAAGCCTTAATCACGGAAAAATGTTTTATTCCGGAGGTCACGCAGGATAAAGACATGCCTTTTAAATGTAAAAGTATAAAACAGCTTGTCTTCTGCAGCCACTCTCCTAGGGAATAATTGTTACTTTTAAAGTATATTATGTAAGACGATCATTTAAATATATTTAAATAAAATGGATGAGGATGGTGTGCAGGCTTTTGTTGATGTGTGGAGAAAAATAATTCAATCATTTTCTGGGATTGTATTCCTTACCGTGGTGTTGGAGATTTGGTCCTTTTACCTAATAAGGTTGATAAAAATGTATTTTTCAATGACTATGCAGCTGTTTGTGGTTGGTGCAACAATGCAACGCAAAATTCTTTGCGAAGAAATCAAGCGAAAAGTATACCTAACCGGAAAATCGGAAGGAAAGACCGAAAATAAAATCCTCGAGGTAGGTCTATATCTCTCGTCTGTAACTCTCGAATTACTTAAAAAATGATAGATTCAATGCCAAATAGTCTTCAAGCTGTAATGGACGCAAAGAGAGACGTCACTCGATATTAGAATTTTAAAAGAATCCACATTATATTATGCTCCACACTGTAAGAAACGAGAAGTTTTTCCTAGCATTTTGTTTTTGTTGCAACATTTTTTATTTATGATTTTTATAAACTTTAATTGAATAAGGTCACATCTACTGTTCTTTTTAGAAATGCCGTTTTCTTGTATTGTACACTAAAGAGTCAACTTACATTTCTAGTGCAAAAGTAAACACCTATACAAGTTTTAAATATGCTTAATTTGCTACATGCTTTGATATTATTTGCGAAAAGAGCACATCGACAGTCGAATATAGGGTTTTCCAATAAGAGTGATATAATTTCTTTAAAAAAAACAGTAATTGTTATTTCCTTAACAAATGTTTTTTATTTAATGTGAAGTACAATCGATACAATTAAGTTCTGAATAAAACGTCACTCAAATGGCCTCCACGACTTCGTCTGCAGGAACGAATTCGATGAACCCAATTTTCGAGCACTTTTTCCACTAAATCAAGTTGTATGTCATGAATAGCACGTTCAATATTGACTTGTAAAGCTTGAAGAGAGTTTGGTTTATTGCTAAAGATCAGAGACTTCAAATAACCCCACAAAAAATAGTCTAATGGTGTTAAATCACAACTTCTTGGAGGCCATTCAATATCACAATTTCTTGAAATAATCGAATCTCCAAACTTTTCTCGCAATGATCCAATTGTGGCACTTGCTGTGAGGCACGTAACCTCGTCTTGTTGGAACCAAATGTTGTCAGGATCAAATTCTTCCAATTTCGGCCTTACAAAGTTGGTTATCATTGATTTATATCGACGATTCTACCAGACCAAAAACCACGTCAAACTGTCAATTTAGGTGAATGTAATGGTTTTTTATTAATAATTTGTGGATTTTCTTCGTAATAGAATCGACAGTTTTGTTTATTTACCGCACCACTCAGATGAACGTGAGCTTTCTTAAAAAAATCGTTATCGTTTTCAAGTTGTTGCAAGGCAAAACCAGCAAATTTACGACGTTTACGGTGGTCCAATGGCTTCAGTTCTTGAGTGAGAACAATTTTATACGGATGCAAATCCAAATCCTTTCTCAAAATCTGCCAGGTTGTGGTTTGAGACAGTCCCAATTCTTGAGAACGTCTTGGAATCGACAAAGTGCGGTCTTCAGCAACACTTGCCTGAACCACAGCAATATTTACATTACTTCGAGCGTTTCTTTGTGTTATTGGCACTGAAAATGTACGCTTAAAACTTCCAACAATTCGACGAATAGCGAGCACACTTGGACGATTATTACGACTATAAAATGGCAAAAGCACACGAAAAGTTGCAATTGGAGAACGATTATTTTGATAATAAAACTGAATAATTTGTAAACGTTGTTCCTGCGTATATCTCACCATGATGAACTTGTAAATATTACTGAATACAATGAAATAAAAAATGACAGATCATGACATATTACAAATGGCCGAAACGTCACTAAAAAATTATGTCATTCCTATTGGAAAACCCTATAGAATACAAATTTCTTATTTTTGTTTTGCTTCCCTACTTTTTCGACCCATTTATGACCAATGTTGCCTTTAAATACGACCCTTTAAATACATAAGAGTTCAGGAAATATGTTTAAGAATACACCAATTCATTAATTCGTTCAACGTAAAGGAAATTCATTATTCCAATAATGTTAAAAAAAATATCTGGCAGCCAACCTTTCCTTATGCATTCAATGATTATTGAACAAATATGATTTAAAAAATACCGTTAAATATCAATTTTTTGAAGCAATTCCATGAAAATTTGAACCTCTACCAAATGACCACAAATCGATGTTTACTCAAAATGCAAGGAATTAAAACAAAAAATACGCAACAAAGATCTAAATGACGTTGCTAAGCGTGTGGCAGTAGCAGAATATATCGAACATAAACGAAAGATGAAGAAATATTTTAATAAACTGAAAGAAATCAGGGAGCGGAAAGACGAAAAAGTAATGGGAATTGTCATAGATTACATGTAAAATTTACCATTTCCTGAGATCCCTGTTCAACAAATTTTCTACATGCGACAATTATGGGTTTTTGAATCTTGTATTCACAATCTCAATACAGGCAAAGCTATATTTTATTCTTACCATGAAGATGAAACTCATAGAGCCCCATATGAAGTATGTACTTTTGTAAAAGGTTACTTAGAAAAAAATGTTCCAAAGTTGGTCGAAAAATTATACATCTTTTCAGATGGTTGTTCGGGCCAAAACAAAAGTCATACAGTTGTCCGATTCTTAGAAATACATCATATTTTGCCATTCAGAGGCCATTTTGTAATTATTGTGATAGGGATTTTGCAACTCTCAAGCACAAAATAAAGAAAGTCGACTTAATTTATACACCAGAAGAATAATTCAATCTACGAAATTTTACGTCGAAATTGATTCTAATAGAAAAGTGGTGGCCAATTTTTTATAAGAAATCAGCATTATCTGCGTGATGCGGGAAACAACGGTCGAAAATCCAAAAGGTTATTTTTCAGGTGTCACAGTATAATGAATTCATGTACAGAGCTGAAACTCCGGATACAGTTAAAACTTCCATACTAATCGATGGAATTTCAACATTGATGGAATTAATAAAGTCAAAAAAGGCACAACCAGATCTTCCCAATACAGAAAATTATAAAGCATATAAGGACACCCAACGGTGCAGGTTGGAGCCCAACTCTATAAAATATTAAAAATATGGAAAATTTAAGATACATTGTTTATTATTAGAGCGATACATTCCAGAAGAAAAAAAACATTTTTTCAAAAGGATTTTAGTATAGCCTACAACTTCAGCTTCGGGCGAACCTGAGGAAGAGTTTTAGTCTAAAAATTTTATTTTTAATTTAATTGACTTTTTTTTTAATAGCGAAATATTATTTTATTTAAATAACAACGCGATTTATGTGTGAACGGACAAACGTTAACATTTTATAAAATAATTTTATTTTTGTTTTGCAATTTGACTTATTAGTTCGACTTATGTATATCAACATAAGAAATAAAAGAAAAATTAATTCGTTTTTTTTTGTATTTCCAGAAAAATTTTGTTTCGTGACCTTCTCGCGTAAACCGATTTAATTTGAAATTAATAGTTTTATAATTAAAACCAACCTTTCGTAAGAAAATATAATTTCGAAATACTTTTGCCCATGACTGTATATCTAAAATTTACCACATAAAATGCAAGCCAATTTACTTTGACAAGTAGAAGCTGAATGAACAATCTACAAACATCATACCACCCGTGGTATCCATAACCATTGGTATCCTCGATTTCTTCAAACGGAAATATCTAAAATTTGCTTCAAAGATCCAGTTTGCTATTTTGGCATGCGACAGGGGAATTCTTGCTCTACAAACACCATACCAACTGTGCGCTGCTAATAACTGTAAATTGAGGCGGCTAAATCTATAATTTGTCATATTAATTCTACGAGTATTGGGTGGTACAAATGAGTTTTGACGTTTTTTTATAACTTTGAAGCTTTATTCAAAAAGATTCAAAGTATTGCCCATCGTTAGCTAAGGCTTGGCAGCATATGGAGTCCGCGCAGAAAAAATATACCAGAAATTGTTCCTTCCGTAGTCGGAAGGAGCAATGACTGGTGAATATGGCGGGAGAGTAGGGCATCCCATTGAAGCGCCTCCATAGCTTCCTTGACGATATTGTGGGAGTTTCAGCTTCAATGGTTGGCTTAATTGCATCAGTTGTTGTTGATAACTTGCTCCATTGATGGTTTCGTTTGACGGTTCAAGTTGATGCATGATGGGCTTACCCCACGATGTTCGGCGATTTGGGTTGTCGTAGTGAATCCATTTTTCATCCCCTGTCACTATTCGATGCAAAAAACCATTCCGATTTTATCTTTTGAGCAGTTTTTTGCACGTGAAAAAACGGTGCACGACCTCTCTTGGCTTGAATTCATACACGAAACCAAATTTCCTTGTTTTAGCACCATACACATGGTCTTGAAACGGGCTGAATTGACTGATTGAATTCTGCAACAATATCGTACATTCGTACGTTAGTTTTCCAAAATTTAAGCAGAATTGACAATTTTTGAAGAAAAACTGTTTTTCCCTAAAATTCGGCTTCTGCACAGCCCGGACGAATTGATTGATCGGAATGATATTTCATACTTCATACTTTTTCCATAAGTGTCGAGATCGTAGTGAATTTTGGAAATACTCGCTTTACCGCAAGTAGCAGCTCCCATATATAAGAGCTTTCTCGTTACACATATTTTAAAAAGTATAAACCACCAGAGAATTATCCTCATAGCCATATTTAGCCTGGCATAGTTAGCGTTATGATTATCGATGATGAAACTCATGAATGGACATTACGTTCCAGCATATTATATGATTTCGTTAAAGAAGTACCTCAATTCTGATCACAACAGGAATTACTACTTTAAATAGTAGCAACGTTGATGCAAAATAATTTATTAATGATTTTCCTATTTTATCCATACAAATAATATTTCCGGAAATGTTACAGGTTCGTGTTAAACCGTTGGGACAAACATTTATGAGTACTTGTGGAACACCAATTTTTCGAATGATTTACAAACTACGCGAGTAGTTGACTCTATAAGGGCGTACTCTGAGTTATCGAGAGACATGTGAGAAATAAATTTTGAACTCGCTCAACAGAGGGCGCACAAACTTAACCCAAATATGGCCGGAACAATATTAACTATTGGTAATATGATTTGTGTTATTAATCTTTAATTTAAAAAAATATCGGTTACCCAAAGGGCCGGTCGATTCAGTAAACCGTACTTTTCGGTGTTTGAGGTTGTATACTACATGAATTTGAAGGATAGAACAACTCCAAAAATTCAACGCAAAAGCTTAGGATCACTACACCAGTGATTATTTCAGCTAGTGGAAGGTGCACGATCACTGGTCAGTAAACGTAACCAAATGAATAAATTTCAAGAAAAAAAAACAATTAATCAAAAAAGTTAATTTCATCTAAAATTTCTGTTGAATTTCAGTATCTCCTGGAAGGGAGTACAGATTACAATTAAAAGAAATTAAAATTTATCGATATTAATTAGACTGTAGACTAAAAGAATTGTCATGAGGAGCATAATTTATTTGAAACAAATTTAGTTGCTCTCAAGTACCAAAATATAAAGTATTTGTCGTCAAGTAATGCTCCAAAGTCGATAAATACTAATTCACTCGATACAAATGACCATTTGCGAGAAATGCTCTAATCGTCATGAGTATTCATGGGTGAACAATTTTCTTGCCTAAAGTCGTGAGAAAGTACCCAAATCTGTTCCATCAATTGAGACATTTTGGTTATTATGAATATTTTCAATGAATTATATCTTCGTTTACATTTTTCGGGTTCCAAAGAAATTTCCTGCCCATAGTTTATTTGAAAAAAATTTAATTGCGATAATAATTCTCAAATTTCGGGTACGTTTGAACCAAGTGGTTGGTTCCAAGAGATCACCTATTACGAACTGCCTTTCAAGAGCGAAAACATTCCTAGAAGACACACATGCTCCAATAAAAGTTGTATACACCCTAAACATATTAAATTGCTCAACATGCGCACATAAACTTATTCGGCTCCAATTTTGTCTCCTCTCATTTGAACGACGAACAAATTCAACAACTGCTCCATATACGGAGAAAATGTTACCGCTTGAGACCCATTTTCCTAAGACCTGTTTCTAAGAATTTTTTTGTCCTATAACTATATAGATGTGCTCCAGATCGGTTTAAATTTTCATAATTTAAAATTTTTAAAAGAATTATTCAAGTTTTATATAATAGGAAGTTCATTTGCTCTAGTTCTAGACTTAGCCGTTCCGTATTTCTAAAATAAAGTTTTATCACTTTCAAATGCCCTACACCAAATCTTTTCTAAGATAGCAATTTTTCAAAATTTGTAATATTTTAATTTTGAAAATCATAAAAAATTGCGACAAACATATATTTTTCGAAAAAAAAAAATTAATGATAAATGTTATACCATTAACTAAAGTGCCTGGCACACAGTACAACAACTATATTACCGAGAAAATTATTAAGTGTGGAAAGTTGTGGAAAATATTTGGCAACTGACAATAATTTTATTTTAGGTTATTGAATAAATAAATAATAATATGCGATCGAAAAAATCACACACGGGCGATTAAGATATTTTTCACACCGCTCTCAAGATCTCTAACGATATCTTGTGAAGTGTAAAATTTTGTGTCCCCATATCAACAAACAAACGTACATACAAAATGATATACGAATGAACATCGAAAAATTATTTTAATAGACACTGGAGTATATAAAACATTTGGTTTATCTCATCTTTAAGTCATTTTCCATTTTATATATAATATGAGTATTTTTTATTTATTTTTTTTTTGAAATTTGTGACAAAATTTATTTGTCTGACGTCACACACATTTAATAGGCGCATGTCTAAAATTTCATGTCATATATATAAAACGTTTGATTGATTTGTTTTGTTCATGTTTCAATGCGCGATGCAGATGTTAAGATATTAATAAAATTTTGAGATTTCAAATTCCACAGTGCACGCACCATTTTCTTCTCAAATATAAAAATAGAAATTATTAAAAAACCGAAAAAAATTATTATTTTTCATATTTATTGACGACATTTTGTTTTGAAAATTTCCAAAAATAAAAACGTTTTTATATTAAGAAAAATCATAAATTTTCTTTAAAATTTTCCATCCCATTTGAAAATGTTATTTTTTTCTCACTCGATTCCTCCGCACAATTATGATTTATATATTAAGTTATTTTAAGAAATAAAATCGGATTGGAAAAATTTTGTTTTAAGAAAATGAGTTGACGTAAAATTATAATAATTCATAATTTTTTATGATGCACGTCATAAAAATGGGAGTAGACAGACCATGAAAAGAAAATGGTGGATTTTCTTCTATATACGTAAAAAATTTACGTATACGTAATTTCACTCAAACTAAATTTTATCACTCAACGAAAATTATTTTTAGAGGAAAATACTCTAATCAGCTGTTTTTCTATTATTAAACAATGAAAATGTGTATGTGTAAATATATTTTCGTTTTATTTATTTTTAAAACTTTTGTTGATTTATATAATTCGTTATTTAAATGTTGTATACAGAGAAAATTTTCTTCATTAATGAACATATCTTTCAATTGGGCGCCATTCAGACAATATTTTATTCATGCTGTTTTAATTTTTACGACAAAAATATCAACATTTGTCGGAAAATTATCGTAGTTCATCATACTAGTTGTATGATGATATTGTTGTAGAAGAATTATTGAATGTGTATCGAACGAATTCTGTGTATAGCAAAAAAAAAAATCTTGCAGAATTTAAAGCTCATAAATCCTAATCAAACGAAAAATGTTGCACTATGGTTAGGAGTATAAATCACATTTTTGTCTCGCCACCATTAAAATATATTTTGTATTGTGCCATAAACCAAACTTGTTTTAATTGATTTTTATCGTATATATATATGTCCAAATACAGAACGTGTGCAAGGCATAAACTAATGTATACAAACATCCTTTAAAATATATATATAATATGGAAATGCGAGTAAGATCTATGGACACACTACTGTGCCCGGCCATTAATTATAATATTTTTTAAGATGTCGCCATAAATTAATTAATTTTATTATTCCGCCTTCGCACAGCACACGATAACAAGTTGTTCTCGAGCGGAAAAAAAAATTATGAAAATATTATCATCCGTAACAATAATAATTTCCACTTGATCTCTTAATCTATTTTCATTTTGATACAAATAATTCAAATGATGAAAAACATTAAGAATCTTTTTATGAAAGGAAAATATAAATTTTCGCCTCGATTTCTGGTGCTTTGATTGTCATAGACAAATTACTTAAACAAAAAAAAAAATTTTTCGTGATTCTCGTATGCTGGGTACACACAACAAGAAACGCGAAAATCAAAACAAAACGAAATATATTAATTGGAAATGAAGAAAATTTTTTGTATTTTTTGTTCTGTTACGTTTACGAGATCACTTTGTGTATTGTTAAGTGTGTCTTGTTCTTCTTATACAAACATTTCTCTTAATGTATGAAATATAAATAAACAAATAAACATTAAACAAGAATATAAATAAATTTATGTATATATAAGAAGAAATTTATTGTTTTAGTGTTACAAATAATAAATAAATTTAACAATGATGATGATAATGGAAAATGCGGAAAATAATGTTTATTTCCACGTGGTCTAAATTTTTTTTTTTTTTTAATATTTATTTTCTCATGTCATTAGCACTGCTGTCAAACAGATTAAAGTTTAAATGTTTCGTGTTAATTACTGTACATCATATTTACATCAAAAGAATGCGCGATGCTGTGAAGTCTGCGACCTACGTAACTCAAAATCTCTTATAACGTGAGCGCTCTGCGCGTTGTAACTTTCATCACATACAAAACGTTTACGAAATATTGTGATACGCGATGTAATATTTTACGTTTTATAAAATTTTACACCGCACCTATAAATTATGACGCCAATTCAAAGAAACTCATTAAATTTTTGAAAAAAAAAAAAAAAATAAAAAATAAACATAAATTATTTTTTCGGTGTTCAAATGCGGATCCGGGTAATCCCTCTTATATATTTAAAATAATTATAACGGAATTGAAATAAAATTTTAATTTTCCATAGCAAAATACACAAAAAATACCTAACAAATATTTTTATAAAATTGGCACCAATTCAAAATTAAATTAAAAATTATAAAATATTTTATTTCAACAAAATGAAATAAAATCATAATATTAACGATTATTGTTATTAAAAATAACAATAAAAAATTTAGCGATCCTTTCTTGTGATCTGTCTTGTGTATTTATTATATATACGACGACGACACGTTTACCAATTTGATGTATTGGGATCAGTTCAAGCAAATATATAAATTGTTTGTATAACAATAATACCCGCGTACCGTGTCATGTGGGTTTTTCATTTTTCATTATAAAACAGAATATGTACAAGATGCGTGGGAAATATTTAGACCGTGTCCCCATCTATACATTTCCGTAACAAATACCAGAAAAATAGCCAAAATATTTATTGCTTTGGCCATTCGTATAATTTGTTTATATAAAAAAAATTATTTATAGATTTTTAGAAATTTGGTTTTGTACTCAACTGAACTTATAAAAAAAACTATATTCTAATTTTATTTTAGAAAGAATATAAAAACCGAATTAGAATATTATATATAGGATATAAATAAAAATTTGAATTTAAAATTAAATTATTGATTTGATTTAGATTTGGTAGAGAATTACGAGCACGACAGATTAGTCGTATATAAATTTATCGAATTCTCGATTATTGATGTTTGGGTGCGTTGCACTGTTAAACAGAATTAATATCGGAATTAATTATCAAATTATGCTAATTTAATAATCTATGTCGGTATTCAGCATTTTATTTATGTTGTTTTGTTTAACATCGTCATAGTAAACTTATTTTTTGATATTTTTGAACACTATTTCAAAATTGCATTATGGCATCATGACGATGAAAGTTACCTTGATTAGAATATATGTGGTGTATTTATAAATGATTTATACAATTTTTGGAACTACACACTCAATTTTGAGGATATATGAGCTCATCTATAATTAGATGTGCAGTCGAATTTACTTCGAAAAATAGTGTCCTTTGTTTGGAGTTTTATTAGACGTCTGAATTCTGATATTAGTCAATTTACTATGTATGCGTGATATTCACAAAATGTGCACTCAGGAGGTACTCAAAATTTTAATTTCTAAAAAATAAAACAATTGGAGGACGCATAGTAGAGAGAGACAATGCGAAAATAACTTCACGGTACAAGGTCAAGAAGCCCCGTTGCTAGGGTTAGTATAAATTTGGGTGACCGCGTGGGAACAGCAAAAAAATAATTAACAAGTGGAAGAAAGTGATATGACTCCTCTTAGCATGTCTAGCACCTGGCTAGGATTCAATGGTCAATCATTCATTAATCTCAAATGTAAAACTGATTAAGGCGGCCAAATCCTTCAATGGGATGTACAGCGTCTGCAAAATCAAAAACTCAAAAGAAGTGTAACCATATTCAGGTTCGACTTCAGATTTAACTTTTAAGCGGTTAAAATCTAAAATACACTTTTCACTTTTTGGTATTCCTCGTAATAAAAATATGTATATACCGCGCAGCTTAATTACGGAAAATTGCTCATTCTGCTTAAAAGGACTTTCGCCAACATTCTCGAATCTCGATATTTATCGAATATCTATAAATATCGAAAATTCAACAACAGAGTAAATCGTGTTAAGGAGAAAAATTTAAATTCGTGGTTTAATAATAAATAAACAAATAAAAATTTGGAACCAACTATCCTCGCACTAGAAGTTAGCTTACAATATGGCTAATCGTTAAACACTAACTTTGTAGCCTCTGTCTGCATTGAGGCGTAAAAATAAAAATTTCAAATGTATATTAGTAAATATGGCCTCGAAACAAATGAATTGAAATTTACGCAATTATTTCGCACGCTATAATGGAAATTTGGGTCACATTTACAGATTCTTCAACTAAGACACAGCACTCTGAGACTTCTAAATGAAATTGGTACTTGATATAAGGCTAACCGGAAAACATAGTGGAACTGATGAAAACCTAGCAACATTTTCAGCTGTATTTCACATAATTCTGTTATATTTTTATTGCCTTAGATAGTGGTTTAAAATAAAACTACAACACATTTGTTTCTTCACTATACTATTATATTCCATACGAGATACGAACTTCAAAATTCATAAAATAAACAAAACATAACCAACGTTGAAATAACCAATGATGAAAACCCATAAATATACATACACGGATGAACTACAGTATGACAATTATTTGACAGTTAATAACGTTTAATACGGCAGTGGGTACACTTGCAGGATTTGCAACATTAAAATACTGAAATTGAGTTTGTTAACTCCTCAAATCATGTGTACTAACACACTAGTGTGTACTAAACACAAAAAACGGGTAAGGAGAAACTAAATTTTTGATGGCGGCAATAGTAGTAAGAACGTCTCAGCAGAACAAGATAAATAATAAATAAAGATTTACGGTATTTAAGAACAGGATCCTTTATTGTGAAAATCAAAAATCTAATTTAATTAAAAATGAAATTCAATTCAGAAGCGAATTAAAACTATTAATTAATCAACGCCGAATTACACGCGCTAAGTAAGAATAATTAACGTAAATAACGATAGAGTGTATATGTAAGTGATTTTTGTGAACACACGTAATTATTTATAGTATGTTATACGAGTGTCTAGTTTTGAATCAAATTAATAGGTTAGAGGACCAACAAATCATAATTTGAGTGAGTCAAGTTAAGGAGCTACACATTTAGCTAATACTTAAGGTGTGTTCGGAACAACCAATTAATCCTCTCGATATAGAAATAATGTTTTGCGATATTGAGTTGACAGACGGGTCTTGGTTGAGAATCGTAATAATTCGCGTGGTGCAAATAATAATGATAAATTAAATACGTTATGTTTCGTACATTGCCATACGAACGGCGATTACCGAAAACTTTAATACCCTTACTACATGAAATTACAACGTTTCTACGACTTGTATTACTCTGCTTTGCTCAACTTTCACGATCGACCTAATTTATTTCCGAACCAAAAATGCTAACTTCTGCGTGAAGCTATTTGAAGGAAGAAGCCAGTAATCTTAAACATCTGCCACAAAACCTCTTCGAATTACTTTGAGGCGTATGATAAATCACGGAAGCGATATATAGAGTTTTCAGATTTAATGCAAATTAAACGGAACTATTTGCAAATTAAGTGAAACCGATAAAATTTTTTTTCCTTAATGATAAGAAAATACATTCAGTTTTAATTTTGTAATGGTACATTCGCATATTATTCGTTTCATCACGAATTCATTGAAACACGTATTCATTATGCATAGTAAAATTCAAGAATTTAATTTTGCCATTTGTTTCAGGTTCATGTCATAGTTATTAAAATGAGTTCATCTGCTGAATCCAATAGTTCAGCAGGTAACGTAACATTATTCATAATATCATCTTCTATAATATGTAAAAATATTTTTATTACAATAATAAACCACTTTTAAGAACCTCAACCAAACGTCCATAAATTACCAAAAGATATCTCTTGAAAAACATATCTTTTAATAAAACTGTTTGAAGATGGGTAGACAGTCCTAAATGCGGCAAATATCGCCGGACTAAATATTTAAACCGCTAAAACAGTGTTTCGTCGTTACAGATAAAATGAGTGCGAATTGTTATTCAAAAAAGGACGAGATTGACCGGCAAAACTGACCACAGAAGTATTAACCAAAATTGAATGGATATTTGAAACTAACATTGGTTTTACGTTGGCTATTATCCAGCAAAAGCTTGCAGAATAAAACTTACTACTGAGCCTCTCAAACATTCAAAATGGCCAAAGTAAACTTCGGATTGCATTGAAATTGGCTAGTCTAGAAATGGAGGCTATGAATTCGTCAAGAACAAGCCTGGCGGAAAGAATAAGCTACGCAGTTTTCAAGTAATTAGCCATAATTTGGTTCTTTTTTCCAAAATATTTGTAGCTTAATAAGAATTGGAAATTTCAGCAAGGGCTCAACAAAACCGTGAAAAATTGATATTCATCGATGAATCCGGTTTTAATCTGCATTTGCGCCGAAGGCAAGCGAGGCCTAAAAAATACACCGTCTCGTCTCCTTTAAGTAAAAGGTAGAAATGTCACACTTATAGCGGGTTTAACTGATCAGGGTATTATCCATCATAAAATAATATCAAATTTTTCATGCAATTTAAGTAAGTTTTGTGGTTTCCTCTCAGAGTTAATTTCAAAATTGGATGGTACCACTGTGCTTGAATCGCAAGCTTTTTTTTGTGACAAGCTGGTCACCCAGGAGGTAGGCCTAATTCGAGTATGCTGAATTCAATGGTGCTAGTCCCATTTCAAAGTTAGTCCCCATTTTTGAGATATCGCTTTCGACATGTTTGGGCACACCAAGAATTTGTCAAAATATACACTCATCTTCACGTTGATAGCTCTTGAACCATTAAGACTTTCGTTATGCTTTCTTCGACCAAGTTGTTGCACAAGCCAAGACAAACAACTTTGCGCAATTTTTTTTAATAATTTTTGTAATCGATTGAAATCGACCAAAAACACATCGCATCGACAAATACATATATGTAGTGTCCAACGATGAAACCAGCAAAATAAGTAAATCGGCGAAGAAATAAAACTCAATCAGCACAGCTTCGACATAATCATTATTAATGTTAATATATTGACAACCAAATCGAGAATAATCTTTTTTTCTCATCTCGTTTTCTATTGAGTAACAAAACAGTTTAGTTCAATTACCGCTGATTACACAGGGTAATACTGCAATGTTTTACTACTGAGGTGTGATGCGTTGCGATGTCAAAGGTTTAAGATCCTACGTATATAATATAAAATATTTAAAAGAAAATTAAAACGATTCAGTTGATTTTATGGTGATTTTTAAAATTTTTTCCTAAAAAATTAACATTTTTCTTAACTTTTTTAATTTTACTTTTCTGATTCGTTCGTGTCATCTTCGGGATCTTCTTCCTCTTGCAAAATCCAACAAACGTCACCCAGGAGTGCATGTGGCTTTTTGCCGCTGTACTAATGTCCCAGCCTTGCCGTCACTTGATGAAACCGTTCGCCGTGCTCATCTGATTCGGTTGGTGATTGTTCGGCGAATTTTTCCACATGACAGTGCAAACTAATGTATTTTCAATGACATTCGAACGTTTATATTATGAAAAGCGGCCAGCATATTTGGCCGTGTACAATATGGCCAGCCTTTCAGATCTCGCGGACTATGCGAGATATTTTGCACTACGTACGTAGCTCCGAATGGTTCTGAACAGGGGTAAAGGGGAAATAGGATCCTGTGGTACCACAACGATGACCGACTGATCTAAGCAGTCACTTTAACCTAACCTGACTTAACCTTGGCCTAAGTAAAACACACATATATAGTGGATGTGGTTTTTCGGTCTTGATATGATCGGCAAAGTTGTTTGTTTTGACTTGTGCAGCAACTTTGCTGAACAAAGCATACCGAAAATCTAAATGGTTAAAGAGCTATCATCGTGAAAATGAGTGTATGGTTTGACAAATTTTTGAATCAGATCCAAAACATGTCGAAAGAGTTATCTCAAAAATGGGGACTAACTTTCAAATGAGACTTCAAATGAGACTCTAGCATCATTGAATTCAGCGTACTCGAATTAGGTTTACCCCCTGGGTGCCCAGCTGGTCACATTTTTCAACTAGCACAGTGAATGCCCAGATTCACAAAACGTCAGAAACGAAGGAGCTGATTGAAACATCCCAAAACCACATCCACTTTCTTCCACCTTACTCCCCGATGTTTAATCCAATAGAAAAATATTCTCAAAAATTAAATCGACAGCTCGAGATTTGCAGGTTTCTATAATAGACCAAAATCGTGTCGATGTGATTACACAGAGCGTAAATTTTGTTACAACCACATACTGCTCCAACTTTATTTTGGATATGACACTCCCATCAGCAGCAGCAGGGTAACCTCTGATTTAGAAAAACTATATGTAGTTAAAATGATTTTAAATTGTTTCACAAAAGAGGTGAAGTTGATTCCGTATGGAATGGGGTACTTGTCCAATTATTGTATAATTAAAATAAAGTTGCTTTATTTTTATTTAGAGATAAAATTCTAAGGGTTTGAATTTATTTGCAAATCGTTTCGTTTAATTTGTAAAAGGTTTCACTTAATTTACAAAAGGTTTCATTTAATCTGAAACACCTATAGTTGTAAAAAAATCGATTGTTAATTCTTATGTTAAAATTTTTCGCAATCAAAAATTAATTTCAATTCCTAGTACAAACTCTTTAAAATAACTTTTGTGTAATTCCGACGACACATTGCGAAGTTCTAAAGCACGGGGCTCCAAGGTGGAGTTGCGGGGCTAGCAGATTATTCGTTTACTATAGAACAAATTAGATGATACTAGTCGTGAAAAATGGGCAGGAGATATCAAACATGACGATTTCTTAACAGCAAAAATATTCTTTGATTTCCTACAAAAGAGAATTGGCACACTCGAAGATGTAGGAATGCTCTAAAGTAATGAAACACAGCATTTTGTTAAAGTACTAGCAACTCGTAGGCATTTCTCAGTAATCTAATACAATCTGATCATCGATGTTTTAATTGAACCACTCTGTTTTTAATTGTTTGCCCAAATAACCTTGTAGATCTGGGACATGATAGTCAAGCAAACTTCGAATACTACTAACACTAGTGAAGTCGAGTGAAGTCGAACAAAATGCCACCGAAAAAAATTGTCACTGCCATGATGTGAGTAGTCAAACATTATTTCCTACTCCAATTGTTCGGTTCTAAATGAGAAATAGTCAATTTACTGGTATAAGTGCAGATTATTACTTGACTCGACATCACAAGTCTTTTTTGTAACGGAAAATATGTACTGTGATTTAAAATATCAATCATTCAGAAGAGAATCTAAGTAACAGGAATTATTGAAATATCAGTGGGTACAACTAAGGATTATTTATGACTACACGATTGATGGATAAATCTAGTTATTGCCGTCGTAACATCTATAAGCTTCCACATTTTGAATTCAGGGGATCATGGAGATCAAAATTATTGAAGAAACATTTAATTGGCTGATCCAGAATATAATGTGGTGGGCAATCAACTCTTCAATATTATTCAGGATGGACAAATCACAAATCAACACAAGAAAGTGATTGTTCAGAACACTAAGTTTGAAAGAGTAATTGCGGAACATCGTCTATGAAAATAGGCAGTCATCTTACTACACCCTTCATTCATTGGAAAACTTTGAACTTTTTTACGAGTTGTGTGGCAAGCAGAGAGTGCCGAATAAACTAACCTTCTATAAAACTACCACTACAAGCAATACATTATGAATATATTTCGTACGATTTTCATTTAGAGAAAATCCAAGCGTCTTGGGAAATTCACTTGGGCTAGACAATATTCGATCACAATCAATCAAAGAAAGATTTAATGCAGATGCACAAATTACTGGACACATGAGAGAATTACGGCCAAATGGATTATTAACAAAGACAACCAAGCTACTATCACGTCATGGTGTATTAAAGGCAAACGCGTCAGAAAGCACAATTTGAATTGTCTTCGATGGTTGGGGGAAAATGTTTTAAGGGAAAATCGTTTAGTGACATCTTAATGGTAGGCCCTATCGTACAACCTTCAGTGTATTCAATTTTGTTGTGGTTTTGCACACATAAGTTTCCCTTCACTGCAGATATTCAAAAAATAAACCGGAATATTATCAGTGCACTCGATAAAAGCAAGTGAAAGTAGCAAAAATATAAATTGGCCGACGTGAAATTATTGGAAAGGTGTATGTCGATAATTTAATCACGGGGACTAGTAGCACACCTGAATTGTGCAAGATGAAAATAACAATTGAAAAGGCTATATAACCAAAATGGAATGGTTTTTGTTAAATGCGTCTCAAATTGTTCAGACGTATTATAAATACCGAAAAAATTACAAAAAACCACAAATCGAAAAATTTAAGAGAAGGAATCAAGTACAAAACGCATTAATATTTTATGCACAACTTCTAATTGTACTCTGTACAGTATTGATCAAAGTGGTATTGCAACAATATTGGAAAATCAAACTAGTTTGGGATGACAAGTTACCCGTACCATTAAAATGCCAATGGATTAATCCCACAATTACCAAGAGCTTCTATTTTGTAATGGCTTTCAGTGACGTAAAAGAAATTCATGGATTTTGTGATGGAGGCGAGGGAGCTTCTGAATCGGTTTTCTTTGTGACCATTGTTGATAAATCAAAACGCAAGGTTCTCATTATTACAAGCAAATTTAAGGTAGCGCCTGTAAAACCTGTAAAAATTATTATACCGATAAAAATCAATCAAAATAATTACCAATTTAATAATTGATCATATGCTGTGTTCGGAATGAATCTTCGATAAACTTTTACCTTTACGTTACCTAAAGAACGCTTAAGTTGCCGCATTATGCGGTATTATTCAATAGTCGTCTTAGTATGATCCGGATGCTATCAAATAAATTACGTACCAAATCGAAGGTATAGTAAATAAGTTGCACTTTGAATGGTGAGAATGACCTTTTTAGGAGGCGGGCCTATGGTGAGAATGACCTTTTTAGGAGGCGAATAATACATAATATTCTTACTAATAACCACAGTTTCCAATATATAAAAATCACTCGGATATAAATATTCACAAACTTTTAGCACGGCAGCTGCAACAAAAAAATAATCAAGTATAAGACGTCTAGAAAAGATGGAGTAATGAATCTCTTTGGATACTACAACAACGGCCAAAGTGGTTACAGGGTACAAATTCAAATTGGAAGAAAACTTACTTCCCTCGAAATGGGTGCGAGGCGTTGAAACTCACCCCAAAACGAATGAGCACATCCTCCCGACAAGCGAGGAAGAACAAAGGTCGGTCTTACACAAAGAAGAACTACCAGCAAACATTGATGGTATGGCCTCTATGGATCATATTGAGTAAACGAAAAAATCTAGGTGAGTGGCAAAAAGATCTATAATCTAAACGTTACTAGTTCATACGGTCTCAATTATTTGTACACTCGGACTAACAACAGCTGCTTCAAATCTTAACATAACATAAGGTTTAATACCCATCCTGGCATTTATTTTGACAAAATTGAACAAGCAAGTCTAATCAACGGGAGCGCGTTGCACTCCATCAACTGGACAAGTTATGTTCAAATGGAACACTGATTCAAAATACACTCCATCAGTGTCATCTATAATTTCCCAAATAAAAAAAAAATACGTTACTGAACGCGTTAGGCGGAAACAAAGTTCCGCGGAGATAAAGATCGCCTTTTGACTTTGTTGGCACTTTTGCGAACGAGTTATTCATTAAACTCGATCAACAAACTGGTAATATTTATAAAGAGAGCATTGATGTTGTATTTCACTACGGCCAGTTTGGTCAACATTATTCCCACCAACATTGTGTTTCATGAGCAATTCACAGATCTGAATCACTTCACGCTCTGATGACATTTACTTTGACACTTACTTTGTTCGTGCTACTTGTTTCGGAAACATCATACCTAACCCTAAAAATATATCATTTGCGCTCTCTGTGTATAATCAGTTTACGTACCACGCGTTCAGTATTTTTGATATTGAAACAATCAAGTTTAATATCTCACACGAATATTCTTCTTCCCATCCAATTAAATTAACATAAATTCCCTCTTAAAAAAATTCTAATTTAACATTTAATCATCGTACTCGCTCAGCCGCACAAAGATAAGGAAGATGTCCTTAATTTATGTTACCATAATTCTCGCTGTGCACTTGCCTTAACTATACATTTTAAAATAAAACACAAATTTTTAATCAATACACAAACTTTTGAAATTGATTTAAAAGAAATAAAATAAAAAATAAAAAAAACACAAAAAAATTAAAATAATAATTTATTTTATTTTATCAATAAAACAAAAATAAAATTTCGCGAGCGAAATACTTTGAAACATCAAAATTGTTGCATACAAAATGAATTTTCATGAGAAACATGTCTGTTTTGCTAAATTTATTTTTTTTTGGCTTTTTGTATTTTCGATGTATTTTTTGAGGCTCCACCTTTATTCGATACACCAGAAAAATATTGCGAATTTTTTTTAATAACAAAAATTATATATTTTGTGTTTTTTTGTTTTCGTAAATTACGACATTTAAAACAATCCAAACTCGTAACATAATAAAAAAAAAAAAAAAAAACTTTCCTGGGGGGGTAGACAACTTCAATTGGGATACGATTTTTGCTGTTGTTGTGTGTGCTGTGCAGTATATTCGCGATGTTATATGCGCGGCCCATCGTTAGTTTATTTGAGTTAGTGTTGTTGTTAGTTTTGTTTATTTTGCTGTCGTCGATATTTACCTTCATAATTTTTTTTTTTTCAAAAATATACAATATTTTTTTAGTTTTGTGTGTCTTGTTAAAAGAATCAGAGAGGACAGAACACAAAAATATAACAACCGAACTTCAAAATAAAAAAAATCAACCGTAAAACTACAACGTCCAGTAAATTCCATTTGGATTGGGAAAATAATATTACACAAAATACAAAAATATTTTTATTAAATAAATAAAAATTGTGTTTTGTGTTTTCATTGCAATTTCTGGTTATGTTGTGAATCTAAAAGTGCAATGAATTTGTTATGTTTTCTGGGTTTTCTTTGTGGCTTTTAATTTTGACTTTTTGAATTCGATTTAGTTCAGTTGTGTGATGATTGAAATATTTTTAACCCTGTCGTGGATGAGGTTACCCCGGCGGTTTATAAAAGAGGGGAAATTAGACTGAATATCATGGAATGCGAATCTTATCGTCCAAGTGATTCTTAATACCAGGTCAACTCTTAAAAAAAGTATTGTAAGCAATCCTCAAAATGATACCTAATCTGGAACTTTGATAAAGCTGACCTATTTCATTATACCACAGCACATTAAATTATACCACAGTTAAATTTTGTTTTAATATCTCAGCTTTGTACGAGTATATTTATATAAGCTTGCAGTTTTTTTTTTTGATTGATTGGAATGTACAGCCAAGCTAAACTTGTGTTCCGGATGACGCCGGTCCTGTCTTTCACCCCTTTTATACAAAAAATAAGAAGGATGAAACATGTATTATCGATGAATTAGTAAGATTGTTAGTAAAAAAACGAAGGGGTGAATATGTAGGCTAGCACGGAAGCTTTACCACGAAAGTATACAAAGATTTCGAATACAACGCACTTTATTTGTAAAGGGAAAACTTAAACTTATCGGACTTTTGCTAAAACTGTCAAAATCAAATATCAATATTCCTGCTTAAATCTCAGAAAACCAACAAGGTCATTGAAAATTTCATTTGTTTATTTGAATTTTATAGCTCTTTGTCGTCTTTTGAAAACCCTAAACTATTCAACATCATTGCAAAACTTTCAAAAGCTATCGCAAGGATCTCTCAATTAGTGGAAACTGGTTAATTTTCAAATTTGTTTCCATAAGTCTATCCGCCTTGACTGTAGAGATCCCATATTTTGGAGAAAACCTCTATTTTCCATCAAAACTTGTTATTCACGCTAAAATTTAGATAAATTATCTGAACAAACGTTGTTTCAAAGTTCCTATGGACCACTTCCGCTGAACCGATTTTGGGCAAATATCACTTTGACCTCCTAATTTCTGGGAAATGATGTTTCAAATACATCTATTGCCAAACAGTTAATCTGCCTGTGCCGAATTTTTCTTGAAAAATAGTTTATTCTCAAAATTGTAATTTTCGATTATATCTTGGACACTGATGTGGACCGATCTTGTTCCAAAGTGATTTAGCATATATTCTAGTTTATCGTCGTCTTTTTCAAAAATGAAATATATGTTAAAATCGAACAATCTCTTGTAAGATACTACTTCCGGTGGACCTATTTCTGGCAAACATTACTGGACCTCCCAATTTATGGAAAAGCTTAAGCACGAATTTTAATCCCTATCAGTCAATCTGTCTGGGCTGTAGAGCGGATACAGACATTTAGTGTGCGCAGCACAAACCTCCACACCCCCCGACACACGTAGGCACACACACACACACACACACACACACACTCACACGTGCATACACAGATTATTTAGAAACCAATTTTTTTAATTTCGACGATATAACGAATAATAAATCTGCAAAAATGTCGAGGTCGAAAATTATCATTATTACTATACTATTATGAATTTAGTGGTGTTTTCAAATGAAACACTCTGCGTTTAGGTTACAATTAATTTTATTTGCACTAACATCTATAACTTTTTGAACAACTCACTATTTCACTGTTTATCAGTGTTCACTATTTCACTTTAATATTTACCCTTACCATTCGCACTGTCCACTTTTTACTGAACTGTCGTGCATCCCAAATTGCCCACGCTTGTATACTTAATTAAATCTCTTGAATCTGTGAACATTTCACATTATCAATTTTCTTGTCTTGATGATTAACGCCCGTTTTGTTAATCCAGTATTTTCGATGATGATGAATTGAAGTATTTTCGACGATTGATTGATGAATTGATTATGTCCATATTCTCACCCACACGAAATATAAAATTGAGTTTTTCATCCAGTAATATTTGCGACGGTAGCACTTGGTGGTCCTACAATATGTAACACTATCCCGCTATAACGGATTAGGTCTGTATTCAGTGGAATACAGTATCTACAATATTAAAGGATTAGTGTAAAGTTCACGAGTGCTATTTCTAGATTCGAAACAAAAATTTTAAATTCGTGTTAGATATCAATTAGAGATGTTCTCTTATGAATTTTATACTCTCGTTTTCATTATTCTTATAATAACCTAAAATAATTTATATAATTAAATAACGTAAACTCAGTGTTAACTTACTCATAGACTTTAGGATCTTGTACGTTGTCGCTGTAACAATTGTGTTTCCACAGATGTCTTTCACATATTATTTGCTCGGAGTGTTAATATCAGTGGGTTAATCACTCGACCCACCCGCGCAAGCGACTGATTGATACAAGGACTCAGTTCGCAATCACTATCATTTCGGTTCGGGTCAATACACGTTCTGAAGATTTAATCATCGTCAACAGGTATGGTAGGATGCTAAATAAGTTCCTCTTCTTAATAACTGAACCAAATTATTATTACCTGTTAAACAATTCTTCGATTGCGCCGTAACTTACGCACCTATTTATATGTAGACCACGAAGACTTAATTCAATAAAACATAAAGTTGAGTACAATGAATTACAACATCTTTGACCCTCTTCATCCGGTAAGAAAAAAGATCTCGATTAGATACCGTATGGGTATTATTTTCGGTGACAGTGCCGGAATATTGTCTGCGGACAACTCATTCAAAACTTACTTTTCCGTACCTTTGTATGGATCGTACATCTTCGTATATATCGGAGGCATCGTTTAGAATGCTAACTACTAAAACTGTTGGTGTCGCCAATTGTCCAGAAAGTTGAGACACATATAACACAATAACCGCAAATATACATGCATGTGAAGTTACTGCTAAAGTTTTACTAGTAAAAAAAATTAGCAAAAACTTCACATATTTATATAGCACTTTGAAGTTTTTACGAAATATATGCTAAACGTTTATATGTGTTGGTGCATATCAAAATGACACCTGTATTAAGCGGAATTAACGTAACTTTTAGTTTATTAGTTTTATTTTAAATATTTGGCAATTATCTTTAAAATTTACCGAAAGGAATTATAATATATTTATCATTTCATTAACCAACGAGAAAATCGGTATCCGAACTACATAAGGAAGAATTATTGAAATCAAATGAGATAACCGGAGAAATTATAATCCACACTCGGGTAAAATGGGTGGGTTAATACAAAAATTAAAAAAATAATACCAAGCTCCAAAGGCAGGGAACTTCTATTTTTAACGGAAATGGTAACAAATATAATGAGAGTGCTTAGAACCACAATAGATATTTATAGAGGTTTAAATATAACCTGAGGAATATGAATTATTAGTTGGGGTTCACGTTAGTAAGAAAAATAGTGAGGACATCCTTATCTAGGGATGAGAACAATTTATAGAAATTTGTATTATAACCAAAAATATATTAAGAATTGTTAGATCAACTGAGATATGCCTAGAAATCTAAACACAAACTCAGTTGAATACCAAGGGGAATTAGAGAAAAAATAGGCAGGAGCTCAGTCTGCAGCAGTGATCACTATTTATAGAATTTTCTATTATGACCAAATATAGTAACAATTCAGTGCTTTAAACCTTCACCGACCAAATTAGCCCACCTCAATTAAACCCATACCATAATTTATTACACATTTATTACAACAAGTTCCGATTTCATTACGGTTACTGTTATCGAGGAACGAGTGGTCCGGTTCAGCTTACAATTAAACCTGTACCACCAAAATTGTAACTGTTAATATAACTATAATATCAGCATCATATAATCGGTTCTTGGACCGAAATTTATTAGAAATTATTTATATTGAATTAGTTATTTCAAAACCACCCCTATAACTTGTGAAAGGGTAAATTTCACCACAAACATTAATTATAACAAGAAATTCAATTTGACCAACTTAAATTATTTAATACACAAGACTGCCCCCAGATTTTGGACCAAATATTGCACTAGAAGTCTTGTCGAGAGTAAGTCAACCTTATCCAGGTGTGTAATAAAATATTTTATTGTTATATCAGATGGAATTGGCATCAGAAGATATAGATTCCCAATTGCAACACAAATGTTGGTTTTGCCACATTTAATAATTTATTACAATCAGACCGCCACCAGATATTGGGTCAAATGTTACTTTGTAAGCTTAGTGAAAGAAAAATTAACTTTCTTCAGGTGGGTAATACATTATATTTGTGTCAGGAGGGCATGTTAATAAAATTTTGTGTTATGACCAAATATAATAAAAAATCTTAGGCTAACTAAAATATGCCTAGAGATCTAAAAAACCTCAGGTTTATATTGAGTGTTAGTTGGGGACCATTTCTGTTAGAAAATATATTCAAAAGCTCCCCATTCAGGGGAGGAGACAGTTAATCAAATTTTGTAGTATGACAGAATATAATAATTTTGTTTAGGCCAACTGAGATATCCTTAGAGATCTAAGCACAACCTCAGGTATATGGGATGTTAGTTGGGGATCATTTCGGCCGGAAAATATATTCAGTTGCTCCCCATCCAGGGTCGGGGCAGTTAATAAAATTTTGTATTATTACCAAATATAATAAAAATATTTAGACTATCTGAGATATCCCTAGAGATGTAAACACAACTTCGTATATATGGGGTGTTAGTTGGGGTCGTTTCAGTTAGAAAAATATTCATATGCTCCCTATCCAAGAGGGGGGAGGGGGGTGATGTTAATAAAATGTTGTATTATGAACGAATATAATAAAAATTCTGGGAGATCACAAACGGGCAATAACGGAAACCCCTTGTATCATAGTCGCTGTTCAAAGAATGGCGCCTGAAGTGGATAACGTTGAAAGTCAAAAATAAGGACGTGTGAGTCTACAACAGCTAGATTGTTCCGTATTCGCCACTGCTTTCCAAAACGTTCAAACCACATTTGTAAGTACGGCACGAAAGGAAGCGACCTGGCTGCATTTGGTATTGCAGCTCCTGACGCTAAGGATGAAGTTTCACTATATCAGGTCGGAAGATATGTCACTAGCAATGAGGCAGTTTGGAGAATCTTTTCATTTTCGATACACAAATGTCATCCCACTGTTGACCATTTAGTTGTGCACTGGGAGAATGGACAACGGGGTTATTTTACGGCAGCAAACTCAGTACAGAAAGCTGAACGACCACCCGTGTCAACGCTAACAAGCTTCTTCGCGACATGCACAAGTGATTTATTTGTCGTCTGCTTTACTCGGGGATGTCGAAATAATTCACATGGAGATGCGTTCCATCAACAAAATTCCAACATCTGAAATACGAACAGTCTGTTCCTGGGATAATTTAATTAGTATATGTTTACGATTTAGGTAGACATGACGTGGCGTTTGATCTGGATGGGTAATTATCTCTAATGGTTCATCATAAGACTTATTGTTATTTCTATAAACCGAACCAATATTGTTTATTAATTTTCACAATTTTCTTGTTAGAAATTCATGATTTGATTAGTTATTTAAATAACAGGTTGTGGTAAATATTTCAGTAAATTCTGCTTAAAGTTTAAATTTCTTTAATACTACCATTCATCGTCATTTTTAGTTCCAGATTGTTTTATTGTTTTATTTCTATAGTTATAATTAAAATAAATACTAACTTTTTGCTTTATTAGGTGTCACTGATCGGGCCAACTCTGGGTGGAATCCGGCTTTTCAGGAGAGCTTGCCTAGTAAGCTTGATCGTGTACTCCCAATAGACCAATCAATCAAAATAATTAATATTTCTGTATTCTAAGATGTACAGTCGACAGTTATACAACCTGTGTTCCCACAAGGGTGAATGATCTGGATTCCTCAATGACTATGCGTATCTCATTCTAGATGATGATGAAACTACCGAGAGTATAAAAAGCTGCATATTCTCAAGCAATCAGTTGTATCATTCCAATATACGACTCCTAATTGTAAACTGTACCCATGTATAATCATAAACCGTTCCTGCATTTCCTTTTCATGAAAATTAGAGCCGATTAGATCAGTTACCTACATTTAACATATTTCTGTAAATTGTATGCAAAGTCGACAGCTGACGCAAAGAGTCCAGGGCCTCTAATTAATTATAACAGATTATCTGTGCATTGAACTATTTTAAAGTAAGTAAAAATCTCATTATGACATTGAACCCTATTTAACTGCGAACCATCGTAAAATCAAAATACATGCAAATGAAAATCATTCGTCTCAAATTAATTTCTCCATTTTCTTCATACTTCTTGACAAATTAAAATACTCGGAAAAAATTATGAATCCGTTATAATAACTCTTAATATTTATAAAATAATATTTCAAATTATGATGCCTTCATCCACCCACACAATTGTATCCAATCAAAAAATTAAGATAAATATTTTATATGTTTTTCGAAAATCGTAGTAAGAAGAAATGAAAATATTTTAAAATACTTTTAAATTTAGAATCCACTCTAATTTATTTATTTTTTCCAAAATATATACATATCAGTCGCTCTATACTCTATAATCTACTAGAGATGTTCTTTCCTCATCATCTTAGCGTTTTCTTTTTATTATTTTTCTTCAACTATTACGGTTTTAATTTATTTGAGTGAAATTATAAATTGTACAAAAAGACGAGATATATTGTTGCACCTGTTGGATCAATGTTTTCCAATAATTTTTAATTTTTTGACAGGAACAGCCAAAGGTTATAATTTCGAATGAATTTATTGTAATTTATAAATGAGACTTGTGGCCGATTTTTTTTTTTCGTTTTTAATTTAAGAATTGGAAAAGTCGACCTTCAAAATTCTGAAACAGTTGAATGACTTTAATATATCTGCATTGTCGTCATCTCATTAATTGCATAAAATTAAAATGGCTGAAATTTAATTTAGTATCAATTTTTTGAAAATTATGTTATTCTTTATAATTTTGTTGCTGTTCCCGTTTTGCAATGCAACATAAATTTCACATTTTTTTTTTGTTCTGCATAAAATACTCAGCAGCATTTCGTGGTATGGATTTTTGTTATTTGTATTTTCTTGTTATGAGAATTTTTTCCATTTTATAAATTTATATTGTTATTTTATTTTTGTTAAATTAATTCAAAAATTTATTAAAATTTTTATATTGTTTAATATTATATTGTGAATAGGCCGCGCCGACAACAATCACCATTCATTTAAAAAGACGTTTTATATTATGTTATCCCAATTGGAAGACATGGTCTTTATAATAAACGATCGATTTTATATTGTATGGGATAATTTACTTCTTTCGTAATACTCGCGTATATGTAAAACGAAAATGGAGGGCATTTAGAACACGCGGCTGTTTTAATAAAAATATGAATTGAATTATGCTAATTAAATCGTGACATTAATTGTCAACTTAATTTAATTACGCGCGCATAATAATATTTTGCCACTTAAGACCACCGTAACACAATAATAATAATAATAATGATACGTGTATACATGTTCTAACTGTACACATTTCAACAAACTTATTACCGTAATTATATCTGTAGTTATTAAAATAATAACAATAATTTTAAATTTTAATTAATTAAAAAGAGAAAATTCTTACATCTTTCAAAACAAACTAAAATAAAACTTCAAACAATTTAAGAAAAATGTTTTAAAAATAAAGATTTTCTATTGTTATGTAGCAAACGTCTCTGTATTTTTAGATGGACGGCGCGATGAAATGAATTGTCACTACAGGATTACTTATATAGGTGGGCAGGCGTAATTAAAAAAGCCGTGGATTAAACTTGTTGAACTGTACGACTGTATAGTTTGATAAAATTTATTGCGGCTATTCATAATTTGGCTGATCTAACCTCACAATAAAATATAAGAATTATGTGAGAGTTTGTTTAACGTGACGATTTGTGGTTATGTATATAGAAGCCGCATCTACGAAATAAGTCAAAATGGTATGAATGGCATAGTAACGATGATATTGCCATTATTACATGAACACTTAAAGGTTTTAACTAATGCGGATACGGAAAACAAATATATTTTTTGTTTATTTCATATTGTATATCAGATCATATCAAATCATGTCAAATCATATCAAATCATATCAATTCATATCAAATCATATCAAATCATATCAAGCCATATCAAATCATATCAAATCATATCAAATCATATCATATCATGTCATATCATATCATATCATATCATATCATATCAAATCATATCAAATCATATCAAATCATATCAAATCATATCAAATCATATCAAATCATATCAAATCATATCAAATCATATCAAATCATATCAAATCATATCAAATCATATCAAATCATATCAAATCATTTCAAGTCATATCGAATTATATTAAATCATTTCAAACTATGATTGGGGGCACTCATATAATTCCATCACAGCACTCATTGCTTGTGGTAAGAGGCGACTAAAATGATTAGATTGCATTGGCTGCATCCACATTCATAAAACATTTTTTCTTTTCTTTGCTTTGTAATTGTTATCCACCAACGCGATGGTTAAAGCTTTAGAGTTTGAATCGGGAAATACCGGGTTCGAATCTTGATAGGGATATCGATTTTGCATCATCAGGGGTGGGATGTTGTAACATCACTTTTTTCGATACTATCGAAAATTACATCTCTTTCATCACACATTAAATTTATCGTTTTTCCATTTTTCAATTACATTGCTTCTATTGCGATCTCTACTTATTCGAATAAAACATTATGTCGTTCTACTCTTATTGTATCACTTACTTATTTTAAGAGTGATACTTTATCGAAAAACAAGAAAGAGATAAATAAACAATTTATTCTAGTAGTGTGCGATCGCAATATGGAAAGCAAAATTGAAAAGTGAAACGACAAGCAATTTTGTTTTAGGAAAAAGAGATATAATATTCGATAAATATCGGAAAAAGTGATGTTACAACACCCCTGTTTATGATTGTGATAAAAATAACATTGACGAAGCGATGTTGAATTACTTTACAAGTCATTAATTTTCTTATCCAGAATTTATTTTTTTTTCTTAATTTTTGAATTTTATTTTAACTAGGATGTTTAGTGTAATATTGACTTTGTTATGGCAGTTTAGTAAAACGATGATACTCGTAGCTAAAATGGCTAATTTAATTTTACTTAAATTAAGAAATATTTTATTTTTTACCAGACTTTCATAGCCACAACTGGATTGTGGCATCAAGAAAGCTAAGTAGGAGATTGTGTTGTCTCTCGAGTATGAGGATGGTGACACCCCCGACATTTTTTTAGTGAAAATATGATGTTTGAGTAAAGTGGTTTATAGTAAATTTATTTTTTCTTACATATGCCAACAGGTTTTTGTGTTGAGGTCGAGTTAAAATTGAAAATTCATTTTCAAAAGACAATTTTGAACGAAAATTTTTCTATTTTTATAATTGGATTTCTGGTAACCAATTAAATTTGGTCCGTGAGGGGTGATGTACATTATTGTGGCTTATGTGTAACTATAGACTGTACTGATGCATTTTCCTTTGGATTTTTGAACTATAACGAGGTGCAGCTTTTGGTTCAATAGAGCTGAATTGAACGGTATTAACACATACCTACATTGTACTTTTTTACCATTTATGTTCATTTAGATGGTGATTGGAGTATTGTCAAATGAATAAAGTTTTTTCATAAGCACAGATTTTTGAGTGAAGGAATCTTTCTCTCTCTCTCTGGCACTATATCCCATCAAGGGATTTGGCCGCCTCAAATGAGGTTTCATAATATATTTTCATTTCGGATAATGAATGATTAATTCATTGATCCTAAAACCACCCGTAACATTTTTTCCTTGTTCTCGGTCGCTGGAGCAAGCATGCTGACCATTTTGCCACCTAGGAGTAAGGGAATCAGGTAATTAAAATATATTATTTCAAACAACTCATTTTATAGAAATGTAAATTACTAAATCATTAGTTAAAAGTTTTGGGTTTTCACTTTAGAATTAAGTGTGATTTGTTTAACGTAACGGCCATAATTCTAGAGATGTCAGGAAACAAATCAGTATTTCAGTGTTTTATAGGCTTGTTTATGATCTATCACTGACATGCGGCATATCGATGCGACTCTTGGGAAATTTTCTACCAATTTTACAATTTGAAAGTGTACGCAGAATCGTGTAGGTCTTTGATACCTCAGATGTTTAGACAAGAGGTGTTTAGACAAGTATGAGTATTCCAACGTCTTAGGCTAAGTAGCTTCCATGATTTATTAGTGATATGTAGCTCTAACCGTGCGACCCCCCCCCCCCCCCCTTCCCCTATGCAATTTTCTATTAATTTTACAATAGTTCATAATATCGGAAATTGTGCGCATAATCGTGTTACATCTCCAGAGAAACATGAATATTCCAGAATTGTGTTATCTTGTGTCTTTTGATCCCTAGATGTCGGCAAGCAGATCGTTCCGTTCTAAAAAAAAATACTTTTTCTACATTCCTATAGATTATTGAAACATTATTCTAAGTTATACAATTAAAATAGTAAGAACATATTGGAAATACAATACAGATAATTCTCCGCCAGTTTTAGCATAAATTGGGCATTTATTGTGAAAGAACGGTAGGTTGTGTTTTTTTTTTCAAAGTAATGTCCGTCGGTATAGCCACTACTTTTTCTAATCTTTCTGGCAAAATAGGAATACAAGATGGGAAGAACCTCCATTTTTTGAAGGTATCCCAATCAACCCAAATTTTGGTGTCTCTTTCTGATGAAATTTTGGTCATATGATGTAAAGTGCTGCTCAGACAGACAGGCCATGAGGTATCGATCGAAACAAGTGGTAATCAGACGTGGGACAATGCCTGTTCAATACGGCGAGTGGACTAAAATTTCCCAATTGAGTGTTTCCACTACATGAGAATAAATTTGTCGTGTCTGGAGTAGTAGTGGGCGCGTTTTTATTCGAAAGCTCGCCTCAATTTCATCAATTGTGTTCAGTAGGGAGGCTCAGTAACGGTTTCGTGCGGATTTAACAACTCATAATATACGTCACCAAGCTGATCCCACCTACTATACAACATGCGTTTTTTCCTTGAATATTCCACTTAGTTATCGATATTTCGCATGATCAGGATGGCCCCCACGATTTTTTCTTCCTTAGGTTATCGTATAGTGACTACATTTTTCATCACCAGTGACTATTCGATGAAAAAATTCCTTCAAATACCTGGCAAGCAACATGAAAATAATCGGCGTCTATCAACATCTCTTGGCTCCAGCTCTCATGGAACCCAATGTCCTTTCTTTTGAATCATTCCCAATGATTTTAAATGATATCTAATTAATTATTGAGTCAATCTTAATGTACGTGCAAGTTTTTCGTGCGTTTGGTAGTTCTGTCTTCGTACACTTTCGACCTTAAGCTAAGTTCTTTATCTTCGACATCAAATTCACCGTTCTTAAACTTTTGAAGCCGCACTCTCGAGAACTTCTCTCACTTAAGGCAGACTCACCATAAGCTTTTACAAGCAATCGATGCGCCTCAGATTCAGATTTCTTCAAATTAAAGAAGTAAATCAAAAGTTCCCGCAAATGACACTCATTCGGATCAAAACTCTCCATTCTCATCAACAACCTAAGTGCTACTCCTATCTGGTAAATTAAAATAAAATTTAATTTACTAATCAATGAATAAATTAAAGTGTAAATGTCACAACACAATACCTTTGAGATGCATGTACCTATATAAACTAAATTCTGAAGTCCTAACAATTTTGTATATTGAACCATCATAATCTTCATCTTATTAACATTTGTGTAATGACGAAAATATAATAATTTTTCTTCATTATTAAAAGAGAAACAACTACACACGGAACAAAACTCCGAATGTTGCGACGATGAGCATAACGGTAAGGGCGGACCAAGCATAGTATTTTACATGAACGATACAATTTATTTTCCGTTCATAATAATTTTAAAATACAAATAATAAAAAGACAAAGAATATAAATAAACATCAAGAAATCGTGAATATCCAATTTTTTTTTATTCATCTTATTCAGATCTTCTGTTCGTTTTGGTTCAAATTCTGTATGCAAGATATTATTCATTTTCTTATGTTACTCGTCGTTTAATTTTTTTTTTCTTAAGTTCAGTCTTGTAATAATAATTTATTATTCTATAATTTTTCTTTTCTTTATGCATTATATATGATTATGATCAAGAAAATATGATGATAAATAAGAATGTAACTCAACGAATTGTTGTTTGTGTATATGTAGCATTTCTAGATTGAAAGGGGTACGGAAGAGGAGATATATGTATTTATATAGAACATCATGAGAATCAACGGAATACATATTTTTATAGCCAACCACGGTCTACTGTCGTCATAAGAAAAAGGTATGTATAAAAGAAAAGAATCTAAATTTATGATAATCATATTTTTGTTACGCTCCCGGTATCCAATCGGATAGAACATATTCGGTTTATGTATATACTTCAAAATGCGCAGCTCATCATAATTCATAATTTTAGGGGAGTGGTTAAAATTTTGTTAATACGCGATGAATCGACATTCGTTTTTTAGATGTTCACAAGATTTTTAATTAAATCGAAGTCCATGTAAAACACTAACCTATCCAACATGAAAAACGTTATGTAACCGCACCGCATAAAATTAAATCTATAAAAAACCACAAACTAGCCAAAGAAAGAAAAATTCCAATTAGATTTCATTTATAATCGGGTGACTTTGCGAGAAATAATTTCTAAATTGAAAATCAACAATAAACCAATAAAAAACATTTTTTAAGAATTACAAAAATAATAAAGCGACGAAATTGATTTTCTAAATTTCACAGTTAAATGCAAAAAAAAAATATATTCCTAAAATAAGTTACAAAGTATTTCTCGATCTGAATCATCGGCTAATTTGAAATTACATTTTAAAATTAAAACTGCGATATAATAAAAAAAAAGTCATCCATATGTACACACACATGCACACACTCATCCACATATTCGGATTCACGTAAATAATTTCAATAAATTTATCAATCAATCAAATTCACATTTCGCTCCTATTTTTCTTAGGCATAGCGCAAATCCGAAAATATCTTAAATAGTTTTAAATTTTATTACTGTGGTATAAATTTCACTCTTAATTTAAAAACAATTTATTTTAATTTTGTGAAATTTTTCATGATTTTCAATTATAATATATGGTGTGTTTGCCAATTAAGAAAAATTTTAAATATTTTTTTAAAAAAAATATTTTGTTGCTTTTCAGAAGACATGCGATGAGATGAAGAAAACAACAAACAACCATGCAAAAATTTGTTATAAATTTGACATAATTTTTTGTTCATCTTATTCTTATTATTATATTTTTAATTCTTTTAATTTAATACGATGAAATATAAATAATCTTTGGTGTAAATATTGCTACGAATTTGCCCTGTTAAATCTGGATCGTATCGCTGGATTGTGATAATCGTTATACACATATAATTAGGTGGTTACTACAACAATTCTCTTGCGGAATAGTTACGAAATACTTACGCCACTACTGGAGTATTTTCGAAATATTTTACAATACTAAATCACAAGAAGAAAAATAACTAGATGAATTGTATTCAGTTGTAATAATTTAAATAAATAAAAAAAAAAAAACTAAATCACAACAACAAGTAATTCCCACAATTATTCGTTAATTCAGTTAATACACCATTTACAATTTTTAACTACACCACTATTTTCACTTAACACCACTTATTAATTTCCCACTATTCACTTTCGCTTTTAATCACCAAGTCTTGATGAGACCACTCTCCAAGACTGACTCATTGCGTTCGTTGCACTCGTATTTATACACCGATCGAGTATTCTAGATTCTCCTGGATTCATTCTACACGTTATGATCGAGACTAACTGCTACTATAATCCGCTGTACAACAAAACTGTTATATGACCACCTTTAGTGCCACTACTCAATCCCAGATGTCACTAATCTGATAAGTAATGTTCTACACCTTAAATAAGTAATTTTTGTTGTCTTGTTGAATAAATGTCTCGCCAATGCCGAATTAATTTCCCATCAACCAAACAGGCGAGATCATAACATTACCCCCACCTAAGTCTGTTCATCCCGAACAGGAACCCAACTTCCGTTTCTGTAGGTGAGATTGCCCCTAGACGCCATCCAACCTTGCAGATACTCTCCTAGGTCCACTCTATCTCAACCCCATCCTTGACGACAATCCACTACATCACTGCTGGTACACCACTGGCCTCCTACATATTCGGCAACAAGTACTCACACATCCATTTATCCATACTGTTTTCCTTGCAAATAGCCAACGACCTCATTTCCATCGCCTTTTTTGACCCTCATTTCATTAACATCGTTGTCGCACTTCCTAATTTCTGGCCAAGTGTTCACCTCTCTCATAGGCCTTCTTTCGCCCCAAATTACCAGCAATTCCTGCAAACACTTTGGCGGGTATATTCCACACATCACTTTCACATCCATGGGCTGTTGCAAAACCACTTCCAATGATATCTCCTCCAGATACATTTCAATGTTCTATCCGACAGAACTTCATCTGATCCAAAAATTACCGCTCCCATAATCCCATATTGATCTGGCAAGCATTCATTCAAGTTATGTTTACTCCGTCTAAAATTAGCTTCCGCAATTGCTCTTCGGCATCATCTGAGGGCAACTCCGCACCTGCAACGAGTTTCTCATTTTTCTGTCAGTCATACTTACCGACATCATCAATGCGTTGGAATCTGGGTTAGATTTACTCCGATACCTCTACACCTCCAGCATCATCATCATCACTTTCATCGATTTTGCTGCACAACCCTTGGTTACTGTCATTCTCCATTATGTCAACCCCATTCACTATGAACACTAACTCTCTTAATCCTTGTTGACTACTCAGTGGCTCTCTATGAGAAGTCGATTTTGCATCCGGTTGAGCATCCAAAATCCCTAATAGTTCGATTCGTTCTGCTTGAACTGTGGCAATATCTCGGGTAAATTGTTCATCATTTTCGAGCTGGCTTTCCTGATCTGCTGTTTTCTCGCCACCACTCGATTCCACAAACCCCCTCATTACCAATTACCACATCATCATTTTGTTTGCTGAAATATTATGTCTACCATTTGACGCAGTTTCTTCTCGATTTCTCTTCCGCCTAATTGGATTGCATTGGTTTCTCGCGTCAAATCCTTACTTTATTGATCAAGTTTTTGATCCATTTGCTGATCAAACCATTACCATTAGTTCAAAATAATGTTTGATTTTGTTGATCAACTTTTTTGTTTTGTTGATTAATTTGTAGTGGAAAATTTTGGATCTTTTGCAACATCATTTGCTGCATAGAAAACTATACATTGGCTTAATATATGAATTTTGAGGTGGCCCGGCAACTGCCTCCACCATGCCTCTTTTATCATCTAGTTTTTCTTGTATTACATCTTCGAATTCATAATTATCCGGGTTTAATCCTTGCTTTCCATAGCCTCACACATTCGCAATATTAATAAATTATTGCAAATTGTGCTGCTTTAATTGGAATTTTAATTTGGTCACCATTAAATCGTTAACACCCATCTTCTACTATTCACAAACGAAACGGGAGAACCAATTGCTACGAATTTGTCCTGTCAAATCCTGGTTACTTCACCCAATTCTCATAATTTTCACACTTCCGGAATATTCACGAAAATACCGGAAATTCTTAGGCGTTGTGCCAAACTTACGGTAAAATTCAATTAAGTACATTTTTCAAAAACTCTGCCCACACTGACTCATTGCGTTCATTGTACTCATATTTATACACGGACCAAACATTCTCGATTTGCCTGGATTATTTCTGTTATAAAACCACCTTTAGTACCACTACTCAACCTCAGATGTCACCAATCTCACAAAAATTTTAGTAATGTTCTAAACCTTAAATGAACTATTTTTTATTAATGTCTCGCCAATGCCGAATTAATTGCCCAAGGCAATTCGCCTACTGGGTGGCGAGATCACGACAATATTTACTTTTATGTTTAAATAAAATGAGGAACAATAAAGGTTTTAAGTCACTGTGCAATTTGCCATTTTTTAGAAAACCAGATTAAACCTTGTAAAATCCGTGCACCGGTATATTATCCGTTTTGTTGAAAAAGGTAAAGATTTATAATTATCAGGTTGCTCAAATTATGTTTTTGGTATAAAATTGATAATAAAAAAACAATTTTATTTAACTTATTTAATTTATAACCTTTATTTATTTAATATATTTCATTTATTGAACAAATTATTTTAGGTGTTATCCCTTGATCTCTGACTTATCAACTAACTTACAATACAGTTCTTAAACTAACATGTTGATATTTGATGTCGGAATGTGAATAAATGCCTTTTGCTTAGTTGCATTGTCCACCGTTGCACTTATGTACGTTCAGCGTTTTTAGTTCGCATGGTTTTCCAATGGTATGATATCAAAGGGCCGAATGTTGAAGGGCCGAATGTCGAAGGGCCGAACGTCGAAGGGCCGAATTTCAAACGGCCGAATGCGTCGAAGGGCCGAATGTCGAAGGGCCGAATGGGTCGAAGGACCGATTTTTTCTTTGTTTTTAGAAATATATTTTTTTTTATTTAATTTAATTATTTTTTTACATATCCCTTTTTCAAAAAAAAAAAATTGGCACTATTTAAGTCCAAACCACACCAATGTGTGGGTAAAAAATCATAGTATGTAATGGCGTTTTTGATAAAAAATTTGGGTAAGATGAAATTTTTTTAATAAATTTTCTTTGTAGGACTGTGCATCTTTCGGGAAAATTTTGACCTTTTCATTTTTTTTGGTGACAAATTGCGTATTATTTTATTCAAAATAGTACAAATGTGTATTTTTTTTTAAATTTTGATACTAACATTGTATTTTAATAGTTTTTCGACAGTACAAGTAATTTTTCTGGGAAAATTTTGCAATTTTTCTAGGAAAATTTTATTATTTTTTTTACTTAGTTTAAAATTATAAATAAAATTTGCCACTTGAAGTGTATAAATTCTGGAAAAGCGGGGGTTTGGGGGTACAACTTCTAAGGTGTACAACGAATTAAAATTCATTAAAAGAAAGTTTTATATTTACAAAAGTTGATTTTTTTAACATTTGTGGCACTATCAGAAGAAGCGATAAGAGCGATAAAAACTCTTTGATCTGTGTCTGCAAGGTTGACGAAGCAATTATAATTAATAAAAATAAATAAAACTAAAAAAAATATTGAAAAAATAAAAAAAGGGAGAGATTTTCCGGAGAATCAAAAACTTTTATTAAAATAATGCAAAAATGTAATTTGTTACCCGTTTCATGACAGTGTAATTCGAATTTTTATAATTAAAATTAAGATTTGATAAAATAAAAACGGCAGATTTTTAATTTTTGAATGAAAAAAATCAAAAAAATATTTATGGAAAAAACTGAAAATTTTCCAGGAAAATGTTGTGATTTTTCCGAAATTTTTGGCTTGCACCTCCTAAAAATGATAGGTATACAATCCTATAAAATTTTTTTTTTAAAAATTTTCATCTCTCCTGATTTCGGCGATGTATACGTCATCTATACTTACGCCAAAAATTTCGCTTGTGTGGAAGTACAACCAACACAATTCTGAATATAATTATATTGTTTTTTTTACGGACGAAAATAATTTTGAAAGGAATGCACAAATGCGTTAGTTGGGTCAAAACACATACAAAAATAAATTTTTGACATGGTACTTTTGGGATAGTCCTAAAAACTCGCCAAACGAAATATCGAATGAACAAAATACCGAAAGAAAAAATTTACTCGAATTTAAGAATATCGAATTTCAAAATAATTTATTTGGAAAATCTCGCATGCGAAAATCTCGAAAATTAAAAAGATGTGCTAAATAAGAGAATGGTAAAAATGCACTTAATATTTTTTATGCTATTTAATAGTGTTCGATTCAAATTTTATTAACAAATAAAAAATTTATATACATATGTTGTGAACCTTTTTAAAAAATCTAACTTATCAATTTTTTGCATTTTTTTCAAAATTGTTTTAATTTTTGATATCTCATCAAATTTTTTCTATTTAATGGCTTCATTTCACCTATTTTCATTCGTTCTATATTATTTTTTAATATTATTAATTCTTTTGAAAGATCGGTAATTATTTTGTAAACACCAGCATTACACCAGCGCCGCAAATAATATTTACAAAATTATTTTTATTATTCGAGATTCGAGATATATTTTCGAGGTTTTGAATTCTATATTTTGAAATTTCGATATTTTGAAATTCGCTATTTTATTAATTCGAGATTTCGATTTCGAGATTTAGATTTCGAGACAACGATCGTCGAGGTTTCATGACCAACCCGGTACTTTTACAGTACCCACACAATTGTGTTAACGTGCAGGAAAAGGGATATACCTATTGGTGGCGCATGACAAAATTTTTCTTCACCAAAATGTACCGCTGACTGGATACGTGATAAAAAATAGTAAAATACATAAATTCATAAAAAATTCATTTATGTTTAATAAAAACAAATTTACAAAATATTCAATAAAACAACAAATTTAAAAAATTATATTTCTAAATACAAAAAAAAATCTCGGCCCTTCGACCCATTCGGCCCTTCGACATTTGGCCCTTCGACATTCGGTCCTTCGACATTCGGTCCTTCGACATTCGGCCCTTTGTACCCATTCTTTTCTAATATATAAATCCGCACACGATAGAAAAGTGGTTCTGTTATTTTGTTGTTGTTTCACTGATTGTATTGCGTGTAGAGAAACGTAACTCTCATCATCACATTCTAATTTCTCCAACCTGCAGCAGCTGAAAAAATACATCACAACTATTGTAGCAGGCGACAGCACCACACTGGGAAAGCTTCGAACAGTAACAGTAGTTTAGTTGTATGAATAGGGTCAGGTATATTTGAACACGTATTTGAAATTTAAACACGTTACTTTTAGAGTGATAATAGATATCCAAGAATTAAATACTTTTTGGCCTCTAGTATAATTTTAAGGGATGGTAAGTGATTAAAATGATCTGAATGGTTTGCATACCCAAAAAATTAGTAAGCTTAATCCGGCTGCTTGTACATAGTATGTAAATCAATAGCTTTTCTTATTTTTTGATTTGTTTATGTTGTTGCTCCTAACTAATTACACGACTCCACTTTAATGAAGGCTCACACAACCTTTGTTTGTATCATGAGATACACTGGCCGCATTCCACAAACAGGAAAATGCTCGATGTGTGTTTCGTCAAATTCTAAGAGACGTCGGACTTCTTGAAAAACATGCAGTGTGTGTAGAAAACCGGTATGTGTTGAACACACCATTTCTGTGATAAAGTGCTGTAATTAGATGATAGGTTGAGTAATGAATTTACCAAAAATGTTTGATTTATTTTTATGTATTTTTTTTATTTTATTTTTTCTTATTTTTTTATGTTATTGATCGTTTGTTTTGTACTGAAGTATTATTATTTTATGATATATTACTGTGATGAAACGAATTAATTTTAATTTTGCATAAAAAAAATATATATCCTAACAATTTAAAATAAAACTAAGCCTTTTCCTTATATTTTGTACTATGGGTACTCAGGTAGCCGAGTTTGGGTTATAAGGGTAACGAAAATTATTCACACATAACTCCATTAAAAATAACTTTTATTCAATTTCTATTGAGAACTGTTTGTAGATCTGCGGCAAAAAAATTAACCTAATTGGGACTATTTTTGTATGTTAATTTTTATTTTCATAAAGTATGCCGTGCTAAAATTTCATATAAAAAAAGACCCAATCAGCTTATTTTTAATGCGCTAGATGTCACTACCCCGGACATTTATAGTTCTCAATACAAAAGTCGAAAAATAATAGTCAATTTTTTGATCCCTAGAAGCTAGAAACGTCTAACTTCAAAATTGCAGTCCCAACAAATATTTAAAATTAAACTGGCTACCCGAGTAGCCGGGTGTGTACACAATGGTTAAATTGTACAATATTATATTGGCCTGTTCTGAAGGAATTAAATTGGTTTAACACGTTCACGACCGAGCTGCTACTCTATCCTGGAGTGGCCACAAATCAGATGATAAATTTTCACGAAATAAGCTAATTGAAGCATAATGTTAGAATAAATGGTTTATTTATGTGTTTTGTGACGTTATTAATAAGATGACGCATAAACGAGTCGCCGGTTTTTTACAACAAAATTTCCTTGTATAAACCGCACGACGCACATATGCGTCGTGTGATCGTGAACGTGTTAAATATTTCGAAACAAAGGAAATATTTTGTCGTTTAAAAATATTGTGGAAAGCTGCAATGAGATTTGATTGCAAATGAATCAAGGGTTTGAGCAACTCAAGCCGGTGTTGGAAATGACTGTACGTAATAAAAGGAACCGAATGGTGAAGATCTTCGAGTGGGTGTTATTAATCGGGATGCACTATTTGGTTTTGTCGAATCGAGTGACTGCGATGCAGGTATGGGAAATGAGCTGAGCCAGCACGATGATGATGCCACCCAACCGGGATGTCACAGTTCATGGAAAAGAGACGTATATGAAAAGTCAATGTCTTATGGTGATTCATTTATTGGTCGGCCGAAGCCAGCAGAGGCGGTATTCATTGTGAATGAGGTTGAGGAAACATCATCTGTCGAATGAGAGTTCGTTGGATAGATTATTGAAAAGTATCTGCATAAAATACCGGCCAAGGCGAGTAGAGATTGGAAGTTGTGAACGAGTTATAACTTCTACGGCAGCACGGTTAAAGCGGTGATTGGCAATTTGTTATTCACAGCAAAGTTATCGAGTCGAGGGTAATGTGTATACTTCAAAGACTAGAAAATGTAGGGGTAGTGGTTTTAAGGGTCAGAAAGGAATTCTGCACAATCATCACGAACGATCAACACGGGTTTCGATAATATGAGAATACCGCCATTTGGAAAATTTGTTAAACATATCTTCCGAGATTGTTATGGGAATTTACAAAGACCAGTGGATTTTAGGCCGGATGGAGGGCAATCGAGATGAAAGGCCTGTACAAAAGATGCTCAAACGGCCAGGAAATTGGAAGTGCTATATTGATGTTAAATATAACGGACTAGGTTGTTTTCAATGATGACAGTATAAATGAAGTGATGTGCGAGCTGGCGATGTGAGTGGGGATCAGCCACTTGGATGGGATATTATTTGCTAGGGAAAAAATAACGGAATTTTAGTGGAATTTATGAAATAATAACATCTAGATTTAAGCATACAAGTAGTTTTAACAGTTTAGTTAGACTGTAACAGAACCGAATATTTTTGCAGAATTTGGAATATCCAGCGCGGTATATAAATACAGGTGTGGCGATTGTGTGAAGTGCGAATAATTATTAGTGGTATTCAAGTGGAATTATTGGTGTGATTAAAAATAATAGTAAATGGTGAAAAATGAATTAATAAATAATTCTTAACATTATTTGTTGTTGTATTTTAGTGTTGATTGATAATAGAGGAAACATTAGTGCAGGATAATATTTCTTATATTTTCGGGAATATTCCCGTAGCAGTCATGGTGCAAACTACGAGAATTGGTACGGTAACGGTTAGTTTTACAACGTGCTCACTTTAATCTAAATTCTAAGTTTGATGTTACAAGCAATTTTAAAATAACACACAGTTCGTGACACAATCAATGTGTTTGAGGCATTGTAATTTATTAAATCTTTTATAATTAATTAACCGTGATAGGTGATTTTTGAAGGCATTTAATAGTTTATGACAAAATTGGATTCAACTAATAAAATCCTTTAGTCACTGGGCAACATTTAAAAATGTTAGGTCAAAAGTTAAGGTAGAAGTTAAAACAAAATATACACAAAATGTACTCAGTTTTTATGCTTACAAGGAAACTTATCTCGGAATCCGATTACATCCAATTTAAATGATAAACAAAAATTTAAATAATTCATTTTGTACAATATTTGTAAATCATGTGGCATATGCAAAATATTTGTTCGATGGTGTCCATTTTGAAAATGAGACCTTTCATTTTAACAAGTAGCAAATAAAACTCACACGCTTCTTGAATAAATTTTCAGGTCTGTATATAATGTGCTCGTACCTATACACGAAGAAAATATGAATTCTCCTGATTATTCCAAACGCAACTTAATCTAAATTTATATTAAAACTGTTTCGGTATATTTTATTTATTTTAGCATTGTAGAATTTATTCACAAATTGTAAGAAATCATACAACTTTCTTCAATAAATTATTTGGTTTGATTTTTTGGCTACATATATCAATAATAATACGGTTATTTCGTATAAATTTAATTTATCAGCGAATCATGTATGTATATTGCTTATTTTATTACATTTGCACTAAAAACTTAAAATTTTTTATAATGCAGAAATAAATTTTGGAAAGTCGCGTACTGAATTTTAAAATACATATTTTTTTTTTGTTTCAAACAACTTATACAATATTAATTATAACATTTAAAAACTATAAAATTAAATTCATTTGTGAAATTTATTTTTAAAAACACTTCAATAAAACAATTATTAACAAATAAAAATTATAATTTAATTTATGATCACATCTGGAACACGTAAACGTTTTTATTATTTTGTTTTATAATATTTTTAAAATATTAAAAAAATATTTAAAACTTCAAATAGAATAATTATAATCAAATTTAATTTTTCACAATTTTTTTTTTTTAATTAATGGATTTTTTTATATTCTGAAAACATTTTGTCAAATTTTTATATCAAAAAGAATTTTAATTTTATGGAGATTAGCGAATTAAATATTGCGATTTTTTAATGGAATGGTGGGTGGACATCGCACGAAATTATTATTTGCATTTTATATTTAAAAGCAAACATTTTTATTGGTTGTGGTTTGTTCGCCATGGTGTTTTCTCATTTTTATACCGGACGTAAATCATCACCTATTTGTAGTTTATGAAATCATAAGCCTATTGCGGTTGATATAGATTCCTAATCTATTCACTTCGACTAACTAACTTTTATGCCTTAAATTAAAATTTTGTAAAAGAGTTATCGAACAATTGTTCTACGTAACAGGTTCTTTAATTTTGTTAAAACGGAGGAGGAGGAGGCAGATGGAGAACCTTCAGCGACAAACAAACAGAGTTTTATCGAAAATTAGCCAAACCTCGTCGATTGTGAAATTGGGATATTATCAGACTCCGAGGACAGACCTATTTTTGTGTATCTCGCACTAGGATCTAATGAGAGGGTGGTTTGGAGAATTAAGGATGGCGAACATTAAAATTAATTTTTGCAACTAACTCAAAATAAACAAACTATGTGACCTGCATCCAGTTTCTTCAAAACGTTCAACAATTTTGCGAATCCCAGGTCCTATAGAGCGTCCTTGTTGACCAAAATTATCACGTAATTTACAAATTGTTTTTTTTTTAGAAAGACCATTTTCGTAATAAGTTTGGTTAACCAAAATGCGTGTTGTAAACGCATGACTAAAAATGGCATAGTTGTGACTTTTAAGTCCCCTCAGTCAGAGAATCTGATACGTTTTAGCGAAGGGCTATGGGAAATAGATTTTCTAGATGGTATGGCCGGCCATCAGAGAGTCGCATAGCGATAAATGGGATGTCTTTGACAAGGCATTAAAAACTACTCGAAGTTTAGTGGTGTTGCTTTGACCTTTGAGCAAAGTGATGTGATAAGTTGTAGTTTTGCGTTTCACTGAAGTTAGTAATAGGAGGCATATGATCCAACGCAAAATTTTCGGATGTAAATTCTCTGAATAATGTTGGTACAACTCATTCTCGGACGACGAGCTGCTAGATTCGATGAACCTATCTCCGTTATTTTAAATTTGACTTATAATCCAACGGAGTATAACAAAGTCGTGGTTCACATGTACCGATGGTAGACCATTTGTGATATTCGGAAGTGCAGAAAATTTTAGTTTGATGCTAGACATTCGCGACGAAATAGTAAGGTGAATTTTGTGTTTGTTGATTCATTGACGACCATGCATTGCATTGCAATCGGTTTAAATCTTAGATCTCTTTTAGCCTTCAAAAAGTCGCATGTTGTGGTATTAACGAGTGCTGTGGCAATCAAAATGGCTGTTGGCGTAATCGATAATTTTGACGAATTATGATACTGGTGTCACATTACTAGCAGTAGATTGCGATATGCTTAACGGACTATGAAAAGTGCCCTGGTTGATTGATAGTTTTTGAATAGAAGTGTTTAGTAGGAAGTTTTAGCGAGCATATTGTATATGTTGCTTGTAACATTCACGTACCTGGTGTCTGGGTACGAGACAGTTTAAATCATTTGTCTATTATAAATCGGAGGTGCGGCTCAGAAGTTAACATCTCACTATTAAATAACGGATAATTTGTTATAATGTGCGATCCAGCACAACAGGCACAGTTATTTAAACTAGTCAATAGCAACCGTGACCTGGACCAAGGGCACTATCATGATTTCCGAGACGAATCGTACAATATTTCGATATGTTCTTTTCGACCCGCTTCAGCTTTTATATCATGAATTCCGCTATCGAAAAGACTGTAACCGCGCTCATTAAATGTAATAAACGCACTCATTTTATGTCAGCTCACTTCACATTTATCAGTCAGTGTAAACAACATTACTTTGAGATTAATTTTGACTTTTACATTTGTGATTTAAGGTTTTAGTGTTGAATTAAATATTTTTGGGTTATTTTTAATATTTTTCAATAAAAATGTATCACTTTTCAATTGATTCATTTTTGGCCCGTGCAGAAAATGAAATGAATGTTAAATTAGGAATCGAACGGCTTGATTTTGTATTTTTTACATTGCTAATTATAATGTTTTATTATTTGAAAGTGCAAAACACAAAACAATGAAGAATTTACAATCGAAAAAATATCCGCCACCTTTATAATGGCGGATCTTTTCTCGCTATCGGAGAGATGGCGAAAAAGTATTTGGTTTGGTGATACCAAATTCACGGTATCATATGAATATTGTTTCACGGCGGAAATCATAATAGGGCCCCTGGTCGTTGGCATTTTTGTCCTTAATTTAAATTTGTCTATTTTTTATATTTTTTCACACACCTCGAATATTTATTTAATTATTATTTACACTTGGTAACAACATATACAGATATACAGACAAATCTAGAGATAATACACAAATCTGGGGCGGTATGTTGTACGATCACTTCGAATCGAAATTCGAAAAAAGTCGAATGGCGGTATGTTGTATCATTTTCGAAAAGCAAAAAAGATACAGCTTTCATCTTTTCGATTCGACTTTTTCGAATTCGACTTTTTTCGATTCGAAGTGATGGTACAACATACCGCCCCTGGAAAAAGTATGATGTTGGCTAGAATAGAGGAAATAGAAATATATAAAGAGAGGCATAACCCACACCTGTTAAATAATAAAACGAATAAAATATACGATACAAGTATACAGTAAAGGAAGCAGGTATATGAGAGCGGTGAAATGCAGTGCAAAATTAGTAGTATTGAAAAAAAGAACTGAGGATCAGTCAAAATAATAATTAAATAGATATTGAAGGTGTTTGTAAAAATACAAAAAATAGTCAAATTTAAATTATAAAATTAACAAAAAGCTACAAAACATAAAAAATGAAATCCATAACATCATTTGGCGTATACAGTCAAATGAGCATTTTGCAATGGGTATATCCGTTTCGTCGGCATTAATTCTAATTAAGTTATTATAATGTGATATCATGTGAATAGTAACTTTTTTATGAAACTGGCTGAGATTGCTGGTCAACAATTCAACGATCCACGAACAAAGGTAAATTTACCAATACTATTTTCTATTTGGTATATTAAGGTGCCTACTCGTGGTACTGAGGCATCAAGTAGAAGAATTCAAAATACATCTCGCTCGCGTCGAATAGTTAATTTCAGAACTCACCACAATTGAAGGCAAAATACTCGCGTTAGATCCCAATGAAGTGTTCGACTATGTCTATACGAAGAGAATTGCTGATGTATCACCTGATGTATCACTTAACGGAATGCATGCGATATTCGCTGAATATTCTGAGTGACATTTTCTGAACTTCTCTCTAGTACTATCCATGTATTAACACTAACTAGATAGCATTGGCTGATACATGATTTGGTTAACAAGCTAGAACATTATATGTAAAGCAGATCTAAATAATGCGCAATTTTTCAATTTTCAAAATAATGTATAGTCGCGAATTTAATTAGTTGTAAACACTCAATTTGTAACGAAAAGGATCATTCAATGTTTGCTTGTAAATAATTCAACAGGGTGGAAGTTATCATGTGTTAAGTTTGAGTTAATGAGAATTCAATAAATCTAACACTGACATTAAACAATCAGAAGTCACAACAGACATAATTTCGTCTAATCGTTCAATTCATTCAATTTTACCGCATATATTAATGTTCTCGATTTATCAGCAAGCACAATGTGCGCGCACTGCTTAACTCATGCTCCAAAGCTACCTTATCTTCTAAAATAATATCAGTTCACGAATTTCATGATATTGCGAATGGTAAAACTCTTCATTACAGTGGCTAGCACAATCATCGACTTCCGCCCTATCAATATGCGGATATGAACGGTCAAACTCCACACTATGAAGTTTAACATCACGGTTCGCATGACAATTTAAAAAATTAAACGGAATTTTGTGTCAAATATAATGAGTCCTTTGGGAGTTAAGTGACGGCCCATTTGAATCAATTTATCATATTTAATTAACTAAAAAACTACATATGTTCAAGGTATTCGACCACTTTTTTGTAATATTTAGGTAAATTATGATAAAGTTGGTCAGGATTGAAATTTTTATTTATTTTGATGTTTTCTAGATATATTCAAGAATCTTCCTTGAATTATTTACTTGTTAATAATTTTTGAAATTTGGGGCACGCTTTCTTATATGTGGCAAATTGGATACGTTTCTTGGGATTCGTTAATCCAAAATTTAGTGATTACAGAAACGAAAGCAACAAGATAAAACTGCTTACACCAGCCTTTCGTACCAGAATATGAATTAGAACGTCAGAACTCTAACTCAAATATTTAAAACAGCACAAGTTTAGAAAGAAATGATGCGGAAATATAATGATACGGGACCTCAGTGCAATGGGAAAAAGTAGACATAGCTAGCACCGAAATGACATCAAAAATTTGCAAGTAGGTCAAATCAGCAGCGTTGACAGTTTACAACCAATTTTTGATCTAAGAGATGGGATTCAATATTCTGAATGCAATATCGGTAACCGGTTAACCGCCTACATATTGATTTACCGAATAATCGGAAATTATATTTTATTTACCGATAAATTTGCTCGTTTTCTAATAGATTTTTTTTGTGTGTGGTTCAATGGGATTAAAATACATAATTTTCTATAGTTGTCTTTTTCATACATTCGGTATCGTAGTCAATTTTTGGCTCATGAACCATTCCGCGGGTTCTGCTAAAAGTGCAGAGGCCTCTCACGGTGATTTACCTGACTAGATCTCAGAGTTTTGGGTCGTGGGGAAGTTGATCTTTGCATGCTCTGGCCTATACCGTGTAACAGAACAAAAAAATAAAAATTAAATTCTGAAAATAAATTAAATTTACACCTGACTCAGGCGGCCGCAATTTGAGGAACAATGAAATACGACAATCATAACCGAAGTGAATTTGGAACCGACACGAACTGAAACAATCCTCCCAACATATACCAATCCGAAACATTAGTAAGTCATCTTATTACAAAAAAAATAGAAATAACGGCAAAACAGCCAGAATAATAACTGAAAAAAAACAAATCGAAGCCGATGAGAAAAAAAAAATCGAATGTTTAAAGAAATCGCAGTTTATTTTCTTTATTTAAAATAATTTTCACCAACAATAAAAATAAATCGAACAAAACAATGGTCGATGGACTATATAATTATGAAGCGAACCCAATGTGCACTCTGGTCACGCGCACAACGACCGCTATTCGGTGCTCGATGACAAAATATATTTGAAAAATTGAAAAAAAATTGAAAATTAGAAAAAATAAAAAATGAATCATGAAAATTGAAAAAAAATATGAAATAAAAAACTCAAAAACTCGCACATTGGGTTCGCTGAGATAATTGACTTTACGTTAATGAAAAATAGAAAACCACAAAAATTAAAAATAAAAATAAATGGTATCTTCTGACCTTCAGTTAGGTTTTCCTGTAATGTGGCGGCATCCTTGCCCGCAGATCCGCGAAAAATCTTTGTCCGGCTTCCTTCGTTTAACCGTAAAATTCCTTCGACATCTTCCCGCCGCTAACCATAGAATTCGTTGAGCGTCTTCCCGCCGTTAACCATAGAATTCGTTGAGCCTCTTCCCGCCTTTTACCGAACAATTCATTGGGCGTCTTCCCGCAGTTATCCGTAGATACGAGTGGCTGGCTGGCCACCTGCTCGTTGCGGTGCCTTTCACCGATACTAGAATTTACAAATAAAAAGGCTACCAGTTACTAAATTTTCAGTCCCCTTTTAAAATTTGGCGAACCGCAGATCCGTGGTACAGGTCAATCAATCTTCAGCGTGTCCGTTAATTATGCAGCACCCGTTGTAATACGGTACCCGATGAAAATGAAAATGGAACCGACGAACAATTATGCGGCACCCTTACTGTTGTATCAAAAAAATTTATGAATGGCACCGTGATTGGCCACGTTGTGATGTCTCGGGTAACGATGAAAAGTGACGGCATCCACCCTGGTAAAATAAATTGAGTAGCCGCGAGTCAGCCACTCGTAAAATGTAACGCCTTCGAAAACACTAGTCCACTCACAAAACACCAGAAAATTTTACAAGCCCGTATCTGAACAAACTTCATTTTATATTTAGAATATTAATAAAATACGTAATTCAGTTTTCTTGTTTATTTTGCATAACGAATCATATATTAAATAACCGTGCTCTACTTGCATATTCCAACTATAAAATGGTACTGAGCAACTCAAAAAACAGAACTCGACTCATCAAAATTCAAAACTAGACTGACCAAAATTTTCTCGCACGCATAAAAATCTAGAAGAATATTTTCGTTTTTGGTGTGCTTTTTGTTTTGTTTTCGTGCGCCTCACTCGCCTACTCCTTCACACCGTACATCCATCCACATATCCATTTGAAAAATAACAAATTTAACAGTGTAATTTTTTTAACATAAATTCCGTCATAATTTATTTTAGTCGTAATCTTAACTGTTTTCTGTAAAAAAAATTGAATTCATTATAACTCGCCAATTTGAAATGAACAGTTTTAAGGCATCCTCGTACTAAAAAAACGATTAACAATCTCTATGTTTTCGAATTATCTACATACTCTGCCAATTGTCGACATCGTGTACACAAAACCAAATTCTCTACGCTTATTTCGACGATCATCGATCTCACAATGCTTCACTATACTAGATCAATAGCCTTCATCCATGACGCTTTTTTTCAGCATTTTGCCTTAAGTGTCGGACGGCCAAGTATGGCCCGGAAGTTCAAATCATTACTTCAAAGCGTTTATGTATTTGATTTGCAAGGAATACCTACTATAGTTGAGATTATGTTAGCCGATCATCGATCTCAATAAGATTTTATGTTAGATCTAGCTGATGTCCATGTCTACGGCGGTTTTAGTATTAAATCATAAATGCCCAATGAGCCATTGCGGAGGCTAGGTAGATGCGAAATTTCCGAAAATCGGATGAATTTGGAAATTTGATAAATCTAACATAAAAACCTAGTGGGATCAATAGAATATTTCAGTTTGGCTGCCAGACAAGTTTAAGTAGCACTTAACAGAAAGTATTTTAGTTTATTCGATCGATCGAACAAGAAAGACTGGCATTGACAGAAGATTACATAAAAATAATATTTTGTGGATCTGTTTAGTTTTAAAAGCTTAAATTATTCTAACGATCGCCTAACAATGCGCATATGTACTGCTCGCCCCATCAATATAATTTTGTTCACTGTTCCTTATCGTGATGCTATTGAAATCACAGATGGTCGATGTTTTTTTAAAGTACACGACACGACTGCTTGATATAGTTGACCTCGCTTCGATTAGTAAATCGCCTACTATCACAACAATACTTTTTGTTCGGTTTCTGAAATCATAAATTAAAATCCGGAGCATATCCCAACCTTAAGATGATACCAACTATAGTTCAACTTCCAGAACTCTTGGTTCCTGAGAACCAATACTTAGAAACACATATTTCAAATATACCGCGTCCATTTCATAACCAAACTCATTGTTTGTGAGAACCACAAATTAAAATCTGTAGTAATATGTAATATTGGGACAAATTTCCGTAATTTAATTACATATTCAACCTCAATCGTATACATTTGCGTAAGAGGCGCACGTGTCCCTAAAACTTTTCGTATACATATGCTTAAACTCTTTAAAAAAAATCTTTCGGCTATTTCACATAAATTATGTTATATTTATTATTATTAACAGTTATTTTTAATTTTTAAAAATTAAAAACAATTTTTATTAATATTAAAATTCATAAAGAAATTGAGTGAGCCAGCGATTCCTGTTTATATTTAACGCGGTTACAAAAAAACCAAAAATTCCACAAATTTTTCAAATTTTGTAATGGCGACGCGAAAATATATTAAAGAATTTTCTTTTTGCTTTATAATTAATCCCCTACCGATGAACAACATTTATTAAAATCAAAAATTATAATTATTTGCTTGTATATTTTGAATACTCGCGGTGAAGGCGGCGGCGGTGGTTTTGCACGAAACACAGAAAAAAATTATAAATTTATCTTTTGTAAATTATGTTTAAAATCATAATACGTTAGTCGAAATTAATTAGCACCATGTCATTAATTTTAAGAATTAATTATTCTAAAAATACAAAGAAAACAATTTTTGAATTGAATGCATTCGCATGGTGTGAAAGGTACACAACTCTTGTTGTTTCACCACATACGAATGAATATATTTAAAATGCTTGTTTCGGGATTAGCCATACATTACGCGGTTCATTACGCAGACAGTTATTAATGTGACCTCAAGAAAAAATCTTACACCCTCGATCAATAATCATTTTACAGGAAAAAAAAATCCGGGGAGACCGTGTCATGTCAAAAATGATTTCTAATTTCTTGTTATGCAACATCATCTTGCGCATTTGTCAAATGTGTAACCTAATCTTTTCGGATGATGGTAAATACGAAAAATGAAAAATTATGAATATTATTTTTGGTACTGAGATCACACTTCAAGATAATGATCTTTTGACACCGCGATTATACAATTTTACATATTGCAACGGTCTTGACTTTAGTTAGATTGACAGTGTTATGATTTAAGGAAGGAGAGGTAAAATCTATAAATAAATTACGTTTCGAATTTAAATGACATCCACGTGAAACGTATAATTAAAAAAAGAATGTTAATCGATTGAAATCTTCACCAAATTTTATTGCATACATGAGCATGATCATCATAAGGAACCAAACAACAAAACAAAACAGAAAGAAAATGTTAAAGATCATAAACGATTTTTGTTGTATATGCTCGCTCGAATACATATATTGCGTAATTTCGAACGTTTATGACGATTTAATAGGTGATTCGAAATTTTTAACAGAAAAATTAATGAGTTTGTGGATGGGAACGGAACATGTTAATATACGAAGATGATGATTGAAAAGGATCAAATTTGTTATGTCCCGCGCGCACATCTTTAAAACTTATAATAAATACGCCGACATAATTCAATTTATGATTTAATGGGCAATAAAAATTCAGATGGTCAATAATATTATGGTGCGCGCATTCACAAAAAAAGCGATCCATAAAATCAGCAACAACAAATAAATCGAATTATCTTAAGCAAAAAAAAAAAATGCTGGCTTAAACATTATTTATGCTTTACATCTAACATACATCCATACAAACAAAAATATGCTCGTACCACAATATATACTCGAACGTGTAATGTACAAGATGCTGTTGTTTTGGTTTTGAACAGAATTTTTAAGCAAACTAGAACTGCATAATCTGTACATAGAGACGTAGGAAGAACAATTACATATACGAAAAGACATATGTGATATGATTTTACAGATGTAACAGTGCTACAACTAGAAAACTTCTTGTTTTAGGAAAAGTTAGGAAAATGTTGAACAGAGAGAAACAACTCTAAAGTTCGTTAAGATGAAAAATTTAAAATTGCATTTTTGTTCGTGTTACCATTTGAATTCTTTATATTATAAATGTTTTCGACAACTTCAGGCCAAATTTAATAAACATTGTTGATGCATTAAGCCAGTGAATGTTGCATTGGTGCTCAAACAACAAACACTGATCTGTGTCATGACATAACAAAACATGTTTTTTGAGCTCTTACAAGTGGCCGAATAATTGGGCATATATAGACCTTGTTTATCAACAAACATGTGGCGCAGGTATAAATGATTTAACATTTGGATCGGAGGTGTTTATGTGCTGTTGAATAATTGCCCAGCTGCTCCTAGTTTAGCTGTAATGCCAAATAACGGATAAATAAGGACGTAGAAATAGGATAAAAATGTGAATGCCTTCTTATAGGAACTTGGCTTGATCTGCTTCATAAGTTGGTGAATTCCTAAATACATTATCGGTAGTAAATTATTCACAACACCAAGAACAAATTAACCCCAAAATGTACGCTTGAATGCTAGTGTTCCACCTATCCGACATAGAGCTGCCAGACCAACAACAGGTAAACAAATTATAGCAAATTTGTGTTGTGGCCTTTAATAAGGATCTCTCTGTTAATGTAGGCTATGGAGACATCTTCCACTACCATTATTCTTGTAGGCAGGTAAAATGACTTTAAACCAACAAAACACAAGAGAATGTTGATATCTTGTAAATATGTTTTAGGGCATCTATTGCTAACTATTTTTCAGGTCACTTCTTTGTCTGAGTTGGACATTTAAGACCTCTAACTTCTTCAAATTTATTTGTCGTATGATCGTGAATTTATATACTCGCTTCTCAAAATGTCTAAACAATTAAGAATATTTTGAGCTCGCACCCGAACTCGTTCGAAAAAGCAAGATTTGTTTATCTTGGTTCTTAATATAAATTTAATTTATAGAAAATCGGAAGGCAATGTGATTTTGCTAATGGAGACAAAATTGGTCGCCTGGATTACAACAAAAATTATCTAATTTTTGTTTACCCTTTAAAATAATCTCTAAGAGTTACAAGCATGCTATTTTATGCAATGGGTGTTTTATAAAAATAATTGTTTAAAAATTAATTAAAATGGAAGGCAAACTTAATGCCAGTCAAAGTTTCTTATTCTTAATAAGAAACTTAAGTAACTTGATTATTTAACTTTTCATTACCGCTTTGAACCTCAGATCGCAGCCATAAACGAATATGTAGATAATTTAAAAAATATAATTTTTGTGAAGAAAGTGTGAGCAAGAGATAAATAAAAAATAAATAAAGATAAATAAAAAATAAAAATGTTGTCAACAAATAAAAAAAATATTTCCTTGAACCGGGTCGCAGCGCCACCTATCAGGTCTAACTGTGACTAAACCATCCACAGACTCACTCAAGCTCATACCAAAAATTTCATCAAAATCGGTCCAGTCGTTTAGGAGAAATTCAGTGACATACACATGCACAGAAGAATTATATAAAAATTGGGGAAGGTGGAAGGAGAGAGGGGGGGGGGGCGGAGGAGGCGGGAGTGCAGTGAAACTTTGGGGTTATATGATTTGGTATGCAAAAATCTTAAAAAAATAAAAATTTCGTGAAACAATAAAAAAATGTGAATCTAAACCATCCAGGGACCCACTCAAATACACACGAAAAAAATCGTTCCAGCCGTTTAGGAACAATTCAGTGACATACACAAGTACAGAAGAAATTGTATATACCGGGTGATTTTTTTAAGCTGAAACTTTCAAATATCTCGGAAAATAAGCACTGTATGAAAGAAAACGTCCATTATCAAAATTTAATCATTCCGAAAGGTAAGAGAGGCATGCATTAGTGTTAAAGTTAGTACCCCCCTTCTTGTATATGAGGAGAGGGGAGGTAACTTTGAAATTAAAATAGAAACCCCTATTTTTTATCACATATTCGGTTCCTACGGGACATTTTTTTGATTCATGATAGACGGCGCTGTTAAATTAAATTTATATTAAATTTGTTCAATTTCTCCTACTGAAAACCTATGCATACGATTCTGCAATACGTTTGAATTAAAATTAATTACTATCGTAATCCAGGAACATGCGATTAAATCTGCTACAAGAAAAAATTGAAATGTTCCTGGTTTATGGAAAAGCTGGCCGTAGTCTTGATAATGCTATCACTTTCTATACGCTTCGCGTTTTCCGGATAGGATTCGGCCGCATGCTTCGTTTTATCGGACTTGATAAGCAATTTACCACTGATGGAGTGTTCAACCGAAAACGGACTCGTCGAGCAACATTCACTGAGGAAAGTAATGAAATTGCTGTATTGGCTGCTGTAACTCATAATCCTCATATTAGTATACGAGAAATTGCTAGCGATTCCGGATTGTCCCTAACTAGTATTTGAAAAATTTTAAAACGTCATAAGTATCATCCGTAGCATGTGCCTGTACGCCAAGATCTTCATGGCTTTAATTTCCAAAATCGGGTAAATTGTTCTCATAGTAGACACAAATACAGCAAAATGCCAATTTTTTCACTACGTAGCGGTTAATCGACACAAAATGCATTACTGGAATGTTGAAAGTCAGCATTGTCTTCGCCAAGTTGGACATCAGCACCCTTGGACTGTCAACGTGTGATGTTGAATAATTGGCAACAAACTTATCGGCCCCCACATTATATTGAACGCAACTTGAATGGTCAAGTGTACCGAGACATTTTGGAAAATGAACTGCCAACATTATTTGAAAACTTGAGTTTAGAATTGCGAAAGAACATGTGGTTTCAACATAATGGTTGTCCAGTACACTATTCGTCGAAAGCACGTGAAGTATTGGGTCGTGATTTCAATGGTCGCTGGATCGGTAGAGCTGGTCCAGTAAATTGGCCTGCCAGATCACCAGACCTTACTTCGCCAGATTTCTTTTTGTGGGACTATCTCAAAGACAAAGTTTACCAACAAACATGAACAACACGTGAGAACATGATTGTGCGAATCAAATATGCTTATGTCGAAATTCAAGCAGACCAGTTTCTCAGGTGTATACATTCATTTGAAATGCGGATTAAAAAGTGCATTGAAGTCAAAAGTCTTCATTCTGAGCACTTAATTTAATTAAAAGATGATGAGGCGAGGGGACCCATGTAAATCAAGCACCCCAAAGGGAACAGAAAACTACTACGTCCATGGCGCTGTTCCTGGGTTACGCTGAAAGTAGTTTATTCACCAGCCAGTTACTCCAGTAATTCAGAAATTTTTAAAACAAAATAGAAAAAAAAATCATTTATTTGAAAGTCGGTTTATTCGCATGTTCCTGGGTCACGGTAATAGTAGTTTCTTGACAAGTTATTTTTAAGTAATTAAAAATTTCAGATTTACAATTTGTTTAAGACTAATTTCGAGTACATATTTTCATTGAAAACGAGTAAGGTTTAATTTAAACGTATTGCAGAGTCGGATGCATATGAGAACCTATGCATCCGACTCTGCAATACGTTTAAATTAAACCTAACTCGTTTTCAATGAAAATATGTACTCGAAATTAGTCTTAAACAAATTGTAAATCTGAAATTTTAGGGGAAATTAAAAAAAAATTAATATCGTTATTACAACACCATCTATCATGAATCGAAAAAAGCGTTTCAAAGAAATCCTATACGTACTTGATACCATAGAATCTGAATCTGCAATAAAAATAGGGGGTTCCGGTTTTAATTTCCCCACCACAGCTACAAGAAGAGGAGGAGGAGTGCTAATTTTATCATTAAAGTATGTCCCCTCCGGGATGATTAAATTTTAATAATGTACATTTTTTTCGCAGAGTTGTTATTTTCCAAGATATTTGAAAGTATCAGCTTAAATAAATCACCCTGTATAAAGATAGTCATATGGTGTGAAAGCTGTCAGCACGACTTTCTCAAAACAAAAGCAATTGACTTTCCAAAAAGCATCTATATTTTACAAAAGAGCAAAATTTTAAAAATTATCAAAGTATACAAAGAAGGCAATATGAATATTTGGAGTAATTTGAACTTCGCGTTTAATTACAAATGAACCCTCGTGCTCGCAATGAGATGCCTTGTTTACACAATTTTGGATCTTTTATGTACTTATGGACTATGCCGGCAATAAACAAATAAATTAAGCATAAACGATATTTTTGCCTAACAAAGACTTAGCGAAACAATCCGGTGACTTTAGACCCACTACCATTCAGACAGTGTTTTATTTTCAGATAGTGCTGTATTTTCTAACAGAATAAAAATAAAGAAACAGAAAATGTTACAAGATTATGTGGCCGCCCTATCGGTGTGCGCCAATTCAGCGTTAGGTAGGCGATTCAAAAATTATTACCTTACTCCACCGAGTATGTGAAGGCTTACGTTACTCCAAATATTGGAAAAATCATGTTAATCTTAACGTTAAGTGAACGGTATACTCTATCACTAATGGTTGTCCTAAAATCGACTAGCCTTCGACCGAAATGATGGAAGGACTATACTTGACAAATATTTTAGTATGGGGTTAATACAATTCCGGAACTTGAATACAAATAGTAACGGTTTGAAAGCTCGAATTTCAAAATCCCGCCTTTTCAATATAACGCTTTTCAAAATCTAGCCTTTGCTAAAATCTTTAAAAATAAAAACAGAGTTTTATTTTTATGAAAAACACGACAATTGCTTGATCGATCATTGCCAAATTAACATGTAATTTGCATTTTAACATGAATTTTCCAAGATTTTTTGGAATTAGGCTCGGCTTAATTGAACTTACCTATTCCTTAACCCCTAATTATCTAATTTGTTATGTAAAATTGGATTGTGATTCTATTGCTGCTATTCCATTTCTACTTGAGTTTTGAATGAAGTTTTGGAATGGAGCGGTTTGCTTTTACTAAGGATAAGTCCAAATGACATAAATTGCAAAACCACACTTTCAACAGTCCAATAGTTTAAATCCCAAAATTTTTTATTTTAGAAAACATTGCAATTTACAAAATTCCATTCCGATCCGTTCCCATACCAACATACCTATACATATAAAATATTTAAAAAGCTGGTGGCGTTTGATATGGTTGATTTCAATTAAAATCATAATAAATATAAAAAAAATCGGGAGAAACTATCTGGTTCCATTTCTCACTGCAAAAAATAAGAATTTTTTTTTTGAAATTCATGTTCAAATTTTACTACACTCTACCATTTCTTTTAAATTTGAAAATCGTTTTTCTTTTTTTTTTATTTACAATGCAATCTGTTTTGGGGCTCAAAGCTCACCCTGCTCTTTTGCTGTTATGCTGCCAACTCCTGGATATACGGTTATAGGACCGCTTTAAGAATATCTGCACATTTTCAAGCTCCATGCCAGCCGATACTGACATGGAAGATGGGTCGGCCCATGGGCTTTGCATACCGACCGGGGGTCAACGGGAAAAGTCAGAGGAAAATGGAAAAATTTTTTAGTAAACCCAGTACAACAATTAAATTATCATTAAAAGACACAATAACGATAAAAGAATTTTTAATAAAGCAAAAAATAAGCTCGAAAAAAATGTTTACTAATGAACGTTGGATTGTCAACAAATCCAAAAATAATCTACCACTGAGTGCACCGAAAGTTCGGGATATGGTATGAAGACAGTTTGAAAAATTCTACGCAGTGCAGATTTACATAATAGATTTGCGCGAAAAAAGCCATTCGTTAGTCAAAAAAATAAAAAGATTAGATTGAAGTTTGCCGTCAACTATGCAACGAAGGATTTTTTATACTGGAAAAACGTTTTATTTACGGATGAAAGTTAAGACCTAAAATGTTTAGTCTGATCGAAGAGTCAACGTTTGGAGAAAACTCAATGAAGATATGAATCCACGTCAGTGGCTGTCATGAGGTGGTTTGGAATGCTTGTTCAGCAGCTGGAGTTTGTAAACTGTACTTTATTGATGGAAATATGGGTAAACATAACTACTTAAACATTTTAAAAGCAAGAAAGCACTGAAAAATTAGACATTAAAGACTCGTTTCACTGCTACCAAGATAACGATCCGAAACACACGGCTGGAATTGTAAAAGTATGGCTGCTGAATTATTGAAATTTATGGTAATATTGGAGGAATGGAATAAGATTAGCTCTGATTGTACCAAGAAGCTTTTTCATTGTGAGCTGCAATTGTTTTTTCCTTTTATTTATTTATTATTTGTTGTTATTGAATTAATAAGAATACAATACTTTTAAAAATATTCATTTTTTGTTTTAATGTTAATTGTTTCTTGAGTGACTATATTTTCGCGAGTCACTGTATTTTCGATAAGGAATTACTAAACAGTGACATAATATGTCACATATTATGTGATACAAATTATAATTTCCCTAAAATTCTGTAATTTCATTTGTCTTTTAATACTTACAATTTCTAAGGTAGAGTTTACTAATGACTAAAACTGATGGAATTGAGAATACATTTTTTTTATATTTTAATATATTTGTAATAATTTACACGTACTACGCCAATTTAAACAAGAAAACTTTGAAGATTGAAACTTCCTATTGAAAAATCAACGAGAACAGCTACAATATTTTCGACACCAACTTGTAGATAATTCCGAAATTCGGGTAGACACACAACCACTGGCCACAACCGAATATCTTGCTTTAGGTTGGTCGCACACTTACGGTAAATGATTCGCCATTAAAAGTATACGGTGTACACGATGCCTTAGCATATATTCTGGGTCTTAGTTAAAATAAATTATAAATGATTTACGAGACATAAAACAAAACAAGTAACATCATCTTTTGCTGTCGTGTTTAAAAAAAAAACGAGATCTAACTTAATCAGTAACGGTCTTTGTGCTGCTAAAAGCTATACGATAAGATGGCCACCAATTTTTAAGTTCACATACCACCAATATATTATAGTCTTTATTTAACGGTAATCAATATTTCTTTGCTAACGATAAAAAAAATGGGTTGGCACATCAAAAAAATATAAAAAACTTAATAAAATCAACATCATAAAAATATGTAATCTCGTTTTTATCTCAAATTTTGGTTTTTATATTCCAAATTTGATGATGGACATGAATGTTGCCCGCCATAAAAAATTGTTTTGTCAAAATTTTTTATTATTATTAAATTTTTTATTATATTTAAATTTTGATATTTATGTTCATTTCAATATATCCATAAATAAATACACGGCTTGATGATATTTAAATTGGTTGTGTCAGAAAATATATAAAGTCAATAATCTTGTCAAATATTTTGTTTGTATACGCGGTTACATTTGTCACGCACCTGTGTTTTATCCCCGCACAGCGTAATCGATTTAATTGTTTATTGGTTCTGTAATAGCACGTTAGCACATCGAAATCGTTTGATTATCGATATGTCTTGGGCGCGCGGTTCAAACGGAATGATTTATTTGCGCTCGATATGTGCGCTCTTTATAAAATCAAACAAAATTTTTATTTATTATTTTTACTATTGAATCTCGATTAATCTATTCTTGTGTATACGGAGTAATGAATTTTAACGACCTTCACATTTACAATAAATAACCAATCAACCTATAAAGACATTAACCATTAATAATTTTCCGAACAAAAAAAAAATTCTTATCCACCCACAAAATTTCCAAAAAAGGATACAATGAAATTATTTTTTGTACAACTATTGTTACCTGATGATCGCGTGCCGTTCATTGTGCACCCTCTCAATTCGGAATGCAGCTTTCTATATTATTTCCTTTTGTATTTTTATCTATATATGTTTAGAGTCGAGATGAACGAAAGGTTTGAACCCCTTGTTGACTCCTAAATTTTCTTAAAATTTAAAAATTTATATTCGTTCTCTTGTATAAGTTTTGACAACCGACACGTGGAGTGGAGGGTGGAAATGTTTTTATATTTAAGGTGCAACGTTTGGGTTGTTTGGTATAATGCTTCCGGATTTCTGGCTTGCATCGCATCCACTTTAAAATATGACGCTTGCGTTTAATGATTTATAAATTTTTTGAATTGAACACACGACGGTCATTATCATATAAATTTATTGGAAAATGTATTGTCACTGGTTTTGGAAATTTGAGCCATTTATTAAACCACCCCCTTATATTATTGATATTTTAAAAATTATTTTTAATGTCATTATTATAAAATTTAATAATAGTTTTTGACCATTGGTCATCATTTTTACGAGCATGGTATACAGTGTTGATGTCTTAATAGATTGTCGTGTACAGATGTTTCAAATGAGATTCTGTAAATGTTCAGATTGGAAATATGAGTACAACAAATAATTGTCATAAATAAATGACCGCTCGGTTGGGGGTGCAAATACATATTTTATTTTAATTAAATTTATTGTTAAAAATCTATTGTATCTCTCTCTCTATATATACGTAACACGCACACAAAAAAATTATAAATTTATAATCCATCCTGCCTAACCTTTAAAATATATGCATTCCATCTAAAATTAACCCCCGAAGTCAAATCACTTACCCATCATTTAGTTTTAATTTTAGAATATTTCTTTAACATGTATTGAGGATTATCGTATAAGACCTAATGAACATCATCTACATCTCTCGAATCATAAGGAATAATTTTCTAAAAATAACTTAAATTCTTAAGTCCATTTATTGTGTTGTAAAAAATACAAACGCGTTACTTGCTGGTGTCAAAAATTCATCATCCCATACGTATACGATGCGATAACGTGTATCATTGACACTAATTAATTTGTAACTCTTGCATGTATGTATGTATGTATGGCAGAGGAAAATTATGTGAAAAATTATATGAAAATGATTTACTTCCGACAATGTTTGATTTCATTAGCACCTCGATCATTAATCATTGCGCGTATGATAAAAAAAAAAAAAATATTCCTCTCGGTTGGATATCTTTCATGGTACATCATGAATCAAAATGAATTGGCTGTGATATGATGGATTACAGAATGCACCGCACCATAAAAATCTTACGAGTATTATGATCTAGCATGTCAAATTATTTAATTAGGATCGTATATCAAGACCCATTTAAAACAGCATTATCACGAGCGGCCGCTAAAAATTAATAAAATTTCGATCAAAATCATCATAAATTAAAAAGTGTCTTTGTCTGCGTGTATATATACCTACCTCTAGATATGTATATTATAGTCGTATACGAGAATAAACCCACCTAACAGACATTAAAAAAAAAAAAAATTTAAATTAAAATACGCGCGAAACGTAACTCAAGATTGATATTGAAGAAACCCATAAAATATGATATTTCATTGTTTGTGAAGCAGCCCGCGCGCTGCTATATGTGCTGCTGCTTATTCAGCGTCGATCAATTTTAATTCTTTTCAAAAAGCAACATAAACATTAAAATTAAGAAATAAAAATGTACATTATGAATCCCATAAACATCAAAATTTTCTTCAGTTCACATAAAATTAAGTGATCGTATAAAATTATTGAAGATGAAAATGATCTTCATAAATTGTTTTTGAGTTTTTTTTTTCTTTTTAAATTTTATTTCGGTTTAATTGCATTGTATTTAACAACGTATATGTATATATGCGCGAGATAAATATACGTGATGTATATTTTGGATTAACTATTTACCGAAAATGTTATGGTTGAATGCGATAATTCGAGATCAATTTAAGTTTTAAAAGGCTTTCTGATCTCGTACTCGTATGGATGGATATGATGCATTCATACATTGCCTTGGCATGAAATTTTTAAATTGCTTGAATACTAAAAATGTGCGACGATGTAGCTAATTAATGTTTAATCATATACCAATAACGATAAATTCTTCAGTAGACTGAAGGTATTTAACAATTTTGACCAGTTATCAAGATCATTAAATATAAACTTTTATAATTACCTTTTTCAGACCCCTTATTTGTTAAAGTACCTTAATTAATTAAAAAACAGCAATACAAAAGATCCTATATATCTAAAAAACGCAAAATCGGAAGTAGAAGGCTGGACCTGGAAACAAAGATTGTAGAAACACTGTTACAAATGTTACGCCATTGAATAAGCTAACGATCGATCTCTTTGGTTAGAAATATTAATGACGTTTCGTACAAAATAGATTTTAAGTTTAACAGTATAGCATTGAACAAATTTGTTTAACAAATTTCATAAGTTTTTAGGTGCCTATAGGTTTACATCAGAATCTCTTCACACGATGAACACATCGAGTACTTCGATTGTCCTAAGAGTAAGCTGGCACAGTTTATTGGTCCTAGTTTATTTCATATAAACTGTTTAGACTGTATAAATGTATAAATAAGACCTTTAAACAATAAAGCAGAATTAAAACAATTTTACAAAACAATTTCTACTGTCACAAGCCAACGCTGGTAACATTCAAGAATCGGTCGATATGTATGCAGTCCATTTGAATATAAAAAATCAAGAACGCCACGACAACCATCAATAGTTAAAGCTCCCACATCAAAGTATATACAACTGGTTCAAATACCAACAGCTGTGGTGACAACAAAGGCAATTAAAGGACAAAAACAATTATTCATTGAGAATGACAACTACGTCCATCAAGTGTGCAATCTAACAAAACGCGAACGCAATTTTGATGTGTACATACACGTTTATATTTTCAAAACTATTGGAAAGATCGAAGCTGACTCTAAAATAATAAACAAAATGTATACAAATCTGACAATTATGTCAAAAGTTATGACAAGTTAAAATTACGATTTATGTTGGCACGTTTCTAATATGGGAGTAGCGCGAGTAAATGAAAATAAAGAACGGGGGAAAAAAATTAATTAATTAATTAAAAAAATATTGATTATAGTTAACTTAAACGTTCAAAGTTTAGTTGCTCATCACTTAGATATTGAAACTGACGAGATATTATCAAAGTCTAATTTTCTTGTTGAGTGAGACTTGGATGTATACGAAGATCAACCGATTTAAGTTAAAGGGTTTGAATTGAAATCACACATGAACAACACTCTTCGTTCGAAGCGATAGATCAATAGTGTAGCAGATTGTCAGCCTATTGAGTTTTATATAAATGTTAGAAGACAGTTGTCGATTCAGTTGGTAATATTTGTCGTGGATGTTATAACTATGAATGGTTTGTCAACATTTATACTTGGTTCCATTTGCATTCATCCGCATACGAAAGAGGTTGATTTACATATGTTCTTGCCACATTAATGGTATACACAGAAAGTTCAAAATTAATTGATAAACGGTTTACAGTGGATAAAGAGGTTCCAAGAATTTTAATGGGTGATTTTTTCTAATGAGTGATGTTAATTGGAATGATGGAGCGATTGAGTTTATGAAATATCATTTCAATCTAGATATGGTTCCGACCAATTATCCAAGTACATTAGGAAATACTTACATAGATTTGTAATTCACTAGAAAAATAGCTCCAGAACTCCTTTCATAGGTTTGTAACTTTTCATATCATTGACCAATTCTTCATAAAAAACTACTTACTTTCATATGGATAGAGTAGTTCTACGCGTAACAACCCCTGCGATTTTGTCACCGAACAGAGCCTACCGTAATTTTTTTTATAGATCATAGCCATCGTAATAATCCAAAAAAACTACACTCAAAAACAAACATTGGACAACAAACACAGAAACTTGATTTGCACTTCAATTATAAATGCCGGAATTTCTGTATTATGTGCCACACATGACCAAGCTCCACGTGCTTCACGACACTTGGAGCCGCATTCTAATAATTTCTCGTTACTAGAGCGAATAAATCGAAGTCGATATTTTCAATTAAGCGCACAAATTAATTTTAATGAATTATTAAAGGTTATTTAATTTCTGAAGAAATGTCGAGAGCCGCATTCATTGTTTCAAAAGTCACAAGCGGCTCGCGAGCCGCAATGTGACCATGTGCGTATTCCATACAATCCTGAAACACGATCCGTTGTAAAAGGAAAATTGTGGAATGCTTATAACTACTTAAAAAAACTTAAAAAAAAGCAAACCGAAAATGATGTTGTTGTTAACACACATATAGAATTTTTGGAAACTCGCCTGGAGCTACTCCAACATATCATCGAAGCTTGGAAAACAACATTTTACGCAAGACAATCAGGGTTCAAAAATTCGCTCCTCAAAAATTATTATTCGATCTCTACAGAGTGATAAACAAATGTTTAATGCTGGTCGAATACGAAAGAAAAGAAGAATGAAAATGTTGTATCCTGAATATTCTTTTCAAAAGAGATATTTATTCTATCACTTGAATAGAGTTACATAAATTTCGCTCCAACAAACTTTTTGTTAAAAAAATTAAATTGTTGAAAATTTTAATAAATAAAATGAAATGTTCGTTGACAATTAAACCACAATTTGTTTTAATTTCGCGTGGTACTTTATTTCAAAATTTTGTAGGTATATAGGTTTTGCACTTCAAATTCACGATTTTACAAATTATATTCAATTTTTTTTTTAGTTTATTCACAACTTTTTACAAGTCAACCATAATTACTTCATTGTCAATTTTTGCTAAATGAACCACAATTTTTGCAAAGCAAATTTGTGTTTTTTCAAAGTAACTTGAATTAAATGTAGGGTAGATTCAAACATTTTTAACACAAATTCAAGTTTTATTATTTCAAGTTCGTCAATTTTTTGCAAAATAAACTCAATGGTCCAAATTCTTAACCGATTATGATGAAATTGGGTATGCTGGATGAAAATGGGATTCTTAATTGATTTTTGGACGAAGTTCTGGCATATGGCCCCCTGGAACGGAACTCGATCAATTTTTAACCCATTATGATGGGATTAGATATGCTTGATGGAAATGGGATTCTTAAATGATTTTTGGAATAAGTTCTGGAATATGGTCACATGGGATGGAACTTGATCAATTAACTAGCTAAAGTACAACTTGTCAGCGAACAAAAATATGAAATTTCTTGTTTTCTTTTTTATTCAAACGATCGATGTTTTTTTACTTTTCCATTATTCGCTCACGATTCCATTGAATGGAATACAAAAACAGAAATTTTGGTTTTGTTACTCTCCTCGGTTCACGAATATAAAATAATTCCATAAAAAATGATTATCACAAAGAAAAATGATGAATCGAAGAATAATTTCGATCTCTGAAAAAATACGTGAGAGCCCTGTTTACCAGCCTCGACCAGTATTTTAATAAATTCCCTATTTTAAAGAGAATATCTGATAGTCATCTCATTTTAGTAGACTTCGATTTAAAATATGAAAACATATCGAATATTTTTTTTAAAAATTGGAGTAATGTACAACGAAGGGTATTGGAATTAGCTGATTCAAAAAAATCGCCTGAAACTTGAATTTCACGAGAAACACTTCTTTTTTATGTGTAAAACTTACGAAATCAGAAATATTGAAAAACATTTTCATATATGTGAAAGTAAGTAATTAAGATTCAATAAATGTGTAAAGGGGCTTTACAATAAATATTATCCAGCTTAACTGCTTGTGTTCATTAATGTGATCCGTGATATTAGCTGTTTTTTGTTGAGACAATTACAACAACACCGCCATGGCTAAAGCAAAAACTAAATCATTTTAAAATTTTGCTTTAGCTGAATATAATGCAGATTTGCATTAGTTGAAATAGCTGAATAGCGCTGAAACAGCTAAAGCAAAAATGCTTTATTTCGCAGCAAAATACAGCTATAGTTAATCCGTATAGCTATGGATTCTTATTGTTTGCGATTAAATTCTTTTCATTTAAAAGAATTTAAATTTTATTTTTAATTATTTCCAAATTTACTAATTGAGTTAATTAATTGTATAAATAATTTAATTAGTAAATTCGGAAAATAATCTGTATAAAACTGAATATTTCTATGGCTGTGTGTATACCGTATGCTCTAATGAGAATAGCCAAGTAAAAAAAACTAATTAATTAAACTAACTAATTATTTAGTACACAAGTAAAAAAAAACTAATTTTTAAGTAGAGCGGATTTAAAAATTTAATTGAGACACTGAACATTTTATAACTAAAAAATTTTCGATTTAAAATTTTGCTAATTACTTTTTAACGCAGGATTTTTTTGGAGTTTTTCTCTATTTTAAGTTTTTCTCTCTCTTGCCACTATTTGTTTTTTAGAGTCACCTAGCTACTCGTTTTCTTTTAATGGAGGCTTGACTTCATCGATGCCATTTGGTTTATAATCCTTTTGACAAAGTCTTCTACATCTAGGTTGCTCAGTCTATAAATGTACGACTTTCTTGAGAGCTGATTTTATAGCTCCAAACATGGTTCATCCAAATTCTTGGAACATTGAACTGTTGGACCCGTTTCACCATATACTATTGATGGTATTAAAATATTGGATATATATATATATATATATATATATATATATATATATATATATATATATATATATATATATATATATATATATATATATATATATATATATATATATATATATATATATATATATATATATATATATATATATATATATATATATATATATATATATATATATATATATATATATATATATATATATATATATATATATATATATATATATATATATATATATATATATATATATATATATATATATATATATATATATATATATATATATATATATATATATATATATATATATATATATATATATATATATATATATATGTATATATATATATGTATATATATATATGTATATATATATATATATATATATATATATATATATATATATATATATATATATATATATATATATATATATATATATATATATATAATATATATATATATATATATATATATATATATATATATATATATATATATATATATATATATATATGTATATATATATATATGTATATATATATATATATATACATATATATATATATATATATATATATATATATATATATATATATATATATATATATATATATATATATATATATATATATATATATATATATATATATATATATATATATATATATATATATATATATATATATATATATATATATATATATATATATATATATATATATATATATATATATATATATATATATATATATATATATATATATGTATGTATAAAAGATTCCTAATGTAATATTTACGAATCCTGAAACTTCGACTCGGTTCAATCTAAATCGTCTAGAGGTCTTCTAAGTTTCGGTGTCATTTGGCATTCATTCTTCTTGTCGGTTTGTGTAAGGCATACGCATTGAAGTGAACTTGAAAATAAAAAGCGGTCTCAGATTAATTGTTATATTTATTTTATTGATGTTATTCTTTTGTTGCCGATTCCTGATAGTTTCACTTTCGTCTTTTGTTCGTTGAGTTGTAGCCTCTACGTTGCCGATTTCTCAATGTGTGTTGCCTGATAAGCTCTATCAATGAATATTCTTGGAAATTCTTCCCGTTCATCATTTATCTTTAGTATCACTATAGGCAGTTGCTAGAAGTTTAACTGCTTTAGTCAAACTGTTCAGTGCCACTGCCTTTATGGAGGTATGTTGATGTATAAGTATTTTTAGTGTTATGCTTCTAGTGTTATATAGTGTTTTTGAATTACATCATTTGAGGATGAAATGTACTAATCATTTTTTGCACAATTATCCTTTTATTGCAAACTCATGACTATATTTTGGATTAAGATTTTTAAAATTGATGCAACTAGTGATTAAATGATTTTCCTTAAATTATCTACTATATCTGTTTAGTACATTTCATCTTCTAACGATGTAAATCAAAAACACTTTGTAATACCTGTAAGGAAGCACATCACTTCTTACTACATCAACATACCTCTTTTTGAACTATACTGTGGTGAGTATATGGCGACTTTCTCGGGAAGTATTTTGCCTTATTGATGTTGTAACCAGCTCATTCTCTCTTGGATTTAGCCTCTTTTTCTCAATTATTTCTAATACATAACTGGAATCGAGTTTCTAGGAATCCAAAGAAATTATGCAGCGCTGTCAATTTTTTCGGATCTTTCCATTTTTGCTTATATAATTTATAAGTTTCTCTAGTGGTAGTTCTTTATATTTCTGTGCACTACCTGAGTATATATCTCTGTGTCGCCCAATTTCAAAAATTCCATTTTTGTTAGCTTAATTTGTGGAGCTAATGTTACGTCGCTACTATATTCCACCATTTGGCTTTGATATTATTGAGTTTCTGCCTTAAGCCTGATTTTGTACTTAAGTTAGTGTTTCAATTATTTTTAATGGCTTGAATTTATCGCATTAAATGCAGCCCTTTAATATTTTACATTGTACCAAATTTCTAATATTTTCATTTTAGTTCGCTATAGGTGGTGTACCCTAACACTCATGATTCTTATTAGATGTAAATTTCTGACTCATGAGTTGGTCATTTTGTTTGAGTTCGTTCAATTTTTCTTTACATTTGACGAAATTGACTAGCTTTGCTGTACGATGTGGACCATCCGTTTCTTCTTTTTTTGGATTTGAGTACAGACTTGATCTTGTTTTTGTCTGAAATCTTCGAATTTCATTGTAACTTACTTTTCTGTGTAGCAGAGTTTTAATTATTACACTTATTTCCCGAAATTTATTGGAAGTTTGGTCACTTCAATCTGAGCAGACGGTTGGTCGAAATCAAACTTCTATCGTTTTGGTAACCTCACCTCGATGTGAAGCTAGTGCTTGACCGTCGCCAAGAATAACCCAAAATTTCTTATAATAATACACAAAATTGTATTTTTTTGCATTTCAGTGCTAAGGAAATAATAAGTTCACTAATTTCCTACCAATTAAACACGTTGGCAGCAACGAACGATGCTTAACATGTTCGCTTATAATTTTTTATAAAGAATTACCATCCTCAAGCAAATTAAAAACTTATTCCTGGACGAAACCATCCCAAACAAAATGAGAAACCTTTGGCTACATACGTATAAATTTAAATGGGGTCAAATAGCGATTTCACTTTGAGTATTAATTAACTAGAGTTAGCTTTCATTGGATTCAGATTAGTTTAGTACTCGTAAATGCAGGTTATCTGTTTTCTTTAGCGAAAGCTCCTCTCACTGTTTCCACTAAAAGACACGTATTTCATATTAAACATTTTTCAAAATTGAGGGAAACGGCAAAAACCATTTTTATTTCGAATTTTCCTTTTTCAAAATATTGAACATAAGTCAAATTTAATTTAATTTCTTTTTATAGCACAAACATTTTTGTTATAATTTCACTTAAAAATATATTTTGTTATTTATTTTAGGTTATAAATCAAAAGGAAAGCAGCTCGCTTTATAACTATATACAATATATTTATTACTTCTGTATAGAGAGATACGAGTAGAGTATAATAGAAAACTATTTGGGGGATGATGCTGCGTGTTTATAAGAAGCTACTAATGTTATTACATCATATACGAGCATAAAGTGTGTGGTTTTGTTTTCTCTTTGGGTATTTTTTAAAGAAATTTTTCATTTCTTTAACTGCCTTTTACCATACGGTAATTATATTTTTATGGTTTTTGTTGTTTTCAATATTTCATTCAAAACATCTCAAAAAATAATTTAACATTTATTATAACATCTCATACGTATAAGAAGAGGAACACGAGAAATGTCTTAATATGGTTTTGGAAATGCGTTATGTGCCTATTTAAGTGGAAAAATTATTTCTTTTATGTATTTTGGTTTTTGTGTTATGTATGTACTGTGTGGATCGGATTTTCATATTTTATTTTGAAAAGTCTGTTCGTATAATAATGTTATTAAAATATTAAAAGTAAATTAGGGTAATTTATTTAATGAGTTCTTCATCTGTATATCTCGATATGTACATAAGTATTTTTAGACTGTACGTCTGATCGTGCACCTTACAATGTATCGAGGGAATTTATAGCATACCAAAACTTAATTCTGCGTTTAACTTGTGACGTGAAATTGGTTCCCAAAGATTAAAATAACGTTTATCACTTTTAATATTAAAACATTTATTAATTCCAACAAATCAAACAAATAAAAACCGCAGTTAAAATTCTCCACAAAAAAAATTTAATTGGTAAAGACAAGTCAATATATATTATAATGTTTGAGTGATTAATGGCAATTTAGAGTTAACACAAAAATAATAAAATTTTAACCAAAAAAATCAATTTCAGGTGATAAAATTTAATATAAAGCCTCTTTAATTCCTACATAATATGTATATTTAATTATAATGGATAGGTAAAGTAGAAGGAAAATCGTGAGAAAATTATTTTATGAGTTATTATGTGACTTTATGAGTAAAACTAACAAAATCACTCAAGTAGTTACATATAACTGTGTTGTAAATTCCAATCATTAAAAATAAAATATAATCGTCAGAATTTTATTATGAAATTATTTAAAATCGAAATATCTGTTGTGCCCCAAAGGGCTGTTTAGTTTATTGAAAAAAAATTTAATAGACCGATTTTATGGAATTCGGCTTATGCGATATCGGCATTTTGTTGCATGTTTTAACCTGAATTTTTCGTGTTCCTTATGAAATCTGTCAAAATATTTTAATAGACTTTGATTGAATTAGAATTTTAATATACACAATGTTGCAAAATTATATTATCAGACCAGGACTTATTTTAACATTCTTTTACGTATGTAGTAAAATTAGCTGAAATCAGTCGGCCGGAAATGGCACGCTCCTTAGAAGCTTTTACGTTGTTTACAAATATTTTGAAAAGTACATCATTTACAAGAAAAATGATTAATTTTTATTACAGGGACTTCCGGTCACTAAATAATTCCAAACTACAATTCTTGGCTTAGCATAATAATTTAATAATATGAATCTAAAAATATGTTAATATTAATTAATTATAATCTTTTAAATTCGAAATTGAATGCCTATATAGGACAAACATCAAATTGGCAGATGACAATGATGCTGCTTCACTCAAATGATTGATTAATATTTATCTAGAAATATCTCGTCAAGCAGAATTCTTCTTTCTCCAAGCGATCATGAATTTAATCTTTTCATTCTAGTGGTATAGTTAATACGACTGCTGAACGGTGTATACACTTGTTGTACCCATAATGAAGGTTGTACAATTCATAAAAAGGATTCCATATTTGAAAACAGTATTCTAAGCCCCTACGAAATAAACTGTTATATAAAATGATAATGGCCGTTCAGGAGTCTTCCATCCAAGTTGATTTTTCGTCGATAGACGATAAAGATTAGATTAAAGCACAAAGAAATCATTTTAAGGCCGAAATTTGGTGTAGATCTTCATATTGTCAGCATATAATAGATAATTACACGAAAAAATAGTTGAAATTTGATTAAGAAAAATTAAATATAAGAGAGTAGGTATATAAGGTGGGAATCTGAGGCTGAGGTATACCAGCGGTAAGATGTTGTACGGTCCATTGCACTTCTAAAATCACGTATTTTCTAATGTGTTTTCATCTTGCTCCAGTAAAATATCATTTATTTCTCTTTTGACTTTATTTATCACCAAATATTTTTTTGTGATACGTTTATCGAAATATAGCAGAAACAAAATAAAATGCGTAATTGCGATTATGTAAAATAGAATGTTGAAACTAGTGATGGTACAACATCCCAGCACATCAGAGGCGAGATTATGAAATCCGATCGGTGAAATCAATTGTTTCAAAATATTTCAATTACAAACATTAAAAAGTTCGGAAAACGGTCATCAGGCATAAATATTTTTTATGAAAACACAGATAAATGAAAGTTTAACGTCAAAATTGTATTCGACAATCTTCTAATATATTTTGATCATTTTGTTTGATTTATTTTAAATTTTTTTTTAAATCTTTTAAATTTTTCGGTCGTATTTCATGATCCCGCTCATAGGTCCAGAAAAAATAGTTTTAGACAGCACACCATTAAATTTTACTTGTTGTTTGTGTGGGATGAAAATTTATAATTAACTTACATTTTACGATAAATTGAGAGCTGAATGAACCCGTCGTTTTTTCGGATCAGTCCACCGGATGTGACAGCTTCCATAGAAGCTATTTGGTTTTTTTGCAAATATTTTGGAAAATATACCATTTACGAGAAAAACGAGTAACAAGTAGGAGCTTTTCCAACATTTTAGGGTAAGTGGCTAATTGCAGTTGTTTTGCAGTTCATACAAATTGATTAATTGGGAGATTAGAGTGGTTTTTGGATAAAATCAGTACAACAGAAATATCAGCTTTCAAGGGAGCTTTTTGGTTTTTTGCAAATAATTTGAAAATTACATATGATTTACGAAAATAATATTTAAATAAAAGAAATTTAAATTAAATTTGAAAAAAAAAATAGTTCAGATCATTTTATATACCGACCAAATAGCACAGTGGTTAAAACTTTGGCGTTTGGATTGGGAGGTACCGGGTTCGAAACCCGATAGGGACAGGGAACAAAAAAGAGATTTTTCATCTTCTGATTACGGTCGGTGATGAACATCATCCCATCAACCGTCCCATCTTCCATATGCCAGTATTTTATACTGGCAGGGGTCAATGCAATGTGCAGATAGATCTACTATAGCCGTACATCCTCCATTTGGCTACTGCGTAAGGTGGGACGTTAAAATCGAACCACGAAAATTTTGGGAGTGCTTCGGCCCCAAAACCGATTACAGAAAGTGATCTGTTTTGGTAAAAAAAAACTTTATTTCACCAAAATTCGGCCTCCCTACAATCCAAGCCGATTGATCATCCGGAAAAAAATTTCGTGGTTAAACCTTTTTCCATTAATAGAGAGATCCGTGTGAAATTTCAATGAAATCTGTGTACCGGAAGTGGGAACTTTAATCGGAGCGTTTTAAATTTTTGCAATGATGTTTAAAAATTTATCATGATTTTGGGAAAAAACGACAAAGAATTAAAAGTTTTAAACTTAATAAACACATTTTTATTAATCACTTGTTTTTGTTTCGCAGAATATTTTTCAAAAAGTTTAAAAAATCTTTTAAACTTTTTGAAAAATATTCTGCGAAACAAAAACAAGTGATTAATAAAAATGTGTTTATTAAGTATAAGTGTGTTTCGCCAAGTGCCTACGGCAAATAGCGTAAAAAGTAAAAGTTTTAACTAAATTTAATAAACTATGTTTCAACCAAATCGTCGAAAGTAAACGAAAGTACTCGGAGCACAATATATTTTCGTGCCAGATAAGATGCGACTAAATATCTCTAGAAAAAAGGGCAAACACATATATGATTTTTATTGAAAACGTCGCTTCGGAAAATGGAAACTCAAGAGACTGCTTTGCAAATGCTAGGAATTTTGAGTTGAATGGAGAGTTGAGTGCAAACGTGAGCGATGTTCTCTTAGTATGACAATACTTCTTCCAAATTTTACTAAATCGGAACGACGAGGTGATACTCATCCCCTGCCCTACTGTAGAGATAATAGATACAGCTATTTGTATATTAAAAGGCACCCGGCTAGGCACCCGGTCTTGATGGAATGCCGCATAATTATTAAAACTTAAAGGAAGACACCCTTGCATTTTATCTTTATGAACTTATCGTTGCGATCTGTGACCAGGAGTAGCTTCCTGATGAATAGAAAACCGCACACATACTTCCTCTGTTCATACACGGCTCTGTAAATACCGCCGTTGTACTTGTCCCAATGATCCCCCTTGCCAAAACGATCATCGGCGACCATTAATATTGTTTTCGCCCTAACCGATCAACTACCGACCAGTGTTTCATCTTGAGGATACTCCTGAAAAAATATAAGGAATACGACATAATCATTCATCATCACTGTCTAGATTTCAACAGGCATATGCATGAACAACCGCGGAAACCTTTGAGCTGCGCTCATATATCTCAAAATTATAGAAAAGCTTGCCTCTCTGTAAGCCAGCAACATCTGTCTGCTGTTTTGAATTGAAGTGGAAAAGACTGTGCCCGATTCCTTTGAGATGATATCAAGGACAATTTAACACCACTTATCTTCCATCGAAACCACTGGGTCTGAAAGTAAACAGAAACAAAACTAAACGTCTAAACCCCAGGAACATCCATACGGCAAATCTCGGAACGGGCGACCAAAATTTGGCAACGTGGAAGACTTCAAATATATTGGGTCAATTATAACATCAACATATGATGTCCTGGTTAATATTACAGTCAGCAAATCAAGCGTCTCTTTGGAGTTTGTGACAAGACCTGCTAATAGTAGGATGTAAAAAGTGGAAGGACCTTGAGATGAACTGTGATAATTGGGGTACCATCTTTCAAGCGGCAAACACGATTCATGGGATGCGAAAGCTAGAGAGAGGGAGCGTAAGAGAGGAAGAGAGCCAGTGGAGGAGAAAAATAGTTGTTCTTGTTGCTTTTCTGAAATTTAAGCATGCATAATGTTTTTTGATTATATACAAGACATTTATCCAAAAGTCCAGTAATTTTATTTTCTCGTTTTAGATATCTAGAATGGCGCATTCGAGATCTATGTACTCGTATACATTCGTAGTAAGAGAAGTGTATCTTTTTTTATATCAGTCTAATCCAAAATACTCAAACAGAAACAGAAATTCACCGCAACGGTTTGGCTTGGTGGGTCCTGTTGGAATAAATCAGGAAGTAATTTTTAAATTATAAATGATTCTTTCTTTACATAATATCTGAATTTTACTGTATACCGTATTAAAATTTAAATTTTGAAAATCAAATTTTATTAACTACAAATTGCATAAAGTCTCATTTTGAATTTAACTGATAAAGCAAAAGTGAGCTATCGCTGTTTGTGAGTGGTTAGTTATACAATATCACCGAGTGAAACTGCAGTCATTGTAAATTTTTTTGTGATATAATCTTTGCAACATTACGCGGTTGCATGCTAAATCGAGTACGTACGACTATCGGTCCGATTTACCATCTGCACATTGCATAGCTTCTTATACCAGCATATATGGAAGATGAATCGGCCCGTGAGCTTTGCACTTCGACAGATGATGAAAATTCCGTTTTGCCTCCTGCCCCTATATCGCGATTCGAATTGAATTGTAAAATTTAATTCAGTTAATATTAAAATCTCCAGTTATAGAGAAAAATTCTTTCTCATCTAAATATTCCATCAAAACAAACTTGCGTTGACTTAAAACACGCATAATCTCGTCGAGACGCCACGATTTCTAACAATTCCAGCGCGCACTACAAAAAATTCAATTGGTATTTTGTTATGGTACCAAAAATTTAGTGGTTGGTCACGTAGCAAGTGTCAAATGATAAATTTTCTAAAAACACAAGCCGAAAGATTAAGTTCCCAAGCGTCGTGTCGCATACATTTAGACATTTAGGTAAATTGTCACATATAATAAGAATTATTTCATAAATAAAATTATAAAACTTAATAATTTTTGTATTTTGAAGATAATGTGCGCTCGTTATCCAAATAGTCTAAGTAAGAGTACGACGTTCTACATATTTATATTCCCATAAAATTTTATAGATTTTTAATTTTAAGTATTAAATTAGAATTTAGAATTTGAATCACGTGATTGAGGTTTTTTCGTGTGTTTGTGTGCGTGTGTGTGTGTGATATGTATCTATGTTTATTTTATTTTAACATGATTAGGCTTTGTCTTCATAAAATCGTTTTATGATTGTTCTTATATTTAGTTTGTATATTAAAAATCGGATTTCGTTTTAATTTAGGTAAACGTCGTGCAATGAATTTTAATAATCCGTCTAATATTTAAAATAGGACGACTTTGAATTTTCTGGAATGTTACTCTCACAATATTTTTACGATTTTTACCAGTTCATCTTTATTATAAAATTCCGGTGTGCGTGTGTTTGTAATTCTTCTCCTGGGGCTGGATGGTTCTTAGCGGATAGGTGGCGCTGTTGTCGAGATCCAAAATGTTCAGCCTCCCAGCAGATCTCAATATTTTTTAATCCAATAATTCTATAATATAAATAAATAAATGAGCGTTTCATTCATAACTGACCGTTTGAATAATTTATGGCATTTGGCTTAAGGCTGACCAGTCAGTTCGTAAGAGTTTAAGTTGTACTCAATTTGGACCATTTCCACAACAGTTACAATTACAAACCAGCCAGACTTTAAGTTTTGTTTATTGAGTGTTGGCAAGATGATTTGAAAAGGTATATAGTTGGTATACGGTCTCTCATACGGACTACATGGACATGGATCTACATGGACAAAGTGCAAACTTGAGAGCACACCGGCCGTTTCAACGCATCAGCGTTGACAGAAACTACTTCTTCATTTATTCATACTTTAAAGGTGTTGAAATCAACAAAACTGTTAGAGCAATGAGCTGTTATTCATACCGGCTGATGATTCGTATACACATTTTGGCGTCGTCATTGGAAGAAATACAAACTTTGCTGTTGCCAGGTCAATCAGCAATACATCGCCACGACATTACTTACTTACCAAAAATTAATTTAACAACCACATTGCATAATAACTACATACTTATTGTATTCTATTTAGTGGCAAAACGGGGCTTACATGCGTACATTTTGCTACGGTTAGTCGACAAAATACAACCAGAACAAATTGATAACATTATTTCAGCAGAAATACCAAATCGGTCTACTGATGAACAATTGCTCAATATTATTACCACAAACATGACCCATGATCCATATAGTGTATTAAAATGAGCAGATACATCAGCAGCAACCAGCCCTACCTGTTTCGCATCTTGAAAACGATGAACGTATTTATTTCAGAGAAAGCAATGTCCTCAAAGAGCATTCAATCTACCAAAACCACACTGACTGAATTCTACGAATTTTGCAAGCGAACAGATATTTTCGGTGAATTTGCATGAACATTGTTTTATTCCGATGTGTCACGTTTTCACATGGAATAAACCATCAAAGAAATGGGAGCCTACAAGAGAGGTGACCCTGTTCGACATTTCCTGGCATATTTAAAACACAAATATTGGGCCGCTAGAGCACTGTAAATTGTTATTTGTAAGTGTTCAAGGACCAAGGTCCTTCGAATATATACGACGCGTGCCGCGAACTCCATTTTTTTAAAGAAATTTTTAATTATGTCCAGTGGATTATTTAATGTTTTCACGCACATAGTACCTATTCACACAATAACTTACTTGTTTGTATTAAAGAAAATTGGCTTTGCACCTTCGCTGCTTTCAAAGACACATAGAGCTATTCGAGCTTTTGTTTCCTCATAGAAGTTTTCTTGAAGTTGTTGAATTCTTTAAAGTGATGCTATCGTTTGATATTTCTACGAATTCAGGGGCCCTATTTCTGAATACGATACGAAAATGTATTCGATACGAAAATGATATCCGTTACGAAAATACTTTGGTATTTCTGAATACGATCGTACGTAATTGTTTGGTGTGTGTCCTTGCTATAAGGGAAATTTTTTTTTAAATCGTTTTACCTGCAATAAAATTGTACGACCTGGACACTATTTTGAGTTTTGACGTTTTGGTTTGTACTTGAAATGGATGTACATAATAATATTATTTTTCTTCTAGGTTTTCAAATAAGCATCACTTTTGATTTGGAGATTCTTTTAAGTTGTAATACATATAAATAAAAACAAATAGTGAAATAAAATTAGAGTTTTGTGGAAGCAAAATATTTTGTAGTTTTGTGTGCCCGACAAAATTGTTAGGATGGAATATAAAATTCTACCACCAAATAATTTCTTGTTGTGTGATAGTGCCCCATTATATATTTGGTTTTATAATGGTTTTAAATATAAATTAATAACTGGTTAGGTTTTGGTTTTAAATATAAATTAATTGTGTTATTAAATATGTATTTCAATATCATTTTTGGATTATGGTCTCGGGCTTTTTAACAGTGCTCTTACCCCGTTCTATATTCGGTCATCAACTGTAGTACGTGCTAAATACTCTGACTACGAAAATTTCATATATGTATTTATTTAATTTCATATATGTACATACTCTCATTTAAATTGGCGTAAACAAATTATAAGGCCATGTTTACGTTTAAAAATAAAAGATTTTCTTTGATTTTGAAAGAAATTTTTGATTTTTCTATGGAGTCGTTAACTAAACATTCATCGTACAAAAATTCGTTCATGAACGTACAAAAATTGTTCGAATTCGTATTGTCAAATAAGGGAAATTTGTGAACGTATCAAGTAGGTACGAATTCGTATTACAATTGCACGGATTCGTATTCAAAAATACCAATCATACGAATTCGTACAATTTTTGTTCGTATTCGTATTCAGAAATAGGGCCCCAGTTCTTCAGCCAATTCTATTTCTCATCCAACTATGACTGCGGATTCATCACAAAAAATTCCTTCTCCAAACTCAGAATACCGCATATAGTCTCAACAGGGTAAAGTCTCTTCATAAGAGCTGTAGCAAAACTAAGAGTAGATTTTGTTAGACCATTTGTTTAGTTTGGACCAACAAGACATTTTATTAAAGTAGTAATGTTGTAGTATTTCTCGATTCAATTCGATTTTTTAGTTGACTTCAAGAAATCGCGACTTATTTCTAAATTAATTGCTTCCATTTTGTTTTTCAAAAAAGATAAAACGCACTCAGTACCAAAAATATTTGCGTCTTTTTGACTTAATGCTTCCACTGCTAGTTTTATAGGCTGTAGAGAATGATTGAAATTTTTCAATAGCTCAAAGTAAACCTTTTCCATCAAATAATGAGCATTCACATCCAGTTAAAGTTTAAAAATTGTTGTATCATGGGCGCAATCGAGTTCCATCGAATGTTTATATCTTGGAGTAGTTCATACATTTCTAACATGATTTTGCAGGATGCTTTTGCGTACTGGAGAATATCTAAAAAAAGCACACAATTTTCCTCACCAGCTTCAACTGTTCAAAAATAGTTACATTTTATTCATCAGAATTGTCAATGCCAAAATCATTCTCAAAATCTTGAAAATCATCTTCAGGGACGTCATCTTCACTTAATGGTTCAGATTCAGTTACACAACCCTGGTGATACTGATTCATTGCCAAGTATTTTACGTTGTTCAAAAATTTTAATCACTTCGCACTGGCTTCTCAGTTTGGTAATGAATACTTCCGACTAGAAATTGATTCGTGAATAAATTCATTCGTTACAGCACGTTATAGCACTGTCTCACTTAAACAAGTTTAATATCAAAGGTCTGAATTGTTCTTTTTCTACTGTTTCATTTAGAATAATTTTATGAACAAGTTTCAGGTGGTTTATCATTGCTCCCGTCCATCCATTTGCATTTGTTAGTTTAGATTGGCATTTCAGACATTGCGCTTTTTCTTTCGCAATTTTCTCAAAATAATCCCAAGCTGAGGATAATGGATCTTTTCTTAGACATTTTCTAATGATAATAAAAAATTTAAAGTATTTTAATTTAAAAAACTAAAAAACACCTAACCAAAAATTGTGTTTCCAAGTTTACAATTCCAAATATTTAAAATTATATTTTACATTGGACTATTTTTTTTATATTTAATATAAACCAAATTTAATAAAAATGATAGTCCAGCACAAGCAACGAGAAAGAAATGGAAAATGAAATCAGCTTTCCATTGCTTGAAATCAAAGCTTGCTCTGTAATTTTTTTGCCAATTTACAAAACATATTTTCAAAGCCTACTTTATACCAGATTTCCTATATGTAATAACGATTATTACAATTTGTTGATAACGTCAAAAATATTTCAGTATTCGGGACAGTGATCGAACTTTACCAAAGTATGGAAGAGAAAATTATTTCACTAGTTTCAGAATTATTACAAAAAATTAAATTATTACAATATTTGGACACATCCTAAATTTAAAAGGTTAATCGTCATTTCTCGCGAATATCTGATACGGTTAAGAGTTTATATAACCGCGGATACCAGATACGGATATATCCATTTAGGGTTTCCATACTTCATACGCAGTCTGTGACTCTTGCAGGACAACGTCTGTCTACCAGATCTACTAGTTCATTATACATAAGTACGATGTACCTTGGTTAATTTAGTAAAATAAATATTTTGTATAAATTTTGATATTCTCGTAATTACGTCTTGTGTTATTATTTATGATATGCGGACTCATTAAAAACACCCTCAAGGTACTCAGGAACAGGATCTTTCCGATTTTTAACTGTTTATACGTGCGTTTATACGTTTATTACTGAAAATAATTTTTTGTTTTTCGCTGATGATATTGTTATTTTATTAAAGACGAATGAATGTAATAAATATAATATAAAAATAATAAAATGTAAGATATAAATATCAGGTTAATTGAAAAGTTGGGTATAGTATTGTTGGTAGAGGTACGCAACCCAATACCTACAGATACATACAATAACAATAGAAATTACTTGGAACAACAAAAAGATGGATAAAATTTAATAACAGAAGGTTGGAGCGCAGAATTTTTTATTTTTATTTTAAATTATTGCCGGAATACATTTTCATTTTTTGTTTAAATTTAATTTAATAAACGAAAACAATTTTTTTTTTTTTTTTTTTTTGTAAATTTTTCGAAGTTGATTTGTTTATCGCGCACAGTGCAATAATGTAGCGAATGTAATTTGATACTTCTCTAATTAATTTTATTTTGGTTGTTGCTTGTTGTTGCCATAAATAATAATTTTTAACTTCAATCCGTCATGCTCTCTGGTCATAAGGTGAAATATTTTTTTTTATTAAACATTCATAGTAAATTATAATCATAATAATAATAATAATAATAAAATAAAATTGGAAAACAAATTTTAAATTAAAGATTTTTTATTATTATATAAAAAATACAATTCGCGATTTTTATGTGTGTATCGAATTGTGTGCAGCTAAAGAATATTCTTATATATATTCGTATAGTATTATTGCACCGCGTTTAGCTTGAGGGCAACACTTAAACATTAAAAGAAAATTGTTATTATTGCTAATTTCGAAATGTTTAAATTAATTTTTATTATGCATTCTTCAAAAAATATAATATATAAATGCGGTTCATAATATTATCATACTCATAATATTATGATAAATTGGATTTTACAATCGTTGAACAACTGGCCGCATGAAAGACTGAAAAACAGAAGTGACCTGCACCAACAAGCAATCATAAATGAGATTTATAATTACATAGTTAAAATCCAGACAAAGGTATAAACCAAACGAATAAACTCGAAAAATGAATACCTCGGACAGGTAAGCTGCTCTAAACGCTCTTAATTTTTCGGAATCTCTAAACGAGTCTCTAAATTTCAAGTGCCTCACAAATTGGCTAGTCACTCTTCAAAACTTCCGGGTGAACAAGGTTATTAATCATTCTTTCCTCTTCTAGTTAATTTCCTTAAATTTTTTATGGACTCTCCTTGCTCGATATAATGAAAATTAATTACAAATTTGTTACACAGTTAGACATATTTTTACAGGTCCCGTTATCCTGCAATTCGTGTAGCGTGCTGGCGTTAAACAAATCTAAACCACACATTTCGAATTTTTGTTAATGTGTATTGTATCTTGCTGGGGGTAGTACTAGAATTTTTTACAAATTAATTAAAATATACAAGCATAGTTTAACTCCCCAAAAACTACCTCTAAGGGGGTGCAATCCTTCAAAAACCGTATTTTTTGTTAAACCATGCTTTTGGCATGTCAGTTAATTTTTGTTGTATCGTACTGGCGGTGGTACTGTAATTTCTTACCAATTAACTACAACATATTAGCATAGCTCAACCCCCAAAAAACTATGCAATTTTATGGGTGTGGGCTGTTGTAATAAATTCAGGGGTACCTATTTGTGGGGTATGACCCATACAGAGAAATATTGTTTTAAATATCTTTATTTTTATGGGCAACTTTTGGCAATTGAACTATTCCAATATACTGTAATTTGTTTTGTAAAAACTTCTAGAACCACCCCAGTACGATACAATTATTTTAAACGGATGCTCCATTTGGGGTAGTTTTCTAGGGTTTGATTAATGTCATTTTATTGTGATTAATTTGTATAAAAATTTCAGTACCACAGCACTATACAACAAAAATTCACAGAAATTCAAAAGGCGTGGTGTGATTAAAAATAAGGTTTTTAAAAAATAGCACCCCTTAGGGGTAGGTTTTATACCAATCTGTTGTAAATTTGTAAAATATGCCAGTATCATATCCAATAGCATACAATAAACATTAAAAAATACGAAAGTGCGTGGTGTAGTGGTTTAACGCAAGCCCACACACGAATTGCAGGTTATCGGGACCTGAAAAAATTTTCTAACTGTGTAACAAATTTATAATTAGTTTTTAAAAATTAAAGTACCATTTTCATTGGATTGTGTTACAAGTGCTGGTGCAACATTAAGGTCAGGTATTCTTTACCGTTGTTTGCAAATGCCAAACTTACATCATTGCAGAAACTTAAAAAGCACCTACTGAAGCTGCCACTTCCAGCACACAGATTTTCAACAAATTTCGCAAGAATCACCCAATGTAGTTTTTTTCCGAATATTCAATCCATCTGGACTGAAGAAAGGCCGAATTTTGGTGAAATAATTTTTTTAAATCAAAACTCGTCGTTTCAGGTAACATTTAAAATATGATCTACACAAATTTCGTTTAAAATTTAATTTACAATCCAACCAAACGGCATAGTGATTAAAGCTTTGGCGTTTGGATCGGAAAGTACAAGATTTAAATCCTGTTATGGACGGGATGATGTAAAAGAGATGTTTTGTCATCAGATTATAATCTGAGATGAAATTGAACGCAACTATGATCGTCTGTCGGAGTGCAGAATTCTTGAGCCGACCCATCTTCGGGGCCAAAGTAATCTACATATATTTTTTTTAAATATTCGCAACAAAAAAAAATCCTGCGGTGAAAGCTGGCCCTTCCGGTGGAGCGATGTCAACCAAAAATCACAGGGATCTTCCAATTCATGGAAAAAGGTTAAGTATGAAGTTTCATCCCGATCACTCAATCCGTCCCGTATAGGGGTTTAATTTTGGTTAAAAACAATTTTTGTGTCAAAAATCGTCAAATTTAGAATCTTTTAGTTCCGATCCGCTTTTCTTGTAAATGATTTGCTTAATGTAAAAAATTAGTGGGATCTCATAATTTATGAAAAGCGCTTACCTTGTTAGAAGTCATAGGCAACAAAGTCCAGAGGGTAGAAACTGTTCATATGTGAGGAAACTATGTTGATGAATAAAGTCGAATTTTGCAAAAAAAAAATTTAGTAGTTACACAGTGTTTTAATAGTCAAATTGAACAACGTGGAAAATCATATGGATGTCCATCCGAAAGGTTTACAATTTGTTTGCCGCCATTTAGGCGAACACTAATATTGACAGTTGGCAAATTAGTCATGGGAAAATATACGAATGAACAACGCTTTTTAATAGTACAACTCTTACACAAGTCCATCATAAATTATATTAACATTAAGAAAATTATGTGAACGTTTCGGAGGGAATGTGGCACAAAAAAGAAGAAATGTGGGAAATTAGCCAAAATGTGTGCAACAACGTATAGTCAAAATACCAGAAACGAAGAGCTGCGCAAGAGCTGCTTTTGTCAGAGTCGTAGTCATATTCAAACACTCAATAGTTGAAAATAAAAAAATTGCCTATAAATAAGCAGTCGTCCTATTTCTGATTATGATTCGAGAGATTCGCTATTACTACTTCTGGTCTTTTGCCATTTACCAGGTAGATGATAAATGACTTCGTGATATAAACTTGGTGGTTTCGAAGCAAAATAGTCATCGAGCCATTTTTGCACATCACAACTTTCGTGAACCGAAGACATCAATCTGAATAAATGATAATATCACCTTTCGCCTTCCTTGGACCGTAAATGGTTTTGTCCTCCAGAACATCATTTAATTTGATCAATTCGCCCTGGTAATATTCAGCTGCAACAGTTTGACCAGGTTCCAGAAGCTCGTAGTAAATTATTTCTTTCCAATTCCACTAGACACACAGTAACACTTTATTATGAATATTTATCGTTTGTGCTACTGATGTTGATGGCTGGCCTGGCATGGAAAACCCAAGCTTTTCTGAGGAGTTTAGGATTATCGTAAAAAATTCACTTTTTTATCACCCGTAATGATTTTGTGCAAACAATTCTTCCTTTTGTACCGAGAAAGCATCGGATTTTGTTTTCTTCGGTCAGTTTATGAGGAACCCATTTTCCTTCTTTCTGTGTTTTCCCCATTGCATATGCAATCGAAGTGATATTGCTTTGTGAGTAATTTCTAACTGTTCTGCAAGCTCTTTTTGTGTTTGACACATCCAGTAAAACTTTAAGATATACGTCTTCAAATTGTTCATGCAATAACGTAAATTATGCTTATCAACATCCATCTCTTAAAATTGATGCAGATGGAACGACCGCTTGTAAATAACTGACACTTATGTCATAAACACAGCAATGACTAAGCTACATATATCCAAAATGGCGAGCGATTTGGCTGCGTCCACGTATTTTCAAGCAACCGAGTCTCTACTTGCACAACTAATATCTTGTTTTCCGTTCTAATTTCGGTTTTAGTCCGATTCGGTTGGGTGGCCAATTCAATGATAAAAGACCGGCGCTTGTGGGTTTGTTTTTTTGGCCGTAATCCATCTAGAATGATGAATGATGCCAAGCCGGCAATACCCAACATATTGAAGAACATGGCTAATGGCCAGCGATTAGTAGCGCGTTTAGAAGAATAACCATTAACCATTTGATCCGCATGGTGTCAACGCGAGCCTTATTTTCATTGTAATCCAGAATTTGATACGGTTTCAATGTGGCTTTGGTACGATCAATGTTGCATGTATAATGTTCAGTAGAAATCAATAACACGTCTTTGTTTTTTTTGGGAACATACGAACACAACGAGATATCGTTATTATAAAAATAAAACCAAGTGCTGAACACTTTGCGGGAAGGATGGGCTAACATTTGCTGTGGCAAGAATGCTTTATTTCTGCGAACAGTGCCCACAAATGCTAGTCTTTTGGTAATCAATGTTTCGGCCAAAGTACAGGTGGAAAGCAAATTATCGGCGTAAATGGTACGAACAATATTAAAATATGTTTCAACCAAATCTAAAACGACCCTCTCGCCTAGATTAAATTGTCGAGCCGCTCTTGGAAGTTTTCCAGTATAGATAAACCTTTTTAACGGGTAATTAGAATTTGAGTTGCATGCCCACCAAATTCCATATTTAGCCGGTTTAGACGATATGTACTGAGTAAACCGTTTACGGCTACGATAGGAAATAACTGTTCATCGACCGTAATCGATGCATGTGGTGAATATGCCTTTTTCAAATGGGACATTAGCATCAACCAAACATCGTCGATGGCTCCCGATTTACTTGTCAACAATCGCTAAGGCCGAGTATTACCATTATCAAACCGAATAAATTTGGTAATGATTTTAAATCGTTTGTTTGACATGGTAGCTTTATAAACATTCCAGCAAATAGTACCAAACCTATATAAGCATACAATTCATTCACTGTAAGTTTTTCCCATTCTTTTGGTTTGGCTTCTGGATTATCATCGTACCATTTTCGAATTATGTCAAGGGCCTCCCTCTTACAATGATATCGGCGATCTCTGGACTGATCATTGATTTGAACATCGTGCATGGATTTCGAAATGTACCACAAGTAGGTCCAGCTGGTCTTCCAGTAGCATTACGGGCTGTGTTATGCGCTCGATTTCTACCAGTCACTGGTGAATAAATGAGCCAAATCTGTCCATCTTTGGACTTATAAAATTTAGCTGGGCTCGCTGTAACAGACAATACCGTTGCTTCTTTTTCATGAACTGCATCTTGAAGTTCCGTGCCATGAGTCATTTCATCTTCATTACCGCCATTATTTAACTCGAGTTCAAGTTTGGTTTCAACAATAGACGCGTCACCTTCTGGAATGTAATCCGGATCATCAATATCATCACCTGCGAAAGGATCTTCTTCCTCTTCTTCTTCGCCTTCCTCATTAGCCAAAAAATCAGTTACTCTCTCTAAATATTCATTTTGCGTTCTTGCTGATAAATTGCGGAAACGTGTCGTTCTGTTCATCACCATATTCACCATATCCAATTAGATATTTTCGCACCAAATAATACTGCAAGCCTGAACATTTGTTTCTATTGAACTCACAGACACATACGCCTATATAGTAACTGAGATATTTTTTCGTCTCGATGCGGTTTCGACAAACTAACTGTCTTGTTATATTGCTACTTTGTTTTTATTTTTTTCAAAAAATACAGGTGTTCAATCTAAGTGAAATTTTGTTCTAGGTCTGGACAGACCTCACGGGGACTATAACATACAATCACATTGAAAACACAAAATCTTTCCACAAAGGAAGCGCGATCTCCTCGAAAAATATCTCAAAGAGCTCTACAGGTAGGGATTATAGAAGTCGGAGGGTTTCAAATTTTTATTTCAACAGAAACAAAAAATATTAGCCATTGAAATTCGAACAGACCGGACCTCAATCACCCTCCTAATGTTTTAATGGGTGCACAGTGTAAACTTATTTTTATAGTCAAAATAATTTTTTTGTTGTTAAATTTTCTATTTTTTCTAAATCAGGCCGAGCAGGGGCCGTATTCTTGAAATTGGTGGAAATTTTCCCAATCTTTGTTTTCAAGTTTACTAATATTTGTCCCCCTACTAAGGAAATAATTTTGAATTTTTCCTTAGTAGGTAGAAAAAAATCATGTTTCTTAATTTAAAAAAAGAAAAGCAAAAAAAATGATTTGAGTAGCCGGCGAAAAATTCGACTAATAAAAAGAATTCCACAGCAAGGCCCAGGGCTAATGTTTTCACAAGCTATAATCAACAACTTGAAACCCTTAATAATAATTATTTATCAACTCAAACCCAAACCTGTAGGTATATCGGCTATAGAGTACAGTATAAATAATTTTGTTCGAAACCCCAAACTTCAAACGAATTCCCAGCGTTTTCCCACCGAATACTATTAAATAAACGTTTAATCGTAGTCTATCGATAAAATCTGTTTTATAATTGATAGATTAAAATTCACACAACTTATAATACACAATTGTTAGTAAGTTGCGGTTGTTAACAACGTAAAGCGACATTTTATACACAGAAAAACTTGTATCAGATTAAATTTGAATTTATTAAGATAATCGTCACATAATAATAATCACGATGATGATGATGATGATGATGATGATTATGTCGAATTAAATTATGTGTGATATAAAATGAAATGCGGTTTATTATTCATCTACTTACCTACTTCACACTTCACAATACAGTACGCGAAATAGTTAAATTTTCAAACACTAAATACCAAAATATCGGATTTCAATTACGTTTTGTAGAGTACGTGCATATCTACACAAATTCTTTCATCACGCCTCATATTTCAAATTACATCGATATCTGATCAAAATTCTAATGTATGTAGATTACTTATCAAATTAATAGTGTGGCGTTATATCCACATAACTAGTTTGTAATTATGTACTCGTTCGTAAACAACACCAAAAAAAATTGTTTTTTATTATTAAAATTCTAAATTCGTCGATATAAAGTTAAAATTTATTTTTTCTTATTTATTTTATTTTAATTTAATTTTATTATTATAAAAATTACATTTTTATTGAAATTTTTAACGTTGATGTGAACAAACATAATTTAAGTTTCACAAAAACGACTTAAGATTTAACACTTAAGTATTTTTATTAAATTTTTTGGTATCTTTCTCGTGTTTCTATAAACCTTTTTTTTTTATTTTATGATAAATTTAATCATTGACTTTGCTCGACAAGGAAAACTTGGGTTGATGATTTTTGTAGTTGTAGAGAGCTTTTGCGATATATTGAAAAGATGTTAGATATAAGAAATTGATAATTTTAAAATCAATATAAATAAAACTACTGGGTTTATATACATTTACTTATTTATTTATTTAATTCGAATTTTATTGTTATGTTGAGAAATTATGTGCTGACTTTATAAATAAATGAATCAACCCGTATCGTGTAAATCGTACGTTAAATGATTGGTTTTTTATTTGCTTAATTGCTTTAATAAATATTCAATATTACAGTTTCGTCACTCTTTTCAATCGTTATACCAGCGATAATATTATTCTTCCTACTATGATAAATTTTTACGGATTGGACCTTTTTTTAAGTTTCAGGAAAGTTACTGCGGGAATCTGCTAAATCAAGTTTGCTAAACTTTCAGATTCTGCCCAAAACATAAAATAAGTCTAAATATGCTAATGAAGTTTTTAATAAATAAATGAAATAATTAATATTAGTTAAATATTCAGTAGGTAAGTAGGTGATTACACCCTACCGATCAATCAACAAATTAAAATATTTACAGTAAACATTTTTAAAATTAAATTTCATTCATTTTGTTAAATAAACACATTTTATTTAATTTTAATTAAATAATAAAAACTAATTTGAAACCATAGCGATTAAAACTACGTATGAATCTTTCATTCCCATCGGTGAAAATCCTGAATTTTTGTATTACTGCCACTACAGGTTTACTCCTGTAAGTTTTAAGGATTTTATTTGCAGTATTTGCAACGATTATTTATTGTAAATTTAGGCAATTTACACGCCTGGTGTACCTTTTTACATTTACTAGAAACTGATGAAACAAAGCATTTAAAATCAAATCAACTGCGTAGGCCACAACTGGTCCACAATTATAACCATCATAAAGAGCAAATATTTGTCATTATGATCCATCTAATTTAAATTTAAAAATCTGTAAAAAGTTACCTTGCTTTGTTATTGTGTCAAAATTTTGAAATTTTTTCCAATTTGAAAAGTTCAACCTTTCATGAATTCAAATAAGTTTGTAGGGAGGAATACTTGTTTTTTGTTCAGCTTTACCCCACGTTTCTTCTAGATTAGTATCAAATATGTGTTTGAGGTTAGACCTAACTAAGTCCTAAAGCAACAAAATCAAACGAAAATTTGTATGTTAAAAAGTAAAACAAGAGCTGCATTTATGCGAAATATTGGATTTATAAACTAATTCCAATTTCTTCTTATAATAAATAATTAGAAGCTCAACATTTATTAAGTTGGGTTCTAAGAATTTAGGATTTTCTTTAGAAATTGAATTTTTCGAGACCTACGTACTCATCTGAGTTACTCGGTTAGCACTGAACCTAAAACACTTCTGGCATTGGCGATATATTGTTTTGTTGCTCTTTTGACTTGGAGAATTCAAAATTGCTTCTTTATGAAAATCTACCTACAGTTGTGTGCAATATAATAGGTAATTCTATGAAATTTTTAAATAATACATTTTTTTTAACAAAATCATCAAGATCAAAAATTGAAACATGGTTTTTTTAATTGTCAGTCTCTTCTAGGAAGCAAAACATTTATTACATTATCGCATCATTGTGATCATAGATCGAACTATTGTTTTCAATTTTGATTCATATACACGTTAAAAAATACGGTTAAAAAATAGATATTCGTTGGAAATAATTGATTTTTACATAAAGTATTAATATTTGATGATGTACCCGTTATTTTTAAGAACCACATTACATCGCCTCTCCATAGAATCGCCTCCCTATGCCATCTTTCAACTGGGATGATCCATCAACCATTTTGAACATTTTCTCAAAGCTCAATTATATTTTTTGGCCTCGGAAATTTACTTAAACCATGTTTTAGATCAGGAGACTAAGTTGGCCATTTCATTATATTAATTTTATTTGCAGTAAACTAGTCTTTTACTTAATTCGCCGTGTGCTTCGGATCATGGTCCTGCTGAAATACCCAGCGCAAGGGCATGTTTTCATCAGCATACGGAAGCATGATATCTCTTAAATGTCCTCCATATAATTTGTTTTACCAAGATTTCCATAGACCCAGCATATAGACCCAACAACACCATACAAGACCATTTTGAATGGCCCATAACAAAATGGCGGAACGTGTTATGGTCCGATGAAACAAAAATTATTTTTTTCGGATCGAATTGCACCAAACAATATGTCCGACGACCCCACAACTAAAAAAGTTCGACCCGCGCCCGACAGTAAAAACTGTCAAACATGGCGGAGGAAACATTATGCTATGGGGGTGTTTCTCGTATAGTGGTGTAGGGCCTATATTCTGGGTCCACGAAAATCTTGATAAAAAATTTATATGGAGGAGATTTAAGAAATACCATGCTTCCGTATGCTGATGAAAACATGCTACTTCGCTGGATGTTTCCGCAGGACAATGATCCGGAGCACACGGTGAAGGTGGTAAAAGACTGGTTTACTGCAAATAAAATTAATGTAATGAAATAGTCAGCTCAGTTTTCTGATCTAAACCCAATAGAAAACCTGTGGGGTTAGTTAAAACGTGGTTTAAGTAAATTTCCGAGGCCAAAAAATATAAATGAGCTTTGAGAAAATGTTCAAAATGGTTGATGGAGCATCCCAGTTGAAATATGTCAATCACTGATAAATTCTATGGGGAGGCGATGTAATGTGGTGCTTAAAAATAATGGGTACATCACCAAATATTAATACTTTATGTGAAAACTAATTAATTCCAACGAATAACTATATTTTTAACAAGGTTACTTAAATTTCCCTATTAATTTGCACAGATGGTGTAAATGAATTAAAATTGAATACGATAGTTCGATCTATGATCACAATGTCGCGATAATGTAATAAATGTTTTCCTTCCTAGAAGAGACTGACAATCAAAAAATTCATGTTTCAATTTTTGATATTAATGATTTTGTTAAAAAAAATGTATTATTTAAAAATTTCATAGAATTACCTATTATATTGCACACGACTGTATGGTCATGGGCTATCGATTCATCATAGTCAGATTGGTGTCTATATGCCAAAAATCTAATATACCATTTCATTCCAACCTCATCAGACCCACCCCTAACCTATAATCAAAATCTACCTATGGTCATGGGCTATCGAATCGGTCACCGATTCCATACCATTTCATCCCTATAACCTCACCAGACCCACCCCTAACCTATAATCAAAATCTACCTATGGTCATGGGCTATCGAATCGGCATAGTCAGATTGGTGTATATATGCCAAAATCTCGAATGACGAACGAGTTTATAGAAGAGAAATGGAGAAAATAAGAATTTCACCACTATAACCCCAGCAGACCCACCCCCAGTCCTGAATCAGCATAGTCAAATTGGTGTCCATCTAGTGAAATGTCGAATGACGAACGATTTTATTGCCAGAGGAAGCGAAAACACAAAATTTCACAATTGAGATGAAACAATAAATTAATAACGGTTAAACTGAAAATTTTAATTGTTCTTTGTTATTATACATGTTTTCGGCTGATTTTGTAAGTTAGTCACTTTCGGTTCGGACACTTTAATTTAATGTACAATTTGTTTAACTTTCGGCTAAAGTAGTCCAGACACTATCTGCATTATCGATTTTTTCACTTTCGGCTGACAACCCTAAAGCTCTTTTCCAATTACCGACTTATTTCAGACTTATTTGACGCAATCTTGAATAAGTCAGTCAATTTGTTCCAATTCATTGTACCGACTTATTTGTGACGTAATAACAAAAAAACCAAACGCAATTTCTATTATATGGAAGAAAAAAATTTCTCCCATCGTTACTACTAGATTCGTTCGTTACTACTAGATTTGAAAAAAAAACTGCATGTATGTATTACATTTAGTCAAGACACGTTTTTGGAGACATTTCTGTGTAGACATACTTATTCAAATAAGTCTCCTCGCGAGGTGACTTATTTGAATAAGTCGGTGTCCACAAATAGGTCGGTAATTGGAAAAGCCTACGACTGCGGTCCAATTCGTGACTTATTTTGTGGAGACTGACTTAATTTAAAGTCTACAAGAGGCTCTTTGTAGACTTTAAATTAAGTCAGTCTCCACAAAATAAGTCACGAATTGGACCGCAGTCCAGCTGTTTGCTGGACTTATTGTAGACTTGTTTGAAATTTACGGAGGCTAGCGCCCAAGCTGGTATCTCATCAAAATAATTCAAACAATTTTCTAATCTGTCTATTCAACAGGAGACTTATTGTAGACTTACAAATAAGTCTCCACACAATAAGTCATGAATTGGAGTGCAGTCTAAATACTGGTTTTTCTAGAAATATTAAAAACAATTTTTAGCATATATCTGTAGATGACATCTGCTGAAATTCGGCCAAACTAAAAATATCGAATTGAATTCAACTATAAATGTTTTGTTCACTGAACTGACATACCATACATTTCTTCCATTGCTAAATTAATTTAGCAGTGCAGAAATGCTAAAACATTCACAGAAAAAAATAAGTTTTATCACATCGATTCAATGACAGCTGATGTATTTGTTCATTTAATATATGGAGCGCTAATTACATGAGATCCGTAGGTAATTAGAGATGAGACTGAACCGGCTGATGGAAATGGATGCTACAGATTAAATCGGCCATATAGGCCAGCTGGATTTATTTTTATCGCGACTCAGGGCCGTAATTTTAACTGTATAAGTACTAATAACCGTACACTGTTTGTTCGTACTAATAATTCGTATTTGACAGGTTTATCTGTGATTGTTGTAAAATCTCGTTGTTTATACACCCATAAGAATTTGATTGGCGGTTAACGTGATGCGGATTTTTGGTATATCCCTTTTCCGGCCTGCGATCACAAGCCGCACCTGTTTTTAGGTTTAATTAATTATAAAAATCATTTAGCTAAAAAACTAGCAAAGAACCAGACGAATGCGATGTTGAGTAATAAACTTAAACAGATTAATGCTAAACTAAAACCACAGACAACCAAATTAGATTTTTCATTTGACCTAAAAAATGAAATTAAAATATAGGTATTTCTGATAATTCCAATGTCATCGGGGTAGCTGTGATTTTTCGTTAAACTGCGTATACGTATACGCAAAAAAACAAAATATTTTTGATGGTATTCGATTATTTACGGAAAATATTTACGTTTACATAGGATTAAATTTCTCTTTTAGGTTGTCTCTGCTAAAACGTTTAATTCCTCAAGCAAATTAAAGGTATTTCAAGGCTCAGTTTACTGCTGCTGAGGATTTAAAATCAAATAGGAAGGTAGTTAATAGTGTTCTGAACAACACACTGAGCACTTATAAAATTACTTCAATTGTGACTGGAGATAATAAAATTGAAAATAATCCGTCTAAAATAGCCAATATTTTGAATGAATATTTCACGAATGTACCTATGAAATTTTTTAATGCTGATCATGAAACCGTTTATATAGATGAGTCTGTTTGAGATAACTTGATTTTCTCGAACTGCAATTATCAGATTTTTTCTCTTTTCCCTAGTTTGTGAAGAGGACATTTTTCGAACGAACGATCGTTCGTGATTTAAAACATAGTACTTCATACGGATTTGACGAAGTTTCACATAACACAATCAAAAATATAATTAGAAGTTTTGTTCATATCTTGGCCTTTAGTAGCTTTTGGTATAGCTCTTCTTCTTGTACATCATCCAATCCGTTATAAGATAATGCTAGTTCTAAATTTTTACATAGTACTTTGAAGTTCGGTAATTTCGACCCTTTACTTATATATGTATGATGGAAAATATACTATTGTGAGAATTCAATTTTTCAAATCTTTAAAAAATTTAAAACTTTTTTTTTTAACTTTAAAATAAAAAATTATTTTAAAACTCAATTTTGGATCTACATATAGAATTGTTTCTGAACACTCATCTTCATATACTCTTTTCCTCCGTCGTGATCGAAGGGAACACTGATTTGGAAACCGAGACGGTACGTCTAAATCTAAGGCAATTTCTTCAGCTGCACTAATATATTCATTAAATTTTGCCAATGTAAGCGAAATCGTTAATTTTGTTAATAGAATTTTAACTAGATTTTTTATGTAACATTTCCAAATTACATCTTTTTCTTTAATTAAGTTGTTTTTCCAAAATGTCTATAACTTCCAAAATAATTTTTTGGTTGGTATCTCTAATATGATCCAAAAGTGCACTTATTTGATTTGAATTCTCTGTGGCACCACGTATATGTTAAAAAACGCTCCCGTAAAAACTGTTTAGTTTGTCCCGTGTAAATTACGTTACAAGCATTACATTTAATTTGATAGACAAGATTTGATCTTTTAATTTTGAAAACAAAATATCATTTGACTGATAGCTGAACGACCAATAATTTTGAAATTATAATTTTTAAATAAATATTTTAATTTTTCGAAAAGATTTTTTATGTAAGGTAAAGATAAATAAGTTGTACTTTCAATTTCAGTATTTACTGTAAAATTTTGGTAATTTCGTTGTTTCTAAATAACTTTATTTATAAATTTTGTGGGATACTGATAATTTACCAAAGTGTTTTCCAAAAATTTAAAGTTATTGTAATGAAATTTAGTATCGGACAATTTTAGAATTTTTTGAGTTAAAATTTTGATTGAATTAATTTTGTAAGAAAAAGGAAGCCAAGAAATAAAATTAAGTACCATACTCAAAAGAAATTTTACCATCAGGTTCATGAATTAAAAGTAAATCTAAAAATGAAATTTCGTGGTCAATTTCTTTTTCAACAGTAAATTTTATTCTATTATCCAAGGAGTTAAATACATCCGGAAAAATTTCAATTTTGTCTTCAGGGATTGCCGTTATAAAAATGTCATCTACATAACGAAAATAAATTATAGGTTGAAAATCCCCCCATTTTTTCCAAAAATTCCATCATTAAATTTGAGATTATGGGACTAATAGGAGAGCCCATAGGAGAACCAAAAGTTTGTTTATAAATTTTATTGCCGAAAGAAAAATCAGAATTATTCAAAACTATTTGCAATGCCGACATAAATTAAACTCAATTCAATTTCAATTTAGTTTTTGAATTTTGTTTAACCCTTCAATGCATGATTTTATCTATTTTAGCGAAAAAATTCCGCATTATAGTTTCTGCAATTCTTATTTATAATATGAAAATGAGAAATTCTAATTATTTGTAGTTTCCTCGGAAAATTGATTTTCGTGGTTTTATCATATATGATACGGCATGCATTTATGGGTAAAAAACAAACATAAAAAAATATTATTTAATTTTCAATTTATGTTTTTAAAGTCAAGTTTTATTTTGTAATATTTTTTTCTGTAAATATCAATTTTTGTTGCTTAGCTAAAATAGCCGTGTTTTATTGTTCGAGCACTATTCGGAGCCGAATGGAAAATTTCTACTGAAACTTCAGCTATTATTCACTGGTGTCGCTATACAATCCTAATGGTTTCAGGGTTTTACAAAATAAAAGCCTTTTCAAATGTCCTGTTGAAATGGATAGCGCTCCCGATAGAATAGGTAGAACAAAAATTTTTTTTATCGATTTTTAATTTTAAAGTTGAATGTAAAATCTTAGGATAATAAATTAATTATATGCAAAAAAAGCTCGCTAAATATAAGTTTTGGCATAGAAAATTGGCTGCGGATACAGCTATCGGGCGCTACGATAATAATAAAAACGGCTATATTTGTTCTAGTAGCCAGCGATATCTACAGGAAAATAACTACGTTTTAGTTAGCCTTGAATTCGATTTTATTTTGTATAGAAAATATTTTTTTTTGTTAAATTGATTTATATACTTTTGAGAATGGAACCGAAAAAGTCCCGAAAGCTTAAGTTATAATAATAAAAAATATATAATAGAGCTAAATAACCATTATTTTAACTTTACTCACAATGTGTTGGTAAATAACATCACAATAAGAAAATTGCGGAATTACTATGGCTTTGACTATAAATACAATCTTACATTTTCCGGCCAGGTTTTACTATGCTGTCTTAATCCATGCAAAATAGAATTTATTTGCGTATTTAAAAATAGGCCGTTTGTGACGGTGCATTCGCACGCACAACAATAAGTTTATTCTATGTAAGTATGATTCATGCTGTAGATTGATGCGAGTGATTGTAACCCTAAATGTCAGCTATAAATACTAAACGATTACACAGAAAACTGTGTTATCGACAGCATATCAATCAAATAGATGGCACCTCGGGCAATCTAATTGGATGGTAATTTATAAGTTTAAGTTTTAAAAACCCTGAGTGTCAAAAGTCCCGCGTAAATATTCAAGATTCGGCGGGGGAAAAAAAAATATAAAAAGGGCAATCAGCCGCGAAACGAGGATAGTCATTGGTCAAATTTTGAGGTATGCAAGTCATACACAATTTTTTTAGTCTATTGTGAGATAAATAGTGGAAATAGTGCCACCATAAATATATATTTATCTAAATTATAAACTAAGTTCTTAAATAAAATTAAAATCGTTTATAAATAAAATTAAAATTTTAGTTCCATAAGTTTAAAAATGAAGATAGTCTAAGTTAAAATTTTATTCTTAAAGTATATCGCTCAAAATAATAATAATAATTATAATACAGTGTAAGTTCGCTAACTAAAGCGGTACAGTAATATACGGGACTGCTAAAAACGGTGAAAAGTGATACGTGGTGTGTAACGACAACTTCCAGAACGATTCACGTAAGACTTCCGGTACGCAAAAATTAACTGAATGCGTGCACGGTGGCAAAGTGAATAAAAAATAAATAAAATAAACTAAAAACTAACCTGAGCTGAGTGCCGTACATAAATAAGGTCATTACGTGAATCGTAATAAATGGAACAATAACAAAGTCGTTAGTGATAAATCGTAAACCGGTGCACAATAATGTTATAAATAAATAATAAATTAATAATTTGTGAACCAGTGATCTATATAAACTATTATAAAGTCAACACACAAGTCATACGTATGCCTCCGCTACGGTATAGTTAACAACAACTAGGAAAAAACTCAAATCCGGATTTAACCGCGGCAACAACGGGGAAGTCATTTTTTTATATAATGGGTGATTTTTTAAGAGCTTGAGAACTTTTTTTTAAAAAAAAACGCATAAAATTTGCAAAATCTCATCGGTTCTTTATTTGAAACGTTAGATTGGTCCATGACATTTTCTTTTTGAAGATAATTTCATTTAAATGTTGACCGCGGCTGCGTCTTAGGTGGTCCATTCGGAAAGTCCAATTTTGGGCAACTTTTTCGAGCATTTCGGCCGGAATAGCCCGAATTTCTTCGGAAATGTTGTCTTCCAAAACTGGAATAGTTGCTGGCTTATTTCTGTAGACTTTAGACTTGACGTAGCCCCACAAAAAATAGTCTAAAGGCGTCAAATCGCATGATCTTGGTGGCCAACTTACCGGGCCATTTCTTGAGATGAATTGTTCTCCGAAGTTTTCGAGCTGTGTGGCATGTAGCGCCATCTTGTTGAAACCACATGTCAACTAAGTTCAGTTCTTCCATTTTTGGCAACAAAAAGTTTGTTAGCATCGAACGATAGCGATCGCCATTCACCGTAACGTTGCGTCCAACAGCATCTTTGAAAAAATACGGTCCAATGATTCCACCAGCGTACAAACCACACCAAACAGTGCATTTTTCGGGATGCATGGGCAGTTCTTGAACGGCTTCTGGTTGCTCTTCACTCCAAATGCGGCAATTTTGCTTATTTACGTAGCCATTCAACCAGAAATGAGCCTCATCGCTGAACAAAATTTGTCGATAAAAAAGCGGATTTTCTGCCAACTTTTCTAGGGCCCATTCACTGAAAATTCGACGTTGTGGCAGATCGTTCAGTCTATTCATTATGAAATGTCAAAGCATACTGAGCATCTTTCTCTTTGACACCTTGTCTGAAATCCCGCGTGATCTGTCAAATACTAATGCATGAAAATCCTAACCACAAAAAAATCACCCGTTATTACTATTTCTTATAAAACACAATTAAATGAACCTTCCAAACATTAAATATGAAATGATAATTTTTTAATAATAAGTAATGAATACTAATTAATCTTAAGTACATAATTTTAGTTCTTTTCAAATTTTTATACCAAAAATTTTCCTTATGTTTACGCCAACAATTTCAAATATTATTTCCAGTTTAATTTTCTTGTAGGTTTATTACCGGGTTAGATAATAAACATTGGATTTTTTGGATTTGATATCGTTTGCTGGGAAATAAAACTTATTAAAATTTATTAATTTTATATTTATATTTATTAATATAAAACTAACATTACTAACAGTATTTCCAATATTCATCTTACATTTCAATTACGTTTTTATATCGGATGAATAAACATTATTTGCTGTTGTTTAACATTCCTCAAAATCCAGTATTTTTTTTTTGCTTTCTCGTCTTTTCTTCTTTGCTTGAATATTATTTTTGTCGGATTAAAATGTGCAAGGAGTTTCTCGTTACTTTCGGTCAAGTGAAGTGAAATATGTGGAACTAAGTGAACGGCATGATGAGGATGGACTAGGGTAAGTATCCCGTCCAGTATAGGTAGGTAATTGGCTTCATTCCTTTTCCCGCGGTTACACTTGGCTCACTTATACTCTTCAACCCCCACGCCCAAACCCTGATGCTTAGCCGGCAACGACCGCGAAGAGTCCCTGTGTGAGCCCAATTTTCTATAGCGTTCGTGTGGTCTGGAGAATTCCTCGTATACATTTGTTCATGATAGTTGATATTTTGTTGCTGTTGTAGTGTTTTAAAGTTTGATTTTCTCGTTCTTTACTTTTCGGTCGCGTAAAACTTCTCCAGGTCAGACAAAGGTTACACGTTGGATTCAGACCACGCGTAAATAGTACTCAATTCTTTGTTTATTATTGCAAAAATAGCATCTATTTTGTCAGCATAAAAATGATATTTCGATGCAGTTATACAGTTGGCTAAATCATTAATAAAACGTTGCAATTTGTGATGTCTTCATATACATACGCCTAAATGTTGATAAAGAAATACATATACATAGTCAAAACAAATAGTTTGTCTACGATAAACACAGAAAAAATGATTTTTAAGGTATACAAACGAATGCCGGCAACTGTACTAATATATTGTCTGATAACCGTACAATACTTTGCTAATTAATTTACATAAAATTCAATATTTTCATGTCTCTGTACTGCTCATCGTTGACTGTAATGTCTGACCATCATCATTTTTGAAAACATATAGACCAATAATTCCACCGGTTCATAAAACGCACCAAACGGTGACTTTTTTGTGTGGATGTAATGGTCTTTCGACAATGGCTTGTGGGTTATCATCGCTCCAAATGCGACAATTTTGTTCAAAAGTGTTAACATGATTTACTGCGGAGAGTGTGTGGAAATTGAACTTCCAAATAGAGCCAATTTCATGGATATTAAAAACATTTTTTTTTCGTTTTATTTCAATCTTAAGTTTTCCGCCTCTAAAAATCCACCCTTAACATCTATAGGTAGAACTATTCCACTTACATCTAAGTTGAATCACTGGTATTCGGATTTGCAAGTATTCGAACACATTTATTGAATCAACATTGTCATTTTAATTTTCTAACGTTTGGTATTGATTCACCTAGGAAATTTATTTTGGATAGAATTCAATATGAGTGTTTCTAATCTTGTCGACTTTTAGAATTCTAATTTCTCTTGATTGTGAGCGCAGGATTTCGACAGTAGTTTGACTTTATTGATTGTGCGGCCGGTTGTTGAATCGTAGTTGTTCCTCATCATCTTGAGCTCAATAGTACAAGACTGGCTTGTGAGTTCATATGGTTTGCCTACAAAAATTTTTCTTACAAATATCTATAGTAGTTAAAAAAAAATAAAAAATTTAATTATTATAAATTATGCACTAAAGTCAATTAAAACAATGTTGTTATAAGACATGATTCCTAACACCGTATATAGTAACAAAATCTAATTCACGATTAAAACGTCTTATTGACAAGTACTTAATTGTTAATTTTTTCGAAAAGTAATTTTAACTTTATAATAAGACTGCGTGACGTCGTTTAAAAAAATAATCATCATTTTGGAACGGATATACCTACCACTTTAAGGTATATAAAGGATTAATGGTATTATGTAGTTGAAATTATTTCGAATACAAATTTCATATTCATTTTAACATTTCTGATATTCAAATCACACCGAGCGTGTCTATGTCACCAAAGTATGATAAAAGCACAAAACATAAAAAAAAAAATCATAAAATGCCGCACTTCTGATAAACGGAAAAATAAAAATTCATAAACAACTTCAATTTAAATGTCTTGCAATCGTCTTTTTTGCACACAAAACAAAAACAGAGGATGGGATGGAAAACTTATTTTACCTTATCGTCTTCGTTTAGTCGTCATATGTTTATGGAATGAAAATTTATATCGAATATGGTAATTGAAAACCAATTGTGTGTTACGGTTAAAGCGACGAAGAAGAACAATCCTCTACTCTCTCACTCAAAATGGTGATGTAAGTGAATGAAATTACTTTATCGCTTCCGGAAAAAAATATTATATAACACCAGGGATGCTTCCGTTAATTGCACTATATTTTTTATTAACTATATATAAGATAAGATAAATTTGGATTATAATTTGTGTGTGTCAGCCGATTTATAAGAAAAATAATTTCACAAATCCAGAAAGGTACCTACAGATATACAAATAAAGTAGCGCAACCTAACATGTTATCATCAAAAATAAAAAGCCGATAAATTAATTAATAATTGCAACTGAAATGTTCATAAATCAACTGAATCAAACAGCTTTACGAATACAGTGGTATTTTCTTATAAGTTGTGCCTAAATAAATCGCGCGAGTTAAAAAAGAATTGGTTATGGATGCGGAGAATAAATATTTGAATTAATTTTATTTCATATCTTTTTTTATGTATAACTTCACGACATAAGATAGACTTTTCAATAACTTGAATTTGATTTGTTTGACCAAAGCGAAGATACGTTAACACCCGAGATAGTTTCTCTTATGGTATTACTTCATATTTTAAGACGTATTTTGTCGGGTTTGTCATTGTTGTTGTATTTTTCATATTTGAATCGGATGCTGTAAATGGAAAAGTGCGCTACACCAGATCTTTTAATATATAATAAGATCTTTAGAGCATCTTCTGCATATCTCCTCATTACTTAATTTTGCTTGTTGTCATCAATAATTTAAATACACATTTTCCCATCCAGTGTTTAATTCTTATTTTGGTATATTTACAAGATTTTATTCGCATTTAATTGGGATTTCTGTTGTAAATGTTTGAAGAGGTGGATGAGACGCAGTAACATTTTAAATTAATTAGATGCACGAAAATAATATAAAAAATATGATAATATGACATTTTAAGTGGTGGCTAATTCATAAAATTATTAACAATATTTTATGTAAATTAAAATAACAGTAAATTAACGATTTTGCTTAATGGAAAAGATTACAAATGATGTTAATTTTTGTTCAAATTTGTCGAACCAGCTGTTACCTATAGCAAACACTCATTCAGGTTGTTATGTAATGCTTAGATTTTTATATCTCGTTCACTTAATTTATACACGCATTCCAACTGTTAACTCGTCAGGATTATTCGTTTAATTATTTTTCTATTGTTGTAGAAAGTAAATAAAATTTTTGCACACCAGCAAGATGAACGCTGCATAGTTCATATTTAAGCGATACTGAAATCATATACGTGTTAAACGTTCTAGACATATTGTACTCTAGAAAGCCAGCAGAAAGGCAACGAGAACTATGACAAATTGCAGACGAGGCCAATGAATGCATTAACAGAACACGTTGCTGATAAAGAATTACTATTCGCAGCATATGATGTGGTTTATGGTTCAGTAAATATTTGGTTTTTCCGTCTTGTGCAAATTTTACCTCCTGGCGTCAATTAAGTTTGACTTTGAAAATATAAACCTGTGAAACTGGTTTCAAACATTTCCGTGATTCCGCTGCAGAGAGAACCATTATTAGAAGTCTCTTACCATTTTACTTTTTAGACAAATTGCCAGTATCTGAAATAGATTGTATATAGATAAATTAAAAGCCTAATGCAAAATGTTAAGGATTTGAGGTACAATTTGAATGCAAGATTTTTTTAATCTATATCTATTTTAGAACCTCAGAGAAATTTTACGGATCAAGAAGTGGTACAGTGGTTAAAGCTTTCGCACTTGGACTGGGAGGTACTGGTCATGCTAATTTTCTTTATCGATTACGATGGTTCATGTTAATCAACACAGACGTGACTCACTGTGTTGCAGTACAGAAGACAGCGCAGAGCCGTACAGGTTCACATGGAGCTTGCAACGTAACGTATACAAGTGGTAAGATGTGTGAGTGATCGGAAAAGGGTGTATTATTTTATAGGCCATCAAAGGACACAAAATCTATTGGCTGAATGTATTATTACATTCCTTTAAAAAAATGAATAAATTTAATTTCACAGCCTCTTGATCACAGCCTTTTGATGCAGAAGCAACTAGGCAAGAGAATGAATAGAAAGTGGGAGATGTTTTGCCAACGGCTCCTGCAAAGATATACGATTGTTGAAAATCTACAGTGAATCGTTTAAAACCTAAAAGAAAAATATTTTGTTATCAATGCTGAAAGTTAGGCTTTATTGACCTAAAAATTACCAAGGTCACGGTGTAGTAAAAGCTTGGATAGAGTTCACTTGCCTTTGATGGCTATAGATTTTATATAGAAGTCCTTAGTAGTATTTCTGGCATTGTCAATGCAGTCTTTCGAATTTCCATTTTTCTCTTGGCTGCTGATGTTTTCGATATAGGTCCTCGTATTTTTGTGCTTGTTGCGTGTGTTTGAGTGCTCCTAGGTAGTGTTGAGATAGCTAACCATTTTTCATGAAGCTTTTGTTCATTTTCAACAATTTGTCGAACCGATCATTGGTGACCGATTTTCAATTTTATTTTTCGCTTCGACAGTCATTTCTAACTTATTTCTAACAATAGATATCCACTACTCCTAGATGTTGAGATGAAGTTTCGTGGTTTCCATTTTAGATGTTCATGATAAAGGGTTTTTCAATAAGAGCGAGTCAATGTTGAAATGGAAGAAAACTATAGCTGTGTGTGAGGTATTAACGAAATTCTTTTTTATATGAAAGGCCCAAGTATACCATTATTTAAATATAGTGAAGTTTCTGACAAACTAAAAATGATAAAACACTTTACAACAGCCCAAAAAGTGTAAATCTACACTTTCAAAAGTTATGCAAAACGAAATAAATTGTTAAAAAAATTAGTTCACAAAGGTAAGCTAATTTAGCAATAACCAACATAATGTATTTTTGAGGAGTCATAAATTTTTTTTAATTTTAAAATTTTGCCATAGAAGAAAGTGTATAGTAGTGTTTCGATTCTCAATGACAAAGCATCGTATAGAGATGTCTAATACCTGGTTGCACAGAAAAATGACGAATGGCCGATTAGTTGGGCGCCAATTCAAAATTTTATATCAGAAAAAAAGTCAACGCAAGCTTGATTAAATGTATTTTATTCCATGGAAATATTTAACGATTAGTTATTCAATCAAAATTGGCCATTTAAATATTTATATACGCAAGCTAAATATTTCCACCGAATATATGGGATATGAGAAAAGTTCTTTGTCTTTTTCCCGGTAGATGGCTTTGTATTCATATATCTCAGTAACCATTGATCGTATCGGGCAATTCTTATGTGTGTTTGAAAAGTGACATTTGTGCTGTTTATAGAGAAGCTGCTTTATCAAAATCAGCCCGAAAGAAATGGTTTGCACGGTTTCGTTCTGGAAATATGGATGTTAAAGATGCACCTCGCTCTCGTCGATCAACCACTGGAAAAGTCGATGAAATCATGCAGAAAATTGAAGAAGACCGGCATATAAGCAGCCATGCAAATATTGATCACAAAACAGTTTTAAACCATTTGAAATTGGCTGGATACAAAAAAAAAGCTTCACGTTTGGGTACCCCATGAAATAACAGGTTAAAATTTAATGGATCGGATTTCTGTCTGGGAAACGCTGCTGAAACGGAACAAAATCGAGGCATTTTTTAAGCGAATGATTACTGGTGATGAAAAGTGGATACGATACGACAACGTTGTGCGAAAAAGATCATGGACGAAACGATGTTTTTTTTTTTGTTAATTTGTCAGAAACTTCACACTGTCATTATTTATGGAATATAACTTGGTTCAAATGCACGCCGCAGCTTCTCACTGTCGCACGGATCTGAGTGGTCCGAAATTCAATAACTCTGCCGCATAGATCCGGCTGAATTTGAGCGATGGTGTTGGTTGTTGGCTTTAAGGGCATCGGTCGATTGCGGCTTATTGGCATAGATCTGCGACTTGCGGAAACCTCCCAAGAAAAGTCACGTCACATCTGCGAGAAGAAACCATACCCCCAAATCGTTCGTGCAGAATGTACACATATTCGCTACCTCCATATCGTTCAATTTGATGGCCTCACCCACGTCATTTTAAAAACTTACAGACCAAAGATGATTTTTATCATTTGGACGTAGCTCAATCGTGTAACTTGTCATGGTGATTTGACATCGGTGACTGAAAAAAAAATTAGACAGTTGCCACCAAAACAACATGACCGTCACGGGCTGCAACATCGATTCGCTCTTGTTGAAAAACCCTTCAGCTGAATGAGCTCAATGATTTTCAACTTTGCGGAAAAGTCTTCACTTTCAGTGCATCGCCATTCCACGGTTTTTTTTTGCTGGTCTGTTAAATGTGTATAATAATTTGCACTTCTTTATGAACAGAAAGAGCTTATGAAAAAGATCTATAACTTCAGTAATTCTGGTGGAATGTTTCTTAGAGAACACGACGTTATCAATTTGATTTTTGTTACGAAAAATAATACTTCAACCATTTCGATAGATGAAAAAAAATGTTTACGGAGAATTTAGTGCTTCTTATAAAAAAATAAAAGTAACGAAGCGATTCCGGCTATTCCAACGAGGTAGGTTCACTGGAATATGATCCTCGCAACATAGAACCGGCAGACGCATGAATTGACGAATCACTTTTAAAGGTTAAATATGTCTTGTCTTCCGGTCAGAAATGGGAAAGAACTACCCGCGGTTAAATTTATAAACTAGATGATCCGAACTTGAAGCATATAAATCCATGTAATGAACAGCGCAGAGAAACCCACCACCGAAAGGTTTAAGATTCGATCATCAGCGAGTAAGGTAATGGCAACAATTTTTATGATGCTGATGAAATTTTGATGGCTGACTATTTATCTCATATTATGGTTTGGGGTGTGAGGCTTTTGCATTAATTGAAACATGTTGTCAGAGGAAAATGGCGAGTTCCAATTAAACAGAAAAAACAATTAAGAGGTCTAAGATTTTCAAATGACAGTAAAGTAATCCGCTGTAGGACTCAATATGTAACATTTGTAATTAATATTGTAAAATAAAATTATAAAACCCTTCTTGTTCCAACCACCAAAGTGTCAACATCAGCATTTAACAATAAATTATAAGTTACCAAAATATAATAATCTGCGACGATTTATTTTATTTAATTGGAGGATTCATCCTTTGAAGCACATCTACAATCACTTCGATTTCATGTAATGGGAAAAATACAGAATGAAGGAAAATAGCCTCCCCATAAACTAACCGAAGAAAGCAAAAACCGAAAAATTGACATCCACATGAATTTGCTTTCTTGGTACAAAAGAAAAAAAAAATGGACAAAATCATTACAAAATCAAAACCATGGGTTGATCTAAGCGATCCATCAATATCAATTTCAAAAATGAATGTTCATGCCAAGAAAGGTTTACTCTGGTCTCTGGTGGGGATTGGAAAACAATCATTTACTACGAGCTTCTGGAGCATGGTTAAACTATAAAAGCTGAATATTACCAGGCCCAACTAATCAAATTAAGTGATGCTCTGGAGGAACAAATACCATTTACAAGCTAAGGAAAGCGAAAGCGCTGCATGAAAACGCTCGTCCACATACAGCAAAATCTACCCATTCTCCGGCTTGGCTGCCCCTGATTACCACTTATTTAGATCGATATCATCATATTTGAAAGATCAGCGGTTCATGAAAATTGAAGATGTGCAAAAATGCATCGATGACTGTTTTTCTCGAAACCATCAAGTTTCTATCATCTATAATTAATCTTTGTAAAAATTATATTTTCAATAAAGTTGAATTTGAGAAACAATGCAGAGTTTCTACTTGCGCACCTAATAGATAAAATTTCTACAGTTATGTACAAATTTAAAAGTTACTGTTATCATGTATCTGAAAAATTACAGAAATTCGAAAAATTATTACCAATAACAACTACGCTCATGTAGGTACACAGCTCAACTGCATGTACTCTAAAGTCGTCCACACCTATCAAATATTTTAAATCATTTCCATAATGAATAAATCAACTCCTAATACTAAATCACAGTATACTGTGTGTATACGCTGTAATATGAGACGGATATATTTAGACAATTAAAACTGTTTAAAATCTCAACACAATTAAAATCTAACAAAAATCATAAATGTCAAAAACAATTTTTTTTAATAAAAATAAAAAGTTTAATTTTATAAATCTGAGAGGGTATACGACTACACGAGTATAAGGAAGAAACCCACTATATAAATATTTTAATTGTTGTTTAATGATTTGAATTTTAATTTGAAGAAGGATCGTTACGTAATGCCATATACACATATACGCATAAAAACCAAATAGGTATAATTTGTTGTTGATTGAAAATTGACCACGAAATCCACACCAAACCGAGAAAACTATAAACCACTCGAACAACTCTACATAAATTTACTCGCATCTAACAACAAGCAATCATAAAAAACTTTTAATCGCACATTAATTCATAATAATTAATATTATTATATTGTGTATAAAAACAAAAGCCAAAATAAATAAAATAAAATAAAAAATCTTAAAATAATAAAAAATTAATTTCTTAAAAAATAAACTTTTTAAAATTAATTTAGAAATAAAAAACTCGTGAGAAAACTTTTAAAAAAATGTTTAATTTTTTTTTGTGCGGTTTAAGTGTTTTTTTGGTCATTCCATGTGTGGTGTAATTGAAGGATTTTGAATAATTAATAAATAATTAATTTTTGCTATTTTTAACATGCTAATTAGGTGTTCATATAAAAACAAAAATTTAACAAGATTGTTTTTATAATGTAAGATGTCGTTAAATTTTTTTAGAGATTTATTACGTACGATAAACGCTTTCGTGTACCTATTTCGGGTGTTGTTATTATCAACTAACATACATTTAATGAGGCTATATGCTATTTGGTCATGTCAAATGGCGTCTAATTATTGTACTTATTTTATTCGTCAACCTACAACGCTTACGAATAAAAATATAAAAAAATTAAATTTTATTATCTTATTTTTGTTTATTATCGAATTCCCAGAAATAATCAACAAATCATCTTCACAACAAAAAAATTATTCTTTGATTCGAATGAATATTTTATGATTCCCCCCCAAAAAAAAAAAAAATAAAAAATAAACATTTATCATAAAATTAAATCATTTTTATAACTTTTAAGATTTTTATCGAAATTTTAAAATCATCTTTTATAAATAAATAATAAAATATTTTATTTGTTTTTTGTCTATTATTTTGGTAACTTTTAATTAATCGATAATTTTTATTTTTATTTTCAGAATTATTATCGATTTGGGTTTGTTTATCTTATTTGGACATCGAATTTTGATTGATTCAATTCCCATTGCTGTAATTTACCACATGGTATGTAACCACATGTAAAGTATTTAAAAAAAATTTCTGTAAATTCTGTGAAATTATAGATCAACTTTCGATATTAACACGGGTTTTTGAACTTAGATGCTTCCTGCCCATGTCCATGCTTATAAAATTTCTGCCAAAATATGAATACAAGCTATAAAATTTTTATTAGTCGCAGTTCCACAGTCGGGTGGCCTTCACGATCATTAGATTTTCTAAAATTTAATTCAGAATATCAATTGTTTCTTACTCACCGAAATAAAATTCAATTAACAGAAGGAAATATTGTTGTTGTTTCCCTGTTCTGTTCAAATTACTAAATTCGAAAAGCCTGTAAATCCTGATTCTACTTTATGAATCGTTTTTCGCCAAAATGCCGATAGATTGTCGTTAGAATTTAAACTTTAGAATTTAAACTGTCCGTAATTGATTAGAAAATAAATGGTAGTTTTTCATCTGTATATATGACAGAATCCAAGAACTGCATCCGCAATAGAATTCCAAGGTCATCGTACACCAATGATATCGATCTTATTCGGGTAAGCTCGAGTTAGTCTTCAAAGGTCATTCTTACAAAACAAGTATGATCAGATTTCTTTCTGATAGCACTCAGATCTCTAGAATTTTTCAAAATTGAACAGAAAACATAAGACAAAATATCGCGCAATCGGGAACGACAATTCACCGAGAGTAAAATCAACGAAATAGCAAGTCATCGAAACCGACAGTTTACCGAAAGCGACAGTTAACCAAGAACAACAATTAAGGGGGTTTGTATTTTCACCTTATTTTTGATATTAAAAATTTATGAAATAATTATATGGACCTGTGTGAAATTTGTGAACACTTTTAAATTATTGGATAAAAGTGTCCAATTTGGACAGAAGTTTATGCGAGTGTCCAAAACTAATTTTTTAGACAAAATATTGATATTAGACAGATATTTGCGCACGCGTACATTTTTAGGAAGTCCTACGGCTCATTTCGAAATGGCATTATGTGATTTTATTTACACAAATGTTGGATAGCCACTGTGGGAGCCATTCTCTGAGTTTCGTTTCACAACAACGTCCTTTCACACAAAACTTGCATAAATTCCTGTTGATTGAGATAATTTCGGAAAATAATTATTAAAAATTTGATCTTTTTACAAATAAACTTTATTTTTGTATTTAGATTTTCTAGAAATGCACACGTGTGCAAATATCTGTTTGAAATCTATATTTTATTTAAAAAAATAGTTTTGAACACTCGCATAAATTTCTGTCCAAATTATAAATCTGTCCTGTAATTTAAAAGTGTCCAGAAACTTCACACCAGTGTTCTCTCTGGGTAAGTTTTTATCTCGGCTCTAACGATTTCAGCAAAAATTGGTGGGGAAATATTTTCTACTGCTGAGAGTAATCGCTTCTTAGTCCAATAGTCCTAATTTCAAGGTAATCCGTTAAATGAATCGATCGACTATATACGTATAGGTACTTAGATATTGCTTTAGTTGCATCTTTCTTAATGCAAATGTCATGACTAAGGCAGTTATCATCCTCACATTCAAACTGCGGGTGATATATTCCAAAATTCGCGTCTGTCTTCTGGGACTTCGTTCGGTTTTTGATGGAAAGGCTGGTACGGGGATCCGTATAAACCCGGAATTCATGGCCTTAAATGAAATGTCGCAGTTGCTTTGTTCCTACAAAGATGGATAAAAGCTATACCAATCAAAGGTTGAGTATTTTTGTTCCATTGGTGAGAATTTATTTTAAAAAGAAAACTAGTGAATGGCTCTCATTTATAGACCGAGAGACTCCTTTGAGATATGCAAGTAAAGTGAAGTTCACCAACGTGTTAACGCAGTTTGACATTCCAGGAGAATTTACCTTTTTTACCTAGTTTGATAAAAGCATTTGTTTGATTGTAGATAGGTGATAATTGCTTGGCCAAATCTGGTAGATTATATGAAAGATTTGTCGAACTGTGGTATGATGTGGGAGAACATTGATAGCTGTAATTTTATCGTTTGATGGTAGGATGCCGAGTAATAGTTGTTTAGCAATGTCTGTAAATGCTCTGAATGTTTTTCAACTGTTCTACTGCCAAATAAACTGTCATGGAAGTAAACGAATAAGAATGATAAACGCTTCGGTGCCTGTGGCCCTGGGAATAGGGAATAGGGGAAAGAATTTACATGTAGTTTCCTTTCAAATATTTTTTTCAGCCTACTGTGGAGTAGTTTTATGTTTCCCCTGCCAATTTAGATATGGACAATTTAGATATGGACAACTTAGTTCCAATTTATATCTTTTATAAATTGGAACTAAGTTGTCCATATCTAAATTGGCAGGGGAAATTATTCTTTTGTTTAAAAAGAATAACATTTGCTTTTTACCTCAGTATGCTGGAAAAATATATTTGAACAGATATTACATAATATATATTTTTACCCCAGTTCTCTATTCCCGGGAAATTACCAGAATAGTGCCACTGGTCGATAAATCGTAGGAATGTTTAACCTTTTCGGAGACCAAATGTCATTCAACAGTAATCAAACTCACCAATAATTCGTGCAATTATTGCAGTTTTGTAATAATCTTTGGATGCAACCGGAATTTGGTGATAAGCCCGAAACAAAACAATTTTGGAGAAAATTGCACCATAAAAATTTAGTGGTGATTGTGGGTACCTTCCGTTCGATGAACGGAATTTTTACCAGAACTCCGTCAGGGTCTACACGGTGATTGAGTAAGTTCGGGGAATTTTTGTAGCAACGAACCATAAATGCCTTCGATTTTGAATAATCTGGGTGACCGCGAGCTAGTATCGAAAATTTTTCCTATGTTAGATAAGGTTGTAGCAGAATCGATCAAGTATGCTTATTCTTTAAATCGATCGTTAAACCGAATTTTTGCAATTTTTCAAATCCGCATTAATGAAGGGTTCACTATAATTGTTACTATACCAAGAGTAGGTCTCGAAATTCACGACAAAGTCCCAAACCATAAGTTTTTATTGTTGAAACCTGTTTTCTGACATTAAGTCTAGACCGAATATGATTTGTTTCTGATATCGCAGATATGACGAAAATGTCTGCGCCAGTAACTATTAAAAATCGCCAATTATGATGAAATTGAGCAATATTTTCTATGAGACTAAGCAGCTACATTAAATGTGGCTCAACTGATTGGGATTGAACTGATTTCGTATGCCGAACATGGAATTACAAATGATTTGAGTGTGGTTTAGGAAAATGGATTATTTTAATAGAAATAATATTCCATTATGAAATGCAACTGTAGTTTTGGAAAATATCAATTTAAACTAATCTAAACTGTTTCTCAACCTTGATTAAGATTTGTATTACAAAACGAAATTTAAATATGAGTCCAGAAAGTGGTTAAAGAATTTTTGATTAAACGATTTTAGGTTTTTTCTCAAATTTGCATCTAAGGGAGCTAAAATCTTAGAGATACATGGACCTTATGTGTTCAAGATTGTTGGACAAACTTACCACATAACATCTCATACAACGCCATAAAAAAGCCGACAGCACAAGTCAACGACAAAATCATCCAACAAATGAAGGATGTTTAAGTTGAGTTTTATAGACGTATTCGTCCACAGCTAAACTAAAAACCGAAGTTGCAATAGTCTTTGTGAATGATGATGGGAAACCACTATTTGAGCGTAACATTCGCATCTATCCACGAAACCCTGATGGTCCAACTGAGCTGTTTGTTGACATAAACCGCTTTAAACCTCTCTCTGCAGAACTGAACCCTCGCATTGATTCGCCAAAATATCTTTAACTAAATTATCAACACTGGCAAGTTGACGTAGCAATGGTTGACGGACTCATATCTTCAGACCAAAGCCACTACTCGCCAGATAGAACAACATTAGGGCAAACCAGCAGAGTCTCTGCGTACGCAGTGCAATATAAATGACTCGCCAATAACATCAAAAACTGCGTCCAGAACGAGAAAATCGCAGCTGGCATTCCAGCTATTCTCGCATCCAGATGATGTAATGTCGATCTTTGCTAAATGGGGCCACCTGATATGTTCATCACATTCACGGAAAATTAAAATTTTCATGAAATTAAGGATAACTTTGCACCAGGGCAGGAGCTATCTGATCGACCATACGTGGTAGCACGAGTATTGAAAATCAAATTAAAGGTTTTGATGGACGATCTGACCATGAATGGAATCTTCGGCATTTCAAAAGCTTTCTGCTATACTCGATTGTTTCAAAAGCGTGGTATCCCGCACGCTCACATCATGGTGGCGCTTCGAAATGAAGATAACTCACGATAATGGAACGCATATACCAATTGCTAGGAGCTTTATTCATAGACCTTGCAAAGTTCACAACCGTAACGGAGCGTGCATGAAGGCCACTGTCCAAAAAATTTCTCAAAAAATTTTTAACGGTACAACGCATGCCGTCATCGCAGCAGCGGTGTTCGAGCAACAGTGAGAGGCGTTGTATTGAAAGCTGTTAAGTACATTTATAAGTTCATTTTCAAGAGATTTGACTACGCCAGCGTTGCCATCACATCATTCGGCCAATATGAACTTCAACGAGATTTGAAACTTGACCAATACGCGTTATGTCAGTGCACACATCATCCACTGGTCGGACCATGTTGAATTTTGGTTAAAACTCTTACGCTGCTTCATGTTCGGGGCACAGCTCTGAGGCCCTAAGGAAATTCAGCAAAGTGGTATACGATATATTTAAATCATCAATCCGTGCGCACTTCTTGACTCAGATTAGTAACGGGAACGCGGCTTAAAAGAATAGCCGTCATTTTCCAGATGCCGTTTACATCTGTAGTTTCTGCAATCCATTGAGGCCACTATAGATCTGTAGAAGAAGTTATGGCTCGAAATTGCTCTCAATTTCAACAGAAACCATTTAGACGGCGATGCCAAAAATTTGACACTTCATGATGTTCCAAATCCAACCAGGGATGTGCAATCTTTACCAACGACAGCACCGAAATCCGTCGTCATTGAGTGCCTTTTGTATGAGGTGATGAACAGCGACAAATTCTGAAGAATGTACTCAAAGTGTCGTGCAGCATTCAACACTCGATGGTGTTTCAATTCAAATCTCATTAATCTATTTACCATTAAAAATCTATCCAAGCGAGACATTGTTGCTTTAACCATAATCAACAAACGTGTGAGATGAACCGTAAGATCATCGACATGATTACGGGCCAAGCTAAAGTTTACTATAGCGTGAACTCAATCATTTCTGAATATCTAAATGACGCACAAAATTATCCGGTTGAATACTTCAACAATCTGATAGTATTCGGTATGCCACCACATGTTTTTTTGTAGAAGCCTGGCGTTATCGTAATGATACTGCGCAATCTTCATTCGAAGAATGATTGTGTAATGGAACTCGATAGATGCGGCGAAAGGTTTTCTGTACAATTTCAGCACTGCTAAAACCATCTCCGAAAGAAATCTTTGGGACAACGTCTTCATTCCGCGAATAAATTTTCAACCGACAGACACACATTTAAAGGTTTTTTTTAAAACGAAGCCAATTTCCAATAATCCAAGCGTACGCAATCACCATCAGCAAAACGAAGGGCCAGATGTGCGGCAGCGTTGACATCGATTTCGTGGCGTGAGTCTCCTCACACGGTCAGCTCTACTTTGCATTGTTCTGCAACGGAAACAACGTAAAGATTCACATCACGGAAAATCCGCAACAAGAATATGTGCTTGATGGTGATCGACAATCCACATAGTTTACAAAGAAGTTTTTCAAAAGCTGTCGGATTTAAACCGAAAATATTTGCGTACTCATTATCTCTTACTTTAAACTTCTTCTTGTTGCCTGGCTGGCTAAACAAAAAAGAGTAAACGAAAGTGTAAATTTGAGTAAAACAATATTCAAAAAATAAACTAATCCTTTTCTCAAAAAAATTAAATTGTAAATTCAAGGATATTTCTATACCACATGTTGAGCGGAAGTCGGCACTCTACTAAAGCAAGTCTGATCGAAAACATAGTGAGAAAACTGAATTAAAATCATAAGAAAGTACGTGCTTGTAATTTTTTTAAGTAATATGCAGGATTTCAAAACCACCGTCACTTAAAATGTCCTTCAACTTGAAAACGACATTTCTCTATCATCACTATATGCTGCAAAACCACAGCTAATTAAAAATTCCAACCAAATCAAATAAGTTCAATATTAATTAGTAGGTGTAATAATTTTTAATTTATTTTTTTTTTTATTTATTTTTGCCGTTCATATACACGAGTACATAAAATTACGCCAATAAAACTACAAATTAACTTCTAATTATTAGTTTATGATTCATTGCATATAGATTTTATTAACCCAACCATTCACAAGAATTATTTCAAACTACGTGACTAGTTTGAAAGAGTTTTGTTTTTTATTATTGTCACTATATTTTCGTGATTGATATCAACTTTGTGTAAATAATTATAAAACTTATTTAGTTAATCATAAATAATAATCTGTTACAATATAATTTATTACTTTTATATATAATTTTTGTAATGCCATATTTGTAAATATCAAGTAAAAATTACTAAAATAAATTATAACCGATGAAAATATGAAAGGTAGATTTTTAAGATTTCTTTGTGTTATTTTTACTTGAATTTAAAATTCAGTTAAATTATTTACCGTATGTAATATGTAATGGAATTGAGTTACTTAATATTAATATTTTTGACTATGTTGAGTTCATCGCATTTACATTCTGGTACAATGCGTACCCAAAAATATAATTAATTTATAATTAAACAATATTGAAAAATATTTATTTTATCTCTTACACATAACAGATTAAAATTATTGAACAAAAAAAATATATAATTAATTGAAAACGATATTGCAGACATGTATGCATATTTATTTATGTATGAGCGTCATGTACTCTGCAATAAATTTAAATTGTATAATTATAATTATTCGAAATTCAATAAAAATTATTTTCGGGGAAAAAAAAACAAAAAATTATACATAATAAAATACTTGTAATAATAATAGTCATAATAATGATAGTAATAATTAAATGTCTATTTATTATAATTTTTTTTTGTTTTATAATTTTAGATAATATATTTCAAATTCATTATGGTAAATATGCATTTAATGTATTTTTATAAAATGTCAGTACATTTATTGTAATATTTTTTATGGAACGCGGGAGCTTTTTAAATATTAGAAGTTTCTATTTTTTAATGTAAAAGTTCAGGATAAATTTCACTGTCCTCCAAGTTCGACTCTACAGGATGCTAAACCAAATCTACTGCCTCGGATAAACTGATTTCTTCGAAATGAACAAAAATAAATAAGGTTTCAACATATTTCAGAGAATTTTGAAACAATATTTATTTCTTTAGAAAATAGTATTTAACAATTAGTAACGCGTCCAGCGTTTCATATTTCATTAAACTCGAGAATGTGTATTCGCTTGATGTAGATGAGCTCCACCATTTTAGCACCCCATCTGATGATTGAATTCGTTTTGTCATCGTTTGGTCAAGATGGACCACTAGTTTTTATCATTTGGTCATTTACGATTAAACGGCATACATAAATAATGAAAAATAAATTCCAAGTAGCCCCTCATTGCAAGAAAATCATTTTGTTAGGTCAGGATTGGACAATACAATTTTGGCATTTGGTCACCAATGGGTCACCTTTTATTGAGAAAAAAAATCAAAATTTTATTAATTCAATAAAATCAGGTTCGTCGCTTATGTAAAAAGGTGTTTATATTTCATGTAAATTTCACATTACATAATTATTTTATCATGATTAGAAATAATTAACTTAATTTATGCTTTAACCATTAGTTTTATTTTATTTAATTACATTCTTTTATTACACCATCGAGTCTCTATTTGTGGCTCGTCACTACACCATCTTACTATAATATACTGACTAAAATTATTATCTCCATTTACCTTTTTTATATTCATTAAACATTATGTCTATGTCACCTTAATACTAATTTTTACAATATTCCGTAATGCCTAATAAACATATTTTTCTCTGATCGTAGGAAAAAAAATATATCTCTCCGTTGTTTTTCGAAAAGGAAAAGCCCATGATTCCAGTATGTTGTATTTGTTGCTAAGCAACAAGTAATAGTAGTACGAGAATATTTTTTCTGGCCTAGGCCGGGAATGTATTTCATTATACTTTTGAAAAAAAAAACAAAATGTATTTATGTCTTATGATGTCGTGGCTAACTAAGCAATAATTTTATGATATTTTCGATTTTTTACTTTGTTTTGATTTCTTAATATGATTATTTTGAGTTTATATTCGTTTTAAAGTCCGATCGGAGAAAAAATAGTATGTACAATTCAGAGAAAAAGTGCATTCCCGAACTCCCGTGCTTTGCCAATTTCCACTATCGTCCGGGAATGTAGTGTCAATTCTAGTTTTAGGTCAAAAACTTATTATTGCGTAAAAAGCAATAAATTTTGGAGTATAAAGTATGTTTATTTTACAAAATACAATTTCATGAAAATATTTCGCGTGCCTGTTTGTCGTATATTGCAACGCGTATGATATTGAAATTTCCATGACAAGTGTGTGGCATTACACTTATTTAGTAATTTCATTTTACAAAATTAATAATAAATCCAATTGGAAAAAATATATCTTTTTCAAAGAATTATATCTAAAGTGGAAGACATAAAATAAAATCAATTCAATTTTTCAATATCACAAATACATTCATCGGTATGGTTTGGTAGATTGTCGTTCAGGATTGGTCACTAGTTGTTTTTGTTTGGCCATCTCCATGGAACGATTTAATGCTAAATTCCGATAAAATCTCACCTTCCTACAAGATTCGACGTGCTCGATCGCAACACGATCGGAATCGTTTGGTCGATTGTCGTTGAGGATTAGTTACTATAGTTGTTTTCGTTTCACACTCAGAGCTTACAGAACAGAGCTTACGAACGTCATCGGTAGTAAACTGAAATTGAGTTTTGGATATTTACTAAAATCAAAATCGTTATTATGGCTCGAAGAAGAGTCTACTAAAAGTTTCATAATTTGCGACGGATGGATTCCAATATTTTAGGTTAGGCAACAGGCTACGATTATACTATCGCTCGCGTGCCGACAAAACCACAGGTGGACGATTAATTAATTGTTCAACTGCAAATTTTATTATTTTATAAAATTCCAAACTAGGACGCTGGTAAAACTGATCAATTGAAAACTGATGAATTGTCAACAGTAAGACATAAAATGTCTTTATACAGGTTAAGATCTCCGAAAATCATCACATTATCCAAATCAGCAGCCGTAACTGCTAATTGGTTTAAGAAAATTTCTGATAGCTCGTCGTATGTATCAGGCTAGGGGTCTGTATGGAATTTTAATTATCTATCAACATTAGCAAGCAAGTTTTACAGCCAAAATTTCGAATTTTTGGCATGACTTGATGCCCGAATCACTTGTAGGTGCAATACTACGAGCGCAGCTTAAAAATTATTTCACTTTACTAAGGCATCTATCATAATGATGTGGTAATAAGGATTTTATAACTAAAGATCTTTAGGGCAGTCGGTAAATGCTCTACTATGCTTCTTAAATTTTGTTAAACATATCTTTGTTAAACTTGCACGAACTTCTCAGAAGTAACATTTTCTCCTTGCACCCTTTTTCTCTACGGTATACTGAAAAATAAATAGAGCACGTCGCCTAAAGCAAACCTATGCAACCTATAAATGAAACGAGTAACGCTAATACTAACAAAATTGGATGGAAAATAAGAATTAGTTTCGGAAGGGCATCTATCATAATAAAATTTGTAAAATACAGTTTGAGCACCAATATTGCATCTGTGCGCGGATAGCTGTTTGGATCTTTCCATAGACAAACATTACTTTCTCAATGGTCAGTAAATGAATGATTGTCGTAAGATATACTGAAACCAGTAGGTGATTGATGTAAATCGTAACGCGTAACGGACAAGGACGATACAGGTGGCAGACCTGCATTTACGTCATGCGAACTTGAAGTAAATTCATCCAGAACATAGCAAATTTTTCAGTTCGATAAATAATTTTGTATCCAATCAATAAGAGAGGAGTGCAAATTCGGTCAATGAAGTGTACTTATTAAACATTTTTGGCAAACTCTATCAAATGCTCTTGAAATGTTTAGAGACACAACACTAGATACTCAATATGTTCAATATCCCTCTTAGCCCCCCCCCCCCTCCACAGTGCTAGTTCATCGGCCAAGTCTAGAGTACACGAGGCCAGATTTTTCCGAAATCCCTATTGGAAATAGTTGACGATAGAATCTAATACTTTCAAGAAAATCAATACATAACAAAGCAATGGATCTGTAGTTTGTAACAGATGGTTTATCACATTTTCTGAAACCGATTGAATATTCGCCGTTTTCTAAACTGAAGGAACGATACATTTCTTCATTGACATATTGTTAAGCGGTATAGAGAGGGGATTTTATTTAGCAATGTTAGAGTGCAATTGCTCGAACAACGTCAGCTCCTATTATTTTGTTTGTATTAGGTTCCCTTAGAATTTGAAACTATACTGGAGCAGCAAATTATTTTGGACACGCAGTTAAGTCAACTTTAGCGAGTTTTGGAGGGCTTGGGCTTCTCGTCGGAAGAGTAGAAGCTGCAACAAAATGTGTAATAAAATAAAGTACAGTAATCATTAAAAATCGTTACTTCAAGATTTTTGCAATCTGATCGGAATGAAACTTCATACTTAAGCTTTTATAATAAATTGGGCGATCCAAAGATTTTTGGTGGAAATCGGTCCACCCCAAGTGGCAGTCTTCAAAAGAGCTTTCACGTTTTTGTAGATATTTTGATAAGTATATACCATTTAAGAGAAAAATGACTATAAACTAAATGATTGTACATTATTTATATATTGGTCCTAGGTTAGGTTTCCAAAATTTAAATTGAAACGATAGTTTTTAACAAAAAACTTTTTTTCTCCAAAAATTCGGGCCCTAGGCTGGTTATTTGATCGTAATGAGGTATCGTACTTAAGCTTTTTCCATACATTAAGAGAACTCAGTCATTTTTATTCGACATCAGACCATCGGAAGTGGCATCTTTAATTGGAGCTTTCTCCTTTTTTCCAATTGTTTTGAAATTTACGAAGAATGATTAAAAACGAAAGGATTGTAAATTAAATTTAAAGCAAACTTAGTACAAATAATTTTCCAAAAATTTTATATTTGAAAAAGTAAATTGTAATAGACGACCGGTATTTTGATTTTGGTAATTTATCAATCGGCTTTTAATTATTTAATTAAAAAAAAAAATTAAAAAAAATTTCTGGATCGAAAAGCCAATTGATAAATTACTAAAATTCTTCTTGGGAGATCCTTGCAAGATTTAATGGAAATCTGCACACCGGAAATGGCAGCTCTAATGAGAGCTTTTTTGTGGTGATGAAATTTGTTGTAAACAAAAGGCGACAATGAATCAAATGATTTAAATAAATTTAACAGGGTCGACATTGCCGCTTTTCTGAAATTAAAGCAGTGATAATATTTTGATTACATTGGGTGTGTGAATTAATTCTTAGACTCGACATTTAGATGTCGCTACGTGAGATTGCGTATAGTTTGACAAACAATTCCAATTGCATTTTGTAGCTGTCACAATTGTCAATCTAATTCAGAGCAGAAAGTGTTATTTTTTATACTACGTCATTTTTTTGTAAAATATTTAAAATGGATCGTGATAAGTTGGTTTTTCGAGCGGTTCTACTTTTCTTTTATGATTCCAAGAAAACTGCCGCTGAAGCTCACCGACTGCTTTCTGATACTTATGGTAATCAAGCTCCATCGAGAGCAAGCTGTTTCAATTGGTTTCATCGATTCCAAAGTGGTGATTTTGACTTGACATACAAAAAAGGGCCAAGTCCGCCAAAAAGTTTGAAGATGCCGAATTACAAACATTATTGGATGAAAATGCATGTCAAACGCAAAAAGAACTTGCAATGCAGTTAAACATTGGCCGATCAACCATTTCTCATCGTTTGCACGCAACGGAAAAGATTCGAAAGCTAAGTAGATGGGTCTAACATCAACTGGCCGAAAATCAATTGAGAACACGAATTTAAGCATGCAAAAAAAAATCTTGCTGAGTACAAAAAACATAGTTTTTTACATCGAATTGTTACTGGCGTAAAAAAAAGTGGGTCTATTACGACAACCCCAAACGTAAAGTAGCTTACGTCGATACGAAATATTCATTGCGATAAGGTTATGCTGAGTATTTAGTGGGACCAGAAAGGTGTAGTGTATTATGAACTGTTAAATTCAAATGAAACAGGTGATCGCTACCGACGCCAACTGGACAATTTGGCATGTGCATTAGACGAAAAACGGCCGGTAATAAGAACAAAAGCTACAAAGTTTTGTTTCATGATGACAATGCCAAACCACATCGTGTAAAAACCGCTAACAACAAGGTAGAGCAACTCGGTTGGGATCGACTTGAATAACCTGCGTATTCTCCAGACCTTGCACCTCCCGACTACTATTTGTTTCGATCAATGCAAATAGGCCTGGCTAACATACCCTTCCGAAACGCTCGAGAAGTGCGAAATTGGTTCGATGGCTGGATAGCTGTCAAAGTTGAAGGCTTCTTCAAACGAGAAATCCTCAAACTGCCCAGGAGAAGGCAGGAAGTCATAGCTAACGATGGCGAATATATTGCATAAAATATACTGTATCGTTATCTTTTAATAAACATTTTTTTTTTATAAAAAAAAGTCTAAAAATTAATTCACACACCCAATACAAGACTGTTTTACCAAAAGTTCATTAAGTTTCGTTGGGTGTTGACCATAAATTATTCACTCTTTCATTTTTGTGTTTTTCTTTTAACCAAAAAATGAGTTGACTCTCTCTAATTCATTACGACATTTGTTAGAACAAAATTAGATGAAATAAAAGAAAAACGATAGTAGGAATGTTGTTGTAAATTTATATATCTAGCTCACAATGTATAAAAGAGTAAGTGGCTAAAAAGCGATGGCGTTTGAATCGGGAGGTATCGGGTTCGAATCCCGATATGGGCAGGATGCAATTTTCATCAATTTCATTAATTAAAGTTGACTTGTTTTTCGACTGTGTCGACGAGACAGAAGTTGGTCTTTTGGGCAATTAACTTCGATCTGTAAGACCATGTTATTGAAACCCTTATAAAAATCATAAAAAATCAACCTTGCCCAAAAGCAGAATGCAAAAATGCAACAAAAATTAAGTTTGTTCGTCGGTCTGGATGGATCGATGACTGTACTGGTGTCTCAAGGATTGCTTAACTGATAGTCGACTTTTTTTGCGTCAGTCTTCTTGCATTTGTAATTTAGAGAATTTAAAAGCTTTCACCCGCCATACGAAATCACCCAAATTACCACCCAATACTTCGATTTTTCTTATATACTCGTATAGTATATCGTTTGAAAGGTTTTGGATCAGACAACAATTTCGAAACAACTTTAGTTCATAAATCCATCGTTTTGGCGTTGATTGCTAATTTTTCGTTTATTATATTGTAGAATATGTACTGGTCTTATATCGTTGAAGATGCCGTACAATTTTCGGAGCACCTTTAGGTTTCAGTGGTTGACACTTAGGCCAATTTTGGATTCCACGCATTCAAACCACATCATTAACCCACTCACCTATTTAGCTACTCACACAACAGTATACCACCTGCACATTGCAAGCTCCATGTTTACCTGTACATTGATGTGGACGGTGGGTCGGCGCTGAATTCTGTACTCCATCAGAGGGTCTTAGTTGTGTTTATTAACGCATCACCGATCGTAATCGATGATGAAAATTCGATTTGCATCTAGCCTCTGATGGGATTCGAACCCAGTACCCCCCGGCCCAAGTGCCGAAGCTTTAACCACTGCAACACTTGTCTGGTCTAGAAACACCTTAGTACTCAAAATTATCATTTCAAAGATCTTGGAGAAGTAATAATTTTAAAATCAGCGTTTTAGTTTATACATCCACCGTTCTGGCGCGGTAGCTAATTATGCAATTATCACATAATATATACTTGTCGTATATCATTGAAAAGGCCTTGAAGAATGTCCTAAATTTTTATGAACACCTTAGTACCCAATACTACCGTTTAAGCGCTGGAAACAGTTGCAACTTTTATTATTCTCATAAAATCATGTGTCATATCCTTTGAAAGGTCTCGGGAAAACAACAGTTTGGTTATTAATGGTATTGTTGATGAATCCACAAATTGATTTATTATAGGTTATATAAGTGTGATATGTCATATTATTACTCCAAATGACCATTGTGGCGCTAATCACTAATACATTTTTTCTCATTTAGGTATGAAAATGCGGCGTGTCGTTTCAAAGATTTTTTGCGGTGGTTGCAAAACTGTTAACAATGGTCTAATTTTCAAAGTCAATGATGGTCGTATATCATGTGATTTATCAGAAACGGTATAAAGTACTAACATCGAGTACACATAAAAATTATATAATTTTAATACAATAAATTAATTTTTCCATTTGAAAAAATAAAAACGAATTTTAATAATTTTTCATTTCAGATAAAAACCAGATAGCAACCAAATATTTTTTTGTTTAGAAAATTATAATAAATTTATGAAAATTAATTTTTACTTTGAGAATTTTTTTACTGTATAAAATATAAAATGAAATGGGAAGGTGAAAATCCGATTTTGAATTTATGTGGTGATTCATGTTTTATAGTTATAATTATAATTATGTTAAATTGTAATTACCCAAAACAAATTTTTGTAGTCTAATTATATCGATTAGATAATAATTTTTATTAAACGCGGCCATGCATGTTTTTCGTTTTTAAATTAAAGTAGGAATATTTTCGGCGCCAACCTTTTACATATAGATAAATAATTTTTTGTTGTTGTTATAAAAAGCACATAGTTTTCCCAAGCAAATAAATCTTATAAATATGTACCGCGAAGTAAATTGTTCAAATAGATTCAATTTAAGAAGACAACTACTAAGACGAAGAACAGATCTGTAAAATAATACGAAAACATTAAAAAAATACAAGTGCGACAAATAAACAAACAAATCAAATTGGTGTAATCCAAAATCTTTGCCGCAAAATATTGCTACTTACTTTAGTTATGTTAACTATAAACAATAGTACGCTAAATACAGTTGTTAAGTGTTTTAGCAATTTGTTATTATTTTTGCGGTTGGCGCATTGCTAAATCACATTGACGTTTATAATTATTAATATGTGGAGCTACGTCGACGTTGTATAGTGGGTACACTAATTTTATAACCGTACTGTAAATTATTTATAATATTAAAAATAATAATAAATAGTTTTGTGTTTTGTCGTAAAAAGGTATACGAGAAAATCGTGACGACAAAAATAAAATGCAACAAAATTATTAAGCGCGGTTCCAGGAGGAATTTTTTTATATTTTTTAATTCCTTTTTATTTGTTGTTGTGTTATCATCTTATATGCATACTTATATGTATACATATACGCTCTGTGTAATTTCAATTCCTATCATGACTTCTATATAGTAAATAAACATAATGAAACATTACCGATTATTTTTATTGGAAAGTTGTAATGTTAAATTTTGTCCTTGATCTCAACTGAAGGTGCCGACATGTCTTTTAAGAAGAAAAAAAACGTAAAACATTTACAGAAATTACGAATAATATGTACGAGTATAAAGTTTTGTTTATATATTTTATGTAAATATATATATGTGATTATTATATTCATTGTTAAAGGAGTTAATTGTAAATTTTGTAGGCGCATCTTTTGTGTATCGACAACGGTTGACGTGGCGGGAGGTTTTTCTAACGCAAGGCGCTTTATGTAAAATCATGGTGTGAAATATTTTAACCTAAACTCTTGTAATACTATACCTCTATGTATATCCCAATTCGAGAAGCGTTACTAAACTGTCAAAATTATCAAAAGTTAATATTTGTATAAGAAAGGCTTCTTAAGTGAAATTGCATATTTTAAAACTGATAAACTTGACATTACTCAAATCCAGATTGGTAATTTAGCTTGAAATCTAACAAAAAATTACGCTTTCAATCAGGATAGAGGTCTGTTCGACAGGCCGAGAATTTCATCCATAATACGTATCCCCAATACCACCAAAAATTAAGTGTAATGATAATTACTACCGTGTAGTATGTACTAACATTGTCCTAAAATTTCACATAATAAAACTTAGGACAAATTTAGGACAAGTTCGTGAAGTTTGTACTAAATCCTAAAAGACACTGTATATAAATAAGTAAATATAATATACTTTTTTTTGGATAAACCAATAAAGGTAAATTATTTACTCTTTATAATGAATTTTAAAATATATATTTAGGTAATTATTTTCAATGATTTCAAATTGAAGGACTATTGGCGATATTTGATCATTTGCATCGGTTCCTTGCAATGACGAACCTCCAAGCATGTCAAAAGCTGAAAAAATTATTAAAATTCTAAATGGGATCGTATTGCAAAAAAAAAATCGATTGTGTGCAAATTGGTTCCTTGAGCCGGCTACATATGTACGACTACATAAGACCGAATTTTTCTATATTTCGTAATAACCACTAATTCAAATATTACAATAATTAAATTTTTAGCACTTAAAGGATAAGTTAAGAAGGATTAATTATCCACAACCCCTCATCAAATTATTGGTATAACAAATAATAAATGTTTTCAAAAGTCCCACACATGCAACTTAATTGTTCTAAGTTATCATGAAGATAATAACTATATGTTTTGTAATTCAAATGAGCCATGTTTCATTCATTGGTCCTCAGAACAATTAATTTTTAAGTTTGTTAAGGTACGCCAATTTAAGTCGTTTAAGTGTTTAATGGTTTGATTAATATTTAAAATCGTTAAAGGATTGTTCCAAGATACCAGCATGAGAATATAACGCGCTTGGGTAAACAAGAATTAATTCCAAATTAGAATGTTAATGGCAAGTGTCTACTATTACCAGGTCAGCTCGCGGATCTAGGCAAACAGCGGAGCGTGCCGAATGAAATACTCGACGAAATCTAGCGCATTCAAGATCTTCAAATTAAAGAGCTTAAAGGAGAAATAAAGTCCGTTCAGTTGGAATTTAAAGAACAAATTAGACAGGAGTTTGAAAATCAAATTAAGCATACACTTGGCCACACATATCTCGCAATCTACTAGAGAAGGCGAACTAAATAAAACGTTTCCAACACAACCAATTTTGGAAGCTCTAGGGAATTTTTAAACTCTCCGACATACGCAAAAATTTAATGATCGTTTTGTGCGTCCCCTGATTCCCCAGACAATGGACATGGAATCTGGTGAGAGGAACAGACATCAAAAATACAGAAAACCTCAGATGGTTCAAGAATTAACCAAGTACTGAGGCAAATCCTTAACTCTAGCGCGGATAGTGCAAGTCGGCATAAAGATAGTTTAAGAGTAGAGAAACGGAGGGAAAAATTGGCTTATAAAATTAAGCAAAGAACGGAGAGGGCCAGAAAAAGGTTCCAGAACGATTATTGAGGCTGCGTCCGGTAGAGGAGATGATTGCTTAAGAGAAAGTAGGTACAAAGGTGGCGGGTTCAGGTTGAAATTGCATACTTTAAAATGACATTTTTAAAAATGACATTTCTCAAAACTGCATATTTCAAAACGAGAATGGATTACCACAGCATGTTCCAGAGCTAGAAATTTTTCTAAACTTAGAAAAAATAGATATATGTCTTGTCTCGGAAACTCATTTAACAGAAATTACATTTATTAAAACACGTGACTGTATATGCTACCATGCTATTCATCCAGGAGGAAACATATTAAACATTACGAAGTGCTCGGCATTGAGAAAGAAATTATGGAAGTTAACACCATAAAAGTTGAATCAATCAATAATAGGGAACTCAGTATCTCCTCTATTTACTGTCCCCTACGCCATCAATTAAAAAAAGAAGACTACAGTGGACTTTTTAAATCATTAGGACCAAATTTTATCATAGGCGGTGATTTTAATGCAAAGAATACATATTGGGGATCTAGACTGACAACCCTAAAGGGAAAGAGTTATTTAATGCGGCTCGCGAGAACAACTGTGAATTCCTCTCTGGCGACAAACCAACCTATTGGCCTGCTGATATACATAAAATTCCAGATTTTCTTGAATTCTTTGTAACAAAAGGAGTTTTAGAGGACTATACATGCATTGAAAATAGTGAAGGACTATCATCTGACCACTCACCTTTGATCATGACGCTGAGTACAATGATAATAAAAAAAGATTAATCACCTAAGTTAACAAACAATAAAACCAATTGGGGTCTCTTCAAGAAATAAGTAGAAGATCGAACAAATCTCGGCGAACCAATTAGAACGAAGGTGCAGCTGGAAGATGAACTAGAAATATTTAGTAACAATATCCAACAAGCGGCTTGGGAAAGTTCACCGATTTCTCATACCAACGCCACAATGAAACATAACTATCCTCTTGAAGTCAGAGAACTACTCAAAGAGAAACGAAAAGCTCGCAAAATCTGGCAGAACTATCGTGCACCACAACACAACTATTCTAAATTTTTTGTGCAACAAGTTAAAACAACTAATAAAGTAAATAAAGAACGAAAGCATTACTACGAGGTCTTTCTGAACTAAAGGTTGACGGTTACTTGCTTTGGAAAGCAACTAAGGGACTAAAAAGATCTAAAATGCATGTGCCGCCTATCAAATGCGATGACGGATCATGGGCTAAAAGCGACAAACAGAAAGTCTCTCTATTTGCTGCTTATTTAGAAGAGACTTTTCAACCGTTACCGAGACAAACTGCAAATGAAAATACAACAGTCGTAAACAAAGCAGATGACCTTGACATAAGGCATGTGACTTACTGAAATCAATAGTAACTTAAGTATCAGAAAAGCTCCAGGTTATGATTTAATAACTGGACAAATCGTGAAAGCCATTCCCGAGAAAGGTTTGCGTAAATTAAATCAAATAATTAATGCAGCTTTCAGACTGAAATATGTTCCACGACAATGGAAGGTGGCCGAAGTAATAATGATTCCAAAACAAGGTAAACCAGGAAACGATAAAAAATCATATAGACCGATATCACTACTTCCAGTCATATCAAAAATATTTGAAAAACTGTTGCTGAAAAGACTCAAACCTATAATAGAAGAGAGATGCTTAATTCCACCACACCAACTTGGGTTTAGAAAAAATCACTCTACAGTTGAACAAGTTCACAGAATAACGGATGTCATTGAGGATGCACTCGAGAATAAGAAAATATGCTCCAGTATTTTATTAGATGAAGCTCAAGCTTTCGACAAAGCTTGGCACCAAGGGCTTGAATTTAAACTGTACATAGCTGATCGACACTTAAGAGTCAAATTTGAAAATGAGTATTTTGAAATAAAAAGAATATCAGCAGGTATAACACAAGGTAGCGTACTTGGACCTATTCTGTTTATTCTTTATACGATAGATTTACCGAATATTGAAGGTACTACAATAGCAGACGATACAGCTATTCTAGCAGTTGGAAAAGATATTTCAGAAGCAACAAGCAAACTTCAAAGTACAGTTAACACGGTGAGCAACTGGACTAAAAAATGGCGCATCTCATTGAATGAAGCCAAATCAGTACACATCAACTTTACAAATCAAAATGTAAACTGTATTTCCGTGGTTCTCAACTCAAACCAAATTCCATTTGCAAATACAGCTAAATACCTTGGCATGACCCTCGACGCTAAGCTAAGATGGAAAGAACACATCAAGAAGAAAAAAGAAAAGTTAAACATCAAATATAGAAAAATGTACTGGCTCATGGGTAGAAATTCTGAGCTCTCAATAAACAACAAATTGCTTCTATACAGGCAAATGCTAAAACCAGTATGGACCTATGGTATCAAACTTTGGGGTTGTGCCAAGAAGACCAATGTACAAATGATACAATGCTTCCAAAATAAAGTGGTACGAGGGATTGTGAATGCCCCATGGTACATTAGGAATGACAACCTCCATAGAGACTTGAAGATGGAATACGTCATCGATGAAATAAAGAACCAAGGAAACACGTACAGCGCTTATCTCTACACGAAAATGCAGATATCCGCCGTATGTTGGACACCAATAGCGGAGTGAGGAGACTCCAAAGGCAGAAACCGCTGGAGCTGGGCAGTTTGGTTTAGAATAAGAAAGTATTATAAAATGAGTAATCAATAGGTAAATAATTTAAAAAAAAAAAAAAATATTTCAAAACTGCATAAGGTACAAAACGGCATAAGGTACAAAACAGCATATTTCAAAATGGCATAAGGTACGAAAGGACATAGGTACAAAACGACATTTTTCTAAACGGCATTTTTCAAAACGGCATTTTTCTAAACTGCATTTTTTAAAAAGACATTTTACAAAATGGCATTTTTCAAAATTTCATTTTTTGAAATGTCGTTTCAAAAAATGAAATTTGAAGGTAGAAAATTTGAAGGTAGAAAAATTTAGATGAAGGAGAATATTATATGCATCCTAAATTTTCAAATAATTTCTAATTTCCATGAAGGTCCTTTCTTATAACATACCTATACTAAAGCTTAACGTGTGAAATTAAATCTTACTCGAATAAGAAATAGTCAAGTTTCTTTTCATTTGACTTTATCCTATAGAATTTAATCCAAGAATCGTTCACAAATGTTCAAAAATTTCATTCATGTCAAATTTCATCGTGTAATAAATAACCGTACCTGTTCTGTTGGTCATATTCCAGAAATTAATGAAAAGATAATTCAAGAGTCATAATCGATTAAAATATTTCATTATGTTTTGTGCAGTTTTGAAATATGTCGTTTAGAAAAATGCCGTTTTGAAAAATGGTGTTTTAACCCTTATGCCGTTTTGAAATATGCAGTTTTGAAAAATGCAATTTTGTACCTTATGCCGTTTCGTACCTTATGCAGTTTTTAAATATACCGTTTTGAGAAATGCAATTTTAAAATATGCAGTTATGAACGGATCCCAAAGGTGGCACATATTGGAGTTGAGAAGATGTGCTGGAATACGGCGAGGCAGAGATAGGATCGGGGACATAATGAGCCAATAGAAGAAACTGCGCAGTGTAGGGCAACAGCAAGAACCCCAGAAATAAATCAGAAGCGCAATATGACCAGAGTCAAATTTTCTGATTTTTGACGAGTGTGGTTGACTTCCAGAAAGCGGAAAAGCAGATCTAGAGATGCGCAATGAAATTGGAAAGCTTCATACAAAATTTTCATAAGACCAGCGACTATGTGTTATACAATAACGCTTTGGAGCTGGACAGAAAGGAGTGTAGATCGATAGTTTAAAGCGATACGAGATTGAATGTGTTTGTTCGGGACGAACAGATTTGAGGTGGGCGTAATGTTACAAATTCTACTCCACTCAAGTAAATCCCTTATTCTGCCTGCCCACACAATTGTGTGGGTAAGGCAAAAAAATCATGTCAAAAATTTATTTTTGTATGTGTTTTGAACCAACTTACACTTATTTTCGTCCAAAAAAAAAACACTATAACTGTACACACAATTTTGTTGGTTGTACTTCAAATCAAGCGAAATTTTTTACCAGACACGCCATTACATACTATGTTTTTTTTATATCACTTGGTGGTCCAGTGGTTAAGATGTATACCACTTCAGTACTAATTGAGATTTGGATTTTAGAATGACATTCCAATAATATAGAGATAACGAAAGCAGTTGTAAACGGTGGTGATAGCCATCATGGAAAATACTTGAATTAACAAGAGGCGTTAATCATTCATCATACATGCAAGTGATTTACAATTGCAATAAACGTACTTCGCCAGATGCAATTAAAAGGATAATCTCGAACAACGAGAGATAAGTATATAAGCGCGAGCAATTTGGGACGCGGACACAGTTGTAACTAAGCCAGTGAACAGCGCAAGTAGAAAAGTAAAAAGGGAAAACTAGTGAACACTAAAGTGAACAGTTAAATTGAATATAGTAAAAGCGAATTAGTGAGCAGTCAACGAGTGAATTTCTGCACAACATAAAAGTGTTGGGAAATAAAATTTGTAAAATCGCTGAGTTTTTATTTGTAAAATCGTGTATGAATATATTATTCGTCAACATATATAAGCTATTTCCATAAATTGGATCCCAATGAATTTTGGCCTAAGTCGGCTTACACGTTGTGACGCTTCCATGGGAGGTTTTCGGTTCTTGCATGTATTTTAAAAAGTATATCATTTCCGAGAAAAGCAAATATAAACTAACAGATTCTAAATTAATTTTGTAACAATACTGGGCCAAATTAGTTTTTCAAAAATTAAGCGGAAATAACGAGTTTTGTCAAAAAAACTGTTTCTCAGTAAAAGTTTCGTTTTAGCCAAAATCGGTTCACTGGAAGTGGCAGCTTTCATAAGAAGCTGCTTCTTTTTTGAAAATATTTTAAAAATTAAATAGCATTTCCAAAAAAACGGCAAAAATTAAAAGATTGTAAATTAAATTTCAAAGAAAACTAGTTCAGCAGCTCGATTCTGGTTTTCCTATATAGGAAAATAGGACTAATATTTTCATAGTATTTTTGTCACAACATTTTTATTTCTGGCATACTATGGTAAACAGTTAGTGTACATTTTTTAAAAAACAGAGTTAAATTGGGAATATTTTTCCTATCCAATTTTGATACAGAAAAAATATTTCCCAAATTATAAAAATTCAGTAGGCGAGAAAATGATATTTTTGACAAAAACTCTTTTTTCTGTAGGAAAACCAATGTTCAAATTTGAGCTGGAACCTGAAGCAGTAAAAACCAAAGTAACACACGAAATCTACAACACGAGGAATCTGTTATATAAAGGAGTGGAAGCGGAGTTGCCAGCTCTTTCCGTGATATGCACAAAACTAGCGAATGTGGTTTAGACAAAACCACACCTGAAGTAAAGAAATGCAGTTTTTTATGAATAAAATAATACCGCAAATTACAGAGAATGCATGGTGTATTTGGAGTTAAGAAAAAAAAAAACACACCGAGGCAATGAGTTGAGCAACGAGCAATCAACCAAATACATAAACACTGAAACATTGAGAATATTATTTCTGCAATTATTAAACCAGACTATCCTGATACAACTTTTTTAACGAACAATCAAAATACAAAATGACAACTTAAATTAACTTTATATGGAATGTCAATGGGCTAGCGCAACATAAATTAAAAGTACAACATTTTCTTAATAAACACAGCATTGACATCACCTTTGCGACACATTTTACACAAATGAGTTCTGTAAACTTTAATGGTTATATACGATATTTATGACACCCAATATCCTAGCGGAAAATCTCGTGAAAGATCAGCAATTATTATTAGAGAGAGAATAAGACACCTTAAACTTGAATAATATCGCGTATAGAGCATATATACAAGCACGCTGCTTAGAAGAATGGTGTGGTAAATCATATCCGCAGTCTTAAATCCACAATATAATATATTCTTAATGAACCGACAAATTAATTGGACCTTGTTCAAATATAACACATCGCGTGACAAGTTCTCGGTCTATCAAAGAAAACCCAATATTTTTGGGCAAAATACATTTTATTCATCAACATAATTTCCTTCTAGAGCGATACAACCAGTCCAACGTCTCTCTAACGATGACTTTTTGTAGAAAGATTGATCTTTATCTTCAAAATAAGCTTCAGTTTTGGCAAGCACTTCTTCATTGGAACCAAATGTCTGGGGGCCAAATCTGGCGAATATGATGGATGCAGAAGCAATTTATGGATTTCAATTTTTATCACCCTCATCGACAGTAAAGAAAGTAGAACACTTGCTCTGTGATTCGGGGTTCCCAGGTTCGATTCCTAGACACAATAGCACCATTACAATTGAAAAACAATTACAAATGAAAAAACACCATTCCAATTGAAAAAACCAAAGTAAATAAATAAACAATTCGGAATGCGAAAAGTTAGTTGTTAAAATAGAATATAGATGGAAATGTAAAAAAATCAAGTTTCGTACGCTACGCAGTAATTCGCTATTAGTACAATTACATTGGATTGTTCTATATATATATAGACAATATTCCAATGTAGTAATACAACATCAGTCGTCGCGACCTGATGAGAAAACTGATTTTTTCAAATCTATAGTCTCATCTGTTCGAAACTGATCATTTTGATTCTTACACATTAGCCATCTATATGTCAAAATTCAATTTATATTTTAATTTGGTTAACTGTTTTGAATAGCTCAATTTATTCACTATTAGATGTCTTACGCCCACATGTGGTAAAATCTATGTGATTCTTGGAATCAGCCATAGTGCAACTGCCTTTTCTAACATTTAAAGAATCATATTTCTTTTATAAACCCAATATCTTCATTTGATATACATTTTTGATGATCTGTTTTAACATAGGTTTGCTTTTACATTGTTTTTTTCTGCTCGTTTTAATAGTTACACCTTCTGTTAATTTGTGTAGCTGCACTTCTTCGTTACTCCAATACCAATGTAAACTGACGAGATGAAGCGGACACTATACTTGCGCCGTCCGCGTCCACTAGCACTTAGAATTTTGAATAACACAAGAGGCGATGAATATAAGTTTCACAATTTAGTTATCCATAACTGGGCCTTTGTAAATATTTATTCAGCATCTCTACAGACCAACTTAGTTGAAATATAATTTTATATGCTGAAGCTTTTTCTATAAATTGGGAGAGCTAAGCGAGATGTTGTAGTAATCTGTGTACCAAAAGTGACAGCCTTGAACTTCTTCAATTTTTGCAATGAAAATTAAATTTTTAACAAAAGTTGACCTTGTTGTTTTTGTGAATTTTATACAAGAAAATTTTATATACAAATTCAGTAGGTATAATATTTCGATTTAGAATTTAAGTGAGGTGCTTTCGAAATCTAGCACATTTGTCGTAAACGAAAGTCGGGTGTTGGCGACAACAATTACATCCCTTCATTTAGTGTTTTTTGACGGTTGCATTAGACGAACTTTTACGTCTTGATTGACTGGAAGGGACCATTTACATAGGAATGGCTTCATTTTTATCTTGCTCTGATCAACCATGATTTTTTGTTTGGGGATTTACAAAGTAATGGTTTATATCTCTTTTTTGCTGAAGGTGATCACCTTTCTCGATCAAGCTGCATATCGCTTGTCACGAGCCTATATACATAGAGATCTGCCTCGCTCACGATTTAGTATTTTTAGAATATTTATTGTGTTCTATTGAAAATGTCTGAAAGTCTTCTTTTTTATTGGTATTGATGGCAAAGATTAAATGCAATCTGTTCTGGGGCAATTATAGAACAAACTTAGATAACGCATGGCAATAGCATGAAATTAATTGTATAGAAAAGAATGAAAACAAGATAATTCCACCTCCATTACAGCCCCCTCTCCTCCTTTTCCGCAACATGCAAGTATGTTTCATCAAGCAGCTGTGTTCACCTTTGTTTTATTATCACTTAATCATTATACCAGCCTCATCTTTGATCTACAAATTTTAACAAGGCCATACAATATATGAAACATAGTGAAAGAGTTCAAACTAGCAGAATGCAATATTAAAAAATTATTGGTTATTACATAATTTTCCCGTCACACAAACTCCTCTATTTTCCTTCTTTGAAATTCAGATGTATAAAATTAGGTTTGTAACCTTTGTGTTCTGATTATACGAAATACCAAAAAATAAGTTATATATAGTCAGAACTGGCAGTCAGAATTGTGAGTCAAGACCTTATGGAACAATTTATTGTATAATAATTTCACGCCTCCATGTTCGTGATGGAACCCGAAGCTTTCAAAGAATATAACATACGAGGTTACCAATACTATTTGACCAATCGTTTACAAATAAGGTAATTCAACTCATTCTATAGTTAGATAATTGTCTATAGAAAAAACGGTTAATTTACTCGTAGTAGCAATACTATACTACATCCCCGATAAAATAGTTCCCATAAATTCTATTAGATTATTAAAAAGACTCCACATAAAACTAAATCACACAAATTGACGTATTTCTTATAACTTCTGTTTTGCATACCCTCATTAAATGAAAAATAATATTTTTCGTTATACAAAAATGTTGATCCCGCGACTCACAAACTTGATAAGGCTCCATAACAAAACCAAGCCAAGCACAAAAAAATATTCCCAAATTTCAATATAATTTAGAACGTCGCGTATATAGTTCGCTCGCTCCACTATATGGCGACCTATTGTCTGATAAGATCTGTCCTTCATTTAAATTTCATGTCGTTTTCATATATATTTTTGATGGTTCCTTCTTTATGTTACTATAAATTTTGTTTTTATTAACCAACAATATATACGTATACGAGTATATACATAAAAGTAACCAAATAATCAAGAACATCTACCTCCTCAGAGGTAACGTCTCGCACTTGAAGGAATAATAAAATCACAATCAGCAAAAAACAGATATGTAAAAAAGCTCGTTGATCGCTAAATCATGATAATATTTTTTTTTTCATTTTTGGATTGTCGAGTTGCTTTTTAATCATTCGTATGTGGTTGACAGTTTTCAAGAAAAATGTTATCTCATTAAAGAAATGATCACAGGTGGCAAAACGCATATTACTTTCGTATTTTGTCTTATTATGTTGATTTTTCATTTTTATACCCTTTTCTTTTTAATAACTTAAAAGATTTGCTTATTTTATTTTTCGTTATGCTTCAATTTAATTTTTAATTGATTGGCTGGCATAATGTACCTGCGCAGAAACACAGCATAAAACATAAAAGCTACTTACCTACAGGTTAAGGTCGTCCATATTTCGTCAATTTTATTTTATTAAAAAAAAAAAAATCGAACATCATTATTAACAATGTACTCGTATAAGTAATCTAGAGACAGTAATATCAAAATTTACAATCCACCTGTAAATACCGACCGACCGAGTATTTCAAAACATTTGTCATGCTTATTAATTTTTATTTATTCATGGAAATTACATAAATGGAACATGAAAATTATAATTTTATTTTACTTTTTATCGTTTTGATTTTGTTTTCTGCTTTTCTTATTATATTCGACATTATTCTGTTTGTCTTATTATTTATCTTAATTTTCAAAAAAGGGAAACAATCAGCAATAAATCAAATTCAATTTTTAAACGTATTTTGTGATTGTTGTTTATTATACGAAATAAAGTTTTAATTTAATTTTAATTTTTGTATTACTAAATAAATGAATAATCATTATTGTTTTTAATTAAATTCAATTTTATTTTGTTGACTTTATTTTATGTTTGTTTTGTTGTAATTGACTTAATTAATGTTAAGTCAAAATACTTTGATCAAATTGAAATAACATGTGAGGGAATACATAAGTCGCTGTCACTTTCAACGGTTTCAAATTTTTTTCCTCTGTATTGTTTTTGTTAAACCTTTAATTGTACAGTTGGTCCAATGTCAGTTTCCAGTTAAAATATTAGAAAGCACATGTCAATAATAACAAAATTGTTAATGCTATGCATGACTTCCTGCAGCGTGTTTACATCGAACAACGTGAAGAGATACAAAACGTTATTAAAGGAACAATTACGGTTTCAGATAGGGGCCGTACATAGTACGGCACTAAAAAACACAGCTATAATTTACTAATTCAATATATAAAGTGCATGAATCACGAACTCGTAAAGAATCTTACTGACGACCCCTACTGAGCTAGATGAAGGAATATCGCGCTGGCAGCAAATTGGTATGTGAAAGCGACGGAGGAGAGGGAGAGAGAGAGAGAGAATAGAGAACACCTAAAAATATAGAAAAGACCTTTAGTCAAGATCAGAAATTGATTTGTGATTTCAAAACTATAAATTCAATTGATTTTTATTCTGATAAGTAGAAATAAATTATCATACATACCTTTATTTGATTTTGACCAGAAATTAAAAATTTAAATCAAATCCTCTTTTGAGGCTATATAATAAAATTAACTTCAGTCTGAAAGACTGGCAAAAATGATGACAAATGTTCCTGGCTCAACCAACCATTAGAGCATTAGCCAATTTTTGATTTATTTCATAACATATTCTTATGTGTCGTTGAAAAGGACTTGAAGAATTCCAATAATTTTGTTAAAGCACATTAGTATTCAAAACTATCGTTGTAGCGCTGGAATGAGCTACAATTTTTTCCTCATTCTCTAACAATCATGTGCCATTTGATGAATGATAATTAAGGAAACTCTTCTTCCCTCTTTCCTTGACTACAAACTCCGTTTCAAAATTTGAAATTAATATCTAGTTACCTTAGAAACAATAGAAGAATAGATGGGAAGAATGGGGCCACTTAAATGAAAATCTTCTGTTTTTATTATTTTTTTTTTTCAAATTTGCTAAGAAAACTTGATTCAGAATATACAAACAAGTTATAAAATGCATTATGCATTTTGAGATTGATATCGAGTTGCCTTAGAAACAGAGTGAAGCTCTTCTAAGCCGTTAATCATTCAGGACGCAAACTTTTAGCCGTACAAAAAATCCTAAACGTTGTTTTACTTTCTTTTACAAAGGAAAAAAATATAGTAATGATGAAAAATGTTGACCCTGAAATTTTTGCAGATCTATCATTCGCTATATCGCTGAAGTCAATAAAAGTACTTTTAAAAAATTTCCATGTACGTGTGTTTGAATGCGGACTTAATGTATGTGTCCTCTCTACAGTCAAGATTGTTTGTCTGATAGAAGTGAAACTTTATACTTAAACTTTCCTCATTAATCGGAAAATACCAGTGTTTTTTGTAAAAAATTGGTTCACTAAAAGTTTCAGTTTCCATAGGAGGTTTCTCGTTCCTTTTAAATATTTTAAAAAGTATCCTATTTACTATAAAAAGATTCTTAAAAAAAATTTGCAATAATACTGTTCTATATCAGTTTTCTAAAATTTATGCGGGAATGTTTATTTTTGAGAAATAAAGTCATTCCCGCCTTTTAACAAAAACTCATCCGCTGCACAATCGATATATACTGGATCGAGATGAAACTCTTTACCTAAGCTTTTTCGAAAAATTTTGGAGATAACATTGAATTTGGCCGAAATCGATTCACCGGAAGTGCTGAATACCGTGCAGATCAGTTTCCCAGAATTTAAGCGGAAATGACGATCTTTGACAAAAAAACTGTTTTTCAGAGACATAAAGTAGGCGGAAGTAGCAGCTCCCATAGGAGCTTTTTTGTTTTTAAAAGTATTTTAAAAAGTATATAGCATTTATGAAAAACGATTAAAATAAAAATATTGTAAATGAAATTTCAAACAAAAATAGTTCAGAACTTTTCCGGTAATGACGAGTTATGACTAGAAAATCTTTTTACTAAATTTCGACATCTCTATAGACCAGGGGATTGGTAATCTCTATAGATCAGGCGGCAGAATATAACTTAACATACAAAAGCATCACTACGAAATGTGGTGGTACATCTGTGTACCAGAAGAGGCCGCTTGTCTCACGAGCAAAAATATAATAATATTCCTTTTCATTTTAATGCTTTCTTTCAGGTGGGTCACCATAGCTCGTTGTGGATTTTCGGCTTCGAAATTTATGTAGGAAGACAAGTTTCAATGTGAAACAACTAAAATTTATGTGTATTACGGTTAAAGTGCGGAATTTATATTTTTTAAATTCGTAAGAAATCGTTTGTAAAGAGATCCCTTTTTACGAAATATTTGCTGATCTCAAATCCTACATCCTTGTAGCTTCATATAGTCCCCAACAAAGGGCTAAGCAACATATAAAAAAATTGTAGTTGATGTAGCCCGAATTGCATTGGCAAAAGTTGATGGTATAAATATTGATTCCCCGTTTTCTGTTTCAAGTATACATCATCTTCGTCACTACTGAGATCACTGGATATTATATCGTTAACAATGTCATCATCAATTGGAAGTTCGACGGTTATAAAAACATCATCTTCACATTCAAATAATGCCCATTCTTCGGGAGTAGCAAGCTTTTGTAGTATATCGCGTTCTTGGAAGAATCGTGCTATCGATATATAATCTTCGCCGAAATTTTCTTCATTAATATTTCCGAATAGCTGAGCGAGAGACAAATCGTCTTCTGCATTAAATCCCGAATCAATAAGACCTGCAAGTTACACACAAGTTGTGATTCTAATAGCTGTTACATTACCCCAAGCTTCACACTCGTTTCATCAACTAGCCGAACCATCTGCATCACAAGTTTTTTACGATAATAATGTTTGAGATCTTTTATTATCCCTTGGTCAGTTGGTTGGAGGATATAAGTTGTGTTATGTGGCGAAAATTCTAACCGTATTGCTTGTAGCTGATTCTTTGTATGTGATGGGCAATTGACAAGTAAAGTAAAATAATTCTCTTGTTCTACTTTAATAATTCGGCATGCCATAGACGAAGCTTCTTTTCATACAGAGCATAAGTCATCCAAGCTTTAGAATTTGCCTAAAAATGTACAGGCATTGTGTGCAAGTTTTTGAAGCATCCTGGTTTTTTAAACTTCCCAATAACCATTAATTTTCGTTTAACGGATCCGTCCATGTTAACTGCTACCAATACTCTTATTCGATGCTTTGCCAGTTTTTCACTTGCACATTTTTCACTCTTAAATTTCCGGGTCTTGTTTGGAGTCAAACGAAAGAAGAGGCTGGTGTCATCCGCATTAAAAATTTCATTATCAGTGTATCCAGTTTACGGGCTGGCCAAACCTTCTTGACGGTCCATGACGTAGTATGAATCGGTAAATCTTCCAGTGCAATTATAGCTTGCTTTCAAATCGGAGTAAAGTTTGTGCCAAAATAACAAAATATACACTGTGACCTATAAGTACTCAGAATTGAAAAAACACTCAAATATTGAACTTTCATAATAATATCTAAAAAATTTAATAAACACAAATATTTTTACACTATACGAAGCAAACATCTAATATTTGTGGAAAGTTTTGAGTGAATTTTAAAAAATTAAATTTTTTACAACAAACTCACTATGAATTGCACAGAGATGATCGAAGTGGATCTGAACTGCCCCTACGGATTGCACAGAGATTATCGAAGTGGTTCTGAACTAGTAATTGATGTAAGAAACCAATCTTATTTATCCACATGCTCGGAAATTTCTGAGATTTTTGTTATTCGCGACAGAACGTCATTGAGTGTAATACGAAAATACTTAAACATTTGAAATTATTTATCTCGGCCCCTACGAATTGTCCAGATACGTTTGAAGTGGTTCTAAACTAGTAATTGATGTAAGAAACCAATCTTATTTATCCACATGCAGATTTTTGTTATTCGACACAGAACGTCTTTGAGTGAATATGAAAAATCTTAAACATTTGAAATTATTTATCTCGGCCCCTACGGATTGCCCAGATACGTTCGAAGTGGTTCTGAACTAGTTATTGATGTAAGAAACCAATCTTATTTATCCACATGCTCGGAAATCTCTGAGATTTTTGTTATTCGCGACAGAACGTCATTGAGTGTAATACGAAAATTCTTAAACATTTGGAAATATTTATCTCGGCCCCTACGGATTGCCCAGATACGTTCGAAGTTGTTCTGAACTAGCAATTCATATAATAAACCAATCTTATTTATCCACATGCTCGGAAATCTCTGAGATTTTTGTTATTCGAGACAGAACGTCATTGAGTGAAATACGAAAATTCTTAAACATTTGAAATTATTTATTTCGGCCCCTACGGATTGCCCAGATACGTTCGAAGTGGTTCTGAACTAGTAATTTATGTAAGAAACCAGTCGTATTTATCCACATGCTCGGAAATCTCTGAGATTTTTGTTACTCGAGACAGAACGTCATTGAGTGAAATACAAAAATTCTTAAACTTCATCTTTACAACCAGCATACCCGGGTATGTCCATATAATAATTTTCAAATGTTTAAAATTTTAGTATTTCACTCAATGCCGTTCTGTCTCGAGTAACAAAAATCTCAGAGATTTCCGAGCATGTGGATAAATAAGATTGGTTTCTTACATCAATTACTAGTTCAGAACCACTTCGAACGTACCTAGGAAGTCCGTAGGGGCCGAGATAAATAATTTCAAATGTTTAAGAATTTTCATATTTCACTCAATGAAGTTCTGTCGCGAATAACAAAAATCTCAGAAATTTTCGAGCATGTGGATAAATAAGATTGGTTTCTTACATAAATTACTAGTTCAGAACCAGTTCGATCATCTCTGTGCAATCCGTAGGGGCAGTTCAGATCAACTGCGATCATCTCTGTGCAATTCATAGTGAGTTTATTGTAAAAAATTTCATTTTTTAAAATTCACTCAAAACTTTCCACAAATATTAGATGTTTGCTACGTATAGTGTAAAAATATTTGTGTTTATTACATTTTTTGGATATTATTATGAAAGTTCAATATTTGAGGGTTTTTTCAATTCTAAGTACTTATAGGACACAGTGTATATTTTGTTATTTTGGCATAAACTTCACTCCGATTGCTTTCAAAGCAATTATAGTTCGATTTTTTGAATAATTAACCAAATTCGTTTGCCCTTTGCTGAAGCATTGGTCCATTTGTAAGTACATTTTGATTCACTGTAATTTAAACCACTCTAACAGAGCTTGGTCAATATCGTCATGTGAAACAGTTTTGATTCTCTTAATTTTTATTGATTGGGACCCAAAGCACTTTCGTATAGGTTCACGATTCTTAAATATCCTAGATATAGTAGAGTATGCCACTCCAAATTCAGATGCCAGTATGGTATTCGATTCTCTAACATCTAAACGCCATATGATTGCCGACTTTTCCTCTACGGTAAATATTTTCCGTTTTGTGGTTACTGAACTCATTTTCAATATTGAGACTAAAATAAATAATTATTCATTATGAACCCCTCAAACATTCAATATTATTGAGCAAAATATCGTGCAAAAATATCGCGCAAAAATAATTCATTCTTAGAGAGCAATGGAATGTGTTAATGCTCAATATTCTCTTACACGGTCAGTAATATTAGCCAACACGAAATATTACGCAACAACATTGATCCGGCAATAGGCCACTTACACAATCACTGCATTAAAGACTAGTTATACTTACCGTATAAAACTTCGAATAATCAATGAAATAAGTTATATATAAACGTATTTTAACACAAACTATTACAAATAAATACAGTAAAATATTTCCACTAACCTTAAACCTGTTGTAAAACTGTTACACGTGTATGATTTGAAAAGTTTTCTCTAGCACTTTACCTTTTTCTTCATGCACTTAATAAAATCAATGTCGTTATAGGCGAATGGTCATTTTATGTGAAGTCGTTTTAAGCAGAAGTACTTTACATGGGACGAATAGCAAAATCAAACGGATTTTCGAAATATCGTCGCTAAACCCGGATGATCGTTATATCCGTGGTCCTTTAAGTGAATTTCGCTGTATATTGTATCGGAAAATTGGATATTAGCAAACAACAATCCATTCTAATGACAGAGGGAAAATATTATTTTCATCAGGAAACAGTTTTTACCTTTTGTGGTAATTCCGTTTGGATTATACAATGCGCCCTCGACATTTGAGACATTAATTGGGCAAGTTGTTTATTTTAAGACATCATTGTACTAGGCCGCGTAAACGATATTAGCCAAATAAGAAGTTTCCTAGGATTATGCTATTAATTAACGACGTTATCCTACTAAGCCTTTCAGAACTAAACATCGGCGAAGTATGATGCACAATAACGCAAATGAATTATCCAAAAGGTTCTGAGCAGTTCAGTGTGCGCTATGAATCAAACAGGAAGCAAATAATTGTTTTACAGAGCTTGAACAGTCAAGAGGGCCAGGGCCATCAATGAAATGGACAGGTAGAAAGAAACCATTGCATTGGCATTAAATTGCACTTCAAAGCGCCACTATTAAAAGTTATTGAGTGCAGTAGCACTCTTTGAGAATAGATAACGGATTGCTGGTAAGAATCTGAGAGCCGGTTTACGGTGACAACGATAAACAAAAAACCTTGGTAACACCCAATCGGATCGTTCGGCACAAAACTTCATGCTTAGGGATTTTTTCATACATTAGGATCGCAGTGATCGCAGTGATTTTTATTCGACATCGGTCTACAGGAAATGGCAGCTTTCAGAGAAACTTTTTTGTTTTTTGCAAAAATTTTGATGTAGCATTTTACTAAAAATAATTAAAAACAAAAAACTTGTAAATGAAATTTCAATCAAAATTACTTCGGAGCATATTATAAATTTATAATATTATAAATTCTAGAGCTCTGAAGTAATTTCGTATGAGATTGATATGGCGAATTTTGATAAAAAAAGCACTGCTTCACCAAAAATCCGAATCTCTACAGTCCAGGCGGATTAACTATTTGGAATAAAACGTAATACTGGAAGTAACGGTTTCAATGGCAGCTTTTTAAATATTTGCAATGATCTTGAAAAATTTAGGACTTACGAAAAAAGACAAACAGTTAAATTTACATAAATTTACTAATTAAATTTTAAACTAACAGTGGTTGACCTTGTTCAGTTTTGAATTATATACAAGACTGATTTACGAAATGTTATACCCCTTAGAAATCTGGTATTCAAAAGTTAAGTATATTCTCCATCAAATAAAGTCGGGTGTTGGGTACAACTTATACAACCCTCCAATTTTCCTATCAATGTTAATCTTCACGATTATTCTTCAAATCAGCAAAAGTTGGTAACATTTTTGTAATTGAACGGAAATAGTTTGGATGGGGAAGCTGCATACCACTGTTCGTTTTTCTGCTAATATTTTTTGTAGCTTGGGGGTGATGGTAAAATTTCTTTCAAATTTATTACAATTTATAAAGAAATAGCCCAACCCAAAAACACTACTTGTACGTGCAACCCTTTATAAAATCATAACTGATACGAATTGTATTTTTATATAAATATAACATCAAACCTCAAATGTAATACAACAGTCCAGTTTTCAAAAATCGATAATATAAAGCATTGAATTACCTTCCTGTTAAATAAACAGGTATACTTCTGACTTTATTACAGTTTGTAAAAAAATCCAGTACTGCTGCCATTACGTTACGATAAATATCAGCAGTAATACGAAAAGTGTAGACTAGTTTTGGCCAATGCCAGCCCACACATGAATTACAGAGTAATAGGAACACTTCCCGTTAAAAATAAATAAATTTATAAATATTTTGTAACATATTTGTAATTACTCGTAATTTGCAAAAATGATAATATTTTCTTCGATAAGCAATTTGCAAAAAGCCACTATAAGCAGTCTTACGTCCAATTGAAAATAAAATAATTTTAGAAAAATGAATTAATTCGCCATTTTAAATCAAACATTATATAAACAATAATTCAAGCGATGAAAAATTTTGTAGGTGGTACCATAACATTATTTCCCTTTGCCTTATCTAGATCGTATGTCATGTGATTGCAAAGTATTTTATTTAAAACACAACTTCATGAATATAAAATATGTTTATGAAATGTCTAAAATAAATTTTATGTTGCCTGAAGCAATATTTTATGCATATTTGCAAAAGAAGTATAACGAAAAATTCTAGCAATGAACACCATAAAACCGGAAGTATAAAGTGTGGGAGACTGTACCCTGTTCACTTTACGTATACGATTTTAGTTTACGAGTATGCATATAGGAGAGAAAATGAATTGAAATTATTTTTCATTTTTCATGTTGCTTTTATAAATTATGTGTACCTCACAAAACATACTCGTACAGTTAGGCACAAAAGTCTACATACACCACTATAATTTGCAAATAAATTTAAAAAAATATTTTGAAAAAATTCATAAAATTTATATCACAAAAGTAGACTTTACATACAGTAAATAAAACCAAAACCAATTAATATTTAGTTGGGCCAGGTTATAAGTAGCCGCTGATGAAATTTCAGCCCATGCGCTCAAAATTTCACTTTTTAATGAATCCCTATTGGTCCTAATCCTATATTTTTTAACCTTTTATTCCAGTTCATACCGCGTATTCTCTACAGATGTGGTGACTGGGGAGGCGGGTGAAATGGTTTTCACACATTATACAGAAGCCATTGTCCTACTGCCATCGCCGTATGTTTTAGATCATTATCTTGATATATATAATAAATTCGGTGATCCATATTACTTTCAATAAATATTAATTTTCTGACACCAGCTGTGGCCATAGATCCCCAAACCATTACATTGCGACCGCCGTGTTTAACTTGGTTAATTTTTCGCCAAATTTTTCCCTCTCCATCGGATCCGAATATATTAATTTACTTAAGTGTCTTCATTTACGTATTTTATGCAAATTTAAAACTTTACTGCTTATTTTTTAGAGTTATAAAGAGCATTTGCCTTCGCATTTTCTCACTAAACCCTTCGTTTTGTAAAATTCGACGAACTGTTTCGGGATAAACATCCTTACCAAAGTGTTATTTCGAATCTCAACCGCTATTTTTGGAGCACTAATCCTCAGGTTGGATTCAACTTTTTTAATTATGCTTCGAACATCCCCTGTGTTAAATTATGTTATCTGTTATCAAAATTTCGCACTATTGTTTGAATTGTTGATTGCTCGACTTATAATTTTAGATATTTCATTATAACTCTTATTCTGTTCAGGTATCACTTTATTATTAAGTTTCGTATTTCAATTGACACTTCCGTTCGACGCAACATTTTTTAATGCCAAAGACAAAAAATATTTCCCACTCAAGACTAATGCAAAGTTAATACGGAAAGTGTCGGTAACCGTGTCTAGGTATTTATATAAAAAAAGATAACGGTACCTGCTGAATAATTCGAGAATAAATAAAACCGTGCAACTGTATGCAGAATTTTGTGACTGACTGTATGTGTTGTTTTTTATGTACGAGAATTCATAACTTTAGTCGTACGTTCGAATTGGTTTATATACCAAGCAAAATGAAGTTAGAATTAGAAGTGAATAAATAATTAAAATTAATGTTTATATTTTTTCATATGTTTAGATTTTTATGCAGTGATAAGAGAAAAGTTTATAAATATTTTTTTTTATGAAAAAACTAATTTTTTTTTATTTAGTTTCATTTTTACGGTAGATCTGATTAGAGCTGTGTATATGGTTGCGATTTGTGTTTAAACACAATTAGTCTATACTGGTAATGTTATTATTACAAATTTTTAAAATTTTTATGTCTCATCCATTTATAAATATTAGCATGCTGCAAAATATTAATCTGTCCGCTTATTTTTACCATACCATATTTAAATATAAAACGGAAAACGTGCATGCCAGCCGTAATGAAAGTCGATCATAATAATACAAATCAACATTTAGTACGAATTTGATCCGACCGTGCAAGCCATATATAGAAGAAAATATAAATAAAATCAACATATCCATACGGGTATAGCACGTATACCAAAAGGATTATCAAAAAAAATCAACTTACAGCAAAAAAAAAAAAATATTTATGATTCTTGTAAAGTGATTAATTACACTTTAGTTTGAAATGTGTTTGGCTATTATTGAAAATTTATGAGAATAAAAAATTTAAAAAAAAATATTTTTCGTTTTTTTTAATGGAAAATTTTAAATTTATTGCAGTTCTTAAAAGTTTTTATTGCATTTTATGTATGTATGTCTAGTGAAATTTTTTTTTATTATGTTTTGATGTAAATATTTTTAGAAAGAAAATTTCTTATATTATACATATTTGGTGTAGTATTGAGAAGGTATTTTAGATAATTGAATTATTTTGCATTTTATTAGTTTTTTTGTCGGTTTTTCAAAACATTTAAGCAAGATAATAAATGCCATATACATATAGTGGCCGGATATATTTTATATTTTATCGTTCATTTTATTAAGTATATAATAATTTACTAGGTGGCTAACTGGACATTTATGATAAATTCTATTATGGAATTCTAAATTATCAGATTTTTAGACTCAGGTCATATAAGTCACCTCGCGAAGAGATATACGTATTTAAATAAGTACCTACGTATACACAGAAAAATTTGCAAAATTGTATCTTAACTAAATCGCTCATTTGCTGTGAGAATGACATAATCCAAAATTTTAAATTTTTCAGTTTAGCGATTAGAAAATATCACTCAAAACTGTTTGTAAAAACGAGGTTTTTCAAAAGTAAATAAAAAAACATTCTGATCAGTAAAATATTTTTTTTTCTATTCCTACATCCTCAAACGGATCCTAATTTGTATAATTCTTTAGTATTTTGCAAAATTTCTGAAGATAGCTTCCAATTAAAATGTTAATTTCTTTTGCGAATTGAGTGATTTTTATATGGAAGTTTACCTAATTTGCTAGGAATAACTACATAAGAGAGTATGTTTTGATTCAAAATAATAAAAATATGAATTAATGGAAATCGTTTGATTCGAATATCTTAGAAATGAGTGAATTTTGAGTTGGGTCATTGTTGCAGCAAATGGGTGAAATGTACTACAATAGATATAAATCTAGTAAAAGCGCTCAATATTTGAAAAACAAAATTTACTTTCATATAAAAAAAACGTTTTTTCGTCAGTCGCAACTGTTTTGCAAACTTAATTAAGGTAATAGTGGCAAATAAGCAAATGAGTTTGAGATACACTGCAGTTCACTTGAATAGTTGAATAGGAACGACTGTTGTTTTGGAACATTTGAAAATCGGTCTAACTTTTCCATGATTTTGTTTTACATTATATGGGCACTTGTTCAAAAAGACAAAATATTTAAAATAAAATAATCTAGTAGGCTAGAAGAATTTTATTTTAATTTGTTTGTTTCTTAAAAATAACATTTTTTGTTCGTTTTACTTCGATAGAAACGACCATAGTTATCATAAAGTTAAAGTGTTCCCAAATTTAAAATTAAATTAAATAGTTTTTTTTTGAAAAAGGTTACCGTTTTAATATAAAAAAATAAAAAATGGGTCGAGGAAAAAAATTTAGTTAGGAAGAAATAGCCCAAATTCAAGTGCTACACAGCGAAAAATATTCTCTCGAAGCAATTGCAGATAAAATAGGAAGAAGTAATCTTCACTGTAATCTTCATTTTTATAAATAATCCAAATAAATATTTTTTAAACAACAAAGGCTGAATTGTTTAGGCTACATCTGCAGCCAATAAGCGGGTCATACTAAGGACAGCATTCAATTGTGCACTATATGTTGTGCAAAAATTAAAGCGAGGGCTGGTGTGAAGGCGAGCCGAATAACAATGTGGAGGGCCATTAAAAAATCAGATAGCCTTATCTGAAGAAAGCTTCAAAAGGAACCGCCTCTAAATCTGGAGAGGAAGAAGAAACGAAAACATTTGTCTAGGCTACATTTGACATGGGCTGAAAATGGAAACGTGTCGTTTTCTCTGTTGATGAGAAATTTATGGTGCAGAGAGCTGTATCTTTTTATACTCAGGGAGATTTGTCATTTCCAACCGGAAAAATGACCGCATCAACTTACAAATGCATCATTTAGTCCAGCTTATTATTGGAACAATACGATACCAAGTTCTTGTAAAATTATGAATTATTTTATGTTAACATAGAACAAGGCTCAATTTAACCCAGATAATTTCATTGTTGTTCTAACTTAGTTTTGGTTTACTTCAATAAAATATTTCTTGTTTTTCTTACATTTTACGTAAAAGAGTTAGTAATGTATTCACATCAGTGTAGTCCTGTTTCTGAAAGAGAACGCAGTTAGATATTCAAATCAATTTAGTCCTGTTTCGATATGATTCATTATATGAGAATTTTTTAAGGTTAATAATTTACATCGAGGTGAGGTTACAAAGACGTTGGAAGCTTGGTTTCGAACTAATGAAACTTTTAATTTTTTAAATCTCATCAGACTGCAGTGACCAAACTAAAAAATATTGAAAATACTTTGAACTTTCATAAAAAGTATAATCACAATGACGTTACGAATTATTGTGAATCGCTACGCAATTATCAACCCCTTAGTAACGTATGATGAGTAATTGAATTTTTTAATTTAAAATATTCAATGTAAAAAATAAGATCTGGCTATCACCCAGAATAACCCAATTTTTTTAAATCAATTTATCGTGTATTGGATTGGAATTTATATTTTTTGGCTACTACGTCAAATAGCAAAAATCTTAGCGGTTGCGGCTCATATGATGACGACGATAAGTTGGTTAAATTTTCAAAATTCATTACATTCTTGCTATTTGGCTTAGTGCGGTGTCCAAAAATGTTAATTCAATTATACAATACATCATAAATTGGTTAAACTTCAAAAATTCAATGCATGAGCCCTAAGCGTCTAATCTAAACATACCTAACTGATTTGAATATATCATTGTGTCGCTTTCAAATGAGTATATAGCCACTACGTGAGCCAATCTATCAGATTTTTGCTATTAAGCTTAGTACAGCATTCAAAAAGTGTCAATTCAAATCCAAAACATTGTAAATTCAAAAATTCATTACATGAGCCTACCTACGGATCATATCGAAACATGCTTACTGATTTGAATGTCTAAATGTGTTCTCTTTCAAGCGTTTATAGTCAATATTTGAGCCAAATCTGATATTTTTTGTGGTTCACTTATTATATTGTGGCATATATTTAAAAACGACTCAGCATTATAATTATTACAGTTGAAAATAATTAAAATAGTTAAAATACACTGTTAAAAATTTACACTAACTTAAATTATTTCCTAAGAACTTAAATTTTGTTCAAATATTGCACACTGAACACTCGCACAAAATTTCTGTTCAAAGAATTTGTACATGTCCAACATATTTGTAAATGTCCAATAACTATGCACCGCGGTAAGTGGCACTATTCTGGTTTTCTCTGGGAATAGAGAATTGGGAAAAATATTTTCATAGCATTTTTGGCCAAATTATATTTTTCTAGCCTACGGAAGGAATAAGTTTAGTGCAAAAATTTTCAAAACAAAGTTAATTGGGAAGCTTTTGTTTCCCAAAATTTTTATAGAGAAAAGTATTTTTCCATTTAACTATGTTTCGAAAATATTTACACCAAGCTTATTTCCTCAGTAGGTCAGAAAAATATAATTTAAACAAAATTAAAATGATAAATAATCAAAATTAAAAATGTTTTTCCCTATTCTTTCAATGGGCCAGAATAGCTCCACTGGACGAAGAGACGGCGAATAAAACTAAATGAAACAAAATTTGTTGACGTAAACTTTACCAAAAAAAGTGCAATCGGATAGAACTGAACTCTCAGCAAATTCCCTATTCCAACACGGCATGACGAAATATCTAGGCATGGCTAGATGTGGTACTAAGGCCGGATTAAAACTTCATCGTTCATTCACTGAAGCAATTTTTTCGAATCGCATTGCCCTAAAATGACGTTCTGCAGTTTTTTCACAAGATTGGTCGAACAAATTGTTTGAATGAATGAACGAAGAAGTATAAATCCGTCCTAAAAACGAAAGATCGTGTGAAAAAGAAAAAAAGAAGAGTTAAACATTAAACACAGAAAAGTGGATTGGCTCTAAGGAAGAAATTCTGAGGTAACTTTACACAATAAATCCCTGCTATACCGACAAATTCTAAAACATGTGTCGACTTACGGTATTCAGCTTCTCTGGGCTGTACAAATAAAACCAATGTCAATATCATCCAGTCATTCCAAAGCTAAGTTCCAGTCGTACATAAGAAATAACAACCTCCATAGAGATCTGAAGATGGGTTTCGTCAGTAAAGAAGTAAGCAAACTCTCGAGAAAAAAAAACAGGCAACGTATTAGTCTACCTTCATCAAAATGTTAAGATGTATCCTATGTTGGATGAGTCAAACATAGTAAGACGGCTGGCTGCGAAGGATTCAACCACTTGATCTACTAGATCCAATCTGGATCGACTAAAAATATAATATATATAATACAAAAGTCAAATTATGTGTGTATGTTTGTCCCCAAAAATATCAAAAACTATACGATCGATGACATGAAACTTTCAGACAATGTTTATCTCGGCAAGAGGTGGTCATAAGCATAGTGCGTTTTTTTTTACCTAAGGTGGCGCACGAGTCACACTCCTAAATATCGCGAACCGCTCAACCGATCGTCTTGAAATGTTAACCGTGTATAAATTGTCTGTCCTGAACCAATCGTACTATATTTTTGAAGGGGTTGAACCTCGGGGTATGGTGGCCCCGGTACAAATTTGTCTAAAACTCTACCAAATACCACAAACAGCTCAACCGATCGTCTTGAAATTTTAACCGTGTATAAGCTACTTGTACGCAACCAACCTTGCGATGTTTTTGACCTGATTGAACGCCGGAGTCTAGGGGCCCGGTACAAAAGTATATATAATACTACCAAATATCGCGAACCGCTTAATCGATCGTTTAGAAATTTTGAACGTGTATAAGTTGCATGTCATGAACCAGCTTTACTATATTTTTGAAGGGGTTGAGCGCTGGGGTCTGGGGGCCCCGGAAAAAAATGTATCTAAAACACTACCAAATATCACGAACCACTCAACCGATCGTCTTGAAATTTTGCCCGTGTATAAGTTGCATGTCCAGAACTAACCTTACGATATTTTGAACGGGTTGAACACCGGGGTCTGGCGGCCTCGGTACAAATTAATCTAAAAAAATTTTTTTTAATTCTTTGAAGGGAAAAAGCTTATACGAAATTAGTGGCATGCTTAAATTCAAGGGGTCCGTCCCCTAGGTCAAGGGGCCCTCCTTATAAGTTATCACACCATTAATCCAATCGGTTTTAAACATTGCATAGGGATTTTATACCAATAAGCATAATTTTTTTGAAGGGATCGGGCCCTGGGTCTAGTGTTCCATACAAATATTTTCCAAAATACATTGGAAATTAATCAGAGCTATCAAGAAATTGTATTTTATAATAATTTGATTATTCGTTACTACGATTCTATCTAAAATATATGGAACCCAAATAAACGATTTATCTGTATAAGGATGTAATCCTCAGCCATTGGGAATGGAATCGCCTCAGTGAGCAGGAGAGCATACTTTTGATCCTGAAATATTTTACGAAACGGATTGCGTTATCAATCAATTGAATCGATCCGTGGAAATAAATGGAAGGACTCAAAAAGATATTTATTAATTTTTTTATTAATTTAGAATTAATTAATTTGAATTTAAAATTAGATTTTTGTAATTTTTAAGCTGTCTTCTGACAATTTAAAATGGTGAAGTTTAATCAAATAAATAAAATAATTAAAAAATACTTTAGACTAAATATTCGACTTACTCGATTTTCTAATTATTTTAACAAATAAAAATTAGTATAAAAAAGTTAAAATATATAATTTCTACATAACTTCAGAAAGCAATCCATGCAATCGATCCAGACTAATTTGAAAGTAGTCAACAAAAATATGGTCCATGGTCCATCCAAAGTCTCCGTGCAAGGCAGATGTATAATGCACAAAAAATACCCAAAGAAATTATTAAAGAAACCATCACTGGCAACGATGGTTATCCACTCTATCGACTCGACAGACATTCGACAATAATAAAAGTAAGAAACAATGACATCGATAATCGGTGGGTAGTACCGTATTCGCCCTTGCTTTCCAAATATACAAGGGCCATATTAATGTGGAATATTGCAGTTCGGTCAAATCGATCAAATATATCTGCAAGTATATCAAACAAGGTTTGGACATGGCTGCCTTTACATTGACCATCAGAAACGGTGAAATCACGGAATACCAAATGGGCCGCTATATATAAGTAGTAACGAGGCAATTTGGGTAGTTTGATTTGACGGGAAGCATCATATATATCTGAAAGATTTGTGGGCAATATACAAAGATCAAATGAATGAACATATTTTACATGGAGTGCGCACAGCCAGTAATAACGCAAGCATGCAATTCTCACCGGAAATGTATAACGAAGCACTAAACAGGATTGAGGATAATTGTTTATCAATTGTCAACAGAACGCTCATTCAATTAGGAATGATATCATCGATTCGATTTACAAATGATATAAACGATCGAGATTTGCACAGAGAGCAGCTATCTAATGTCAATGAGCTCCAAACTATTTTTTTCTAACTAACACGATCCCTTTCTAACACCCTATATACTTGACGGATACGGATATGTAACTTGGCCTAAATTATTTTATTATATTTATCCATAATACAAAACTCTATAAATTTGGACACTCCTGGATGAGACTGACACGGTCCCCAACTAACACTCTGTATAACTCGGGTTATGTTTAGATCTTTAGGGATATCTCAGTTGGCCTAAGAATTCTTATTACATTTGGTCATAATGCAAAATTTTATAAATTGTTCCCAGCCTGGGCATGTAGTATTTTTGTTAATCATCATTCTTTTCCTTCAAGGTCGCAAAATATACAAACTTATATAGTCAAATGGAAAACTATGAATTATTTCCAATTAAAAATAAAATAAAATTAGTGAACTGTAATAAAAATATTGAAACAATTTTTGTCAATCACATTCTGATCTTAAAATTTCGAATGCATTAAACCTAAGCACATTGGAAAAACATATATTTTAGAAAGCGTTAGAAAATAAATTATTATGTGTCATGTAATTTTCCGAAATTAAAATAAATAAATATTTTAAATATTTATTTATTTTATTATGCATTTTGTAATTTACTTTACCAAACACAAAAAAATCATCACAATGACAAAAGAAATGGAAAAAATGTTTTCTTTTATAAAAGAATTTTCTTTTGAGTTTACAATTTAAGAAAAAAGAATTCTTGTCTTCATCTCTGAAGCTAAAACAATTACATTTTTAGTATATACTTAGTATAATGATTTATTGTGTCTGTGATCATTGAAATTTAAACGTTTTATAATTTTTATGTAATTTTTCACTTTTATATTATGAATGTATGTACGTGGATGAATCACGGGCATTTAATAGGTTTTATTTTTAGGATGCACATAATTTCTGTCTTATTTGTCATTCGAAGAAAAGCAACCGCATAAATGTTGCACTATTAACTGGAATTTTATATATGTATTTGTTAAAATATGAATTAATGATGTCTATAAAATATTTGTTTGGTTTGGAGACTTGGCACTCTTGTATACCATACCATGATGATGAGATGTGCAATAACCATAAATAACATAATTTTAAGCACTTACCTCGATCGTAGTTCGACGATCAAGAGAAATTGATATTTAAAAATAATTCTGCGAAAAACAAAATGAAATAAAGTCATCGGCATTTAATAAAAAATTTAAAAATAAAATTATAAAGTAAAATTGTCATTAATTTTTTTTTTGTGTTTTAATTAAAATGTATAATTAAAATTTAGTAAATCAATAAGTTAAGTATATTTTTTGTTCGATGGTATTAATAGAAAAAAAAATTCTTGGCATGATGCTTCTGTATTCTTTAATTATTTTTTGTTTTTAAATAAAAATTGTGATTTATAAAATATGTGACATTTAAAATTAAAAATAAAAACTATATTATTTATTTGTTGTCATACAGATTGACATCACGAATTTAAATTGATTGATTTGTTGCAAAAATAAATTTACGCGAAATGAACTTTAGAAATATCGCATATAAACAGCATTATGGCATTAGACGATAAAATATTTATATAACAAGCAACTAAATATTTTTTTTTTTTACAATTCAATCTCATTCCAAATATAAACTAGATTAAAATTAATTTCTGCGACCACACATTTAATTTTATAATTAAAAATTTTTTTTTTTAGTCTTTTGTTATATTTTAAGACAATTGTTCGCTTTAAAAATATTTTTGTTGCTGGTTACAAAATTATATTAAATTACGTACATATGTATAATTTATATTTAATTAGAATAATAAATTATTGTTATAATTTTTTCTGCGTGTGTATAATTTTGAAATTGAAAAAAATTAAAAAAAAAATGTTTAATCTAATTGACCAAATCAATTAAAATTTATTTACGTGTACGTATTCGAGTACGTACAATATTGTTGCTAAGGAAAAGTATTTTTTTCTTGTGGCTGAAACTGTTTCAAGTTTATAACTTTGTGCGGTTTTTTTTAAATGGTAAACACAATTTTCAATAATTAATTCTATAAAAGAATAAGTATAATTGAATTTCATACGCATTTGGTTGTTTTTGATGGGAAACTAAATAAAACAGAAATTTTAATAAGAGGCCTAGTTCAGGCCTTGTCAGCACATCCATAAATACGCCTAACATTATGAGAGTTTTGAGGTTTTTAATAAAATTAAATAAAACTGGAGAAAAACGAAATGCTAGATATCTCGTAAAGGACTGTAAAAATCAGGAGACTGAAATTATTTTAACTGTGGCGAACCACATCCTGATGAAACGTTTCTCGCCATCGAAAAAATTGACTCACCGTGAATATTGGTATTATCAACTTTTTTGCTGTCGAAAAACTCGGCTTGCGGTGAATATTGGTATTAAAAACTTTTTCGTTTTTTCGATAGTGGATTTTACGAAAACGTTGTCAAAATTCTACTACTATTTAGATGGCGAGTATCATATCGTATACAAGTGTTGATTGACATATAAGATTTTGTATTTTAAAACTATTTTTGCCGAGATGTAACAACAAACAAACTAATTAACTAGCGTATGTCTTTTTATAAAATTAAAATTTAATTGACAGTTCCAAATAAATGCTCAACGTTTGCTAAACAGTAAACATTTCATTCCTGGTCCTACAAACTTCATTCTTTCAAAATTATCGACTCGCCATGTTTTTCATCAAATTCCAACTTTTCGCTTTTCACGTCCTTCCGTACGCAGTACCCAAATTGATGACGTACGACTCCATTTCAGTCAATATAGTAATGACATGGAATATCGGTTGGACCATGCGAGTTGTGCACTCCGACAGAGGAACTAGTTGTGTTCATTTTCAACACCCATCGTGATGATGAAAAAATTTTGACATCTAACGCGTTTAATTTCCTGTTGGAACAAGAAATCTACTTAGCCTTGAGTACGTGTAATCTCTTTCTTTAATTTTCATCTAGTTTGATTACAATAGCAAACATATTTTTTGTTAGCTCAGCAATTTCTGAAGTTCACCAATATACACTTGGGTGCAAAAAAATCGCACATTCCTCAATTTTCTACAAAAGTTCAAAAATGTCAAAAAAATTCGAAACTTGTTTAATTTTTTTTAATACAGATTCAAAGTCTATTTCTATTCCTATCCAGTGGTGCCTTTTTTCTACTCATACGTGCCACCAAACTGATTTTTGGTAGTAAATATCTGAGGTACACGTTTTATGTGAATTGGTCAGCAAAATCGAATTAAAACATGGAAATAAACAAAAAAAAAAAAACAGTTTTATTAATAAAAAAATTCCCTCCCTTGGCCCGAATGACAGCATCCATTCGATGCTGCATTTCTACGATCGCCTGTTGCAGCTCCTGGAGACTCGTTGGTGCAACATCTCTGGCTCGAACCCTTTTTTTCAACTACTCCCATAAATGTTCGTTGGGATTAAGGTCCGGGCTTTGAGCTGATCACTCCATAACAGGCACACCCACCTTTTGATGATACTGGTATACTACACTAGCCGTATGCAGTCTCGCATTATCCTGCATAAACAGAAAATGTTCACTAATAAACACAGCAAAAGGTACGACGTACTCCTCGAATACTTCCTCAATGTACCGTTGAGAATTCATTCCTTTTGATTGACAGCCAGCATTGGCTCGTTTGATGAATACAACATGCACAATCCACCGCCATACGAGACACGTTCTTCAATGCAACATTGTGCACATCGCTCTCCTTGTCTTCTGTACCCTCTTCCGCGTCCATAGGTGCCATATAAACACATCCTGCACTCGTCAGAGATCAAGACTGTTCTCCATTCTTCTTCTGTCCAGTTCAAATGCTCTCGAGCGAACTCACGACGGGCTCGTCGATGAGTTGCGATCAATTTCGGCCCGTTTACTGGTCTGTGTGCAGTCAGATTAACTTCTCGAAGTCGTCTTCTAACTGTTCACCGACTGACTTCGACTTCACGAACTTCTTGGAGCCGCCGTCCCAGTTGAACCGCATTCATACGGCAATTTCGCAACGAAGTTGTTATCTCTGCAACACTCGACGAACGGAGAATCAGCTAAAATTTAGTTGTAGAGCCGCTTTACTTTGGTGCTGCCCCACATAAATTAGTGCAACCATTTATACGGCTACATTTGGTGTGGTATCCAGTTCTTTGCTCCGGTTGAAGACGTAATCAATGATCACAATTCTGAGCGAGATATTTCATGGCATACTATTGTATTGATCTTGTTGTATTAATTTTAAAATTTAATTCGAGAGCCTGCTATATGCATTTGACAAAAAAATCACTTTGTTGGCATGGTACAAGCACAAAAAAGGCACCACTGGATAGGTATTGAACTTTTAATCTGTACTAAAAAAAATAAAACAAATGTTGGATTTTTTTTGAAATTTTTGAACTTTTGTTGAAAATTGAGCAATGAGCAATTTTTTTGCACCCAAGTGTAGCTTCTGAGTATGCCATTTCGCTCGCGTCACTAAATCCGTGAAGTTGACAATTGTTCTTGAAATTAGACACAAAACTTAAATTGACTTTGAACACCTGTCCATGCTCCTTGTACATCTATTGGGAGTTTCTCATCCCAAGATAATCCCTTGAGCCACAAGCCCTTTAAAAAAACTTTCACCATTACCGTAATTGAACTCAACCATCCCAATGGATCAAAGATCTGTGACGCTACTGATAGTATGCCTCGCTTAGTAGTCACTTTGTCTAATATATCGGTATTATTGAATGAAAACATGTCCTTTATTGGATCTCAAAACATAAGTTCTTTGACAATCTTCTGTTATAACAAATATATTTGGATTGAATCTTCTTCACTTAACCTTGAACAATTATATAGCCACTTTCTTAACAAGAATTCACTAATACTATTATTAACTTAATTTTCAGATCGTTCGCATCCGCCTCATCATCTGCACCTGTAAGTACATCGTCCACATAAAAGTTTTTCTTATTACTCTGGCGACTTTAGGGTGTGTCTTCACATTTATTAGCAATCCGTAACTTTTTTCAACTCGAGAAGGGTAATATGTAGAAAGTTGATATTTGGCATGATTTTAGGGTTCGGTACGAAAAGTTCGTAGCCGTTGGAAATACACCGATAGGTTCTTCCTGGGCTAGCGGTGGCGGATCAAAGTTTCAGAAACTTGCCATTGAAAATACATAGATTCAAAAGTTAATATTTTTATATTTTGCATCATAAAAATACTACTTACTACAATGTTTAGAGGTATATTAATTTCTTTATTTCGCATAATCTTTTTTTTTAATTTTTATTTTAATTCATCTTTTAGTTCTAACCAAACCATAAATTCCGACCCATGCTTGCATGGGTCGCACGGGTCGCTATCTAGTTTGATATAACACTCTTATAGCTATGGAATGGTGCAGGTAAGATACCGTATGTTACTGTTAGTAACTCATAATACTGAATTAATTTAGATGGAGATTTACGCCATAAAAAAATAATAAAAAATAATCATCTCCTAACAGAATATCGATTTCCATTTTATTACTAAAATTTGGATCGGCCAACCTTAAACTTCGAATTTTACGCTCATTATTGGAATGATCGAACCGGGAATGAATGGAAATTGATGTCTGTCCTGTTGTTGACACTTTAGATGTTGCAAGTCCACCCACTAATATTCTTCCCTTTTCCCTTGATAGCGCACTGCGTATATGTTTTATGTTGGGAGTGATACGATTACATGGTACAGCTAAATCTGAAAACGCGCTCTCTCAAAGCGCTCTTTTCCTCCTCCAACACTTAGTATATTTCCTCAATACTCCGGAAACTTTAAATTAAAATCTTCTACGATATCGTTATATCTTTTGATTAATGCCGAATTATCGAACTATGTTCATCCAGTTTTGGACAACCTGCTCCATCGGATTATTGTGACAAATGCAACACCTCATAAAGACAACGTCATGTATAGCTGCACCAAACAACTCATTTTGACATGTCGTATATAGAATTTGCGATGTCCATTGACTGAATGTAGATACATCAACTGTTTTGTCTACTGTTTTGGTAATTTTACTGCCAAATTTTCCGTGCTGAGTGTGCGGTCTTAGTGATGTGACTGTCTGGTATGAGGTTGTTATCCTCTTTTTGGAGACCGTTTTAGAGCAACCCACCTCGTCTTTTCCTTACTTATGTACATATGAAGACACTCATTCCTCGATCTAAAAATCAATTTTTCTATGGTCCTACCTACCTACCTGGTACATATGGTTACTTAATTTTCATCTTTCTTGATTTACTGGATGTGTGATTAAAAAAAATTCTACCAGTGTGATAATTTTACTAATTTCCTGTGTGGCATCGACGAGTAAATCCGGCTACAATAAACTACAACTGCATGGCTTGTATAGGTTTTATCGGTATCTCTTGCGTCCGATGTTTGTGTGGATGTCTCTTTTACTTCAGATTTCATATATCCGTTATAAGTTGTGAAATTCCACTCAGGGGTTGAACCGGTTCATAGAAAATTATCCCATTAATTTTGCTATTCCGTGCTGCATAGATTCCAGCAGCACAGCTCGGTGGAGCTTGTTGGTTAAAAATTTAATCTTTAAATTTATTTAAATTTTTTAACTCTTTTTTGTTTTTATTTTTGTAAATGTTAAACTTTTCAGCGTGATCCCATAAACTATGATTTCCACCGAAATTCGTAAGAGTCTCCCAATTAATGGAAAAAGTTCAAGTATGTCGTTTTATTCAGAATAGTCAATCCGGGCTAGGAAGTTGTAGGAAGTGAGAGAAAGTACGGATACTGAAGCCCAAGAAAACACACTGCACGCTCCTCGATAAATATAACACGTTTCCGCAATTTTGGGAGGTGGAAGAGGTTGGCGAATCTAAACAAAATGAGTTGAGCGCAGAACAAGCAGTCGGCATCAAGCACTAAAAGGAAACACAAAGGAAAACGCCGCTTAAGCCATACCAGAAGATGTTTATGTCGATGATATTCTAAAAGGTGTCCGAACAGTCGAAGAGGCAGTTACACTGAAAAATTTATATGAATATATCTGAATTTTCAAGAATCAACTTTATGTCGCGATTTCAACCTCGTAGTATTAGAAATCGTAGAACACAAATAGAATGATGTTTAAAGGATGAAACACACCAAGAGCAGCGCAACATATTCCAAAGAATCCACACTAACGGCTGCGTATGGGCGTGCACATCAAGCAGCTCAGCAGATTGTTTTGGCTTAGTAGTAAAATTGAATTTTGCAAATTTTATCAAAGTTATGAGTAGCAGCAAATTGAATCTGCTGGGTGGTGTGGAATCTACTGACGCCGCGACAGATGCAACTTCATTCAATATAATTTCTTTAAATTTAAATTTTTCAATTATAATTACAAAATACTTATTGCCTTTTAATGGAAATACCTATATTTGTACGCAAACTATGATTTTGTATCATTACATAAGCGAATAAGCCAAAATTTGAATTTGCTGCTCGATGCTGCTGCTTGGTGTGTTTCATCCTTTACTCAAGCAAGCTGAGAATATATTAGAAAATAAGTAGTAAAAAGAGAAATAGACTAATATTCTACTCGCAAAAAATGAGATATATACTAAGTAAAAAGTCGAAAATAGTGATGGTACAACATTCCACCCCTGAACTAATTTTGTTCGAAATTAAATTTACAATTTTTTTGTTTTAATCGTTTTTTCGTAAATGCTATTTTTTCAAAATGTTTGCCAAACACGAAAAATCTATACTATGGAAGCTACCACTTCTGGTCGACCACGGATCGGTCAATCCGTTTGGGCAGTAGATCAACAACATTTAGTCTTCACAACACCACGCACGCACAAACGGACACACACAGAGATTTTATAAAAAGTGCTTTTTTAGGCTTTGGTGATTATGGCGAATGGTAAATCTGCAAAAATCTAGAGGTCAAAATGTTTCATTATTACTGTACTTTATTTTACTTATGCTGCGTGCCAAACTTAAGGTTAAAGTGAATTTTAGGTAAATTTTTCAATAAATTCAATTGTTTTTCAGAAACTCTATGGCAAACTCATCGAAAAATCCGTTCTAAAACCGGTTTTTACCGTATAGTAATCGATTTATGGGCTATAGTTACATAGACGAAAATAAAACGGACTGAAACGAAAAGACGAAGAAGGCATGGTTATATAGACGAATTAGTGAAAACGGTTTTGACATTTTCATATTTGTTTCTAATTTTATATTATTTGAAGTTTACTTCTCTAGTGTATGAAAACTAACTCGGAAAATCCATTTTATTTTTAACAAACTAAATATTCTGTATATTTTGACAATTTGACATGTAACGATAACAACAAATCATAACCGATAGTGTATAACCGCAAAGACGAAACGAAAGCAAATTGAATTGAATCAATTTCTCCGTCCGTTTTCGTTTCGTTTCTTCTATATAATTATTTTAGAATGTTTTCATGTAATCAATTCGTTCGTTTCGTTTCGGTCCGTTTCGTTTTCGTCTATATAACTAGCCCATTACCTTAAGTTTGGCACACAGTCTTAGTAAATGAACGTAAACGAAAAACTTGACTTAAAAATAATACGAGGACATTAAGGTTCGTATTTTTAAACGTGGATAGAGATAAATCGGCGGATTTATCCTCATTCATATTTTTAAACGTGGATAAATCCACTGATTCAATCCAGGATTAAAATTGTATCCACAGATTTATACATGGATATCGATGGCTTAAACAGTGGCTACATTATTTTCGAAAATTCGGAAATAGAAAACGTCAATCGTTGTGTCAATCAGTCGTGTGAAAATTTATTTCAATTGTGTTGTGATAAACAGATATGGAAAATTTGGGTAATTCATCTTCGTCATCAGAGTCAGAATCTAATGATTCAGATTACGAAATTATAATAAGTCGACGAATAAAGCGACCAAAAATACTCCATGATATCCATCGATATGGATTATTATAACGATGAAGAATTTAAAATGCGATTTTGATTTTCTAAAGAAGGGGTTCATTATTTAGAAAACATTATGAAAAATGGCATTGAACCACTTGACTTTCGCGAGTACCCTTTAACCACAATACAACAAATTTTAGTTTGTTTGAGGTATTTTGCGACGGGGTCATTTCAAGTGGTGATCGGGGATTTAATAGGAATAACACAGAGTACGGCGGGCTACATAATTCACAAAGCATCCAGAGCTGTTGCCAGGAAAGCCAAAGGTTTTATAAAAATGCCTGTGGGCGACGAGCTTAATAAAACCCAGCAAAATTTTTATAATAAAGCTGGAATACCTCGCTGTATTAGCTGCATTGATGGTACTCATATACCAGTGAAATCCCCTGGAAGTGATGAGGCAGAACTGTATCGCAATCGTAAAGGATACTTTTCCATTAACACACAAGCGATATGTGAAGCTGATGGTAAATTTATATTCCCACAATACTGAATATTGGAGCTTCTTCTATAGTTTTCGATAAAGTACCGCCTCCCGTTTTACATATATCTAAGCGTTCGCTTGCCACATTTTTCCTAACCTTTCTCTTTATATTCTTGTAGCCCACTTTTAGTTGTTGCGTGCTTTTCTCGGATCCAATGCGCCGTGAATTGTTTGCCTTTCGAATTGAATCCCAGGTTTCCAATTTTTGCTTATTCGAAATTGTATCGGTCAATTTGCATTCTATTATGTTTTTGTTTTTCACCACTAATTCAACTAAAAGCAGCCTGTCCTTTTCATTTATATTTTTAGACCTGGAATAACAATAATCATAAAATGATAAAATAATAACATTTAAATGTGCGTATATAAAACTTACGTGGTACGCTCGCTTTCCATTTTATTTTATTTTATGTTTTCTTGTCATAAAAAAATAAACAAAATTATTTATTAAAAATATTACGCGAAGTACCAAAAAAAAATTGACAAGTGTCTCCCAGCAAGCAGTTTTAATTCGAAAATCGATGTAGAAAATCCAAGATTTTAGCTTCGTTCAAAAATATCACAAAATTAATCCATGAATTTATCCACGTTCAAAATTATGCACTATATACTTTCTCAACCGGAACCTTATAAATCCAGAAATAGACGAGTTTTCGAAAAACAACCTTACAAATTCAGCCAGAGCCGTACCCTTTACAGCCAAACTTAGTATGGCACTACGGAACCTTATAAATTCAGAAATATATGATTTTTCGGTGGAACCTTATAATTTCAGCCGGAAACGATTGTATGGTCATATACAGCGAAACTAACTATTGCACAAGTAACACAATGGATTGTGTATCTTTGTGCACTATGTTTTTTCTGTCAAAATCTTATAATTCCGGCCAGAACCTTATAACTCCGGCCAGAATTATGCATTGTGCATCATTGTGCACTATACAATTTTTCAGCCGGAATCTTATAAATTCAGCAATAAACAATTTTTCGGGAAAACCCCCTTACAAATTCAGCCGGAACCATACTCTCTGCAGCCAAACTAACTATGGTACAAATAGCACGATGCATTGTGCACCATTGTGCACTATATAATTTTTCAGCCGGAACCTTATAATACTGGCCAGAACCTGATAAAGCCAGCAAACCAACTATACCACAAGTAGCCCGATGCATTGTGCATCATTGAGCACTGTATATTTTTTCAGACGTTTCTGGTCAGAATTAAAATGTTCTGGCTGAAAAATTATATAGTGCACAATGATGCTCAATGCATCTTGTTACTTGTGCCATACTTAGTTTGGCTGTAGAGGGTATGGTTTCGGCTGAATGTGTAAGGTTATTTTCGAAAAATCGCATACTTCTCAATTTATAAGGTTCCGGTTGAAAAAGTATATAGTGCACAATGATGCACAATGCATCGTGCTACTAGTGTTATAGTCGGTTTGGCTGTTGTATAGTTCTGGTGGGCTCTTTTAGGTTCCGGCTGGAATTATAATGTTCCGGGTAAAAAGGCATATAGAACACAATGATGCACAATGCATCGTGCTACTTGTGCCATAGTTGTTTGGTTCTGGCTGATATGGTTCCGTTTAAATTTGATTCACGAAAGACAATCAGAAACATTTTAGAGAAAGATGAAAAGTACTTATCCAGTACGTAGATTTCTAATAAAGCTGTAAAATTGCAATTTAAATTTTATTATTCTATATGCAGATCTTGGCAAACTTTGCTTGAATTTGTCAATTTTTTGTATATGAAAATAAGTTGAGAACACAAAAAAGAACCGTAAAATTGTTTTGGTGTCCCACTGGCCTATTTATATTTTGTCTTATATCTTAAACCCAAATTAGATATTACGATACAACAAAGTGCAGATTGCTCTCGTTGTTGACAAAAATAAACCTATTTAAGCTGCGAAACCCAGACATCGAACAGGTGCGAAAGAACAGAAATATTGGTGCGTCCGTCTATACCGCTGATATCTCATGAACAACTTTACCTAAACGGGGTTGAATACCTGCCATAAGACATCAAAAAAAATTCCCTGAAGTACCATTATTTTCAAAACTGCAATTCGAATGTTTTTGAAAAACCAACAATGTTGCAATCAGCTCAAAAATCCACCGTTTTGCAAGTAGTTGAATTTTTCTCATACCCATAAAATCCTGTGGTGTATTTTTTTAAAGATCCAATAATGTAGAAAAACAATAATTTTTGTTACCAAGGCTTTAGTTGATAAATCCACCGTTTAGGTGCTGGAAGCAGTTTCATTTTGATTATTTCAATTAAATCACGTGACATTCGATTTAAAAAGCAACAATGTTGCTACTATTGATAAAGGTCGTTCGAAGTATTTAATGATTTTATTAACCAACCCATAATATAGATTTTTGCACTTTACCTAATCCTACACTTTTTTGACACATTTTATTTTTTGTAGCTACACTGTTATTTATAAATTTGAATTCGATTTTAACCCTACTACAAGTTTGCTGTGTCGGCTACACTTTTGATAAATATTAAATAGTTCACTACCGTGCTTTAAGCAACCGAATGTTTGTTGATTATGTACCTCAATATAGAGTTATTAGCAAATAATTAAAATCATGACTGCGGTGAGAAATAAATTGGTTTTGATGTGCTAAACGATTAACATTAATAAAAATCACTGAATATTTTTAGTACATTTAAAATGTTATCAGCGCTATAAAACTAAAAAAAAGTCAACAAGTTTTGTGATGGTCTTTCATATAAAATTAATTTATTTTAAATTTAAAATTTTTATTTTGTGAGAACGTTTAGGATTTCGAACATAATTTTATAACCAATTAAAAATTATACTGTCACCATATAGTAAGGAATATATAAGTTATTTCGAATGGATTCCATCCATATACAAGGTCGAGTATGGACCTGCAATAAAACGGAATGTGATGAAGGCGGATTTCTTGGAAACTGTATTTACGCAGATGGAAATCAGATCGATCATAATACATAATTCTTGTTTTGCATAAAAGGCATACAATTTATGAATTTGCAATCAAGACAAGAAACCTGGTAAGGTAAAAAAAAAAATATTATCAATTAACTATCATCTTTTGTTTCGTATATATGAGTATGTAAAAAACTATGCAGAAAACTATACTAAATCACTTATTTTGCATATTATCGTCGTCATTATTTTTCTTTTTGTTGTTATCTTGATCGCATTTTGGACCGATTTGATTTAAATGTTTCTGCGATTTAATATTTTTATTTTTTTGTAACCATCCAATTAGCTTGGTTCTTATTTATAAACAAAAAATATTATTTTTTGTTGTTATCTGTTCTAAAAATTTGCATATGGAGAGGATAAATGAATGATAAAAATTATATGTCGCTGGACGGAATGATTTATTATAGACTTAGGTATATGGAACAAATTAAAACTGCCAAAATACCTCAACTTTCAATAAACTTTAATTAGCTTAGACTTTAAAACCATTAAATGTCGTGTACATAAAATATTTCAGGTTTATGATGAATGCGTACACACATTTATTAATTAAAAATAATTTCACTTTGCCAAAATTAACACAAAAAACACAAAATTCCCACAAACATTTTATGTAAAGTACTTTTTGCATGATTTGGTTTTCAAATAAATATAATTTTAGAATTACAGAACACAAAATATTCATCCGCTTCATATCTCTAATATAAAATCTTTGATACGAGTAGGAAAGTTTCAAAATATATATTTTTGGTAAATAATTAGTCTCGAAAAAATATAATTAAAATTGTTGTTGTAGTTTATGAGATAAAATCTCACACTCGAACTTGTTTAGTATACGGCCCGCGGATGATGCGCGAGTAAAGCGATGTTTTAATCATTATACATTTTAAAAGCTTCCGTAAGTTGTTCTGTGTAATAAAAATATTTGCTTTGAAGACTTCGCCGCGCTCTATCTAGGTATAAATTGTATACAGACAACGATATTTTGAAGGTGGGTGACTTTATTACTTATGATTATATATACATATAAAACATAAAAACCTTTATACATATCCAAGCTCATTAAAATCACCACCCAACAATATTGTCAACATAATAAATTCTCGATTTGAATATGTGTAAAAATCAAAACTGCTACTGTATCACAAAATATAAAAAAAAATAAAAAAAAAAATTTCTTTCGTCTGTACATAAATCAAACTGAATTGACATTTTTTCCATAATATGAAGATACGCACAGTGGAGAGACGAAATAAAATCAAATAAATCAAAAAATCGCCCGTAAATTTTATATCTTTTTGATTCGATTTCAGTATATCGAAATGGTTTTTATTTTTTTTGGATTTTGGTTTAGGAATAAATTTTCACGAGATAAGCGAGAGACTATGGCGTGCCACACAAACTTTTGGTCAATAAGTCGTCTGCGCCCAAAAAATTTACATACGTCCTTCATTTGCCCAAAACATAGTATAATATTTTCGTCGGGACAATGACTCCCACTTTTGTGTACATCATCCCGACTGTATATAATTTAGTGTAAAACTTTACAAAAAAAAAATGTAATTTAATTATTTATATTCTTAAAATGGAATTAATGAAATAAATAAATTATTTTTGATAAAAATTTCGTTTTAAGATGTTTAATCATGACGAATTTTAAGACATTATCTTATAATTTTAATGAATGAAAATTAAAATGACGAATGATGATGGATGATGACTGGAAGATTAACTTTTCTATTTTTATTTTATTTTTTTTTTTTAAGATGGATTAAGAAAATTTGTTAAGGATTTGATGACTTATTTCGATATATATTTATATAGTTTTTAGGTTGACAACCGCAATGTAAAATTAATTGTTTAAATAAATATAATTAAATGTAAGTAGTTTTAAACAACCGATTTAACATTGAACCCGTATTTTAAAGGTCAGACCTTTTGGTAAACAAGACTTTTTTTTTAAACTAAATAAAAACAAATAAATAAACCAGACAGCGTATAAAAAAAACTTTTCTGCTACTTCAACTACTTCTTGTTATTATTTTTGTTCGCGTCTTATATCTATTTTTTGCGCTTGTCTTAATATTAATTTATTAAGTGTTCTACACGATTAGTTATTTCATTCGCTAATGCCACCCCTTTTTTGAATATCAACCACCACACTCTGCATACACCACCATAGAAATGTTTTTATAAATTTTCTTCGTTTTAAATCTTTTTATTTTAAAACCTCCCTCATTTCTTTATGTAAGCGTTTTTTTTTCTGTTCACCCGAAGAAAAATTGCAGTTTTATCGAAGAACAAAATATGAAATTTTTTGTTGTGCTTATTTCACACCAAACTCATTCTAAAATTTCTATATAGCACTGCAAAAATGTTTCAACCATGTTAAAATTATCTATGCACGAGTATAAACATTATTTATTTATATTTATACATTTTTAAAATAATATTTCATTATTTCAGAGAGAGAAAAATGGAAAATGGAAAAATTAACATAAAAGTAGCTTGTTTTTTGTGTTCCCTAACTCCCTCGCCTGATTTGAATAAAAAACTGGAAAAATAAATGAAATTATTTTATTTAAAATTTATATAAAAGCAGCAAAATGAAAAATACAAAAAATTATATTTATAAATTAATTTTTATTTATTCATTATGAGCTTTTTCTGTAAGAAAAACAACCAAGCTTTCGGGAGTATTCATAGTAGAGACGTGAGACCGTTTACACAGTTTTTACAAAACTTCCCAAGACGAAGGTCATTGACGACGCACTAATGACCCGTCAGCAACAGTCAAGCATGACACGTAGAAAAAACATTTATCAGTATACGAGGCTAATTTGCATTTGTGACTTATTGTCAATGGTGAATCGTTTCTGACATGTCTACGATGACCCGTATGTGAGAAGTCATAGACGAGTCTTATATGACATTACAGATTTGAGAAAAGAATCTTGCATGATGACTAATGCGAAGAACTCAAAATAAAATAAAGTAGCCGAAGATTTTCACTTTTATAAAAGTTAACGTAATTTAATAAATTTACTTTTATTATTTTTAAAACAACAAATTATTTTTATTTAATTATTTGCACAAACTGATTATATTTTTATAAGTAAGTACTGTCCCGACCGACCAAATGGCACAATGAAAGCTTTGGTGTTTGTATCGGGAGGTACCGGGTTCGGTAGGGGCATGATGTAAAAGAGATTTTATACAGCATCTGATTACGATCGGTGATGAAATTGATCACAACTTGACCCCCTGTCGAAGTGCAGAATTCTTGGTCCGTCCCATCATCCATGTCAGTATTATAGATACTAACTGGCAAAGAGGTATGCAATGTACAGATTGTTCTACGTAAATCGGACATCCCCCATTTGGCATTCAACTGCGTAAGGTAGGACGTCAAAAGCGAACCACGAAATAGTTGGGGAGGTCGATGCTGTTTTCAGTGTGTCTACACGAGAAATATTGTTATACGCGCTCCAATTGTTATTTTTTATTTGCTTGGTGCTGAATTTCTATCGTGAAAAAACGACATTTACAATTTTGGTTGCTGGGAAGTTTCTTTTCCACTTTGTCCGGGTTTGAAGTATTGTTAAATAATTCAAACGACATTTTTGCCAGAATTGCTTCAGTTTCCGATGGCTATGGTGTCTGATTCCGGTAAATATGCATACGTATGTCAAATTAAGGGGTGAGCTGGCGCTAATTGGTCTATATCGTCACTTAAGTTGACAGAAAGCAATCTGGAATTCAGGATCGACCATATTTAAGCCAGAAGCTTTGTAATTTATTCATAGGTGAGTAATGCGTCCGATAGTGTTCATTTTAGGTGATATTTTGTCGTAAATGAGATGCATTATCGCTAACAATTTCACGATAATGAATGGTATCTTTATAGGTTTTTACTTCTAGTTTTTCCTTTTGCAGTACGCTAATACTCGAATAATTTTATTAAAAATTGAATTTTTCCCCTCAATTAAATCAGTCACTGACGATGATGATACCAAAGTGCAGGCTGCCGTCGATTGAAATTTGATTGGCTTCCTGAATACAGGTAATTTAACCCATTCTTAACCGCTCCACCTTAGTGCCGATATTGAACAACTTCTAGCAATTGCAACGCAATCCTTGGATCGCACCACATATTTCTAGATATTAGTTTCTCGATCTGAACAGAATTTTATTACGCTATCCATTAAGTTACGTAACAGTCACTCATTGATACATGCAGCATACGACGGCAGGGTATAGGCATTTCGATAATCGCCTGAAATATCTTTTGGTAGTCCCAATCTAAACATTTTGTTCATGTCTTCTGAAATTTTTACGTAAATTGTTATAGGACCTTGAGATCAAAGTACTTTGTGATTCTGATTTTGTGTTCCAATAAACGTAGAACGTTATAATATTGTGATTATGTCTGTTTCAATAAGTTTACTGCCTTCGCATACAGTATCGTTATTTGGTATACCTTTGCAGATTGAGCCATGCCGCCTTCAATACTAATGATAATTCATTTTTCGCAACGATAAATTGCTCCAGTGTAACCGTTTCAGTCATCAGATCCTCAACATATAAAATCCCCGCATATGATTATTGCCGCCCTTGAAAAAGTTTGTTGGTTGTTATCGGCAATCTGGTTCAAACCTCAGGTTGACATTAACGATGCGATTCAGATGCGATATAGATTAGTTCAGATTGTTCCTCCCCTTACAAAATTTTTTGGTATGTTTTCTGGTAACTAATATTTTCCTGAACATTTTTTCCAGGTCTGCTATGTCACTACATATCGGTGAAAACGGAACCTCAGAAGAAATTGTTTCATATTTTACTAGATTGATATGGTCTAAGGAACAGATTTTCATTTTAATATCCAACTGATTTGGTTTTGGCCGTGGCATCTAAAACAAATCTCTTGCAGGTTCACGGTATTATCTCTTGTAAGTCCACGTTCTATAGATTGGCGTTTTCTGGTAAATTGTGATCTGGATTCTATGAGTGGTTCATTTTTGAGGGTACAGCAACGATGTATGTACCGTCGTGATTTATTTTGTAATTGTATAAAATTGTTGTCACAATAAATTTCTTCAAATCTTTACCAGTGCTGTTTGAAGAAGTCCGATGATGAATTTTTACAGCTACGAAAACTGGAAGTTTCGTAGCTTTGTTGGTTGTTGTGTTATCGACATTTTCAAAATTTCTGGTCTGGTCGAAGGTGGGGTAGTGGTTAAGTGGCAAATGAAGCTACGTATTGTGACGCTTATGGAATGTCTTTCATGGTCTCTTTAAACGACGACGGCTATGGATTTTGGTGGATCGTGGTGGTTGTTCCTTGGGTGTTGGTTGACAATTCTTTAAGGAGTCAGCACATTTATTTAAAAAATCCAAGAAGGAGCAATGATGGAAAATCACTATCGGCGGTTTCATTGAAATAACGCTGTTTGGGTAGGGCAAAATAGTTGGCTTCGGTTACGGTCAGGTGTCGTGAAAAATGATATAGCCTCTCCTTTTATTGCATCCTTAAAACGTTGAAAATTTTTAAAATTTTGTCACGCACGGTTGTCACAATATGTTTGTTCAAAAGATATGTTTGTTATTCATTAGTATTGAGTTACAATATAAATATATTATAATCATAATAAGACTAAGATTATATAAGCTTATATGATAAGATTATATTATAATCTTATATGTTGAAAACACAAATAGCGGATCAAAAATACAAAACTTAGTTATTAGAATATGAAATAAAAAATCAGACCGCCATATTATAAAGAAGGCAAATGTATGTGCGTGTAAGTTTACGAAATGTGAATTAATTTTCAAAATGCTAATAGCAAAATAAAACTTCTAAAAGATACATACGCAGCGTTTATTTCCACGAGATTCAAATAAGAAACCTGTTCAACAAATTTCAAAAGATTGGCATGTGGTGCTCTGGAATTCCCATTAACAGGTAAACCGAGGGTTACAACAAATTTAAATAAAGAAATCTATTCAACAGATGTCTGAAGATTGACATGTGGGTATTATTCTAGAATGCTCATGATATAGTCCCTCAATGGGACAAACGATTTGAAAGATTCCTGGGATCGGCGACATAAAAAATCGGTATTTTACAAAATGTTGTTGCAACAATTTAGAATTAAGTAATCTTTTATAATAGAATGGAAGAAGTTAGCAAATATGTTGGTTCACATGACCTTTGATCTTTAAATCTTATCCAGACTGAGTAACCATCGATCTTAATTTGAGTTTTTGAAGTTGCGGTTATCATGGAGGATATTTGTTCGGTGTGCTTATAGACATGGAAATGAATATTTATTTATTTATTCATTGACCTTCAAAAACCACAGATTTTTTCAAAAACAAATTGACTTCATGCTAATGCCCTCCGAATTGAGCTCAAGCTCATTTGTTACAGAGAACCAATGGAATAAACCAATATCTTGTGTAAACCTTTTCACGTTCACATCTCTGTCATTGCTGTTAATTTCGGTGTTGAAATTAACTTGTTCAAAATATTGTTGTAAATTAATTTAATTGGCTTTTTTGGAGTTGAGACAAGGTTTCTGTCTTTCGTTATTTTGAAACCTGCATACGTATTTTGTTCGGAAACCGTGACTTGAGAGTTGGGAGTTTTGCTGTTGCCTCGTAGGTGCTCTAGATGTACATAAATATTAAATTTTACTAATATTTACATCGAACAAATATATACTTCGTTTTATACATCTAACAAGTTTGCGACAGTAGCAATACTCTAACTCTCAAGCCTCATTTTTCGAACAAAATTCGTACTCTGTCATTTGTATTGTTTTTTAATATTATATTTTTCAATAGAAGTGGTTCATTAGTAAAGGTCTAAGGCTTGATCTAGTCTATTTTTTATCTCACAAATTTGCCTAAAATTTCAGCTGAATACTTTGTATTCTGATGATTTAGGTGAATCAGGTGGAATATACGTGACGTAAATTTGTATTGACTTATTATTGATGATTTACTATTTTCGCACACAATGTCTCGACTGATGAATTCGTTAAATCAACCAATTCATGTGGCAGTGATGAATAGCTGTCGAGTACCCCTCAATCGAATTAATTCGTGCATGTTTGGGGTGGCCGGTCACATGTTTAAACCACATACTGACTAGGGAAATATTCCGAGCTTAAGATTTTATCGTTGAATGATGTTTCACAGATGGTATAAACCAAAAAGATTGCTTTTAGAACAAAATTATGAAATTTTGTTTACACATGTCATTGATCCGAATCAATATAAATTTTATATGGAAACCTGGGCCGACAAGTTGTAACTACCATTTTTCTCGCTTCGACGAAAAAACCTTGCTACTTTGACGAAAATTTAAAAATTTACCTGAAAGAGAAAATATTTGTACTTCTAAAATACCGTTATTCTATCGAAAATGCATCGAAGCGGAAAAAGTGATAGTTACAAGTGTAAAAAAACCTGATTATGAAAATCCCGGTTTGTAGAAATCCCGTTTTTTTATCCCGGTTTGAAAATCCCGGTTATGTGAAAAAAGAACCCGATTTTTAGAAAATCCCATTTGGCACTCTTAAATTATTTTTTGACAACGTTCAAAAATGAGTTTACGACAAAGTTCTAGAAAATGGTTAATAGGGATGGAATTTGGCCATTTCGCGATGCAAATGGATTTCTAAAATAATTTTTTGATAAAGTTCTGAAATATGGCCATTACAAAGGCATTTTTTAACCGATTTAGTTGAAATCCGACATGTGAGTCCTAAATGGGATTAAAACAAATGCATTTTTGATACAGTTCTGGAATAAGGCGGATAGGGATGAAACCTGGCCATTTCTTGACCGATTATGTTGAAAATCGACATGCAGGATCTAAATGGGATTTTAAAATGTTGTTTGATAAAGTTCTGGAATATTGTCATTAGTGATGGAACTAGACCATTTTTTAATGGAATATGTTGAAATTCCTCAAAACAATATGGTCAATAGAAATGGAATTTGGTCATTTGATAACCGATTATGTTTAAATTTGACACGATTTAAATGGGATGATTAAATGATTTTTTGATAAAGCTCTGCGTATCTGGACAAAAAGGGCGATATATTTCAGAACTTAGTCAAAAAATCATTTTAGAGTCTTATTTCCAGCACTTATGTTGAATATTATCATAATCTGTCAAGAAATAGTCAAGTTCTGTCGCTCATGGCGATATTCTAGAGCTTTAGCAAAAAATTATTTTAGAATCCCATTTAGACCTTACTTGTAGAGTTTTACCATAATCAGTAAAGAAATGGTCAAGTTCCAGCCCTATCGACCGTATCATGCATTTAGAATAAAACTAGTAAAACTGCTCCTTTAATCCCGACATTTTTTTAACCCGCTCTCTTTGAGTTTCTAAAGGCCGTCAGAGGGCTAAACGGAAGGAAAGAAGCGATGCGAGTTATTGAAGCCTCTACAGTTTTGTATGATATCAAAGGGCTGAACGTCAAAGGACCGAATGTCGAATTGCAAAATTTCGAAGGACTGAATGTGTCGAAGGGCCGATTGTCTCGAAGGGCCGCATGTGTCGAAGGGCCAAATGTGTTAAAGGGGTTACTTTTCGTTAACGGAAATATAATTTTTTTAATTTGTTTTAATGAATATTTTGTAATTTTTTTTTATCGAATATTAATGAATTTGCTTGATAAAATTTTCCTTCAGCAAAATGTATCACTGACTGGATACGTGGAATTTTGACACTTGGCTACCGCCCTTATTTCATTTCGCCCAGTATTTCACAAATCACTCATAATTCTATTTAGTTTCGATTTTATAAGGACGGTGTTCTCCATACTACGCATTTATAAATGACAAATGGTATGCCTACTAGTTTAATCTTTAGGGCTCGCAGGAACAGTCTAATAGTCAGCCACAATATCCTGCATTTTAAGGTAATATGTCCACATTGATCGTCAAAATCGATATCAAAGCATTTTTTTTTTTCAAATAATTTGTAAATCATCAATACCTTAGTTTATTGCTTATTAAAACCCTAACGGTTGCTTTATATTATTCGTTCCTTTCAGTTCCTACACATATCGGGTCAGACATCATCAATACGCTTCCATTCATACATTTTCCTCGTATACTTATCGTATCAGGCAAAATTTCTTATTTTTATGTTAAAATATTATTAGTCCGGCCGGCACGATAAAAAATATTTTTTCAAAATCAAAACTTTAGAACGAGAAGAAAAGGAAACCGGAATTTTGAAAACCAAGGGCCTACTATGGAAATCGACCGCCGTTGATTTTTGTTCCTTGTTTTTATTCAGTAATAGTTATTAGTATTGCTGAATATAAACAACGAATAAAAACCGGCTGCTTTCGATTTCAATAGTAGGCCCCCCAAAAAATTTTGATATGAAATCTAGTAAGTGCCTTATCATTGTTTCATGGATGGATTGGATTTGTGACATCATTTTCCCATCTTTTACAATAACATTTCATAGATTTTTTTCATAAGCAGTTTGAATTAAAAAAGCAGCTGATCGTGTTCAATCGGTGCAAAGTAGATTAACTATGTGTGTATGTTTTATTAAAGCGTTACAGAGTGCAATAGGCTCTCAAACTTCTACTGATATTAAGGAAGTTTGGTTTCGAACTAATGAAACATTGAATTTTTTTGTATTAAAAAATTCTGGCTATTATTCAGAATAACCCAACATTTCATATAGAAATCGCATGTTTGCGTTAAATACAATGAAATTTGAGGTTAGGTAGGAGTTGGGAGTTGCATAGCGAATCATTAAAATTCACTAAGGCATTCTGATTATACTTTAATTAGTTCAAAGTATTTTCAAAATTTTTGTAGTTTGGTCACTGCAGTCTGATGAGACGACCGAATTTTTAAATACAAAAAATCCAATGTTTCACTAGTTTGAAACCATACCTCCAAAGTCTTGGTAATCTCACCTTGATTATTTTTTGATTATATTGATTCTCGTCAAATTATGCCAAATAATTTATTTGATGGTATTCAATTTCCAAACCGGAACGTTTCTTGGAAGTATGTTTAGACAAGTTTATTTTTAAATGCTGTTCAGTATTTTCGGGCCGTACCTTCTAAGTCCGCATGGCATATACTGGATTAGAGAACTATGCTATAATTTTATTTTTGCTCGTTTTTGCAATAAGCATGAGAAATATATAAGAATTATGGTGATTTCCTTCTTCATGCTTCTATTCTATATACGAAGAAGTATAATACATGGTATATTATGTACTGTTAAAAGTTAAAAAGAAAATAATAATTTTTATTTTAATTCTGGTACATTGTTGTTGTATTATATAGCTTGGGTATATTACACAAATACAAGAAATACATTTTTTATACTTTAAATTTTTTAAATTTATATCTATATAAATAATTTAAATTTATTTATTATATTTTATTTTGTTATAATTTAATTTTTTTTTTCGTTTTGTTTCTTTTCTGAAAAATTTGTTATTTTCTGATGTTTTATCTATTTTGTGAAAAATTGTTATCATGCACGTTAAATTTAGTTGAATATAATTTAAATATAATTATTTTTATTTTGTGTGTGTGTGTGTGTGTGTTGTTGTTTTACAATATTTTTTCATTTTGTTTTTAGTACGGATTGAGGATTAAAATTAATGCCTTTACGATAAGATATTCAGTGTGGTATACATAAGTTATACCGATAAATTACGGTAACCGTCGTCATCGGCGCTTAACCTAAATATTCGCGAAATATGATTTTAATAAAATTCACAAGGATATTATTAAGTTAACTTAAAAGCGTGCGGCTTAGAATTAAAAGAATTTCTGTACAATTTCGTTTTATATAAATTTCTCCAATTCGCAGAAATATGAAAGACGATGCGCAACATAATTCTTAAATATTTAATTATAATTCTTGATATAAACAGAAAGGGTTTTTGTTTCTTTTTGGTTTATGCATATATGTATATATTAAAAACATATGTTTTGACACCAGTCAAAATATGCTATACGAAAGTTTTTTTTGTGTAACATGATATAAAAATTATGGATTAGACATAAAAATATGTGTATAAATTTTTTTTTTTGGATACAAAGAATGACAAACAATACCTCGAGGTGCTTTTATATGAATGTTTGAAGATTAAATTGAGTGATAATGATAACCATATATTTTTGAGTCTTATCTTGATATGATGTTTATGTTCATTGAGAAATTATACCCATTTATAATAATTTTTACCTACATCAGAGTGTGTCTGGTGGATTCATAATTTGTTTCGTTTTATATAAATGTGTAAAGCCTGCGGAAATGTATACCAACTGTTACACTAACCTAAATTTATAATTTCATACAAAATATCTCGACTAATAAATCTCACCAGAAAGTCAAACCACAATGAATTTCAGTCGATTTATTTATCATTTTTCTTTGCATGTTGACAAAATGCCGTCAACTTGAATATACACAAAACGCCGAAAGGATAATTTTATTATTAACGTTATATACGACGACTAGTTGGGGTGGTGTGTGCCTTGAAAGATTCCAAAAACCACATACAAAACAATTTAGGTTTCTTTTTTGTTGCTGTAAAGTTCAGTTAATAATCATATTTTTGCTTTATTCGTTTCCCAAAACAAACAGGCAGTCGTTGAAAATACACACAACTCATACGTAGGATGAAAAACCACAAGGGATTTTCCTTTATAAATATTTAGGAGGAATATCGCGTGCTCAAGAGTATAAACAACAATGTTTATATATCAAAAAAAAAATACTAATAAAGTTGTCAAAAGTAGTAAAAAAAAATATTTTTGGGAATTTAATAGTTTTTGTTGGTTGATAAATTGAAGTGATATAGTCGAAATTAGTTTCAATTTTCTTGTGCCGAAAACGCCTGTTCGATTTAATCATAAATGGAATGGGTGAGTTATGTCTCGGAATTTATAGGCGACTGATGAAAGGAGAACAAACTCTACCACAAATCAATTTTAATCTACCAGAATTGCACACCAAAACCAACCAGCAAGAAAAACAAGGGTTGGTTAACTTTACAGAAACCTGCTATTCTGGTTCTGTTTTGCATTATTACTTTGTGAAATTATTGATGCAGCAAATCAATTATTACAAAGTAGTACATACTGATAGCATCATGAGATCTGGGTGTGATAAATTTTAATGTTGGCGACAGTTCGATATAGTTATTGAAATCCTTGAAAAAAATCCGCCAAAATTCGAAGCATATCTGGTTAATTTAAAGAGGTAAATACAATATGACCCAATTCCCAAGGCCTTAAAACGACACATATCTAGACACAGATTTGGCATTCATGAATTAATTACAGCACATTTTTCTGTTAAATTAATGAGATAATGAGATAATATGTAAAATAATGAGATAATATGTTGCAATTATTTAATAATTTTAATATAAAAATAATAATTTTTCTATGTAGCCATTTCTAGAAACGATTTTTGCTCTGCATGGTATAATTTTGCACGTGAACGAACGCCAAAACTCTAAAAACGAATTCCGAACTCATACAAAATTTTTAAACGACATTTTCTTTGTTGTGTTTCTAACCTCACAAAAATCAACAAAATTTTGATACTCACGAGTCAGCTCAAAACAAAATATAAAAGATTCTTGTTGTAAAAATCGTCTAGATGTGGATTTGGCATCGATTTGAGTCCTAATTTTGGGAAAATCATTTTATGAGGTCCTCGATTTTGATAAAACGATTCTGATAAAAATTGGTGAGAGGGAAGGAAGAGGGGGAGGGATTTCGAGTCGGTCCTTTTTCAACGGGTTCAGTGTGGGGCTTGGAGCATTGGGTAATATTTGAATGTCGTTACATTCTTTTAAAGATTAATCTGACTAATGAATTTTTCCGCTAATTACCTCATTTACTCTGTATGATTGCTTCCGACTCAGCGCCTTAAAAACCGACAATTTTGATCTTAATTACACGGTCACTACAATCGTTCAATGTTATCTTTGGTCGTAGCACTCAAAACTCCTTCGCAGTACGCTTTTTCCGTCCTACCTTAAGGAGTTGCTTAGGACGTACGGTTATCTGAGAATTGTATAGCTTCAGGATATAGCCTATAGTACTGACATGAAAGATGGGTTGGCGTATGAGTTCTGCTTTCGAAGTTTTTTTTTCTCAAATAGACAAGTGGTATGCATTAAACAGGCAATCTAAATTGGCAGCAGACTAATAGCATTGAGGAGGAACAACTAAACGAATTAATCAACATACCCAGATTGATCAAGATATAACTGAACGAATGATATTTCACACTCGTTCATTTAACAAATACTTTTAATGTGTTTAACAAGTTGCGATTGGTCTAAATTTCAGTAAAATTCTTTTAAAAGGTTGTTTGGTGGGCTCGGGGTCGTTTCTATATTTTTTGTTCTGGCTCGCACGATTTTAATAAAACTGGTGAATAATTGGTTCGATTGTAATGGGTGTTATTTTCGAAAAATTTCGTGAGAGGGGATGATTTGGTGGAACCCGAATCCCTATATTAATTTTTGCCGTCGCAAGTGATTTTTTAAGTATTTCTGGATGAGCGTTTTCGACAGAAATAGATTGGTGACCGGTTCTGATCTCGGTAAAATTAATGTAGTAGTCATTCGGTGCGGGCAGGATTCTATTATTGAAACTACAAATGCCAGGAATCGCTTTTGAAGGGTTCTAATTGCAGGCAAAATTCGTTTAGGGGTTCTTCCGGTAAAGCCCAATAGTTTTCGGTTGGTGGATCCGGAGTTCTATTTTTTTATATTGTGACTAGAACGATAAATATTTGAGGGGAAGGTTTCGAGTTTCAGGAATTGATTCCGAATAGTCCGTTTTCTTTAAAAAAAATTGGTGGGGCTTGGGCTTTCCTCTAACATTTTATTTGACTTTGAAGATTTTGATAAAATTTTAGAGGGGCAATATTACATCGTGCTCTGATTTCTGGAACATTCATTTAGGATTAATTATCATGTTGCATGATATTGCATAATGTTGCGTTATGTTGTACCATATTGTGGGATTGAACCATGTTGCTAGATGGTACATCTTGTTGAGGGATGTTATGTGATTTTCCACATTTTCCCGCCATGTTACACAATGTTTCAGAATGTTGCACCGTGTTGCGTGATGCTGCACCATGTGTTGTTTTCATTCTTTTGTTTTGCCTTGATTAGATGTCTAGAATTATGTTCCTTCATATTGTGGAATATTGCTTCATGTTGCGTTGGTTGTGTTACCGTGACACATTGTATGGTTGCGGTAATTGCGCTCTACTGAAAATGTTGGTTGTTATGCCTGGTTTCCTCTATTCGAATTTTTTCGGCTCATAAACCGATTCCGAAGGGTCCTGATTTTGACAAAATTCATCAAACGATTTCGATTAGTAATTTCGGGAAATAAGTTTAATATTGTCGGGTCTCTTTTATAAATTTTTTCCGTGTAAAACGATTTTGATAAAAGATGCGCTGATAAGGTTCTTACCATGCCAGGAATATAGTTTCTAATTCCGGTCGAATCCATTTAAAAGGAGGCCCTCGACGAATTTGATAAAAATTGGTTAGAGGTGGTTTTTGAGTACTACGGATTCAGATGGGTTCTTGTTCAATGGGTTCTGAGTGGTGATTGTAGTGTTTTTTTAACATTTTATGTGGAACCATTTTCATGAAATTTGGACGTGAAAGAGTTTTCGAATATAAGGAAACGATTAAAAGGAGTTTTAATTTTCGGTAAAATTAGGAGTAACATGTTGCGAGATGTTGAACTATGTTGCGGGATGTTGCACTTTTTTATGGAATGTTGCATCATATTGCACCATGTTTATGTTGTATATTGTGCTTCTGTATTGCTTCATGTTGCGCAATGTAGCGTTATGACACGTTGGATGTTGTACCGTGTTTTGATGTTTTGTGCCATGGTAATTCGGGTTCCTGCGTTTTGGTTAAATCAAATATTTGGCGTTATGTTTTTCCGTTACGTAGACAAACGGTGTTAGTAGTACCAATATTAAATTGTAAAATTGAAAAATCTTGCGATGAACCCTGGTTTCGGGAAAATTCATTGAGAAGGTTATTTGATGGGGGAAAGGTTCCATTATTAATTTTTTTTTGCTCTACACGATTCTGATAAAAATTGTTGAAGAAGCGATTTAAAATGCCTGGAATCGATTTCAACGAGTTTCAATTTCTAGAAAAATCATTTAAGAGGCCCTTCGATGAGACCTCGATCAAATCTCTTAATTTTTCCTCTTCTACTATATTTGAACTCTATAAAATGTATTTCTTTGCCAAAAGGTTTGGAAATTGTTTTTTTTTAGTGAATTGCGATGAGTCTTATTTTAGAAAAAATCTGTCTAGTGTATCTGTCTGGGGTCCGGGTCTCTTTTTACAAAAGAAAAATTGGCCCGAACGATTTGGAAAAGAAGGTGATGAAGGCGATTTTTGAGTATCATGAAACGACAGCAATGGGTCATGATTTTTGAAAATTTGTTGAGGACTCCTCCGGTTTAGCCACTATGTTGCATCTTCTTCTCGTTAAATCTCGTTCTCATTAGACCAACTTAGTACATGACATTCTTGAAAATAGATCTTCTGAATTATATCAAATAATTAACAATAATGTTGATGATGATTCTCCGCGTGTGGTCAGGAAGCACTTAAACCCTATCGTTGTAATCGTAGAGTCGGGTCTTCATTTCATTTTGACAATGGTCTAAAATCCGATTAGAAAACTCATCACTCAATGTATGTAGTGTACCTCGGTGCAAGTACAACAAAAATATGGATTAAAATGTTACTTTTTGATGCTTTATGAGCTAACCTGAAAGTATCTGACTCATCTATACAGCCAAACTTTCTTAGAAACGTTCCTAAGCTGGTATTGTTTCGAAACCATAAATCTAAACATTATTTTTATTGGTGACATTGGTGAAATAAAAGGAACGGCCCAATCGAAAAAAAAAAATATTAAATTTTAAACATTTCTAAATTTCCAATATCCGAAAATGAAAGTCGTCTGGCGCCTTCACATTACATTTCCTCATCAAATTACAAAATTTATCTCGCGATCATATAGATACCTACCAAATCGTTCGTCGTTAGAACAGTCTAGTTAATAAAACAGATGCTGGCTGTTAAATGTAATAAAGTTTTTTTTTTTTTGGTTTTGTTATAAACAAATAAATTTAAATTTTATTAAGTTCATATAATTTTCATGGAAAAACTCATAAATCAAAATGAGTTGCGCTCGTTGTTAATTCATATTTTTAAATAAACATGTAAATTATATATGGATATACGTCGTATACATATAAACAAATTCATCTTGTCTGTGTATGTGCTATATATGTATGTAATATACACACACGGATAAAAATCAATCCGATTATAATCGAATTTTCCACACATTTTAGTCTGATTGAAATGTATAATCCTTTTCATGTGATCCCTGTACAATTTACATGTTCATATATTAGCTATGCGACAATTTTATTCAATTAATAATATTCACAAAAAAAATACAAATAATTAAATTTCAAAAAAAAAAATTAATAACCTCATCCTCCACCCATCCACCTTGCCGAAATTTCACAGTCTATTTATCCTCCTTATACGAGTATACGCGTCGTATACCCTGATTTGAATATTATTCATCCTAACACCCTTTTTTCGACATTGTGTGACTGTTTAAAATTATTATTTAATAAACACGTGCTACACTATAGACTCAGAGAGCGCTGAACGAGCAAGGCACGAACGGTATGGTAAATTCTTATATAACACACAATCCAGATTATTACGTTTATTATTATTATTATTATATTTATATAAAAAGATGAACATGAAGAAGGTGAAGGGGTGTCAAATTACTTTTATGTTATTATATATTTAATACGTTGTGTATATATTTAAAGGCTGAAGTCGAATATTTACTTTAAGGGGTGAATACAAAAAAAATTTACATGCAAATGAAATCATATCAGTTTACCGTATTATTTTTATTTTTCGCTCTAAGTAAATATGTTTTCCACCCTCATCGAGTTAATTTTTTATGAATTTTGTTGGCTGGAAAATTTATTTTAATTTTTCTATTTCAGGAATTATGAAATAAAAAAAAAAAAGTTTTAACTTGCTCAACTAAATTCATAGCGTACACAAAAATTATCAATTCAAAACACATATATCATGAAAATGGCAAACCTCTTTCTTTCCACCCATAGAGGAGTATAAAAAAAACAACAACAGCAAATGATAACATATTTTCCATCATTCTGATTATAAAAAACGAAAATTCGGAAAAATAAAATCTTATTTTCGTTTTTTATGTTTTTTGTGCTTCAATATTTCATTAAACTAATGCACATATATGTCATTGTTATATTCGACTTACTAGAGAGAGACATAATATCACAAAAAACACATAAGCAGCAGTAATATAAAATTTACGCGAATTGGAAAAAAAATCGAGATTTTATAGATTTATCCGAAATTGGAAAACTTCATATCTTTTGTCATTTCGATTTATTTGGAATATTAAATTTTTTTTATACTTTTCTCACAATCTTGATTTTATAGATGTCTTGGGTTTTCACAATGTTCAATGAATTATATCCCAAGGATTCCGTCTTGACATTCTTTCGGCCAAGCTTGTGAGTGCTACCTAAATCTAATGCGGAATTAACTACAAACTTTTGTTACCTTTATTAAAAAAAATTATCCAGTACCACTTTTAGCAATTAGAGATTATGGAATTACGGCTATAATAAGGCATTTTAATCTAACGTTTATCGTTTTAATTTACAGATGCATTCATCGATGTATCGCTTAAGGTAATTTTGAGAATTTTTAAATTTCATTTCGGACAGGTTTTATTTCAAGAATGAGTGTCGCTGTTCCTAATGGACCAAGAATCATTGCAATATTTCCTGGAACTTTAATTTAAAATCGTTTGATACTTTCTATATTACTCTCCTTACAACTGATTGACATACTCCCAAACATGTTTCAATATTTGCTTGTAGAGCCGAAAGTGCTCGTGTATTATGTGTAGATAATTTGGATTGCCTTACCCATAACCAAATCAGTTTTTGGTAGTTTAATGTCATGTCAACAGATTTTATGTTGAAGTTTCATTTTCATGATGAAACCCCTCACAATTTTTTAAACTGACAATTTTCTAGAAAATTTCATTACACGAAACAAACCGAGTTTCTTCGTCATCTGAGCTTGAGGATTTCCTTAGAGGGATGTAATGTTTTCCAGACTTTCAAAAGATATAATGATTGTTCGAGAATTACACTGTTGCCAAATTCAAATTAAATTAAAAATTTAAAATATTTGCTAAAGTACTAATTTTTAAACAAACCCAACCGTGTATTGTGGCGAAAAAAGGATATCAGCCCTGAATTACGATCTCCAGGAATGGCCAACAATATGGCCATCCAAATTTGTACTTAAGTTACATCAGTACATCTAGCAGATCAAAATTCGTAGCTTGAAACCCGAAGTTGCGCATTATTAGCACTAACTGTGGCACTATTCTGGTAATTCCCGGGGAATAGGGAATTGGGGAAAGATTTTATATGTAATTTCTGTTCAAATATTTTTTTTCTGGCCTACTGATGTAAAAAGTTAGTGTTTATTTTTTTCAAAACAAAATTAAATTGGGAATAATTTTCCCTACCAATTGAGGTATGGAAAAATTATTCCCATTTTATAAATATTTGCTTGTAACTTTTTTCGTCAGTAGGCCGGAAAAAATATATATGAACAGAAATTACATATAAAATCTTTCCCCAATTCCCTATTCCCCGGGAATTACCAGAATAGTGTCACTGGTGTAAGTTATGAGACTTAATGATCAACTGCATTTGCCAGCCAGATCTGAATCACAACCTCCGGGAATGGGCGATAATGTTTATCCAATTGACTAAAAATGACATCAGTATACGCCTAGAAGATCAAAATTCGTAGCAAGAAACCGAAGTCGTACATGTTGGCACATAGCGGTTTTAGGTGGGTGACTCAATGATCATCAGGGATGGGCGATTACGCGTCGACTACTAGTTTTTACATGATTTCGTAGACAACTCGCCGAAAACGTCGACAACGTCGACAACGTCAACTACGTCGACAACGTCGAGAGCTCCTTGAAAAATTAATTTACGCCATCTATCGAAACTTATAATAAAACTCAGCATAAATTGCCTTTACTACTGATTGTATTTGTGAATCATTAAAACACACTGTGCCTAACATTTGTATCATAAATTGTGTAATAAACTAATAATTATCCATTATCGAAATAAATTCTTTGACAATCGAAAAAAGTCATATTATATTTGCGGATTTGAATAAAATTTGAGTCTATCGTGAATTCGCTCGAATGAAATTTTGAAGCTTCTACTATAACTACGCGGCGAATAATTTGTTAATTTATGATTTATGCTGACTTTTTATTTAATTTTGCTTTATTGTAGTATCTTCGAATAAGATAAATTATTCGTTTACATATCCCTTTTTCAACCAAAAAAAAAATGGCTCTATTAAAGTCCCAACCACACAAATGTGCGAGTAAAAAATCATAATAATTTTTTGACATGGTACTTTTGCCGCACCCACACAGTTGTGTTAGTAAAACACAAAAGCGATACATCTATTTGATAAAAGATGGCGCGCAAAGCATATAATCTATTGAAATATTCAAAAGTTTTAGATAGATAGAGAGATAGATAGAGATGCCTCTAGTTCAGAGATTTTAAATTTATTTTTAATTTAAAAATGCTTGTAAAAATGTTAGAATTAAATTTAAGTAATTATTCATCAATCTTAATAGTGCGGTTAACGGAAAATAATTAAAAATTTAGTTTTTAATATCATTTTCTAAGTTGTCGACGTTGTCTACGTTGTCGACGTCTGAAAAGCAAAAAATCGGTATGTAATCTACGTGCTAGATTACGTGTCGACAACTACGTAGAATACCTTACGTAATCTACCCGCCCATCCCTGATGATCATAGCTGAATGTGCAAGTCAGACCTGGATCCACGATGTCCGATAAAGGCAGAGAATTTCCATCCAATTACGAGTAAAATGACATTAGTATACCCGGAAAATCAAAATTTCTATTGGATGCCACGGTATTGACATAAATCAAGACACCATTAAAAAGATTAAAAGAATGCGACAGCAGCCCTACCAGCTGTAGTTTTGAGGAGAACTCCTTCTTTTCATTTTCCAACCTTAATTCAGTTCTCATAATTTGGGAACAAATTGAAGTAAATAGTAGAATAGTGCCATCTTTACTAATGCCCTCTGAGTTGCAATATTGTAACGGCTACATACCCTATAGCTGCTGCTGTAGGCGGGACAATAGGTGAAGTAAGATAGAAATTGTGAATGCTCGTATTTGAACATATATTTTATTAAATAAATTTTAAAACAGCAACTTAGGCAAGGCGTGATTAGAGAAGCGTTTATTTCTCTCAACAAGCTACAGGTCACAGACTTACGCAACAGAGCGAAAGAGGGAACGGTTCATTCTTATTTAAGATGAATCCTTCTTATATATAAAGTTTCAATTGCACTCATTCACAATTTTTACGTTACTTCACTAATTGTTCCGCCTGCACCAGCACCAACACTCATAGCTTATTGCCTGTTCCCTTTTTTTAATTTTCCTTCGTCTAGAACAATTTTTATAAAAATCGATGAGGAAGGGTTTTCAAGTGCCAGAGAGAAAACTCGTCCATACTTGGGCCTGGATCCCTTTCTTGAAGACGCGTTTTCGAGCACCAGAAACCAATTTTAATGGGTCCTAATTTCGTTAAAATTCATTTAGGACGTTATCCGGTGGGAGCCAGGTTCCATTTTTTCTTTTGGTATTCACGATTTTGCTAAAAAAGAGGAGATTTAAAATTCCCGGAATTAATTTCAATGGGTTCTAATTTATTGGAAAATTCGTTTAGGAGGTCCTTAGATCTGGCTGGGACCCTATGAGTTTTTATCGGCTTGATCGATTTGAATATAAATTGCGGTGATAATGGGGGTTCTAATGGCAGGTATGGATTGCAATGAGCCCTAACTTGTGGAGAAGTCATTTAGGATGTCTTTCGGTGGGACTAGGGTCTCATTTTTTTGAGAAAAAATAAAATTTGGTTCGAGTGATTTTGATACAAATTAGTGAGAGAGTTTCCGAGTTCCAGAGATTGATTCTGGTAGGGCCTTATTTGTAAGGATTCTTATGGTGGGGCTTGTGGAAAATTTTAACACTTCATTTGGCTTCAATGATTTTGATAAAATTCGTCGAGACGGGGTTTTCGAATGGGAAGAAACGATTATCAGAAGTTGTGATTTCTGGATAATTCATTAAGGCGTCCTCCTGGTGTTATGTAACGTTTCACTATGTTGGGTCATAATGCAAAATGTGGTATCCGGAATACAGGTCAATTGATTTTTATGAAAATGGATGAAATGGGAATTTCTAATGGGGATTTAATTTAAACAAATAAAAAATTTGGAAGAAACGAAGAAATTTCTCAAACAAATAGCATGAAACTCAGTTTATAAGTTATTAAAGATATATCCAATTTGATTGAATCAAAACCGTGGGCTCTTTAAATTGAATATAACTAGCCGTTGCTGCACCCAGTGCGGCGTAATTATCAATTTAACAAGTTTTCGATCACGAATTTTTTTCAGATTTGCTATTCACTGCACCGCCAAAGTCTGAAAAGTGAACCTCGAGTTGGAGTCTGTATCTCCTCTACAGTTCAGACGGATTTACCGGTGTGAAGTTTTAAACATTTATCAAAAGTTAGTGTAGCTACAGAAATTAACAAAAAACAAAAATGTATATAAAATAATTATGACAGGGTGGAATTTGTTATTTATTTCACTAGTACTTGTTTTTACAAGAAAATTGGAAACTCGCTAGGAAATATTACAGAATTATTGGTGTCGATTCTGTGTGCAAGTTCTATTTTAGAACAACACCAAATATGTAAGAACAACATATCCGGTCATTTGATGCGACCTTCGGGTAACCTTCTATAGAATCTATGAAAATTCAAAATGTAAAAGTGTACATGTAAAAAGTGAAATCCCGGTCTTATGGATCTGTATAAGGGCCATTAACACTTAATTTTAGAGATGGCTCCACAAATCTGAGTGTACCCAGATCTGAGTATCCCCAAAATATCAGTAGCCTCAGATTTGTGGCAGTAGGCAGTTGTACCATTAGACTCAATTTTCTTGTAAAAACAAGTGCTAGTGGAATAAATAACAAATTCCACCCTACCATAATTTGTTTATGCAATTCTACACTTTATGTTAAATTGTGTATCTACATTTTTGTTTTTTGTTATTTTGTGTAGCTACACTTTTGATAAATGTTTAAAAATTCACACCGGAAGATTGACTGATTATTGGATGAAACTTCATACTTACACTTTTTAGTTTTATCCCAAATTGACCTTATTACGCATCTCAGGCTGTGTGGCAAACTTAAGGTAAATGGTTTGGTATGAAATCGTATTTAGAACATATTTTTCGATCAGTTTGCCATAGAGTTTTTGAAAAATAATTGAATATACCGAAAAATTTCCTTAAATTTGACTTTTGCTCGCATCCTAAATTTGACTTTATGAGAAAAGTGTCGCCCGAGGAGACGAATAGACTAAAATTTTTGATACTTTAAAAATATCATCCACGTCTCATTCGATTTGAGACTAAAGAGTGTTCTGACAACATTTTCATTTCCTTCCAGATTCCGATTATTTCGAACTCAACCTTTCATTTCTAAAATTTCAATTGTTTTGTTTTTCTTTAATTTGCCGGAAAAAGGGATAGCAAAAACATATATACATATATTTTTTTTCATTAATACAAAACGCGCAACAAAGGGTTAAATTGATGGATTTTACTTTATATATCAAAAGAAGAATAACCATTGAATTGATTTGAAATAATTATTATTGTAAATTGACCTTTTTTTTGTACACAGCTATAAAATTTTCCAGGATTTCGATAAAAGAAAATTAAAAAAGTGATGAGTAAGAAAATTGATGTTGTAATTATAATAAAAAATGAAATACGAAGGAAGTTATAATTAAAACGGATGTTTAATCTACACACAGCAACAGAAAGCGTACACAAAAAGGGTGATTTCCAATCGTTTAGTTTTTACGTCGACGGAACAAATATAATCTTTAACTTAACAACTTGTAATACTCGATATTAATCTCTTTCATAAAAAATTTTTCTTTATTCAAAAAAAAAAAAAAAATTTTTGTGTAACAACCGAACACACAAAAAATTTGTCATCTGACAATGAGAAACACTCAACCTTGATGACATATCCTACTTATAATAATATGAGTCTATGGAAAAGAAAACGTATTTTTATATGATTTATGATTATTTAACTATAAACTAATAACTTATATCATGTAGGTTGTTAAATTGTTGTTGGATTATGCTTTTTCTAAAAAATGAACGTTTGTGTATAAATATAAAGAGATGTTAATCATTATAATAAGATTATGATCTTTATTCTTGTCTGTATTAATAACTGAACACAACAAAAATTTATATAATAAATGATCATATGAACAAGCAAAACCACTCAACACACCGCTTATTATTAATAAATAATCAAGACATGATTAAAAGTAGAGATTTAAGAAAAGGAAGGATCTTAAAACAAAACAAAAAAAAATTAATTTATAACGTCTAATTAGATTTGTTAGTTGTGATTTACAAATTGATGTTTACGTTTAAATAAAACACAACTAAAAAAATAAAAATGAGGGAGCACTGGACTCGTAAATACAGTAAAAAATCCCAATGGATTATCTAAATTTATATCTCATAGCCTTTATGATTTTCGATCATCCTTTACGATTATGATGCATAAGGGAATCCGAAAAAAAAATCAAAAACCACAATAAGCATGTACCTACCATATAATTTTTGTGCTGTGCTATCGAATTTTTTTTTTGGTACTTTTTGGGAAAATTCAAATAAAATCGATATTATGATGATTATGATTTTCATATTTTTTGTGGGTTTTCATCCATATTCGGACTTGACCAACATTTATATTTATATATAGAAATGTGTATTAAACAATAAAATTAAATTGAAATACATAAAAAGAATTGAATTATCTGTCTGTAACGGCTAGTGTTCGAGAGTGTGTGTATATAAAAGTACTTTTCTATTCTTTGTGCAATCGGATTCTTTGGGGAAATTGATATTATTACCGATGGAACACAATAAATGTAAAAAAGAAAATGGAAATTTCCTAACATTTCAATATCATAAAAATATTCATAATTTTTTAGTTCGGTGTGGTTTTTAGAAACTTTTATTTTTTGATTATCCTGGGTATTTGTAGGTTCTTTTGTTATATTTTGTCTGGGTATGGTTCCGTTTCATTGATAAAAAAACCTCTCTGTTAAGTTTGATTAGAAATAAATGAATATATTCCTCAAATAAATGTATATGTTCTTCCGTTCTCCGTCTTGCGCAAAGACGGTGGTTTACAAATGTTGCTATTCTCGAATTCTCTCAACCACGTCGGTTCCTATCCAATTTTAGAAGTAATCTTGCATGTTGCTGTCGTGTTTCTTCATTAATAAAATAATTAATTTGCGAGATATTCGATCTAGACGATTTTTCAGTAACAGATCAATAACAGCCAAAATCAGCTTATAACTTATCTCTAGTCGACCTTGAACATTGTTGCGTTGGTCTCCACCGGTTATTTGTCGAAACAAATGCTTTACACCTTCCAATTTGTGGAAACAAGTCGAAGCTTCTTGTTTTGGTTATTTTATTGCAGCTTGATGTGCAATAACATCATTCCACCAAAAGTTCAACCGCTCTTGAACAAATTACTCGTTCAGTGCGACGGCTGTTTTATGGTAAGGCTTGATTAAAAACTAATCGTAGTCAAAATGATTGGCATCAATCTTTAAAAAAACAATAAATCACCTATATCTGACACAAACTAAACTAAACTAGAATCACGTTAAATCTAAACAAACACAACCACGGTTTTTCTTACCCCCCGTCATGGAATGACAGTAAACGATATCCACTACATGGATGGAGACCGACAAGAAAAATATTGAGTGTCAACGCAATCCAGCAATGGCTTTCGTAACTCCGTATATAACGACAGTGAGACCATTTGATATTTCAATAAATTGCCCAGATGACTGAGACACTTCTCTTACCCTCTTTGCTCAAAGTCATCATTAAATTCTACTTTAGATGGTGATTGGAGTGAGTGGCAGGCCGATCTGCTCATTAAACTGGGAACACCAATACGCCGGCTGCTGCAGCGAAATTTCATTAAGATACAAACTCGAGTGTTACCAGCCATATGAATTGTAACATTGGATGCACCTAATCTAACGGTGAACGAAATGCTGAACCTATCCCGCTAGATGATAATTGTAAACAAAAATAGAACTAAAAATACAACCACTCGTAATTACGAGGCCATTATTTGAAAATTATATTTAGTTTACTGATAAATATGGGAAATTTTAACCTGCTGTAATTTCTTACCACAAGTTAAATTGTAAACCGATGTTTCGATTTTTTTTTTTTTTGAAATTACCCGCGACAGGAAAAGACATGCATATTACGCCAGGGATCGAACATTCTCGAATATGATGATCAACCTTTGTCCCTATGTGAACACCACTGGAAAAGTGATGATCTTATTATGACCTGCTGAAATTATATAGGTCTCTGATTGGGCTCCACTTGAAATGGTGGTGCCTACATTATGTTATTATTTAGATCTGCGTGGGAGTCCTCAATTAAATTGGGACTCGGCTTTTCTTGACACACTCAAGTAACAAGTATTAAAAATCTTTTCTTTCTGGTTTCGCTTTGCTTTAAAAAATTATCTTTACTGTAATTTTTTCTTTAGGTCCGTATCCAGCTCGCGCTAAGATAAATAACAACAAAATATTTAGCTCACCATTTTGCAGGTGCGGGGCGCAGCTGACGTGAAAAATTTGTAGTCGTCTCATTCACATATAGACTGCGCTAGTGACAACTCTACAAACGTTTTCACAACAATTTATCTGCGTAGAACAATATAATTTAGAAAATTTTTGACACCAAAACGTGATTTTTTTTTTTTGTAAATCGACGATCAAAATAATTTTCTAGACTATGAAACGTTTCAAACTGTATTTTTGTTTATTGTAGGACAAATAAAACAAACGTTAAAATTTATCTCTACATACAATTTTTAGCTTACTAATTTATATGTAATTTAGTGGAGACTTGTGGAGAGCGCGTTAAAGTTTATTTAAGCCCAAGTTAAGTATCCAGCTTTAATTGGGTCGGAAAAACGAGAAAACAAGCAAAAACAACCAGAAATATACTCGCCTATACGCAGTAGGTGCTAGTTTCTGGTGAAATTTAGAAATTTAGATATAATATGTACTGAGGCTGTGGGCCAAGAGTCGGGTAAAAGTGAATTTAAAGTAAATTTTTCGGTCAATTCATTTATTTTTCAAAAACTCTAGCACACTGATCGAAAAATGAATACTGTCCATTTTCTGTTTGTAGACGCTATCTATTACAAGATCGACAATGATAACAAAAAAAAGCAATTGCCAAGCCTCGAAACAAGGAATGGATTGACCGTTTTTATGTTTGCGTTTATGTCTGCGTTTCGTAACCCGAACGTCATTCGGGTTGTTATTATTGTTGTTTTCTTTATGTGTTGCTGTTTAACTGGGGCCTGGAGGTAAACACGAACTAAATCGTTTTCGTAAACTTGGTATATGATTCAAGTTGATATGCGAAATCGGTTACAAATAGAATTAGCAACTTTTTTATTGCCCAGTTGCCATCCCTCGCTCGATAATCACTCCTTTTAAAGCTTCATATTTATTGTGATCTGGTGGGGTAAGAATTAGACCTCGTACGCAGATTATTGTGTGAGGATAGAATGCTGCGATAAGACGACCGTGCCTGGTAGCATCGACGAAGATACCACCGATATGAAACTTCGCCTCCAACTGTATGAACCAAATTTCAGGGTCATGTTTGATTGATTCTTTGTACACATTACAGACATTTTCTTTATCTTAAGAAACCACGAATTTCAATAAAAATTTAACTTTCGAGAATGTCCGGTATTCAAAGAAGTGAAGTCAAAGGGCCATTATAAATGTATGCTTATTCTTATTAATTTATGCTCGATCTTTACTAAAAATTAGTTTCTGCCAATTGGGTCATCAAATTTCAACACTATTATTTAAATTGATTATTTGCTTTACATAATGTTAATTCCACACGTACAAAATAATTCAATAAAATATCACCCTTTATACAGTTATTCCCGAACAAATATTATTAAATCATATTTTAAATCATTTTTGACAACCGATCATAAAATGCGCCAAGAATTAGTCAAATAACGTATTTAACCGATTAAATATAAATCCCTTTCGTTTGGTTCGATAACATGCACATAAAATCGTACAAATCGTACACGAAATACAAAAAATTTGCATATCATTCATAACTCAATAGCAAATTGATTGGTCACGCAAAACTCTACTTACGAATCTCATTATTTGTAATTATTTTGTTATTTTAAAATATTACTATTAAATTTGTTGTTTTTTATATCAAAGGGATCAAATTCTGAATATAATTTTGTGATTTGTGGACTTTGAGGTATAATAACCCTTTTTGTAGACAGCAAACACACAAATTATATTTTGATACAATTTAAATAATTGACGTTGGTCTTATTATATTGTGTTGGATTAGGTTTCGTACACGATTTCTATATTTCTCCCTTAAGAGGTTTTCATATACAATTTAAAAATTCCACGGATTTATAATGCACCATAAAAACTATAAAATTTTTACTTTGTTATCACGTGACTTATTGTATTTTATATTTTAATAATAAAATTAAAATTAATTATGTATGAAAATCAATTTAAATTTTGTAACATATAAAATAAAATATTTTCGATAAAATGGAGGTAAAATGATAATCCGATAAAATGAGATATTTAAATTAACCGGTTGGCTAGAATGAGATTTATACAAGACATTTTATTGAAATCAAAATAGTTATTAATAATTTTAATTGGTAGCATCCACATAATTTTTCATTATGATTATGCGTATATCGTCCAAGGCTGTAATAAAAAAAATCTATTTGAATATCAAAAAAAAGTTTTTATCAGAGCGAATTAAAAAATATTCAAATTACAATAACAAATTTTGATTTTAGTTAATGTGATCTTAGGAGTGTTTTTTGATGTATTTGGAGATTGTTCTAAATATTTTAATGGCTCGCAAGCGGAATTTGATTCATCTTATTGCTTCGGTACCGACCAAATTAGAATGGATAACTGGAATTTCAAGCCAAAACTTTACATACCGAATAAGACCAATTTGGGCTAATTAATAGTCACGTGACAAAATTTATGCTAGTCCAGGAGCCGAGAAAATGAGAAAAGAAAATTTCACCTTAAATAGGATAAAAGTTAAATACGAATTTGGAGATTCTGGAGAAAACAAGAAATAATTTAAGCCTAACTGTAACATTTTAGAAAGGCGGATTATCTTCCAAATTTTTTCTATTGGCAATAAAATTTTCATTCAAATATTGATAACAAAGAAACAAGCTACTAAAAGATACTACTTTGAAAATGAAATACATCAGAAATAAAATGTTCTAGAACCCAATTAACTTGGCCCTTATGATTATATGCATATTCCTATATCAGATATGTTCATTATCAATCGAAAAATAGAGTGGCTGAATTTGTGCAAAACCAGAATTGGTCCAACACCATCGACCTTTGAACATAAGATTTTCTGACATAAAGTGTTCTACGAACCAATAAACTTGGCACTACTATTTGTATATTTGTATCAGCCCAAAATTTTTTTGGCGGAATTGTGCCAATCCAGAATTGGCTAAATTCCATTGCATAAAAATGGAATAATTGTTCTAGAAACTAAATCACTTTGCACTTCTGATTGCATATCCCTCTCAGGTATGTTCGTTTTCGGCCGTAAAATATAGTGGCTGAATTTGTGCTAATCCAGAAATGGTCCAATTCCTTTGAACATATGGAAAAACGTTAAAAAACGACCTTGTAACATGAAGTGTTTTAAAAATCAATTGAATTGGCTTTCCTGATTGCATAGTTGCCAAGTTTATTAGTTTCTAGAACACTTCAAGTCAGAAAATCGTTCATTCAACGGTCTTTCTTGTTCTATTGGGCCAATTCTGGATAAGCACAAATTCAAACACTATATATTTTTCGGATTGCAATGTGGATACCTGCTAAGAATTAGAATTGTAAGTTACTTTTGATTCTAGAACATTTTATAGATAGAACTTTATTTGTTATTCCAAATATTATTGAAAGTTAAATCATCGCCAATTTGATTTGAAAATTTCGTATTGGTAAAAATGTTCATGTTGAGTGTCCTGAAAGTGCCCAATGATGAATTTTGCTTTCGGCTGTTAAACAAATAAAATACTTCTTTTGGCCAGATGAGTAGAATATTATTATTATTATTTAATTTATTTTATATAACTCGACGGTCAATAAATCCCGATGCTTATTAATCAACATAATTTTCTTCAAAAGTAACACATTTATCCCAATGCTTCTCTATTCGTTTGTTTCGGCACAGTATCTTTACTTGGACCTTCTTTTTAAAGTCTGCGAACAGGTAGTACAGTCGCTGGGAGTCAGATCCAAAGAATAAGGTGGATGGGATTCATGTCCATTGTCACATACCGATGCAAAAAAAATGTTTATTACGGTTCAATAGCTCCAAACAGCGCTCTGAATCATCGAAGCGGTGCTGTTTTTGATTCAATGTGAGCAAGCGCGACATCCACTTTGAACATAGCTTTCTCACGGAGAAATGTTCATGCAAAATATTGAATTGCCCTTCGTTTGATGTCTTAAAGGTATCAGGTATCCACGCAACTTCACTTTACTGTCTTTCAAAACGAGTCTGTGCACTTTTATATCTTTTCTGGAAAAGCTACCGAATTCAGGGAGCAGAGCGTTCAGTATCATCGGTGTTTGCACTGTATCGTGCAGTTGTCTATGTTGACCGAAGCGGCAATTTGCGTAGGCACTGATTTTAATATTTTTTTAAACTTATAGAGTCTACCTGCACATCTTTTCTCTGGCTAAGCTTGATTGAGCAGGATGACGCAGGCCGAGAAGAACAACAAAGCTATAATAAATACATAAACCGGGACCAGATTGCTTATAAAGGTAACGAAATAAATCAAGTTTTGTAGGTCACAATAAAAAAGAAATTTACAACAACATTTGCCACTTTTTCAAATTCACTTTTGGCTGATTCGGTAACATTTATAATTTTACTTTTTGCTCCGATCAGTATCATATCGGTAATTTCAACCCCTATTTCCGTCGTTTGTTCCCCCACTTTTAACATTCAGGTGAAATTCATTAAATTGTTTCATTGTCATTGGGTGGGCAATTTAACTTCGTCATGCCTCTTGTAGTTGTTTTTGTAACTCTCGGGTTGTATACCTGTATCTCTCTATTGGTCCACTTGGCCCTTTTAATTTATCAATTTGTCATGGAAAAAGAATTTGAACGAAAGAAAAGCTCGATTGATAATTTTTAATACGAATGACCCTTTTACACGTTAAACCACACCTCATTTTTCATTGCATTCATTGTATTCGGTGAGCTGCGGAACAGGAAATTCGGATGAGAAGATTAGTTGGAGAAGAAAATGAAATTATATGCCTTCTTTCCTTTCTTTGACTTTACAAATAAAACAATAACATTTAAAAAAAAAAATAGAGATTTGTGTTTATTTTCTAACATTTTTAAAAAGATACCGCTAAATGGCTCATCACTCATTTGTTAGAGATTTTCTTATTATATTGCTGTTTTGTATTGAAAAATGGAGGGTTGAATATATTTTGGCCATCACCTTACTTCTTTTTACAACAAATAAACATAGATCTCGAATAAACCTTTCATAATTTCTAAATATAAAAACTGAAACAATCGGATTTTTGATGGAAACCTGCTTAAATTTCAGAAAAAAGTTGGTTTCCGGTCAACCCTTATTAAAAATTTAATCTTCAATACAAAAATTGAAAAAGCTCCTGTGGAAGCTGTCACTTACCATATTTCGCATAGGGATCCAAATTTATGGAAAAAGCTTTAGTATGAAGGTTCATTCTAAATAGTGAATCCGTCTGAACTATATAGTTGTCGAATTTGAATGAAATGAAGTGTTTTTGATATAAACTCGTTAACTTCGGTAAAATTTTAAAAAATAATCAGAAATTGTTTTTTTAAACTTAATCTAGAACTTTTTGTTTAATTATTGTTTTTTCGTAAATGCTATAGTTTTTCCAAAATATGTATTTGCAAAATGCGAAATATCTGCTATAGAGGCTGCCACTGACCGATTTCAGGCAAAAACCAATGGAATCAACCAATTTGAGGACAAATCTTATGTTTGAAATTTCACCCCAAACACTAGATCCGTCTAGGCTGTAGGGAACTGCAATATTTAGTCTGCACGACACCACACACAAAATCAGTTTTTTTATAAAATAAAATATCATTTTCGCTTAAATAAAACTTATTTGGACAGATAGTGTTGCAAATTTAATTGCCAGTGGAACGATTTCCAGTGGAACGATTTGGGCTGCAAAAAAGTATACAGACATTTAGTCTGCGCGACACAATGACCATGAGTTGCTAACTCGTCGTTGAGCGATGGGAAGAGCACACAATACATTTATGCACGTGAGAGCGCACCAAGGTTTGATGGTAATGTGAGCTTACATCAGCTGTGGACCACCCGTATCGTTGTATGATGTACTTGTAATATAAGTAAACTGGTAAGCTTGTTGTTTTTGGCAAAAATAATCGGATGCTTCATTGTGTTAGGTAGATCCGGACTGCGAAGCCAACCTCCAATCCGTGGTATGTTGTCACTGCAAACGAAAGGGTTCATAGAGCGAAGCAGGCTGTTGTCTAATAGTTGTTCTTCTGATTAATATCTTGATGTCTCAAACAGCAAAATGATATATGTGAACCAGCTTAATTCAAATTCTAAATTCGAATGACCACTTGAGCTCGGGGGTACGGCAATGAAGTTTTTCGAGCGCGCTACTATGCTGATGCGATACAAACTATTTATATAGCTTTATATTTTTCGTCCGTCAATGTTCGTGTAGGCCTCGTTAGTTCTTTGACATGAACATTGAATAGGATCTTCTCGTATCCAAACAGGACCTGAGCATTACAGCGGATGACTGTATAGTATAAATAAGGGCTTGACACCACGATCCAGGATTTGCGAAATGAATTTTACCAGAGATTGTTTTTGTGGGCCTCAAAGGATCTCAAACTATCTTGATAAATTAGCAATGTTTGTGCTTCTGACTTTGAAACCGTTTCTTGAATATGATGTTTACGAAAATTGAGGTAGGAGATACCTAGCAAAGCAGATTCGAAAATTTTGCATGCCTGTGAAAATATCGTAAATATTGTTAGTTCGTTCATGAATATTCGATGTTAAGCTGACGTTGAATTCGGTCATCGAGTTCGGTCTCGATGAGCACAGTTGGTGCTCTCTGCGATGTGAACCTGACTTGTGATTCTGCCGAATCAAATAAAGCTCGGATAATGAAGTTTCAATTCGATACGATTTGACCTTCCCACGAATGCAAGAGGCTTGAACTGATTGCAATGGAATACGTTGTTATTTCCAAAACAAACTTGATATGTGAGAAGGCCAGAGTCTGACGTGGTCACGACTGGACGAGTTGCTTGTGTGTCAGATTTGCGATGTGTTCGAATGTACGACAATGTATTCTAGTCATGAAAACCATCTCTACTGATTGCCATCGGATGTTCCGGAAACCGATAAAATCCTATTAGGATGGGTACTGTTCTCGAATTAATGATATCTTCCATTGTCGATGGGTTTCTGTGGTAACCAGCACTCCAAAAACTTCCAGACAGCGAATGGTGTTGGACGCTGTATACCAAGGATCTTGTATCGACATTTATAAAATAACTGATGTTTCAATTTTTGAACTGTTTGGATGCACTCAATCCAGGTGCACACAATAGCTACAATACACAGACTCTGAAATTCGTGGTATAATTCAAAATGTTTGGAGGAAATATTTTGGTATAACCGGAGTTAAACTTGTTAATGTCTATAACAGTTTATCCCTTGCCTTAATTTATGAACCACAAACATAACAATAATTTCTACACCTTTTTGACTAATTTCGTAATTTACACCTATTTAATTTACTAAAAAAATTTCCATTATTTAGTCACGAAAAATTAATAAAAAAATATTCATAATTTATTTTATATTTTACCACCAAAATTCCCTTGAGCGTATTATAATGTTTTTTTTATTAAAATAACTTAATTCTGGAATATATAACAACCTAATTATGATTATTAATAAATTATGTTTTTTTGAGGTGTGAAGTTTTTTTTTTATTTCCCCATTATATGAACGCGAACCGTACACTTCATGATATACGATTATTGCTTTATAATATTTTTATTTGTTTAAGTAAAATTATTATTATGGGTCCGTAGAGGGGGTGAAATATATTATTCATATCTAATTTCTAAACTAGGTGATGATGTATACATAAATGTGTTAATAAGCCATTTTATAATATTATTAATTATATCCATCACGCAAAAAATATTTTAATGCTAATTTTAATTAAACTAATATTAATTTAATTAGTATGCCTTGGGACTTGTTCCTCGTGCATATTATGTGCCTAACCAAATTTTGTGTAATCTCATGTATAGATAGGACCGAAACATGAGTTTTGTGTTTTTTAAAACAATAAACCAGCATTTTACAATAATTACCTGCGTTATGACATTCGGAAATATTCCTACTAACATTTGATAATTTTTTATTTATACGTGATTAAAATACATAAACTTTAATATAAATTAAAAAATTATGTTATATTATGTATGCATATTATATATGGGATTGTGTGAGAATTCACAATATCTGTAATATGTTTAAAAAATTTTGTATTTAGGTGTCATCGTATCATATTTTAAAAATTCACTTGGTAATTGATATATGTACATCCAACCAGGTGCTAAATCGATCACCCATGCTTATACTAAATCTATTCTCAGGAAATATTCCCTGGATACAAAGTCATTAATATATTGTGAATAATCCTATGCCCAAGTACACACACACACATATACAAAAAAATTAATATAATATTTTAAATATTTTAGTCACGTAATTTTAATGTATACATAAAAATAATTTAAAGTAAAAAATTAATGATAAAACCGAATAAATAAATAAGCAAATGTGAAATTAAATATATCTAACAAACTTAATAAAAAAAAAAAAATAATACGGTAGTAAAAATGCCTGTGGGATACTTATAAATTTGACAAACAACATTTTGTTTTTTATTATAATGATGAGAATCGTCCAAAATGATTAAAGAAGACGTGAGAAGAAATGACATAAATTCTATGTATGTCGAATCGGTGTAAATGCAAAAGTCATTACAAGAAACTTACAATTAAATTTGTATTTTTTATGATTATGACAGGTTTAAATTTTAATTGGAGTTAAATGCTTCACTATGAACCTTAATTTGTGGAATTATTACCTAAAACTCAGTTTAACGCTATCACATATGGTTGCCGTATGGCTGTGATCGACTCTATGTAGTTTTGATGTACTGAGACACTTTCATATAATTTCATATCGGGCCGCTATGTAATTTATTGGTTTTGTTCCAGATGATTATTCAAAGTCATGGTGGTAAGGTACCTTATTGTCTTGGTCCAAGATTAAAACTAGAAACATTATTGTTTCAGTCCTTTCAAATTGATGCAACAATAAAATTAATGATATCGTACGATTACGGTACTTATTTTGTACCAAATTTCCGATTCTTTTGTTTTTGGAGGAGTCAGTTAAAAGTGGAACTCGGCCGCCCCGGTGGCAAAGTGGTCAGCATGCTTGCTCCAGCAACCGGAGGTCCTGGGTTCGACTCCCGGTGGTGACAAGGAAAAAATTTCATGGCTGGTTTAGGGTCAATGAATTAATCACTCATTATCCAAAATGAAAATATGATTATGAAACCTCATTTGAGGCGGCCAAATCCCTTGATGGGGACATATAGCGCTAGAGAGAGAGAATTACTGTAGTGCTTTACTGTTTCATGGACTCCGTTACGCAACGCTGAGGCAATTTCATCTAAATGTTTGTCCCAATGAGTATATGTTTCTCGCCTACATACGAACAAATTTCCGATATCACTGAACGATTTACTCGTTAAGAGGCATTAGATTGTGGCGAATATATTGCAGTTTTTATGTCATAAATACCGAATTCAGAAAGCAGATCTTTATATTACTTGCTTCTAAACTGGGTGTTATTATCCGAATGGATAGTTTCCGGAACACCACCAATTAAAAATACCTCCGAAAATCCGTTATTTGTTGCACTGTACCGTTTGAAAGAACCTTACGCAAAACGAATTTGGTGAGGTGGTCTAAGACGATTATTATAATTGTTTTGTCTTGTGAGGAGCGAGGATATGGACCCAACAAGTCAACATAAATGCGCTGCCAGGGACTTCCCACAGCGGACAATTTCCCCATCGATGGTTTTGTAATACAGTTTGTCGTCTTCGTTGTTTTACGGATTAGACAATGTGTGACAAACACAACACAGTTTTTCGAGGGTTTTTCGAATACCTCGATGTGAGGAAAGTGCTTCATTGTGCTCTTTCTTGATCAATGACATTTGCAAAAGGCATCAGGAACCCATAACTTCCAGACCGAGATATCTATCAAGTCCAGATTCTTCGTAGCTCTTTATATTTTGGGTCATCAAACTCTTGCTTGTCTCGAATTCTATATAAGCGAATCACAATGAATTCGTGATAGTGGGTCCGGGACTACATTGTATTTGCCTTTTTGGTTGCTCGATTTTAAACTTGTTTTGTCTGAAGCTTGAGACTCCATCTCGCAAGCCTGCCGCTAAGGTTGGCCTGGTTCATCAGCAACTACCGAGAGTATTACCGCAAGGCATTCTAACTCCGTCACTGAATAATTTTTTTTGTGCTTCTGTTAAGTTTCTGTAACATAAACGCAATTAGATGCTCGTTGCAATCCTGATCTTTCTGGTATGGTATAATACCCCTCCAACACCCTCCGTACTTGCGTCGCATCTTATAAAGAACGGCTCATCAAAACACGGATTTGTAAGCGTTGGAGGTGTGGTTAAAAGCTGTTTAGTGCTTCCTGGGCCCTACTTGTCCACTCGAATTTGCGTTTTTTAAGACAATCTGAAATAGGTGCTGTAATATCGGCATAGTTTTCGATAAACCTACGGTACCAATCACATATTTCTAGTATACGTCTGGTTTGTTTTACACTAGCTGGTAGGGTTAGATTTACTATTGCGTCTATTTTTGAAGTCCTTCTTGTCCCACTAGGTAACCTAAATACTTGATTTCACGCATAACGAATATACTTTTTTCGACGTTTATTGTTAGACCGGCTGTCCGTAGTCTGTCTCCGATCAGCTCTTATACAACTCAAGGTGCTCCGTCAATGTACCGGTGACGATAAGCAAATCATCAAGACCTTTTGCATCAACCAGCACACTGACTGGGCTGCATTACACAGCCCAAAAAGCATCACCCTGAGCTGATAAAGTCGTCGTCCCTGTACGGTAAATGCCGTCTTGTCTCTGGCAGATTCCACTAGCGGAATTCAAGCGTCCTTCAAGCCCAGTCCTGTGATGTACTTTGTCATGGACAACCGGCCCAGCAACTCGTCGATCAGTGGTAACGGATACGCGTCCTTCTCGGTGACGCTGTTAAACTTCCAAGCATCCAGGCATAAGCGTGACTTCCCATTTGGTTTGGTTACTATAGCTGCATTATTTTGAAAATGCTGCACTAGACCGCGATAAATTATATTTTGATTTTTTAAACAATTTCTATAATTTTAAAATATTTTTGCTTCATTTTCACTGTATCGAATCCTAAAGAACTTATATTAAGTCCATATCATGCATTATATTGTTGAATAAAGTTTATATTTGCTTGTACTCAAAAACTCTGATCTACTCTTGATTTTATATAGAGTACAACCGAGTTCATCAAAAAACTTAATAATTCCTGAACTGACAAAACTAGGGAAATTTTTTAGTACACAATTTTTTGATTGTTTCTTACTTCATTTTAGAGACAGAACTGTCATTTTATTTTTTATATTTTCTGTTGTATTTGCTTATATACCGATTGCCGAGTCGGATGAAATATTAATAATAAATGGGCAAATTTTATGGACAATATGGATATGTCCCGTTTATCCCTTTCCTGACCTGCCTACACAATTGTGTGGGTAAATTGTTATTACTCTATTGAGTAACATTAAAAAATATTTTATAGATAAGTTTAGGACCAACTTACACAATTTTATATTTCTCTTAAAATATAATACTCAAAATTTAGATGATGTTAATTAAAGCCCAACTGGCGCAATTGTGTAAGATGGGCTATTGTTCTGATGAAATTTTATGATGAAAATTAGTTTTCGTAATATACGTATTTACTCACACATTTGTGTGGGTTAGTCTAAAATTATGGTGCAAATACACTGAAAAAAATTTTGAGCATTATATTTATGAATCTCGTTCATTAAATCAAATTCATACTATTTATGTTAAATTCATCACATTGATGCACAAAACCAAAAAAATAAAAATTTTCGTAAAGATTATTGCGTTAATAGTAAGAATCCAAATCATTAACTTCTATTAAATTTATTTAACGTAGCATAATATAATTTATTCATAATAGTTATGAATTTGTCGTTAAAATTTAGACGATATGAATTTGTTAGTAATAATTATGAACAAGTTCATAGTTTAAAGATTTACTATTAATTTTTTTAATATTACGATGGTTCAGTAGATCACAAGAAATAAGTTTTAATATTTGTGAACAAATGAATAGTCTTTACAATTTTTACGTTTTATTGAAGTTTCCGATTGTAAAATTCTTTAAAATCAAAAAAAAAAGACGCCTACTCCATTTTGCATTTTTTTCAATCATTGTAGCATCGGCATCATGTCTAAACAGGTTGTACATTTTTTTTTTGTTAATTTCAATTTCAATAGTGAATTTTTAAATTATAATTTTTAATTCAATGTGATTGTTACGAGTGCACATGCTGATTATATTAACCTGTGGGAAATAATAATAAGGTAAATGTTATAAAAATTCTAATTGTGTAAAATGTGATAGGTTGAGTTAATAAATAGTAAATTAAAGTGAAATTATGATCTGCTTTTGCGCGTGAATAAAAAGGTTCTTGATTATGCCAAATAAATTAAAATTCTAGTTTCTAAATTAAATTCATTATTTTCCTAAATAGTGTTGTGTTTGTGCTTTAAATTTGGCTAATGTATCTAATGTGGTTCTTTCTATTTTACATATTATTATTAGATGACGCCAATAACTAGACCTGATATAAAATTTTAACCTGGACGATGCGGTGTATCTGGCTCACTGGATTTAGTGGATATTGCAACATGGGAGCAGGACCAAATTTACCTATAATTACTCATTCAAAAGGAGCAAGTTTTTGTTTACAGATATATATATATATCGATGGATGAAATTTTTAAATAAAATTGACGATAAAACTAATTAAAAATATGAATTCGAGTTTTTATTTCACATATCAATTTCGGAATAAGTGTTTTTGTGTTGGAAATAAAATATTTTTTTCGATCCAAAAATACAAGAAGAAATTACTTAATATTATGAATTCCGGCGTTAATTGTAACTAATAATTCCGGCGTTAATATTACGAAACACGTTGAATTGTATTCTCGTATTAAAAGACTTGTTACTAACCTTTATGAATGAAATCATAAATACCACATTTTACCGGAGCAAAATATTTTTTAAGAGATTTAAATTTTACGTAATGTTTATGAACCATACTTTGTACTGTTAATGAAAGCCTGCATCAGCGCAGTTTTTACGCATTTTTCATACTATTAATGCAGGTTTTCACTCTGGACGAGTATATATTTTTTTCAGTGTAAAAATATTTCGGAACCAGAAAGGGTTATATCGTGATTTCGCTCCTGAAATGTTTGGCGTTTCTCATGGGGAAATTCAATTTATACCTTACGAATAAAATATAAATAAGAAATGGGCAATAATACGGCATGTTTGATGCTTTCGTGAAAATTTATCGAATTGAAGATATGTCCGGTTTATATCGTTGATTTCATTCCTGAAATGTTTGGCGTTTCTCATGGGGCACTTCAATTTATAAGTTACGAAGAAAATTCCAACAACGGAAAAGTTAAATGCCGATCCAGATATTGGCAGGTTTTTGCCGTTAAGTCAGATTTTTCCATCATACGAATTACTGATTTGCCACATACTTCCGTCCAAATGGGATATAACTAGATGGTCCAGACGGGGTCAATACGAATATTCCAATTTTCGTCGACGCATCAGACGGTTGCAATGAATCAATTACGGTTTGGGAGCGTTTAGCACCCACTTATTCGCAACTCTTGCACTTGTTCAATTTCAGCATTTGCATCGTATGCGAATGTCATACGCGGTAGTTCTATCTCTTATGGCTCATCCATTCCAGCTTGATTATGAAAATCATCACCCATAAATCCATTATCACTATCGCTGTCATCTAAATTTATGTTACTATCACCTACGGTTGATTGCAGCATTCTGAAATCAAAAAGATCGTTAAGAAACGCTCCCTTACTAGTTGTTTCCACGTACTTATTCATGTCGCACGGCGTATCACTAATATTGTATTCCCTAATAATTATAAGAATTCCGTCCAGCCTTTTGTAGATCACATAAAATTACTCATTTACAACGGGTGCGTCCTCATTGAGTATAAATTGATTTTGTGTATTATCCCAGTACGGATTATCGTAATCAAATAAAATTTCCGAGTTATTCCATACCAGCGTATTAATAAAAGCTCGAGATTTATTATTGAGTATAACTAAAAATTTATAAAATATTTTTGTTAAATTTAACTAATTTATTATTTATTTCGTAATTTGTTTTAAACGTCAAAATGATTCACTTGAAGTTAGTAAAAGTTGTTGTACTAAAATGTTCCTTCCAAAATTTCCCTGTATTTTATCGCGGCCTCGAACACAAGATTTCAAAAAAACGCAGCATAAATATGGTGTCAGGAGAACTCAATGAACTTTTGCTTTCCTCTACTACTTGACGAACTGGCGAAATCGCGTAATAGCGTTGCTTGATTGGTTTGCAATCTTTTAGAATTTCTATGTAATGCTCATACAAACTATTTTTTCCAGACCGTGTTTGGTAAAAGATGGAAAATGGCCAATAATCTCGTCCAGGCGACTTTTGTCCACCTTTGTAAGAGTATGATGAGTTTTGTCCTCGGCTGTTTGTTGTGAAATGTTGACTTCAGCAATAGTGGGGATTATTTGAAATTTCTACCAAAAATCTATACCTAAATATAGACTGGTGATTGTAGATTCAGAACAATACAGAATTTCAAAGTTTCAGTCCTATTGCGGAATTTTACAGGTATCCAAATGTAACCCTCAATTTTATTCCTTGTGCCATCGGCAGTAGTAATGAATTAACCAAGTTTGTGGTATTTTTAGTTTTCCTCTGCTAAAAATTTTATTGAGTCTTTACCCAACACACTTACCGACGCTCCACTATCGATCAATCCATTAAATGTTTTTGAAGCTATTGTCACCTCAGCGTACGGTCTAGGATCATTTTTGGAAAGAGACATTTTATGATTGACGACAAACAAAGTTTAGTTAGCCGGCACTTTTCTTTGAAATTGGAGAGGATTCGCTTAAATTGATTTATTCTACTTGCACTATTTGTACGACTAAGGGGTATATCCTCTATTCGGTCGCAAATTAATTATTTGCGACCAGAAATATGGTTACTAGATTTATTTTGCCATGCCAATTGATACATTTTTTTAAAATTTAAATTTGTTTTGCGATTGTAACGTAGAAATACATGAAAAGACTGCGACCACGGAAAATGCGTAGCAGTCTTTTCATGCGTATTTCTATTTACAATCACAAAACAAATTTAAATTTAAAAAAAAGAGGATATACCCCTAAGTAGGTTTTGTTCGAGGGTAATAACTTCTTTTGTTTTCGGAAATTCCTCTATGACTTTCCCGGAATATATTTTGGAATTCCTTGGGACATTCTTGGTACCTATGCCTAGAAGTGACTTAGTGCTATTACTAGAGGTACTTGGTTTCATCTGAATTGCCTCTATTTCCTCCTCCACGTCATCTGTCTCCTCTAATTTACGACCATAAGTATAGATCGGTTGACTCAAAGCATATTGCTGGTTCCTTGGTGGGCTCGTTAGAGCGACTTCGCGCACCATCTGACGATGCTTGGGAACTCCCTCAAAGAAATTTCGCGGACTATAGCCTGTTCTCTTCCACATCTTCTCGTGATTTTGACAGAATGAATTCTAAGTTTTTGTTATTTTGTCTAATTTTTCGAGCTGAACTTGTTTTTTTTTTAATTAAGCGAGAACGCAAACAATTCTATTAAAAGGTTTTTTTTCTGCATCGTTTTCCGGCCAGCTACCGGTGTGAAGTATTTAACATTTATCAAAAGTGTAGCTACACAAATTAACAAAAAATAAAAATGTAGTTACACAATTTAACAAAAAATGTAGTTGTACACAGAAAAAATGTAGTAGGGTTGCAACTATAATTTTTTTATTTTATATCCCACTTTTTAAACTTAAAAACAAAAAAATAGAGTTAAAAAAAATTACGAATAGTTAAAATATCAATAAGTACCTTCAATAAATAATTTAGAGTGAATTTTATTAATTAATTTTTCAAATTTAAATCTATGTGAGTATTTTAAATAAAGTATTGAATGAATATGAATATTTTTGAATAAAATAAATCTTTATGGTTTTGAATTAACAAGGATTTTAAAATATAACTCGTATAGATAAAAAAATACTCTTTAATGACCATTAACACATAATTCTAGAGATGGCTAGAAAAATATGAGTATTCTGGCACTTTATTCGTGCCTTCGTGATTTATTTGAGATATACGGCACATCGATGCAACCCTCGGGGAATTAGTTCTAGAGATGGCTAGAAAAATATGAGTATTCTGGCACTTTATTCGTGTCTTCGTGATTTATTTGAGATATACGGCACATCGGTGAAACCCTCGGAGAATTTTCTATAATTTTACAATATTTGAGAATATCGGAAAGCGTACGTTGAATCGTGTGGCTGTTTGATGGCCATTAACACATAGTTCTAGAGATGGCTAGAAAAATATGAGTATTCAAATAAATCACGAAGGCACGAATAAAGTGCCAGAATACTCATATTTTTCTAGCCATCTCTAGAACTATGTGTTAATGGCCATCAAACAGCCACACGATTCAACGTACACTTTCCGATATTCACAAATATTGTAAAATTGATAGAAAATTCCCAGAGGGTTGCATCGATGTGCCGTATATCTCAAACAAATCACAAAGGCACGGATAAAATGCCAGAATACTCAAAGTTTTCTAGCCATCTCTAGAACTATGTGTTAATGGCCATCAAAAAGTCACACGATTCAACGTACACTTTCCGATATTCTCAAATATTGTAAAATTATAGAAAATTCCCCGAAGGTTGCATCGATGTGCCGTATATCTCAAATAAATCACGAAGGCACGAATAAAGTGCCAGAATACTCATATTTTTCTAGCCATCTCTAGAACTATGTGTTAATAAACAGCCACACGATTCAACGTACACTTTCCGATATTCACAAGTATTGTAAAATTGATAGAAAATTCCCCTAGAGTTGCATCGATGTGCCGTATATCTCAAATAAATCACGAAGGCACGAATAAAGTGCCAGAATACTCATATTTTTCTAGCCATCTCTAGAACTATGTGTTAATGGCCATCAAACAGCCACGCGATTCAACGTACACTTTCCGATATTCACAAGTATTGTAAAATTGATAGAAAATTCCCCGAGGGTTGCATCGATGTGCCATATATCTCAAATAAATCACGAAGGCACGAATAAAGTGCCAGAATACTCATATTTTTCTAGCCATCTCTAGAATTATGTGGTCATCAAAGTGTACTTTTTTATCTATACGAGCTATATGCTAAAATCCTTGTTAATTCAAAACCATAAAGATTTATTTTATTCAAAAATATTCATATTCATTCAATATTTTATTTAAAATACTCACATAGATTTAAATTTGAAAAATTAATTAATAAAATTCACTCTTAATTATTTATTGAAGGTACTTATTGATATTTTAACTCTTCGTAATTTTTTTTAACTCTATTTTTTTGTTTTTAAGTTTAAAAAGTGGGATATAAAATAAAAAAATTATAGTTGCAACCTTACTACATTTTTTCTGTGTACAACTACATTTTTTGTAAAATTGTGTAACTACATTTTTATTTTTTGTTAATTTGTGTAGCTACACTTTTGATAAATGTTAAATACTTCACACCGGTCGGCCAGCTTCATATACGTTGTGCCTGGATGCTGCCATTTTAAAATGGTTCCATTATCAAAAAAAACTATTAAAAATTTCGGATTAGAAATAGAAAAGTAAATTTTTTATCTACATTAATGACATTATATTTTAATTGCGCCTACTTTGCTCTAAGGACGTTTATCTACTGGAAATATCAATCACCATAATTATCCCATTTAAGCTCCTAAAATTTCACACGCTCTACGTTTATTATCATATCATACTAGAACTAGAGACTGCAACAATTTCTTGGACCATTAATTTCATTCAAAATATTTTCGGCGATCGTACTAATTTTTTTACCAGCTCAATGAATTCTTATCGCTCTGCAGGTACCCATTGATCGCACTTTGAGGTCGTGTTTTATTTTGAAGTTCAGTGATTTCAAATCTATGGTTGAAAAATAGTTGTTGCCGCTTGTATTCCCAAATTTGATTAGTCCAAACTTATACCAGTAATTCATAGTTTACGATAATAGCGCCATATTACAATCTAACGCAGCTCAAAAGGAAACCTTCAAAGTGTCATGGTTTCTATTATCAAATAAAAAACCTCTTAACGAGGTAAATGTTCGAGTGACGAAAGCCGAATTCAATTCACAAAATTTCTGATATCAAATTTGTGCCGAAAAAAACAATTGCATTCGATTTTTCAACGATGTTTCGGAATGTTAGTGCATTCAGCGCGTTGTTGTTTAACATTCCGAAAATCGTTGAAAAATCGAATGCAATTGTTTTTTTCGGCACAAATTTGATATCAGAAATTTTGTGAATTGAATTCGGCTTTCGTCACTCGAACATTTACCTCGTTAAGAGGTTTTTTATTTGATATCAATGATTTTGGCACGGCAAATTGAAAATGAATTGAATTGCGATTCGTTTTATTGTTGTCAGTCAAAACAGTTCATACACACTCGATAGCACACAAGTGGCCGCTACGTGTTATTGTGCCTTAAGTCATATTCATACGACGGATAAAAATCCGGGATTTTTCTATTCCATCGTTCTAACCAATTACATCACGTAAATTATACAACAGACACGCTTTTTTCATACAAAAAAGTTGAAAAAAAAATCTGGGATAGAAAAGTCCGAGATTTTTATCCGTCGTATGAATTCATACACAGCCCAGTAGTACAAATCAGCGCACAAAGAGCGCATAAACAGCATATAGTTAGAGCGCTCAATTTTTACTTCAAATTGATGCACCTAATTCCATGCTATTCGTATTGTTGTCGACCGAAAACTCGGCTTTGTTTCCCCTTAAAATTAATTTATCTCTCTTTCATTTCGATTTGAGTATGATATGTAACTGTTAACGTTGGTTTACCAGAAAATAATATTTTTTTAATGTACATATTTTGTTGTATCAAAACCAAACACAATCATATATTATTGTGTTTGGTTTTGGTTGTATGTACCAAATGTGTATTATCATTCAGATACAACTACACACGAATCTGAAAAAACATTTACAAACACCGTCATACGTATGCATTGGATATGTTTCAACAACGCACATCTATTACCTTCAGCTGAAATATGGAGACTGATAGAAATAGATGAGAAATAAAAATTTTTGAAACGAAATTGATAAACAAGAGATTAGGTGGGGTTAAAAAATGCAGTGCATAGAAGAAACCGAAGTAAATTTATTAGTTTTCTCGCTTCGACGTGTGTAAAATTGTCCATCAATTTCATTCTGCTATCAGCGTTTGTTTGCTGGGAGACGCGTGGCATTGAAATTACGAATAGCGAGAGGCGAAGAACGAATTACGCATACTTTCACACAGCTGTCGGCTATGTGTTACGGATTCATTTCGTGCATGATTCGTTCTTCTTCTATCGATATTCGTCACTCCAGTAGCGTGCGTCTGTGTATGAGGCACAATGCTCTATTCCACACTTGATCTCACAGAAATCATAACTTTTTTCTATTCTTTCCCCATTTACCTATGATACTGATTTTAATTGCGGCTTAAACAAATTTTCTGTGAAATCACACTAACACAAACAAAAATGAAATAAAAAAGACGGGAAAGGTCGGAACCGAACTCTATAAGCATTTTTGTTGCCTATATAGTAGCGTACGGTCTGGTGTACGGTTTCTGGTGTGTGGTAGACGATTCTATTTCTTTATTTTGCATGCATTTTTTCAATCTTCATTTTGTAGTATTTTAGTAGATTTTATTTCAGAATCCTTTACCACATGCCACAAACAGGTCTTGCCGGGTGTCATCTTATTACACAACCGGTTCTCGTAGGCGATCGGCTGAACATATGTAGTTTAGGTTTTAGTGCATGTTACAGAGTAGTAAAAATTGAGATCAGATGCATCTGTTTTTGGCAGAAATTCGATTGAGTAATTCAAAATTTTTTTTGCGTGTTTCTTGCTGTTTTGTCACTAACCGCATGCGGATACCATTCATTTTTGATCCCTTAACCAATACAATAAAATATACATATTTTAGTTTGTTAGTTACAAAACAAAAATTAATGGTAGCTATCCTCCCGCTGATATTCCATCTTCATGCGATGGGAGGAGTGGTAAGATCTATTTTTTTAAAGAAATCATCATAAAGATTAAAAAAATCTCGATTTTATGCAAGGAAATTGTTCAATGTTTTTGGTGATTTTTTCGATCACATCAATTTGTCAGTTTTTTCATTTTTTTTTTGTTATGAAAAAAGAGTCACTGGTAAAAATTCTCTTAGCAATGATAATAATATGATGTATTTATATTTGTTTCATTGTAATACGTTGATTCACTATCATTATGAACCGCAACGGACCGATATTAGGGTGCATTTGAGCCAAAAAAATGAAATTTTGCAAAAAATTAAGGTGGCTTTTAAGTTATGGAGGTCAATATCTAAAATATACGAGTTTTCTGGGATAAACGGTTGATGTCATATTGTAGGTGAGATTTGTGGCTAGTAATCCTGAAAATATGAACCATAAGTCTTGGGCTCATTTTTTAGCAATTTGGCCGAATGTGGCCGGCCGATTTCGCATTTTTCAGTTTTTTGGCCAAAATGACCCTCTAACATAATTTTTTGAATTCTGTTTTTGCTATTTGATAGCTGGCGTCAATACCTTTCCAACGATATCCATATGTCCAGGGTATGTCGAATAGATTCAGCACTGTGGACGTGGCAAAATGGCCAAAAATGGCAATTCAGGGGCCGGCCGCGGCCAACATGGCGGCCAAATCAAAAAGTTGTAGAACAAAAGTTGCTTAGTTTTTTAAGTACTACATCCCCTGAAAATATGAGATCAAATAAAAGAGGTACGGACAAACAAACATATATACCAAAGCAAGATTATATGGTGACGTCATAGAAAAATTTAAAATAGTCATAACTTTGGTCAAAATCATCCGTTTTGGACGTTTGAGGTGTCGTTGAATTGGTATTGACGTCTACAATCGTAATTTGCCAGTTATAAAATAATTGGGGCATTTTTTGGGGCAGTTATTCCCGAAAAACTGATTTTTTGGGGCAATTTTCGGAAGGTCATATCTCCACTCAATGTTGGTAGAAATTCATGCTTTTATACATTATTTAGGTCTATTTTTCAAGACCTTTCCAATGGTATATAACATGATCCTGGCGACCTCAAAGGGAAAAAGTTCGAAACTTGCTGTATAATATACTTCGTTCGACTTCCAGCACAGTAGATGCTTTCGTCACTCGTTTGGACTGCCGTCCAAAGTGATATTACTTTAGAATATTTTATGGGGAATTTTTGGTATCACAAAATAATATTGCTTGCTAACTTCTTTAAAATTATTGTTCTACAAGGGACGAGGTTATGACCAGGTTAAAGCACCACTATAAATCGTTTCCTTTTTAAAAAATATTAATTTTATTGTTCCATAAAAAGGAACCTCATAAAAATAAAATTTGGTCGATTAATCAAATGAAAAGGGTTTAATGTTAATTATGCCCGTGTATGCTGTTCCTAGAAAACTAAACCATCGCGCCTGCCCAAATATTAACTAATAAAAAAGCACTTTATCTCATATGATCACATTAAAGAATCGTTCACCTGTTCATAATCATTTGGCGCGTTTCTATAACAAAAAAAAAAAATACTATGTGTATAAACCTTGTTAATATCCTTTTGAAAGGTAACAATGAGGGTGTTAATTTTTATTTTTATTTTATGGGCTTACTGGAATATAAATACATAATCCGTTAAAAATAAAAATAATTATTATAATTTTTTATATAATTTTTTTTTATTTTATAGTTGTTAGTTTAAAAATTATTATGCGAAAGTGCATCTGGTATAAACACGAAAAAAAAAAAATAAATATTCAAAACCACCCGCGGGTGTTGAAATTTATCATTCGAATTTATTTTTTAATACAAAATTTTTATTATTTGGTGGGTGATACACGTATAATACCGCAGCAATCTAGAATGATTATCAAGCAAGTGCTTAACGCATTGTTATCACCACCCGTTGCCCCAATAATATTTTGACTGGTTTCGGTATAACAATCGCCGATTTACAAACAAAAAAAAATATATTCTGTTGTTTTATAATTTGTTTGTATATTTATTTGTTCATTGAATGATATTTTAATGGTTTAATTCGGTTAATAAGTCAAAAACATATAAATAAATAAAATAAAATCGAGATTCCACGGGCGCGATAACCGATCGTACAAAATAAAATTTCAAGTCACTTTGCAATAAATAAATTGTATTGTTATAAAATTATTTATACGGTTCTAGATGAGGTGCGATAAAAATGTACCTTTGTGCAATGGTCGAGGAAATTAAATTTATTTTACATGAAAAATTATGTTATATATTCATTCGATTATCTTATTTAGTTATCAGCATCATTCATTTTGCCCAAAAATCAAATGATTAAAACACCAACACAATTGTCATTAATTTAAACTTTTATTCGTACTCTAAACACTAAAAGGGTTAAATTCTTTATAAATCTCCTAAATTATAATAATTTTAACTTTTTTTTACTAAATTTGTGAATGAATTTTCTCCGTACGCATAGACGTATAAAAAACCACCCTCACAACATTAGAAATATGATAATACACTAAAACTTTTGATCAAGTAAAGTAATTAACTTTCCCAAAAAAAATTAAATGTAAAGCATTTCCTTCTGTACGACGAAGGAACACAAAAAAAATGAGCAAACATCTCAAAATAAATAATAATCATTTTTCTTCTTAATCTTTTTGTTTTCATTTTCCACCCTTAAATTAATCAAAAGGTAATGATTTGGAAAATTATGAAAGGGAAAATATAAAAATTCATCTCGATTAAAAAATATAAAAAAAGGGAAAAACAATTTTCTTTAATATTTAATCTTGGATTTTTTTTATACATTTTTTAATAAAATTGATTTTTTTTTTGTTACCAACCCTGGAAAATATATAAATTATATCTATTCACAGATATTTATCGGATAAGCATAAAATTATAAAAAAAAATGTCATTCCATTGTTATGAATTTACATAATATAACAAATCACTCCAGTCGTCATAATATAGAGGGTTAACTAGAATTTCGTACAACCCCTTAACGTATATACCATGCGTGTGTGTGAGTATTCGCCAAATACCGTTATTTATGAATATGTTTGTTTCTTTTTTCACCATAATTTTATAAAATATAGTCATCACCGCATTATCATCATCCTTATCATCATCTCATAAAATTTTACATATGTTTATTATCATATCATATTATATGTTTTCCATGCTGCTGAAAATTTTTTCGCTTCGAGATTATTTTGTGCTACCCTCATTTTTATGTATGGATATTTTTTATGGATGTTCGTATATTTTCAATTTTATCATTATGTGAATTTGAAATCGTATTGTTGTGCTCGTATATGAGAAAGGATATAAATAAAATCTTTCGAATTTTACTACATCATACTTGGAAAAAAAATGTGACTTTCTTCTTTTCGTGATTGATTGAAAATATGACTTCGTTTAACCTTGAACTATATATTGACATTGAGCGAAATATGTGAAAGACGAGTTAAAGCTCCAATCTTCTAAAATGGGGAATAATACTTAATTATAGTGTACTTTAATCTTTCTAACCAGAATATTCAATTATAATTTCTGTTACATCTAAACACACAATGGGCACTTTCAAGCCTGCCAACTGTTGGCATCATAATTTTTTCACTCTAATTTGATTTGAGAATTTCGTTGAATTCAAAATATTCATAAAGTTTGCTGTCTTATTCACCACTCCTTAGCCTATTGTTTTCATTCAGGATCATTATGGTAGAGTCTAAGTCTCATACATAGTTATGAAACGACGCATCAAAACCCTATTTATCCTTTCCAAATCGCTGAGAAAGTCGCATTCGAAAGCTGCACCTATTGTGCACACAGCTTTCTGAAACCCAAAACTTCAGTCAAAATATTGCTCACAATGTCTAATGAGACTCCTTAGGTCTTCTACTAAAACTCTCTCGGTTAATCGACGATCATCAAAAACCATATGCTGAGTTTCTGCTACAAGTTCTGGTGTTGGTCTACTTTTTGGACGTCCTTAATATGGAGCATCTTCAAGACTTGAACAACCACGTTTAAATTCAGCAACTCATCCTTATACTATTCTAACTGAAGGTGAAGTGTCCTTATATAATATTAACAATCGTTCATGAATTTGTTTTGATGCTACACCTTCCAAAAATAAGAATTTTATCACTACAACTTTAAACAGCTGTTAATATACGAATGAGCTGACGTGTTCATAAAAAGTGGTACCATTTCTAGAGGAATAAAACGAAGAGCCTAATAGCGCTATATCACTAATCGAACAACAAAACTTACTGAGCAACTTGCTATATATATGTAGTAATATGAAATTTTTGATCTCGATTTTTTTGCTGATTTACCATTCTATCGGTTGGTTTTCAAAATCTGTGAGGGTGTGTCTGCGATGGGTTGATTGATCGAGGTGAAAGTTCATACCAAAGCTTTTTCAACAAATTTGGAGGAAAATGGTTCACCGGAACTGGCAGTTCCATATAAGCATATAAGTTCTTTAGATTGTTGCAAATATTTTGAAAAGTTTATCATTTAAGAGTAAAACGGCTAAACACTTGAAGGTTCTAAATTAAATTTGCAACAATAATTGTTTAGAACGATTTTCCAAAAAGTAAACGGAAATGGCGATTTTTGATTAAAAAAATCTGTTTCCAACAACAATTTGGCCCGAGCTGTACGGCTTGATTAAAAGGGAAGAAACTCTATTCTTATGCTTTTGCCACAAACTGTGAGATCTCAGTATAATTTTTGGTCGAAATCGGTCTTTCAGAAGTGGCAACTTTAGGGTCAAGCTTTTTCGTTGTTTGCGAAACTTTTGAAATATCTGTCTGCGTACCATTTACGAAAAAAATATTAAAAAAAAGATTGTAAATTAAACTTCAAAATATTTGTACAAGAAGTTTTATCGAAAATTAAGAGTGGTAGTTGGATAAAAAAACTTTATCCCACTAATATTTGAGTACTTTACACTTCAGGCGGATTGACTGATCGGAATAAAGCTTTATACTTCTCGAGATTTTGGCAGATTTACTATTCGCAATTATCCAAATTTTATAAAATTGCTACCCTGTAGCACTATCAGAATTTCCTAACAATTTATGCGCCGCCCGTCGTAATGTAACGACTCAGTTGTAAAAATCTGTTGGCTTTTTACCACACACGCTCTGACGGATTACGCAGACTCGACTCTATGACAGATTGACAGATGACATGACCTCTGTTTCCTTGTGTGATATTTTTCACAAAAGGCATAAATAAAGAAATAATCGAAAATTAAAATGGACAAAAGCGGAATTCTTGCATTGAGTGTCTGCAACAAGACGAAGAAAGTTAACAGAATCACACTGCTAAGGAAAAAAGTTTTGGCAGAAAGAATGGTTAGGTGATAAGTTCTCAAATCAACCATTTGTAAGAAAATTAAAAGAAACAGAACCAGAAGACTACAGGAACTTAATGCGGATGGATAAGCATAAAATTAAAAATTGAAAAACAGGACACACATTATGGCGAGTTGCGATTTCGGCCGAAATTAGGCTTGGAATTACGTTGCGTTTTTTGGCAACGGGTAATTTTTTTGAAGATTTGAAGTTTTCCACGGCAATTTCGGCCCAATCTATTGGGAAAATTGTTATCGAAACGTGTGAGGCGATTACAAGTGCTTTAAATAAACTTATAAAGGTAAGAAAATAACTGACTTGGCCATTTTCTCATGAATATCTTTCGAGAAAACGATATTAAGTGAAGGATGGAAAGAAGTCGCTTCTGCATTCGAGAGTGTTTCTGGTATACTTCATTGCGTAGGCGCTCTTGATGACAAACATATCCATTTGAAAAATAGCACCACATTCTGGTTCATTTTATTTTAATTATAAAAAAAACACAGTGTTGTGTTACTTGCGGTAGTGAGTTTCTGTACGCAGATGTTGGTACTAATGCTAAAATTTCTGACCGATGACTGCAATCAAAATTTTTCAATAAATCAAATAAAGGCCGGCTAAGCCTGTCGCCACCAGAGCCTGTACATCCTATGGTAATAAAAATTTGAAATAGGTGTAAAACCATTTACTCACGTAAACCTATCGACCAATGACTTACATTTTAATCAACGTTTAAGTTCAGCACAAGTAAACCTCGAAAACACATTTGGAATTATGGCATCACGTGTTCGTGTATTTCTAGCACCTCTATGCAAATTTATTTAGAAAATTCAACAAGCCAATCTCTCGTACCACTTGCAGCACTACGTCAAAAAATGCTTTCATCCAAGCAAAGAAAACTTTGCGAACAATTATTTGAAATTAAAATAAACGTTTCTTGTCTCTTATTTAGTTTTTTATTAGTTTTAATATACATATTTAAAAATTTCATTTAATTAATTATTTAAACATTTTCATCATCATAAATGTCCGAGGTATTGGAATATTGTGTTTGAACAGTTAAGGCTGGTTGTGGTGGCACTGTGACAGCAAACATACCATTTGATAATTAAAAAATATAGGAGACGTTTTCTCCTGAGGTTGAAGCGAGTCTTGATAATCTTGTAAAAGATTTTGTGAAAATGGGTGTAGAGCTGCGTGAAAAAAATGGTTGTTGAATTGGAAGATGGGGCGAAAGTGAAATAAAATTTATTGTTAATTTTTCCAATTGTCTGAAAATTAAATTTTCTTTAATGACCATTTTCGCGTAAATTTTTTGTTCAGCAGTGATACTAGAATAACCATTGCCCCGGTAGCAAGTTGGTTAGCATGCTTGCTCCAGCAACCGGAGGTCCCGGGTTCGATTCTCGGTGGTGACGAGGAAAAATTTTCACGGCTGATTTAGGATCAATGAATTAATCACTCATTATCCGAAATGAAAATATGATTATGAAACCTCATTTGAGGCGGCCGAATCCCTTGATGGGATATAGTGCCAGAGAGAGATACCAGAATATTAGAAAATACTGGTTTTAATGTAAAATAGGATTCCTTAGTAAAATATTAAAATAACATAACATAAACTGGAACTTTTATTTACAAGATATACTCCAATTAATCAATAAACTTCATTACTTTTGAAAATAATTTACGACATTGACGAATTTGTTTATTTTCGGCTTTCAATCAAAATTATTTAAATATTATTCATATAACCCTATGTATTACTCTCAACCAAGGTTGCTCGAATTTGGACAGTATACATATATATATGCTGACGTTGAAGTTTCCCGTCGACTTCATTTATGTAGTGCAAAAATCTATCCTTCAGCACGATCTTACCAAATTTCCAATTATTGCACATTTTGTTTTGGTGCCAACGAATATTAACCGTATCACCTACCTTTAACACTTGACTTAGAACCATTTTGAGGTTTATTAAGGTATTCTCATTTACCATATCTGTCTATTAAGGATCGTAGATTGAACTTCAACACTGTTCCCCATTGAATCGGAAACCATTGTAATTTTAACTCAGGGGAAGTCGTTTATTGCGAGTGTATCTTTGAATGTTTGAACATTTCATTCTGCTTGGCCATTTATGGATGGATATGTTGGGTCAGCAGTACGTTTGTGTTTGATGTTCTTGAACCTTATAAAATCCTGAAATTCCTTCGATGTAAAATCTGTTTCAACTATTGATGGTAAACCAAAACGCGCGAACATTCTTCCAACCATTTTGAGTTTGCATCCCCACCACTAGGAAATTATGTTCCATGAAAGGTCCAGCAAAATATATGCAGGCATTGCCATAACTGATAGATCTAGATCCCACGTGTGTACTGGTGCTTATGTTGGCTCTTTAGCAACCCGGGCGAAATCTCGGCAACTTTTCACCATCGTTTCAATATCGTGGTCTATTTCGAATAAATACATAACAATATACGGGCAAGAGATTTCATTTTAACTATAGCAATGTGCGCTTACTATATAGAAAAATCCGTTTTGTGGGTGGCACCAGTTCCGCCTCCTGATCCTTAAATGGTGCACTCGCTAAACTAATTCCCTTCATAAACGCTTTCCATAGCTTTAGAGATTTTATCACTTATTATCTTTAAAACGGGTGTGTAACGAATTCCCAGTTTTCAAAATCCCGGTTTTCTAAACCCAGGTTTTGTGTAAAAAAAATCCTATCGGTTTGAATTTTTAAAATTTGACATGTGGGAAATGGGAATCTTAAATGATTTTTTGACAAGATTCATAAATGAGTTTGCGATACAGTTCTAGAAAATGGGTAATAGGAATTGAATTTCTCCATTTCTTAAGAGATTTTGTTGAAATCCGATACATGCGTTGGAAATGAATTTCTAAAATGATGCAAGTACAAAATCTTGCAATTACAAAACCTTAAATAACAAAATGGTGCAATTATTTTTCTGTTTAGTAGGTGTCATTAATAGTAGATTCGTAGTGTAGCTCCTACGTGTGGCACGCAGGGCGACATGTTTGCTGATCCTGGCTCCTGCGAAGTACAAATCTAAAGCCCCTCGGAGGGCTAAGCGGGGGAGGGGGAGCCGCAGCGACCTCTCGCGTGCTCGTGAGAGCTATCGAAGTCATCAGCCTCTACAATTATTGCATTTCAAAATGTTGCAGCTTTGAATTTTTCTAGTAAATTTTTGAGCAAGATATCTTATTTGTATCTTAAAATATTATTAGTCCGGCCGGTCTAAATTAATAAAAAAATATTTTTTTTCAAAATCAAAACTTTAGAACTAGAAGAAAAGAAAACCAAGATTTTGAAACCGGGATTTTGAAAACCGGGATTTTGTATAGTACACTCCGTTTAAACATATACAGCCAATTGATAAACCGTAATCCAGGATGTCAAGACAGAAAATCTAAGTTATTTTGATTTTTCACCTCTCGGTGTACAATCCTGAATTTAAACCCAGTTATAGAAACTGCACATTATTTAACAACCGTTGTGTTCTTATCGTTGGATTTGTCTGCATTAGCTATCATCGCAAGTTGTTTGTGATCCGTAATTAAAGGAATTCGTACAAGTGGCGCAGTGGTTAAAGCTTCTGCACTTGGGCGAGGAGGTACTGGGTTCGAATCGCACCAAAGGCAGGATGTAAAGCAAATTTTCTTCATCGATTACGATCGGTGATGTTAATAAACACAACTCAGACCCTTTGTAGGAGTGCAGAATTCAGCGACGACCCACCGTCCATGTCAGTGTGCAGGTTGAGATGGATCTTGCAACGTGCATGTGGTATAGTGTAATTATGTGAGTAGGTGAACGGGTGTGTGTGTGTATGCTTGAATTTAAAGGGGAGTATTAATTGACCTTAAAACGTCAATAAACCCATTGGATGTTTAATAATTTCTTTTATTTATTCTAAAAAAAAATCACTTCAATTGGTTTCTTTGCAATTCCAATTTGAGGTTATCAATAATGCTCGTTGACACTCTTCATCCAAAAACGCCTTCACCAAATATATTAATGTCGCCATATCAAAAATGAAGTTGTCGTAAAATGCCGCCATTCGATTTAATTGACACACGTCCGACATATCCGTACACCACCTTTGCTGATGGTGTATCCTATACATAGTTTGTATTTTTGTCTATTCAGGGGTAAATTATATCAGCGAAGTGTTTTTAATAGTGCGTCTACTCGATATAAAGTTTCAGATAATTTACGACCTGCCACGATGATGTCGTCGAAGAGACCATTCGTCACATATTGATCGACAATCCTTTGCCAGATGTATGGTGCTGTTTTGTATTCAAATATTTTGTTTCTGGATCTTATACAGTCTTTCGTGTGCTGATTGTCTGAATCAGTAAAGTTTCCTTGTAAATTTTGGGTATCGGATACCTGTCAGTCATGATAACTTTATTGAGAGTTACTTTATAATCGGCACACAATCTGATTTAATCTATGATTTAAATATCGGCACAATTGGTGTTCCTCAGTCAAAATATTCAAAAATAAATGGTTTAATGTAGATTGGGCAGACAAATTCAAGTAATTTTAATTTTCATTCGATGTTTGTTACGACTTCGACTTGTAACAAAATTTTCTTTTAAAAAATTAAAAAGTAACGTTTTATTTTCTTTTCACACTTCCGTTTTTTGTAGTCTCAAACACCACGGTTTCAAAGAACATGGAGCCAATTAATTGTGTTCTTCGATGATTTCCTGTGTGGTGGGAACGGGAAAGGGACCTCGCAACGGTATATAAGGACGCCACAACTTGAAGAGTGACCGCACAAACGTAGTACAATTTTTTCTCATAAAATTAAATTAATTAAATTAAGTTAAATTAAATTGATTTTATTCATTTGGATTTTTTTTTGTTAATTTTAAATAATTGTATTTGAGCGCTTAAATGTTTGATTCATTTAGTCTCGAATTTATATCGGAATTATTATTTTGGTTTAATTTTTCATATTTATTATTTTTTTCCCTGTCCCCTTGTCTATTATTTTTCGAAACACAATCTTATAGAAGGGATGCGCGACGTTTTGTATTTTACTCGGCGTGGGGCCTCTTACTGGACGATAAAATACATTTTATTTTTTTGTCAGAAATAATAAAGAAAAAGACGGGAAAGGTTCAGAGCCGAACTTTATAAGCATTTTTGTTGGTTATAAAGAACTTCTATATACAGTGTGATTTGCATATTTCAAATATTACGATCACCCACTCCCATACCCCATCTACACCCAGCCCAGCCGATCCCAATCCACCATATCTCAACTGACCCCAATCAACCGCAAACCACCACATCTAAACATTATTACCACCCCCCCCCCCCCCCCCCCACTATCCAATTCAGGCCCCAAAACCCATCTCACCCGCACCACCCATATTATCACCCTTTAACGCCTCCATACCCACTTCCACACACACACGCACACATACCACCCACACAAACATTATCCACCAAATCCCAAATTCCCACACCAAACCAAAAACGCCTCATCCCACCCCCTCCACTTCCCATACCACCACTCCTACCACCCCCATAACCACACCACCCGCACAACCCCACATCCAGACGAGATATATTTTTATTCGACATTCACATGCTCGATGAAACCAAAATAGAATAGAAAATAAAAAAAAAATCTTTCAATTTTAAGGAGGGGGGTTAACAAAACCCTACATATCTCCGAACGCCCTCAACACAGAAATGTCCAAATCAATAGGAATCATTCCCATGAATTGCTTGAACTTTTAGTGAAGAAATTGAGTTTATATCTCCATTCGTTCTCAAGTTATCATGCACATAGACCGACAGGCGGCAAACCGAAAACATATTGCATTTTTTTAACAAAAATGCTTAAAAACTGCGATTTTTTTTTGCTTTGTATATGCACGTGTCCAGTTTCAATTTTTGGGTAATTAAAATGAATTACAAATTTTAGTCCGTTTGGTATGTTGGGGGTTGAGTTTCACTGCTTGTCGCTGTTGCAGTTTAGCTCGGGAAAAGAGGCTTTGTCTGTTAGAGAAACGTCCCTACCCTCTAATGCCACTTCAAGTGGCTGGACATCGGCTTTTAGTGGTGGCGTCAGGGGTCGATGGGTCATTCGGGGGGGGGGGGGGGGGGGGGGGAGGGGCTCTCTCCAGCAGATTTTTTTACTTATCATTCGGGGAGATCCGGTCGTTCCTGACAGGGCGCACCCACATTTTTATTATTTTTAATTTTACCTTTCCTCAAGTTTCGGCCAACAAATTTTGGTCAAGGAGTTTCGAGTTTTTTCTATTTTAAATTTAATTTTCTTTCTTTTAATTTTTATTTTAATGTGGTTTATATAAGCATGGCATCATGTCAATAAACTTTTCGCCTGCGCCTCTGGGCTCTAGCCGCAGCTACAAATAACCGCGTAGGCCTCTGATTCCATATCTGTTAATGGAGCTTTCCGTGTTTCGTTACAGGGGCTTGGAACTCCTCATGTTCCATTGGAGTGGCGCCGAACGAAGTGTTCCGCTACATGTTTAAGCTCGAGCTAACTTTATTATCAAATAAATCTGAATAGCTGAATGATGTCAACTCTCATCGATGTGATGTTTTTAATGTCCGGTGGTGGTAACAATTGTAACGCTTTCATTAAGTCACGATCGAGAATAGTTCCCTTCATTGTTTTATATGTATTTATCAGTTGCTGACACTTCACTATATCCAAAAGGAAAACTTTACAACTACATATATGCTTTTAACATCATGTTAGTTGGTGAAATTTTGAAGTTCGGCAATTTAGTACGTAGTAGTTTTTTTCTTACTGTTGATATCGCTGATCCAGTATCAAATTTTATTTCGAATGTCTGACCTTCTATTAACACTCGTATAAGAAATTTACTACGCTCATCCGATTACGTAGTAGCTGCAGCCTGATTATTTCCTGAAAGATTAGCGATTGCTACCGAATTTATAGTTTTTGGTTCGGATCCTTGACAGTTCTTAATCATGCCATGTACCCGTTTGTCGTATGGCCTACCATTTTGGAATAATAATTACAACATAACTTAACCCTACTTCTAAAATTTGATTGCGTTATGTCCTTGCTTCCGCATCGATAGCATTTATTCTCCAGTTGGAGCCAGCGCTTAACCAATTTTGCAATGTACCAATTTTGCAATGTACTATATAACAATTGCTGGCGTATCTCAGCATCACTTATTCTTCGTATACAGTATACGTTTTTTTTGAGAGGACGTGTATGTAAAATTGCAGGAAACGCTCAAACGATTAATTCCGCTAGATATGTTGCAACCGATTCTCCCCCATGACATATACATTTATATTGTTTTGTAATTTACATTATAAAAACTGAAAACCTAAATGCAATTCGAGGTATAATATGATTTTGTCATGAATTAAAGTTGGTGCCGGTGACATTGCAGATAGAAGAAGATGTATCTTGCCTTGACAAAAATAAAATCTTGTCCTAGCTACTAGTTAACGATATATTAGATTGGAAAAGAGAAACTATGTAACGTTTGAAAATAAAGGTGGTCATATCGGGGTCATATAGAGAGAAGTTGAATAAGGTTCTGACAGCACAAAACAACTGTGGACAAATTTAGAGATTTTTTACTAGTTCTCGCTCTTACAAACATCAGGTCAATCAAAACTATTTTGTAATTAGAATCAATATAGTTTTGCAAAGGATCGCATGTGTCCGAGACCATTTCCAAAAAAAATTAGATGATTTTCATTTAAATTGAACCCCCCTATGTCAATACCTATAAATGTTTACGTTCTGATACACATAAACGAGAAATGTTTTAAATGTAAATAATTTTAAAATTTTCATCACTCCGCCATTCAATTATGCATATCTCATTAGATCAATTAAATGCGAATCGAATTACCCACAATGTTTTGCAAATATCAATTCCAATCACACCATATTCAAAACAACAACAACAAAACAGGTAATTAAAATTATTTTTATCTTAATTAAAATAAATCACACTTAAACTGTAATAATTTACTATTTAATGGTCTGTTTGTCCATTCAACCAATAAAATTACAGTAGCAATTAATTATTTTTCAATTTTTTGTTGCTGTAGTTGTTGTGTTTTTACAAAATAAAAAAACTAAACTAGTTATAGAAAATAAAAAAATAAAAATAGTTTGTAAAAAAAAACTAAAATAATAATTATATATTGGTTTATGATTGAATTCGATTACCACGCAAAAAAAAAATTAGAAACTCGGTAATTAGAACAGTTAATGTGGATAAATTACGTAAAGTGTCGGTGGCGTCACAGCAGCGGTATGATTTTTGTATTTCCTTCTGGAACTTACATTATATTTAATTTATAAAAAAAAACCACAAAACATTTAAATAATCATAAATTATAATTTTATTAACAAAATTTTTATGTTTTTATTTCGTCTGTTGTGACATAAAAATTCATTATTTTCTCATTATCTTGTCAACACAAAACTAACAAAAAAAAAAAATATTTTTATTATTTTTAATTTGAATATTTTTAATATTTTTTTTATTTATATATGGTTTTTAGGGGTATTTAGACATTTACTATATTTACTAATTATAATTAGATGCGCGCGGATGAATATTTAATTAGACAGCTAATATTAATATAATCGTTATGAGTTCAGAAACCACCAATCAGTTTTTTTTTGTTTCGTATACTCGTACCTTATATACATTTTGTTTATAAATTTTTTAATTAATTTTATTTTTATTTTTAATTAATTAATTCAACAGAAGCGACAAAAAAGGTCGAATAAAAATATATATATATCCAACCATTTCCATATTCAGGTATCGAGCGGTGCTACCGTCTTTCCTGGTTGATTAAATTCTTGTTCTCTGCGTATATATAAAAAAAATAAGAAACAAACAAAAAATATTTTTTATTATATTTTGTTGTTTTTTATTCATAAATATAATAATAATAATATTAAAAATAATAATAAAAATGACTGTTTTAGACTATAAATTTATTTGTGGATTTTAGAAAAACAATAAAATTATATAAATTATTTATGAGCAATATTATGAGACGACGATATAGGTCCGCGTCTCCAGAGCGATAATGATCTTTGTATAATACAGTGAAAATTCAACTGTGGCATATAAAATAATAAAATTATTGCTTAAGCAAAATATATAAAGACAAATAATATTGTCATCATTGTCGTCCAGGCCACATTCGTCCGCATATATGATAAACTGCAAGATAAGTTTCTTTATTTTTGGCCTTTGAACGGCATGCAAATAAAACCGTAGTGCTGTAGGTGTCATTCTTAATCATATTTTAATATAATGCATTATTTTATTGTGTGTGATAAATTTAATTTTGTATATTGTGTCTAGACAAGGAATGGGATTGAAACGACGCTACATGTACTCTCTAAGGAACACTGTTAACACTGTTCCATATTAAACTGTTACAACTTCTGAAATTAATTACTCGATTTTTATTACTCGATTTTATTAACTTCCAAAAATCGTTCATCATACTGGTAATTATCAAAAAATTTTGTACAAATTTGTCTTAATTCAGAAAGGGGTGAACATGTTGTGGCCAACACCCGACTTTCTTCTAAATGTACGAATGTACATAGATTACAAATACAATACTCTTGATTTCTAAAGTGAAAAAACTGACTTCTCCGAAAATTTGTTGTATAATCAAAAATCGATATTCCTGCTTTAATTTCAGCTACTTCCAGTACACAGACTTCTACTAAATTTCGCAAGGATTTCCCAACTAATCAAAAAAGTTTAAGTTTGAACTTTCATGTCAAATAGCTAGTGCGCCTGAACTTTAGCGATGCCCAATTTTAATCAAACACAATTTTTTCTGAACTCGTGATTTACGGGAAAATTTAAAAAAATATCTAAACTATTTAAAAAAATGTATAACTTAAAAACTTTTTGTTTTAACCGTTTTTTTGTAAATGCTCTATATTTTTAAAATATCTGTAAAAAACGAAAAGGCTACTATGGAGGTCCCCATTTCCGGTAAACTGGGTTTTTCCTAAAATCACTGGGGCCTCCCCTATTTATGGAAAATATTTAAGAAGAACCATTACGGTTGTAATTTTTTTTTAAATCTTTTAGTAGCTGATTTTCTAATAATTGATACACTTTTCAAAATATTGACAAAATACTAAAAGGCTCGTATGGAAAAACGAAAAAGCTCCGATGAAAGCTGTCACTTCCGGTGAACCGATTTTAGTCAAAATTCGCTGATATCTCGTAACTGGTGGAAAAAGCTTAGGTATGTAGTTTTGTCTCGATCAATTAGCCTTAAGGGTATTAACTTATCCGCTTAAATTTTAGAAAACTTATCTAGAACGTATTGTTGCGAAGGGACCAATTAATTAAAAACTCGAAAGGTCTTAGGTGAGAACCATAATTATTAGAAAAGTAATAAAAAAAATAAAAACAGTTAAATCTATAAAAGGAGTTATCGATACAGTCAACGCTAATCCCACGCTTTAACTGTTTCAGGTTATGAAATTATAAATAGCTTATGAACTCATTATTACCGTATATCGTCGTTGCAAAATTAGAAAATGCCCATAAAATCAAAAAAAGGAAAAATGTGCCTTCAAGTTCTCTACACCAATGTGCAACGAATCAAAGCATTGTTGATGTTTGAAAATTTAAATGTTAGTCGTTGCAAGTTAACTGTTTATGATGGATAATGTATCCAGAGCCGGTTCTACGGTGCTACATTTTTTCAAACTCGGGAACTTGTTCAGGATCCGGCGCAGAAATTATAGAAAATTGAGAAAACTGAAACACGTTTTAAGGTAATTACAGTGCTGGGGGAAAAAATTGGGCAATCATATTTTATTGCAAATTGGAGTCTTTTTTTGATAAAATTACAAAACTTTTGAAAGCAATTGGCTTATTGTTTCATTTTAAATACATGTATGACGTAACTTTTTGAACAAAAAAATTTACCTGCAACAAAACCCCGAAAAAATGCCAAAATCTTCAAACTATGTACGTTGATTGGAGTTAAAGTAATGGAATAAATTAAACACCTATTTTTTAATTTTTTTTTTTTGTTTTTTATTGATTTATAGAAGTTCTATCTTTAATATTAATATTTTGTTGGACCGCCTTTTGTTTTTATTACACCGGTACAACCCGTTCGTTGGCCGTCATTAGGGTTCAGATGTTTTATTACCTGTATTTTTTTGTTTTTTTTTGAGTATAAATAGTGCATATTTTGTAAGATTAAGTTATTCTGTAAGTGATCCTAGTCAAATAAAGTGCAATTCTAGTTAAAAAAAATGAGCAGTGTAAAAGCAATATGTTGATTTAGGCGCGAGAAATTTTAACCCCGCGTGAAATAGCAGAAACATTGAATATTGCTAAAAGTACTGTCGCGTGGAATGTTAAAAAAAGAAAGAATGGCTCTGGAAAGCCCTAAAAGACAATGCCAGTGGAAGATCGTTTCATAATATTACAATGTCGTTGGAACCGTTTTAAAAATCGGACATAAGACGGGATGTTGAGCGAGCAACGGGAAAACAAATTTCAGCCAGCTTAGTGAGAAAAAGACTTGTTAAAGCTGGTTTGAGAGCACTTAAACCAGTTCAGAAGCCTGAGTTCACATTACTAGTGAAAAAAAAACGTTTGCTATAGGCCCAGGAGCATGTTTTTTGGACTCCAGAGATGTGAAATGATGTGATTTTCTCCGATGAATCAAAATTCAAGCTGCATGTCGGAGATGCAACTGCAGCTGTTTATCTGCAGGTCTTACGCACCACGAATTTCAGTCTTTTGTTTTAAAGCTTTTTGGCGAGACTTGCAAATTTATTTTTCAACAGGACAACGCTCCGTGCCATACCGCCAAAGTTGTGAGTTATTAAGCCCCCGTATTGTCCAGACTTTAATCCCATTGAAAATATTTGGTCTATAATGAAGCTAGAAGAAAGCGCCCAAAATCGATTCAAGCTTTAAAAAGTATGTTGATGATGATTTGGGAATCCATACCTTCTACGACTTTGAAAAATTTATCAAATTCAATGAATCGGAGGTTTATCGCTGTAATAAAAGCAAATGGCGGTCCAACAAAATATTAATATTAAAGATAGAACTTTTATAAATCAATAAAAAACAAAAAAAAAATTAAAAATTAGGTGTTTAATTTATTCCATTACTTTAACTACAATCAACGTATTTTGAAAATTTTGGCATTTTTTGGGGTTTTGCCCCTAAATTGCAGGTAATTTTTTTTTTTCGAAAAATTACGTTATACATGTATTTAAAATGAAACAATAAGCCAATTGCTTTCAAAAGTTTTGTAATTTTATCAAAAAAAGACTCCAATTTGCAATAAAATATTATTGCCCAATTTTTTTCCCCAACACTGTATTTTATTCATAGTTAACAAAATCAAATTATAAATTCAATATTTAAATAAGTATGTTAATATTTTGATACATTTCAATCGTCCTTTCCTCATATGATGATCGGATTTTTGTTGCAATCTCTGCACAAGTGGAAAAAATGCGCCCTGCTTGTTTGTGTTTGTGCAATTGCAATAACATTAATTTAATCGACAATTCGACATTAATTTAATCGACGGACAAGAGATTCCGTCATTTGAAGAGAAAATTCACTGGTGCCCAAATTATTGAACATAAATTTGTATCATCTCTCGTGTTCCCTCGTAGATTTTAGAATGCTGTGTTTTCACTTTAAAACACGTTCTAGCATTAGATGAAGGCTATGTGTCTTTAGATAAATCATTAATTGAATTAATCAATAATAACATCTAAAGTGCTTTTCTGGACCAATGAATACAGTTTATCTATACCAGATCTGGTTCATCTTCGTTATAATCTATTTTTAATCCGTTATCTTACTTTTCCCATTTCGTAAGTTGCATTTAAATTTTGGATGGAACAGCCAAAACTCTAAGATGTAAAGCATGTGCCAAGTTGATGTTCAAAAGGAACCAATTTTCTTACTTTTGCGGAACTGCAACGCTATCCGCTCAATAAATTTGCTGGTAAAAAACACGTACTCGGGCCAGTATCGAATGTTATCCTCAATATCCGCAATTATATTTAAATAAACGCCGGTTTTTTGACGAAAACCATTCATCAAGCGAGAGGCTGAAACGCTTGCATTATAGTTTCACGCTTTGTACCTCAGCCTTATATTCTTGTATACTGAATCTCCTCTATTATATCCCCATGTCTTGAATTATAGTGGCTGATTTTGTTATATTAAATCAACGAACCATCAACGACTTATGCATTTTGACTGAAGTTATGAAAATTCGGAATGGTAAGCCATCACCAGTCGTCATACGAGCTAGTGCTGAGAATGAGTCGTCACAAATATTGAAATATTTTGTAATTGTTATTGTACAACTTTGTAATTGTTTCGCTTTCCTGGCGGTACATCAGGTACACGATGTTGTATAATATATAACAGATTATGATTGTTATATAATATATAACAGATAGTATATTATACTATCATTACAATGTTACAGATATAGATAAAAGGTACTTATGTAGGGAGCTAGTTGATCCACCGGACTTCTTCAATATTTTCTAACATTTTTTGCACTGGGCAAACTCACTTAAAGTTTTTCGTAACAAATGCTCCCACACTGGTGTTTTTTCAACAAGTCGTTGACAATGTTCTTAAAATTAAGTATTCGTGGACATATCTGAAGAAAACCGGTTTATGGGTATAAGTCTGGATGAATCAATCTCTTTATTTCTGGTATAATCATTTGAGCATTTATGTGTTTTTATTTCGGGCAGTCAATGAAAGTAGTATGCTCCGGTTTATTTACGTAGCGCAGGGTCCAAAAGTCATCGAATTTAAAATATCATCGTACATTTGTTTGGTCCAGAATATAAAAATATCCGAAACTGTATTTCTTCTGTTTCTTCGATACAGTTCGATTATTTAAATGTAGAGTCAATGGCCAACTTGTAATTAATTAGTGTGAGTAAGATCTGGTTTTTAGCTCTTAAATACATGTGGGCCAAATCTCACCATAGGGTTCGACAATTTAATAACTTTTTCGTTTATATATATCTTTTTTTTTAGATTATAAAACAAATAAAATGCGGAAATCTTTTTATACTCAGTATAGAAAATAATGTCACTTAAATGAACCCCGTTTACAGCTTCGCAATGATGGGCTCGTTTTAGATCATTTTTCAATACATCTTTCAAAATTTGTGGCTGTAGCGTTCGGATTTCTGCAACAATGTTGGCCTTGAGTTCAAGGATTGTCTCGGGCTTTTTCAAATATACTCGCTCGATATAATCTGAAAACAAAAAATAAAAAAAAATATAAAACCGAAAAAGTTATTAAAGTTTTAAACCCCATGGCTTTTGGCCCACCCTGAATTATTGTACAACGTTGAAGTTATTCTACCACACCCGCGCAAATAGATTAAATGAAACCCGTAGAATAAATAAGCGTTCAATATTTCCCAACCATCGTGTTCCAAAAAAACTATTTATTTTAAAAAATCGCCTATTTCGCGTGCGAACCAATTTCTTCATAACATAAAGAAGGTTTAGCAAGATAAATAAATAAATTTTTATCTAAACATAGGCTAATCCGGAAAAACCATCTATAAAATAATTTTTTTTTTTTAAATAGAAAAAACAATATAGTTTTAATTCATAAATGTGCTGTGTAAAAAAACAAATTTAAATTTTGGAACATTTATCCAGAAGGTATGAAAGGGATTGTATTATTACGGGTAGTAAAATATTGAAGTATTTGGTTCAGCAGTCGAAATTTTTTTTTATATATTTGGATGCTAAATGGTCTACGTTTGGAGTACAGTTTGTTGCTTTTAATGCAAAATGGCGTTCATTTGTGAAAATAGAAATTCAAAGTAATAAGTAATTGGAAACACGATACCACTATTCACCCCTATTGTGATTGACGTGTTGATGTCGATTTCCCGACGACTGTATATAAATTGGTATTATCAAAGCCGCTATCAATCGACGTTTATCGTAAAAACGCCATTTTTTTGTCGTTGACATTTTTGTTCGCGACTCAAAAATTTGTGAGCTCTAATCAATAAGAAACTATAGAAAAATGCTAGGAAAATCAATTTTTATAAAATCATTTATTAAAATCAACAAGTAATTAATAAACACATACTAATTTTATTTAAATTAATTGTTTAAGTCATCAATAAATTTGTATGCGTTTCTACAACCAGAAGCAATTCTAAATGTATTGTAAATTTTAAAATTGAAATTCAATACTGATACACTTTTGTTGGTAAATAAATTCTTACACGCGTGTTACATAAGTTTTTTCTTTTCCTATTTATAAAACCTTTAATTTCAAATTTGAGCGAAATATCCATCCGTTGTACTATTCTGGTTTTCCCTGGGAATAGGGAATTGGGAAAAATATTTTCATAGTATTTTTGTCTAAATTGTATTTTTCTGGCCTACTGAGGAAATAAGTTTGGTGTAAATATTTTCGAAACAAAGTTAAATGGGAAAATATTTTTCCCTATAAAAATTTTGTGGAACAAAAGTTTCCCAATACACTTTGTTTTGAAATTTTTTGCACCAAACTTATTTTCTCAGTAGGCCAGAAAAACACAATTTAGACAAAAATACTATGAAAATATTTTTCCCAATTCCCTATTCCCAGGGAAAACCAGAATAGTGCCACTGATAGTAAATAAAATTCAATTTAGTTTGGTTATCTGACATACAAACTGACAGCTTCTTGACAAAACATAACAACAAAACTAAGTGACGATTGCTAAGTTAACCGAAAATTTCACAATAACTCAAATTTTTTCAATTGGAACGTAGCAACACTCTTTAGATGTTTCGTGATAGTTACGCAATACAAAATAAAAATCAACACGACAAGAAAAAGTCGTGTCGTTTTCGATCGACACCACAGCCATAATAAGGGTGAGTGCAAACTTTTTAGAAATGTGAAATTAAGAATTTATTATCGTTCCTTTAACCATTTTCAATAATGGTTCTTAAATTTTCAAATTTTTCGCACAAAATTATGCAACATTGAAATTCATGTAATTCAGTATCGAACTCATCAATTTCATCTAGGCAAAATCGTAAAAATTACCATCGGAAATGAACTTGCTAGAGTAGCGAACAAATTTAATGAAGTTTTTAATTTTTTGACGTTTTTGAACCGAGTTTCTACAGATTCCTGTGACTCTACTTTCCAAACATGTCAATATCAAGCAACCCAGGTAAAACTGTCTAACCTAAAGCAAGCACTTGCTTAGATTAAGTAATTTAAAAGCTTAACTTTATTGAAATGTAAAGAAATTTTGACAATCATTACTATTAAGGAAAGCAAGCTACTTTATTTATTTTAGAACGGTATACTATAAAAGTTTAAAATAATTTCTATTTGTAATAGAGTAGAGCTTTCTTGATTTAAAAAATAATTATCTTAGAAGAGGAAATTCTGATTTAGTAGTATTACAAGCAAACAATATAGTGGATAGGTTGAATATCAAGAGGTAAAAATTATTAACTGCAATTATTAGCATTCTTTTTTTTCTGTGAAGAAATAAACAAATTTCTTCCAAACAGTAAACAAACCATCATTCCAATGAAAAAGCTCCACTAAGCCAACAAACGGATATAAAGTTGCCGCCATTTTGTTAATACGAGTTGTACGGTTTTATTTTTACTTTATCACGTTCATGTAAAGACCACGCGATTTAGGAATATGGAGAAGTATTCAATAACAAACAACGTTTAATTAATGTAAAAACACATTACAAAAATGGTGAAAGTTTTGCGAAAACAGTTTGCCAATTACGTCAAGTTTTCGATCGTCGATACTTCCATTCGGCATCATGGTCAAGAATTAAACATTTCCAAAAGCACTATGCAACGAATTTTGGTAAAAGATCTGCATAGCATCTGCACCCGTACAAGGTTCAAATGGTGCATGAAATCAAGCCAAGGGACCATACGCAGTGCCGTGAATTTGCTAATTGGGTGTTGGAACATCATCAAATTAATGCGGATTTTTAAAGAAAATCATTTTTTTAGATGAGGCACATTTTCTAACACCGATCTAACACCGATGATATTTTTTTTTGGGGCTATATGTGAAGGAAAAGGAGTATGTGAATAATCGTAAAACAGTTGAACATATTACAGAGGAAATACGGCGCGTTATTGGTGAAATACAGCCACATTTATGCGAAAACGTTATTGAAAATTTCAACAAAAGAATAACCCTGTGCCAGAAGCTTAGTGGTGGCCGGCGCTCTTGTTGGGACACCTTATACCAGGGAATTGTATCCAGATTCTTTGCCGATTATGCTTGGATACCCATCAGTAGAAATTGAACACATTTTTTCAATACTGATATTCGAATCGATTACAGATTTTTTAGTAACTTGCAGAATATCATCACCTCTTGTTCGTTCTGGTAATGTCCCGAGTTTCAACAATTCCTCCCGCCTTATTCTACCTGCAGCATGACGTACCGTAATTAAAAGCCTGGCATTTCAGTTATGTTGTGTTATACAAACACTTCAGCTGCACGTAGATCAGATATCACCAATATTTTAGTCCATTCGTGTATTCGTGTAAGTATTTTATCCTTGTTACCATAATCATCGAAAAGCGATTCTGCGCAGCTTATAAGAGCGGGTTTGAAAAGTTCCCCGTGACTAAATGCCTTTACATTTATTTAGGTCAGGCTATGTCTTGAAACTATCGGGGGTAATGTGGTTGGTTGATTTTGTGAATTTGTTTAGAAATTCCTTTCACTCCCCCAACGACATTTTTGACGTTGATGAATGATTTGATTCAAAATGTCGTTCCACAGATGACGTTCGACAAACTATAATTCTATTGCATAATGTACAAAGACTTTTCCCTTTAATTTCAATCATTCCATAAATATGTATCCAAGAGTCTTGGAAAGTCCGTCTACGTATAATTAAAAAGATTTAATTGTATAGCTTTCTTTGAATTTAAAAAATAGACCGTTAAGATGAGTAAACGAAATTATATTTGGAAACGCAACGGGAATTCGATGTTAAGCTCGAAAACCGCAGCGAGTGACATCTTACATGAAAATTTTCATTAGCATGCGCTCTATTGCGATGTTGGTTTTTGTTTGAAAACGATAACAGGTGAAATTGTGAAAAGTATTCGGAAGAATATAATAATTCAAAATTATAATTATCGTTTTATTTCAATATACAGTCCATTTGGCGAAGTTATTGTTCGTGATAATAAATTCCCATGTAAAATTATGAATTCATAACCCCCTTTTATATAAGGCATCGTTTAAACAGCTTATAAGATAACTTATATCATAATTGGCTTATTAATAAAAATTATAATTATCCAATTAAGGTTAATATTTTGGTGTTAAATTACATCTCTTAGGGCAACCCGATTTTAAACTCAGCATGATACCGTGAAATATTATTTAAGAACAGAGGGAATTTAAACTGAAATTATTAAAATAGGGTTGAACGTGTATAGTGTATCGTGTAACAAGAAACAGCTAACGGGTGAATATTTATACACAGTGTGTACATAATTAACTCTATATTATATAGTTCGACACCAAAACCTAACTATATTTATATTTTATAATTTACCGATTAATTTGTAGTCTACGGATATACACTTTAATGCGGTGTAACAAATCAGAGAAAACATTAAATTACATCGATTGGAAAAAAAAATTTTGTGTTTCTTAAGATAAATCATTTGTTAATACATAATAATAACAAATAAATAATACATATTTTAATAATATAAAAAAGTCTAATAGGTTGAGTGGTCACGAACAATTTACATCGCATTCTTAAAATTAATTTGATCGCATTAATAATCGAAATACAAATTTTATGGGAAATTACCTCTTCTGATTGGGGCGTATATATAAGTGTGAGAATCGATTAACTCCTAATTAAAATTAAAACTTTTGTAGGTGGATATTAGAGCGTGCGATATTCAGTTCCACATACTCGGATATATTATACAACATCCATAATAATAATAATTATTATTTTTATTATATTAACAAGTCTTTGTATTGTTGTTGCTCGCCGTATAAAGATTATAATCTAAATAAAAACAATAATAGCAAATAATAACAATAATATTAAGTGGAATGACTATAAAGAATAAATTCTCGTATAAATATCAGATTTTAGAATAATATAAAAGTAATACAACAAGACAATTAAGATAACACAAAGTCACATTTGCTCGTATACGTACGGATACATGTACAAATACAAACGTTATAAGCGAACAGTCTGCAGAAGTGAACCTGTGCAACAAAATTAAAACAATAAAATTCAATATTATTATTGTCAAACATTTTAACTTGTTTCTCCACATATTTATAAGTATCGATATAAGACATTTTAATCGTGAATTTATTATTTATTTATTTATTTATTTACTTCTTGTTTGCTGTGTGTGTGGATTTGGGTTGGCACAAAAGATATAAAAGTGAATATAATTTAAAATATGTAAATAAACAAATAAAAAATTGTATTATTGATGGTTTAATTTTTAATTAATAACAATTTTTAAAAAATAAAAACATTTAATCTGATTTTATTAAACAAGTTTTTTTTACATAAATGGCGTTTTACATAAAGTTTATATATAGTTTTATATAGATGACATGGACAATATGTAAAACTTTGATTGGAAAATATGAATTTAATCGCGATATTTATTTGATATTCCAATATTTTTGACTGATACCCACACTTATCGATTCTACTGAGAAAAGCATTTAAATTAGCTTAACATAAATACATGGATGGTTGGTTGGAATTAGCGTATCAACACAAGAATAGTATGTCTAACAAATTTTCATATTTCGGAACAAGACTTCCATATAAAGCCAATATTACACAACAACAGTGGTGTGCGTCTACTTGGAATTTCCGACATGTTGGTGTCGAAAATCACGAAGATAATTCTGTTTTGTTGTATTCCCCATTGTTTTTCAGTTCAAATTTGACATCTCACAGTTTTCCAGTTCAAAATGCATTTTTCCAATATTATTTAAAGTATGTTTAAAATAATTCAATATATTTTAAAAAATTTTCCAACTCTAACACCTCTTTCATGATTCCTGTTCATGTTTTTAGTGTTACGATTCTAACTTAAGAATCTTATCCTGAATGCAATTCTACTACTTTACCCATCAAACTTTTGTTTGGAGGTAAGTTATTATCTTTGGTTAGGACAATATCATAAATTTTAATCCTGTTTTCCTTAGTGTGCCATGCTCTTCTTCGCTGAAGATTGATCAAATATCATGTAGACCACCGTTGACATCTGTGTTGATTCATCTATTGCAATGTGGGTAATTTGGTATCGCCATTATTTGCAGGAAGCTGTGTTGTTTCGTGGCCAATTATAAAGTGTGCTGGCGTTAAGTTTTCAAGGTCGTTATCTGCAAGTGCACATATAATAATAATAATGTTTTATTTCAAATGTATAAGCCTTAGCTTTTGTAGATAAACATGATAACAATTTGATATAAGGAAAGAAGAGTTGAATGAAAAAAAAAAAATAAAATATTAGTTCTGTTGACGGGAAAATTAATATTTTTTGTACGTAATGACTTACAAGGAAGGGGCGCGAAGTGTCCCTCTCCGATTTCGCTCAAATTTGAATATGTGAAAGTAGACTGAAAAATAAGGGATACGTATTTTTTTTTATCGGCGGAAAAACACTCTGAGGGGGTGACCCCTCGGAAGTTCGGGGTAAAAGCGGACTTTTGATAATTTCGCCTAGAAAAATCAGTGAAATTTCGAAGAAACTTATTTAGGAATGTGTATTTTAATGAGCTAAATAATATACTATTTTTTGAAAAAAATTCGGAACAATCCAGGGGGTGAAACACCCCCTAACAGGGGTAAAAAAATCAACTAATTGAAACTTGATCAACTAAATCTGAAAAAAATATATGTTACTTAATAAGAGAAATCAAGGTTGACGTGGCCAAGGATTTTTTGAAATTACCCCCCGTATGGGGCAAACTACCCCTACCCTGAATCTTTGAATTATGGAAAGGAGAAAAAAAAATTCTCGTCGCAAGTTTCTTATTACCCTTATAAATGGTTAATACTAACCTATCTCATTAATATTAATAATTTTTAGGGTTCGAAACATCTCCTAATCGGCGTATAAATTTGAAAAATTACGAAATATTCAGAAAAAAGATCAAAAAGTTTGAAAAATCTAGAAAAATTATATAATGTTGCGTTTTTAACAATACCCTTGGTTTGTCCCAGAATATATCGTAATGCCCCAACCTCTACTGACAGGAAGTTAACCGCCCCTTTAGCGAAATGTTGAATTTTTCGATTGGGAAACATTTGTTCCGGCAAGAAATCTTTTATTCTCCTTGAACATTATTATTACTATCATCGCTTATCAACAACAATGACCTTCGGAGTTTGAGGCCCCTCCCCCCCTCCACCATGGTGGGTGAAAGTAGAAAAAATTCCAAAAGTATATTTGAAACGTTCTGAAAAAACGTACGGTTTTGGTTTATAAGAAGTGACTTTTTATTCTCAAGGAATTTTCGGAACCTCAGTAGTGAGTGTGAGGGAGATTTTTTCTATCCAGATGTTTTTTCTCTGCCTCCTTCCATTATTATTTCTTATTACTGTTAACGATTTTTAGGGATTCAAAACATCTTCCATCAAGGATCAAATTTTAAAAAACTATCCGAACATTTCGGATATGTTTATATCTTTGACAAGGCTTGGTATATATCGATATATATCTTCAGCTGATTATCAGCATATTTATAATTACATTTAGTATGGTATTTACATTTAGGTTTCACTTGCCAACGGTTTTTATTACAATAAAATATGAATAATATTATACGTCAACTACAATCGTTTAATATTCAGTAAATGGGATAGTCTGAATTATGAAAACATGTAATAACGCATGAGTACAGTAGAACCTTGATTATCGGAATGTCGGCTATAGAACGACCGATTATCCGATTAATTCCGCCAAAAAACAATAATAATTTGACGGAACCATGATAAGGAAAATTCCTCCTATAATGTACAATAAAGTTTAATTCCACGCAGATATGTATTGAATGCTATCCCAATTATTGCTTTGTGATTTAATAAATTCGAATATATTAATTGCGATAATCGAGGCTCTACTGTATATACTTATCTGAGAGTAAAATTATTATTCAAATTTCAATTTAGCTCTAGTTAAAGCTATTACATATTATTTTTCACTCATCATATCTTTTGCAGTGATCATAATCATCAATGATAATCATTCAAAGATTCAGGGTAGGGGTAGTTTACCCCATACGGGGGGTAGTTTCAAAAAATCCTCGAACACGTCAACCTTGATTTTTCTTATTAAGTAACATATATTTTTTTCAGATTTTTCCGCGTTAATGTAAGAATTTTACATCAATTAGTTGATTTTTTTTACCCCTGTTAGGGGGTGTTTCACCCCCTGGATTGTTCCGAATTTTTTTCAAAAAATAGTATATTATTTAGCTCATTAAAATACACATTCCTTTAATTTTTATGAGTTATACTTTTCGCTATTTTTCGTACTTCGTTTCCCATTTTATATTTATGCAAAGCATACTTCACAGGAATATAATTCAAAAGTTTTCGTTTACTATATAGTCGAGCAAAAAAAAAATACGAACGTTTTTTTCTTGTTTTCAATATTGTGTAACACGGAAAGGCGAACAATCCTAAATATATCGTTGTCTCGTACTGCGTTAGCAATTATACGCCAGTACCCAATTATATGCCTAATGCCATTTTAATACAAGAAAATTATCATTCTTATGTACTTATTCTATGGTAATATGACAAAGTTGGTAGATAACCAAACTTTTCACCAAGTGTATCCGTAAGTCAACTGGACAAATTTTTGCACTTTTGTTTAAAAAATGCTTTATAGTTTCGGTTTGCCGTCTTTCCCTCTGTGTCCACGATAACTTGAGAACGGATGGAGATACCAACTTAATTTCTTCACTAGAAGTTCAAGCAACTCATGGGATAGAGTCCTATTGATATGGATATTTCTGTGTTTAGGGAGATATTTAGGGTTTTGTTAACCCCCTACCTTAAAATTGATAGATTTTTTTTTTATTTTCTATTCTATATTTTGGTTATATAGAACATGTGAATGTGGAATAAAAATATATCTCGTATGGATGTGGGTTTGTGTGGGTAGTGGGGTGGTAGGAGTGGTGGTTTGTGAAATGGAGGCGAGATGAGGTGTTTTGGTTTGGAGTGGGGTACATTTGGGATTTGGGGTTGAGGGTTTGAGTGGGTGGTGTGTGCGGGAGTGGGTATGGAGGTGTTAAAGGGTGATGATATGGGTGGTGCGGTATAGGGTGGTTTGGGTGAGATGGGGTCTGATTTGGATAGTGGGTGGCGGTGGTAATAATGTTTAGGTGTGGTGGTTTGCGGTTGAATGGGGTTGGTTGAGTTATGGTGGGTTAGGGTCGGTTGGGATTGGTGTAGATGAGGTTAGGTGGGTCTGGGTAGATGTGAGTGGGTGTGATATTTGAAATACGCAAATCACACTGCATAGAACCTTCCTTTCTTACACATAGAATAATACTACGAAATATTTATAAAGAAATCGATGGTAATTCAACGAGAACTTAACTATGCAATATTCAAAAGGGAATTTAGGGACAAGCAATGCCAATCAGTTTCAATAAGATCTCTATTACAACAATGTACCAGATAACGTTCGTCAAACAATTCATATGACACAACACTATCATTCAACCAAGTTTCAGTAATTCAAACAAAATCATAATCCCTATTCTAGTAGCGACAAACTAAATTTCTTACATTTCGTTTTTGAACCCCAACAATTCTGATAATATAAATCTAGATCCACATTGAATTAATCCAAAAGCCTGCAGAAAACTAAAAATGAAATAAATAAGCAAATCAAAAATGTATACAAAATACTAAGATTATCTTAGATTCAAAATTATGTATTAAATTAAATTGAAATATTTATAAAAATGATCAAAATAATTAAATCCCGAAACAGTGAGTTAATAATAAATTTTTATACAAACAGTATAATAAATTTAATTAGATTCGGTCATGAATTCATGCTGTATCAAACGCTTGGAATTTGTTGAACACGTTCCGTTGAATTAGTACCACGTCCAGTCAACCCTTCACGAAATAATGTTAGCTCATCAAATGAGCTAATTTTCACTGGTTCGCTGTCATCTTTTAGTTTGTAGTAAATTTTTCCAAATTTCAACCATACGTGTTTAAAATTGTGATCACTTTTCAACTTTTTACACTCCATTAGCAGTTTTTTTCCATACGATGAAATATGTTTCACGATAAACAGTTGTGAGGTACTGTCTGGAAAGCCAATATTTTTTAGCAAAAAATTTACAATTTTTACTTTGCAATTTGATTTATTCAAATTAAAACAAACTTGTTTAGCAATATCGCTAACTATTTTGAAGAAATCCTCGATGCTTTTTACAGGCACTCGTCTAATTTCCATGTTGGTTTGGTTGGCGTAATATTATAAATTATCGCAAAGCTTTTGTAATATTATGAGTTTGCTTGAGTGAGATTCAATAACACTGTCACGCAACCGATTTTCGCATATGATTTCAGCTATATCATTTTCAACTTTAACCAACTTAACTTCAAGCAACAATCTCAAGACTACATTGCATAGAGTGTAAAATTAGAGTAACGTTTATGGATGTTTCTTCCAGTTTCTTCAGCAATTTAACGGAGTTTGCAAATTTACTTTGTTTGTTTTTTAACTGCACCATATCATTTTCCAATCATTTTCTTTAAAGAACTTTGTACGTCCAAATCCATTTTGGGCACTAACTCTTTCACAGGAAATTTAAATTCAAATTTACGCAATTGTCAGCTGGTATAACCACACGAAAACTGTGGTAACAGTTTTCACAGCTAGTAGACCATGTGATCGAATTGTTCTGTACACGTATACAGTTTTTACATATATTACATATACTTTGACAATAAGAGATTGATGCCATTAAGATAGATGCACCATTATAAATAATATTACTTATTGATGATGCAAAAAAAAATATAGAAAAATTATAATATTGAAAAAAAATTGGTCACCCTGTGCGTTCTCGAGTGTCACCTAGCCGTTTATGTCTGATGCCACAAGAGGTAACCTTGTAACTTGGTAACTTTTTCAAGGCCAACTAGTCGTAATATAGATAATGTTTATGTATGTGTAACAAAATAAACAAAAAATCATTTTTGAAATCTCTTCGCATAGGAAAAATGGCCTTGAAATATTTTTTTATTTCATTTATGTTTGTGTAGTGTGGTTTCATCGAAAATTTGTTTAAGTCACATTAAAACCTGTATGATAGGCAAACGGGGAAAAAACGAAGAAAGAATCGGTTTCTGTGATACCTCGTGTGGAATGGAGCTATAATATGGAAAAAATACATATATAAAATATATCACACGGAAGAACTTTTTTTTGGTCACCCTGTTTGTTCTGGAGGGAGTAAGTGAGTGAGACAAAGATGTTATAATATAGAAAAAAAAATGTTGCTCACCCTGTGCGTTTTCGAGTGAGTCAGTCAGTGACATAGAAGTCTATATTATGACTTTCCAATTTTCCAGTTTTTCAATTTTCCAATTTCAAATTTTCCAGTTTTTCAATTTACCAACTTTCCAAATTTCCTATTTTCATATTTTTTTATTTTCCTATTTTGCAATTTTCAAATTTTCCAATTTACCAACTTTCCAAATTTCCTATTTTCATATTTTTTATTTTCCTATTTTCCTATTTTCCAATTTTTCAATATTCCAATCTACCAGTTTTCCAATTTTACCAATTTTTCAATTTTCCAAATTTCTAATTTTCATATTTTCCTAGTTTCTATTTTTCCAATTTTCCATTTACCTATTTTCCAATTTTCTAATTTTCCAATTTTATAATTTTCCAATTTTCCAAACAAATTTACAAATTTTCAAATTTTGCATATTTCGAAATTTCCAGTTTTTGAATTTTTCCAATTTTCCATTTACCAATTTTCCTATTTTTTTATTTTCCAATTTTTTTAACCAATTATTAAAATAAAATGGTATCAACTAATGTTCCACCTAGGGATTTATGAATTGTCAAGGCACATGCTGGTACTAAAGGAAAATGATTTCGTTTTGCGTTTATTGTGTCGTTCGCCTGGTTCGATTACACTTTTCGTAACGCATTTGCCAGCTTAGTCCCCAAGCGTGCCTAAAGAAGTTTTACTTCAATAAAAACAGTTCAATAAATCGAGCAACAATCAATATGCCAATAATGTTATTTTCTACACACCCATAGAATTAATATTTTATTTATTGAAGTAAAACTTCTTTAGGCACGCTTGACTTGGGAACTAAGCTGGCAAATGCGTTACCAAAAGTGTAATCGAACGAGGTGAACAAAACAATAAACGCAAAACGAAATCATTTTCCTTTAGTATCAGGATGTGCCATGACAATTCATAAATCCCTAGGTGGAACATTAGTTGATACCATTTTATTTTAATAATTGGTTAAAAAAATTGGAAAATAAGAAAATAAGAAAATTAGAAAATTGGTAAATGGAAAATTGGAAAAATTGGAAATTTCGAAATTTGCAAAATTGGAAAATTGAAAAATTAGAAAATAGGTAACTGGAAAATTGGAAAATTGGAAAAAAGGAAAATAAAAAAATATGAAAATAGGAAATTTGGAAAGTTGGCAAATTGGAAAATTTGAAAATTGAAAAACTGGAAAGTTGGAAAGTCATAATATAGACTTATTATCACTGACTGACTCACTCGAGAATGCGCAGGGTGACCAAAATTTTTGTTTTCTATATTATAACACCTATGTCATTCACTTACTTACTCACTCCAGAACGCACAGGGTGACCAAAAAAAATTCTTCCGTGTGATATATTTTATATATGTATTTTTTTCTATATTATAGCTTCATTCCACACGAGGTATCACAGAAACCGATTCTGTCTTCGTTTCTTTCCCGTTTGCCTATGATAGAGGTTTTAATGCGACTTAAACAAATTTTCGATGAAACCACACTACACAAACATAAATGAAATAAAAAAATATTTCAAGGCCATTTTTACTATGCGAAGAGATTTCAAAAATGATTTTTTCGTTTATTTTGTTACACATACATAAACATTATCTATTACGACTAGTTGGCCTTGAAAAAGTTACCAAGTTACAAGGTTACCTCTTGTGGCATCAGACATAAACGGCTAGGTGACACTCGAGAACGCACAGGGTGACTATTTTTTTTTTTTAATACATATTATAATTTTTCTATATTATATTATAAATATTAAATATATATTAGAAGTTTTACTTCAGTAGTGTGGTCTAAAGCAGACTTAATTTTTTTAAATTTTTTATTAATTTAAAAATTTAGATGTTTACGGTACGATAGAACAGAATGCAAATCATATAATTGAATGCATATCATATAAATAGATGAATGAAATAAATTGCAAACAAATTCATAAATAAGAACAAAAGTTACAGTTCTATCAAATAATATTTTATATTTCATTAATATAAAAAAAACAACACCTTATCAATAAGTTTATAATTCAACCATATTCATAATTTGATTATTTTCCCGGACGTATATAAAAAATTATTAATTCTATTTATGAACTTAAGTAACAAATCAATTTTTCTAAATTTGAAAGTGGTTGGTTTCGAACAGAAGAGAATTAAAAATGTTCAATTAAAAATTGGTCTTCTCATCAGACTGCAGTGGCCAAATACAAAAATAATGTTTAAGATTTTACTGAAAATGACGAGCTTTAGAAAATACTTGTATTCCACAAAAATGCAGCATTTCTACAGTCCAAGCGAATTAACTATTCACAGTCATTCTTCATACTTAAACTTTTTCCATTAATTGCGAGATCTTTGCGAAATTTGGCGGCAATTTGTGTACCGGAGGTGGCAGCATCCATTGGATTTTTTACAATTTTCACAATGATGTTGGAAAATTCAGAATCTACAAAAACCATCAAAAAATAAAATATTTAAATAAATTTAAAAATTTACAAGTGCTAACATTATTGGTTTTCTGAAATTTAAGCAGGAATAATGATTTTTGATTAAACAAAACATTTTGGTAAAACTCCAGTAGAAATCAAGTGTGGTGTATTCGAGATCTATGTATCCACACGTGGTAAAAGAAAGTCTGATGCTAGCCGCAACATATTCACCCCTCCATTTTTAATTCAAACTTTATGAAAAAATACCTATCGCCGGTCCCAATGCAATAGTGTATATATCTACAAAATTCGTAAAATTCATCTTGTTTGATCTTTCCTGTTCCGTCGCTTAAGGCGTATGACTTGGAGTTTGGAGCGTGCAGAGAGTTCAGATAATTTTTTTTTTTAGATAACTCTTTAAAACCCAAAAATTTTCAGATTGGAGCTCTAAAAAACAATATACAAACAGAAAATATTTTATCTGATCATTCTAAAAAAAATTTAAAACCACAAAATACTTTTCTAATTATCTCTAAAACCCACGAATCGAAGTTAACCAGTAGGAAGGGAATATATGATGTCATTCGTATTCATATCGCAGTCTATTCGTGTTACGCAGTTGAAAACGAGAGCACAAGACACATTTACAGTGTAGGACGTCGATCAGAAGGGAAGAATATTTTAACCGGATTGTTGAAAAACCACGAGAGTATGCTCTTCCGCATAAGCAGAACATGTTGGGTTTTATTCAAACGATTGGAAATGTGAAAGATGATTTGATTTAAATGCGATAACTTTCTTTTAGGAATCTATGTTTTAAAATAATGGTTAGTATTTTTACAGATATTACTATATATTCAGGTTGATTAAGGATTAAATACCTCATGAAAATCATTAACTCCTAGCAAGAGTTTCGAAGTGTGTTTAGTAACCGATATTACCGCACCGTAGTTCAAAATGCGGTAATCTCGGTGGAATGTGAATTAGTTGGATATTTGAACACTTACTGACTCGAATCAAAAGAATAAACTCCGATTTTAGAAAAGTTATAGTTGGCAGGTTACCGATGACATCCGTTTCAACCTTTCTCGTCGCAAAGCAAAAGAGCACAGTTATTAATACTTCTCCGATTTTTGATTACAGCCATTATTTTCAAGCCCCCAAAAATTAGCAAGAATTCAAAAATTAAAAATTAGCAAAAATTCGGTCAGATTTTCGAGAGAAATGATTTTGAAATGTTACCAAATGTAGGCATATATGTCTTCTGATATTGGACAAATTCAGTTGATCATAACAGCTAATCATTAAAATAAGAAGATTCTGGGTTCCTCAATAGATTAGAGTGTAACATATATACCAACACTTCGTAAAATTTCTTGGATTTTGTTGATTGATCACCAGTTCCAAAACTACAAGAGTATATAGTTTCTCGATGTTAACGTATACATCATTCAATCAATTTTCCAGAGAGATTTTATAAAAAGTGTCGAGACAAACACACATGAGCGGGTTGTAATAACTAAAAAATCCATACTAATGAATGAAATTTTTGTATTCACTTTCGAAGTCTGGATATTTTGGAAATTTCTTTTTGAAACTCCAAAATGTTCTTTATATTCACCTCATCCTTGGCGAATATTTATTTATTTTCACCACACCTTTGAACAATGAATAAGTTTGATCGATGTTGTTGGTGATTATAGTGGTAATTTAGTAATTTACTGTGGAATCTTCACTGAGCTGATTTTGGTGAAGTTTATGTTAACTTCCTTTAAAATAAATGCAGGAGGACATCTGCAGTAACAATCATGTATATTTGCTATATACTTTTGATGACTACTACTACTTCTACTGCCTTTCTGTTCATGACAAATTGGTAGGTATAGGTTTGTAAAATAAGCAAAAAATTTCTTATTATTTGACATAAGACTGACATGGATTTTAACTAAAATCCTACTCAGTCCCGACTTCAAATGGGTTAATAAATAGACTTGAACACACAGATTTCTTCTGTCTTCTTTATTTCTATGTATATAATATGTATACATAATAATATAACATAACAAATCTCAACGAAATAAATAACAAAACAAAAACTTGAAAAAAAACCGAATGAAGAAACTCACAAAAATATAATCGATCCCGGTAGTACCCCGTGCTGTGATCAAAAAGCTACTGCAATTTAATGATCATTTGTTCACAGTTGGAGATGTATAGATTTTTTTTTTGTTATTTATTTATAATTTTTTTACTCTTCTCGTTTCTTCAACTTATATTTATTATATTTTAAGAAAACTATAAAGAATTTTAAAAAATATTAAATAAATCAAAAAAAAAAACTTTATAATTATCGATACGTATTTTCACAATTTACATAACACAACCAAAATAATATTTTCTTTTTGGAAAAATTATTGATGAAAGAAAATTTTTTTGTGTTTTTTGGTGTGGTATCAAAAGATAAAATAACCAAAACCCCCCTGTCGCGCGATAAATCACAACAACAACCAGTGAAAAATTATATTTTTTTTTTATATAAATTTTAAATAAACAATTATTATTTTTTAATAAGAAAATGTTTATTTAAATATTTCTATATATGTATGTACGTACAGTGGATAGGAACATTTTGGTGGGCATATACGAACTCACCTGAATTACAACAACAATAAAATAGATTTATTGAAGATAAAACCAAAAACTACTTTAATAATAATATTAATAGCGATAATAGACCGAGGCACCTGGTTTTTGTACTCGATCTATTTTAGGTTCTTAAGAAATATTATTTTTGTCTGATAATAAAAATATACTAATGTATTTTAATTTTTAATTTACACAAAGAACAATTTAATTTATAATTACATGAAAATTATTGAAGATGAATCATGAATAATTTTGGTATACAGCGATAAAAAACAAATTAAATTGTATTCTAGAATGAAAGGGTACCAAAATGTTCAATTTAGTAAATATGATAGTGGTGCAACATGTATGGAAAAAATTCTTGATGCATTACCTAAAACCCGAACAAATTTGTAGTTGTGATCACTGAAAAAAAAGAAAATAGCCTCGAATATTCAGCAGTCGTAAAATTTCATGTTGAAATACCTGTCGATGGTTTTATGCGAGTTTGTTCGTAGTAAATGTAATCATATAGCAATTTATAACTTTTCCAATTATTTATTTTGTTTATGGCCATAGCACATCTCACATGAAATGTGCTAAGCGAGGTATATGTGTGCTTTGGAATAATAATTGTAGCGTTATATCCTAAAGCGCGCGAATTTTGCAGCGGACGCGGCTTATGCTGCATTCAATCCACTAGAAAACTGTTGGACATACAAAATTGTTCCCTGACGGAAAAACAAGGACATTAATGATTTATAAAGAAAACTACATACCAGTGTCCAATAGATTTCTCAACATATGTGTTAAATCGTGCGCCAATAACGTCCAAGTTCTATTTCGATCGCTAAATTATTCGCTAAAATTAGACACTCACATCGCCGATATCCACTTCGCCATACGACTATTAAGATGGCGGATAGAAGATATATGCGAAAAAATAAAAACTAACCGTTACAATATTCGTCATCGGTGTTCACCATTTTTTGAGGAAATAATTGATATTGTACAAGAATATGGTCACGTTTTAAGCCCGAAGAAGGTCATGCGCTGGACCCGGACGGCTCCTGCTTTTTTTTTTTTTAATTATTGTAGGAGTTTTTATTTGTCAATCTGGACCAATCCCAAATTCCTGGTTAATTTGTCCAGATCTCTGCAAAATCCGTCCAGAGAGTCGTCCGGTAGAGCCAACTATTTTTTGATAAAAACTGCGTGAGGATCGTTTTCGATTACCAAAAACCTTATGTGGTGAATTCTGATTTCGGAAAAATTCATCTGGGGGTCATCTGAAGTGGGACATATTATATTATCTAATTTTTTAGGTTCGCACGATCGTACGATATAAATGATAAAAATTGAGGAAGAGAGATTTGAAATACCATTAACAGATTTCGATGGGTAGTTGTTCAAAATTTCGGTTATAAGGGTATTCTAATGATAGGATTCGATTGAGTTCTAATTTTGGGGAAATTCGTTTATTCGGTCCTACGATAAGGCCAAATGGCCATTAAAAAAAATGGCTCATAATGATTTTGATAAATATTGGTGAGGGTGTTCTCGAATGCTGGAAATCGATTCCGATATGTCCTTATTCATGGAGGTTCTTCGATTTAAGGCCTTCTATTTACATTTTAATTTGCTGAATGATTTTGTTAAAAAATTTAGACTGGGCTTTCGGGGCCAAGGAAACGATTGTAAGGAGTTCGGAATTCTGGATAACCTATTTAGGAATCGAATTCTCGAATGCCGCGTTATGTTGCACCAAATTGGTGGAATGTTGCACAATTTTGTAGGATGTTGTATCATATTGGTTTGCATCCTTCTTTTAACATTTTGTTTGTGTTGAACGATTTTGATACAATTTGGCGGGAGAGAGTTTTTGATTTTTGAGAAATTCATTTAGGAGTCCTCCAGATGAAATGTCGTTCATGTTGCGCGATGTTGCATTATGTTGCGTGATGCTGCACCATGTTGGCTGGGTCGTCCGTGGACAATGTTTCGTTATGTTACACCACGTTGCATCTAGTTGAGGAATGTTATGTAATATTACACCATGCTCCGTCATGTGTGCGATGTTGAACCTTATTGCGTATTGTTCTTTTGTACAGTGTTGTATCATATTGCTTTGTCTTGGGTCCTGTGTTTTTCTTTAATTAAATTGCTTGCGTTAGGTTCCTTAATTTTTCGGAATGTTGTCCTAACTGTTGTTCCAATTTGAGATATCTTTTTAAATATTCTGCCATTTATATTTTTTGTACTAGAGTATCATATGTTATTTGACAGATGACAAGTACAAACAATCCGGTTAGTTAAAATGGGGAGATATACGATTGAACAACAAGTTTTCATTATTAAAACTTATTTTAAATATGGTGAAAGTTATTCAGAAGTTGGAAGCAAATTACGTTCAAAATACGGTAGAGAAAATGCTACGGCAAACCGTGCTATTAAACTTATCATCGATAAATTTGAAAAAAACGGGTTCAGTTCAAGGTCAGAGAAGCAGAATTTATCATCCACTAGTTAGTGCTGCTGAAGATGAAGAAGGACATCAATTCGTCATCGTTCACAGCAATTAAACCTCAAACCAACTATTTTGTTCAATATTTTTGACAAAGATCTTAATTTAAAGGCTTATAAAATACAGTTAACACTAAAACTAAAATGACCACGCATTACGTCGGCAATCCGTTAATTGGGCCATAGAAAAACAAGAAGAAAATAAGCATGTTATCTTCACCAATGAAGCTCATTTTGAAATTAGCGACTATATCAGCAAGCAAAACTGCAGCATTTGGGATGAAGAAAATCCTAGAGTGTTGTTTGGCAATGAAACCAAGAAAAGTTACTGTAAGGTGTGGATTTTGATGTGGTGGCGTAATTGGTCCATATTTTTTCAAAAATCCAAATTTCAATTCAATTACTGTGAATGAAGCTCAATTTGAAGAGATGATCAGAAACTTTTTGTGGAGTCAATTGAAAGATATCGATGGGTAGAATATGTGGTTTCAACAGGATGGTGCAGCGTTAAAATTTGTAAAGGAACCCTTTTTATTAAATTTTTTGGCACCGGAAAATCTATTCAGTATACGTCCTCTGGTGGGACGTAAACTTAATTTCTTTTGAAAATAATTTTAGTTCGAACTATTTTGATAAATATTGGTGAGCGGGTTTTCGAATGTCACGAGGATTCTTGGTGGGGCTTTGGACTTCTTTTAACATTTTACTTGGCTTGATGTTGCAAAATGTTGCGGCATGTATATCACGTTGAACCTTGCTGCGCGATTTTGTATCATGCAACGTAACGTTGCGTCATATTGGGTCTTCGGATTCGGGTCGAACGATTTTTTTAAAAATTGATGAGAAGTATTTTCGAGTGCTAAGAATCGATTGTGATGATGGTTTTCTCAATTCGACAAAATTTCTTTAGAGGGCTTTGAAACAGAAGCTGAGTCCCTATTTATAAAAAAAAACAGCTCGAAGGATTTTAATAAAATTTTGAGAGATGATATTTTCGAGTGTACGGAAACAACTGCATATAATGGATCTCAATTTTGGGGAATTTAGACGTGCTCTGGTTCAGTAATTATGTTGGATCTTGATCCACAAAAGAACTATGTCATTTCTCAATCAAATTGGATGAAACTCAGATTAATGGTGAAAATAGGAATGTAATACAAATTTTGGACGTGCCTTGGGGACTGGGAAACAACCCTCTTTGAATGTTGAAGCTTTTCGCTTTTTTGCAAGTATTTTTCGAAGTACATCATTTACGATTAAAACATTTAACTGGCGCACACCTAACAAACCGTTAGTCATTTTTCTGTGCCACCGGTCATGAGCAATTTAGTTTAGTTCATAATTTAGTCGATAAAATCGAACTAAGGAATACAGCATAACTTTCAAACACAATTTGTTCATACTCTTTTTTAAAATTTTACCCGAAATGACGAGCGAGCTTTGACAACAATTTTATTATACCAAAATTCGGCATATGTACAGTCCAGACATATTCAAATTTCTAAAGCTTTTTCCATAAATTGGGAGATCCATGCAAATTGTTAGGCACACGGTGTGTACCGGAATTACAGTAAGAATTTTTTCAGTGAACATTAAATTTTAAACATAGATCAACCTTGTAAGGTAACTCAAATTTAAGCAAGACTAATGATTTTTTATTACACAAATACAATACATTTACAATACAGGGTATCCATCTGAAAGGTTTACATTTTTGTTTGCCGCTATTTAAGCGAATATTAATATGCCATACTTAAAAGTCGTAAAATAAGCACATGAGTTTTGCACACCGCCAGATATTACATTTCACGACAGATCGTTATCTGTTGAGGAAATTTCACTTTTCAGTGGTATCCTGCCACTTTCGGGATTCGAATCCGGTACCTTCCGATCCAAACGCAAAAGCTAACGTCGAATGGTAAACCTGCAAAAATCAGGAGGTAAACATTAGTCATGATTTCTATACTTTACTACTTTCTTTTACGTAATAAATTAAAGTAAAGCACTTAGGAAAATTTTCGGCCTCGAGATTTTTGTACATTCACCTTTCGCTGTATCGCCGAAATGAAAAATAAACGTTTTTTTTTTATTATCTCGGTGTGTATACACACCGGTGCACACAGGTGCAGACTTAATGTCTGGGTCCTCTCTACAGCCCAGACTGTGATGTTTAGCCGAAATCGGTCAACCGGAAGTGGCCCTTACGAAAAAAAATATTAAAATCAGAAAGATTTTAAATTAAATTTTAAACAAAATTAGTTCTTATCATTTTTCAAATTCTACCGGGAAAGACGAGTTTTGATTTAAAAAAACTTTATTTCACCAAAATTTGCAGAGATGCCTGCACAGGAACTCTGTGTACCGGGTGCCAGTTATAGTGGAAATTGGCCTCGGTCTCTCTTGTTCAATCATTGGTTGGTTTGTAAATATTTTGTAATTTAATTTGACGACGAATTTATACTTTATACTTAATAGGTATAATTTCCAAAATGAGTAATATGCATAATTGTTACAATACAAGGTATATTATTCAGCTGTAAAGCAAAACATTTTTTGACAAAATAATAACAATTATAAATTGAATTCACACCATCAAAATGAAATCACCCAAAAATTACAAATTTTTAATTGAACTTTTTTATTTATACACGTATACAGTATTCTCAAATTATATTTTATTGTTCCCGTACACGAATATTTTTTTACAGAACTTTTAAGCAAAAATCGAATTGAATTTATATACAAAAAAAAAAAAATTAAAATTAAAATTGGAAATTTAATTTACGTAATAAACTAACGAAAAATAATAACAAGTACAACAATAAATTTAATAAAATACAAAAATTAAAAGTGGATAGCAAAAGTTTTTTGTTATATATAGCTCTAGCTGCACAAAATTGCAAACTATCGTTAAAAGTTATATAATTTGTGTTAAACACAACGCCAGGTGTGGTTCGAAAAATTTTAAAAAATTATCTGGTCAAAAATGGGTTAACATACTCTTCAAGACTAGCTGCTATAACATAACCATATATATTGATCACATATATAATCACATAACTTAACTATCACGTAACAAGTTTGATAATTTAATATCTCTAAAGTTTTTATGAAAATCAATAACAATAACTCTTATGATCAAACGAACGAGGTACCGACCAAATCGATCCGCGTTCAAAACCACAAACATAATTAGTAGGACACAGAGTATGTATGATCGATGCTACACTATACAGAAGGTGTAGGTTACAATCTCTAAATACAGACTATTTAATCAATTATCGATGAGGGGGAACATCAATCAAATCGAAATTTCTTTACGAATTATAATTTTTTTCTAAATAAATATCTTTTGAATTTTGAATAAGTTACGTTAGAATCAAGTTTATAGATTTAGAAACAAACACCAACAACAGAAAGTTAATATTTAACATGATTATGGAATGATGTAATAATAAATGTTTTTAAATTATTAACAAGCGCAGAAATGATGATTCATTGTGTGCTGGGAAATCGTGCGATGGCAAAATAAACGCTTTCCTAAAAATTCTTGCGGCCCACTCAACCGTCAAAATTTAATTAACATATTTAATTCTTAATACTAGAGATTTCTCAAAAAAAAAAAATCTGCACACACACGTCAAATTGGATCTGATTAGCGATGGTGTTCACAGTGGTACACAATGCATTATAAAGAAAACATTTTTTTTTTCTAATTTATTCAAATTTATCACGCATTCGCGTACTCTAAATACAAAAAAGTGTCACATAATAAATTAAAATATATTTTTTTTGTGCTAGAAATCGGCTAAATTAGAAATATAGGAAATATAGTAATTTGACACCTTATTACATATTATATAATATGTATATTTCACTCGACTAGTTAAAACCTTGAATTTTAAACAAATTAAATAATTAATTAAAACTTTTAAATTATTTAATTATGGCACCGAAAAATAAAATTAAAATATGATATCATGAAAATTACGGAAACACGCACACCGGTTTAAAAAAGTCAATAAATGCAATAATTATTGTTTTATATATCGATCGACCTTTTGGGTAATTTTTGATTTTTGGACATCCGGAATATTAAACTCGAGCGCGCACTAAACGAGTACACGAGTCACAATTTACAAGAATTAAACAAATATTATATGTCTAATTTATTCATAATTAATTAAATTTAAATTTATTTCAATCTACATTAAAATTGAATGATATGAGTTTTTCAATATATTGAATTGGTATTGGTATTTATATAAAAAAAATGCTACCGCGTGTTTAATTGTTATTACTGTTAAATCGCAAAATTAATATTATTTATTTGGTGTAGTAAATTGCATGCAATTTGTAAATCCGGTTAATTAATCATTTCCATATTATTTTTATATAGTGTGTAGCTTACTTTTATACCAAGGTTTATTTCTGCTGCATTACTGACCGAATGTAGCAATGCCAGAATAATACTTTGTAAGTATAAATAATTAAATATTATAAATTAAATAAATCAAGGCTAACGGTGTCAAAATAATTAAGCTTTTTAGTTAGGTCGTTATTTTAATTTGACGCGTACATACATTTAAATGTATGATATAATAATGAAACTAGTGAATATTTTCAAAATGCTTAGATAAGAAAAGTCGACACACAAAACAAAACATACAAATTTAAGGTAACATATGTTTAAGAATTATTTTATTACACTCCCGTCAAACTTGGGATTCAACTTATTATGTGCTAAGTACTATAACCATATATTCATAGCCATCTGACCATCCATCAAATTTTTTTCGGAGAGATCCATTGCATTCACCCGAAATATTTCAAAAACCATATAAGTGGGTCGTTGGTTGAATTGTGGTGAACGTTGGTGAAATTTGTCCTAATTCTGTTCTAAAAAGCCACAATAACAACAAATGTTTAGATGTGCAAATTGTATAATGTGTGTAATTTTATGACGGGCGAATTTGCATTGATGCTTCCAGGGCAAATACTATAATCCGCGTCTCTAATTGACTTTATATAGAGATACTAGTAGATTCTATTTACTAGAAAACCCGCTTTTTTTGGTCAAGTTGGGAATTCAGGATGTTTAGAACATCTAAATTTGCATTGATCTTCTAAAAATATCATGCAAATTTGGCTTTCTTAAACACCCTAAATTCCTCATTTGGCCAAAATAAACGTGCTCTACTATATATGGCCTATAGTAGGATTTCATGGTGATTTGAACAGCAAACTTTGCATTGATCTTTTAAAAATTACATGCACCTACGTTTTTCCTAAATTTCCCGGGAATAATCAATTTCCCGAGTTTCAAGGAAATATTCAGAAAATTTTACATTATCTCTACAGTACTCCAAGGAAAATTTAGCTATCTTAAACTCTTTGAGTAGTATGAGTTCTCGGAAAAAGTATGAGTTCACGGAAAAATTAAAAAAATTGTGCGTTAGGATTATAGCACTCCAAGGAAAATTTGGTCGTTCTTAAAACCTCCATCAAAATAAACATTTTTTCCTATCAGATGAGGTTAAGTCACTTTTGAGAATTTAAGTCACTTTTGAGCATGTTGGTTTATAAGAGTTCCTACGAAAAATTCAGAAAATTGTGCGTTATAATTTTAGCACTCCAAGGCAAATTTAACTGCTTTAAACTCCCTAAACTCCAAATTTGATTAACCTAAACGAGTTTTATATTAGTTGGGGCCTAGTAGCATTGCAGAATACACGTCACTTAGCATGTTTGTTTATATAGAACTTTATCGAAAAAATTCAGAAAAGGGTTCGTTAGAATTATAGAACTCTAGGAAAATGTCCAGTTTGTCTTAATTGAATTGGTATTAAATATTTTTGAACATAATTTTACACCAAAACTTATTTAATTTTTGTTGTTGTTTCCTATTTGTTTTCCAGAATACTATAGGAACAATATAATTTGCAGCAAATAAAAACGATTTAATCAATGATTTATTCTGCTTATACGAATTTAGTATTATTATACTAACTACCACATTAAAATGTTTTTAGTATTTTGGACAAATTTCACTATTTTGAGCAGAATTAGAAATTTTTTCTAAACTGAATGTTTTTTTTAGGACAGAAGAGGACAAAATTCACGCGAATCTTATAATGGGTTGGGGAAAAATCCATTGTTTTTTTTGCTAGGTGGCTTTAGTGACATATATCTCGTGATCTATTTGTCGCAGTGATCTATAGTCGCAGAAGCGGCCAGAATCTGAAAATAGGAGAAACGTTGCTTTCCATTAGAACAGCGCCAAACTTCACATGTCCATGATGACTCGTCAAAAGCTGTAAGAGCTTGGTTAGGTCGTTATTATGCATCCATTTCTTAGTTCGGACCTGGCACCAAGCGATTACTACGTCTTTTTGTCCATGACAAAAACGGAGAGAAACAGCACGTATTTGAGCCAGAACTATTGATTGTACAGCCATGGTGATAATGTTCTCAAATAAACGTAAAAATAATGGATTTCTTTGTCCTCAACCATATATCAAAAAAAATTCTTCCAAACGAAAGTTGTTTGATTTCGATAGGGAAAGAAATTTAACACTAACAATAATTTAACTGATACCTGCATTGGTATGTCACCTATTTCTACGTAAAAAATGGAACACTATCGTATGATTTTTTTTTAAATCACCTTCTAGTTTTAAAGGTATCAAAACCTTGTAAAATTGACAATCAATGCCGAATTATGATCTCTCGAACCAAAATTTTTAAGCTCGATCATTTGAGCTGAAATTTCATTAAATTGAATGGGGAGGAGGGCTGAGTCAACGTTAACTCAGCCTACCACTAATAATAATTGTAGAATTAAAAGCTACTTTTAAGTTTTCAATTTAAGATAATTTCGATTTTTGAGCTCAGCTGGCCCAATCCCATAATTAGTTTTAATAACGAAACAGTCGTTTATTGTTTACTTGATTTACGATCAATTCTTTTAAAATGTTTAAAATTAAATATTTTAATGTTCGATGTGCCGATTTGTGAGATCACGGATTTCGAGTGCTTTAAACCTGCACAGACCGTTATTTGCCGTTTTTGTGGAACGAGGCTGCCTGCCGCAGGAAATTCGTCGAACGCTGTATTTATCCATGATTTACATATTCGATGACTTTTCGGCACAGTTTTTCATACATACATACATAAGCAATATTTTGACACATTATTTTTAAAAAAACATTTAATGTTAAAAAATTTTTTATTCTATGTATGCTGTGTCGTCGTGCCGAAAAGATAAATTTTGTTTATGTGTCCGCTGTGCCGAAAATTCAGCGAAGAAGTTCTTCCTGATTGGTTGAATGTGTCATCACGTGATGTTCGACGCAGAAAAATCTTGGGATATGTAAATCCACCTTTAATGCGTAGCTATGTATGATGTCGTGCGGGACGGTTCTTAAACCAGAATTTTTTAAAAAAAAATTACATTTAATTGGTTAGAAATTGACTTCAAATGTTAATGGCTTCAAATTTGTATGCAAAGGTCGATTTTACCTCCATTAATAATTTATAATATCCAACCCTCCAGCAGTTATCGGGTCAAATATTATTCCATGAGCCTTTTGAATGGTAAATGTACCTCATCCAGGTATGTAAAAAAATATTTTTTGTCTTATACAGTCGTAAGGTACAATCGACCATTAAGTTATATTATGAAGCATATCATCTGAAGCCAATTCCGTCAAACCAAAAGTAATTGATTACCCATCTGGGTAGCGTTAATGTGCGCTCTACATGACTCCTAGACACACGTTTGGCCCAAACTCTGGTGGCGGTCGACACGGTCTTATATATGGTGATTTTATGAGTATCTGGTTTTGTAGATAAAAAGGGTTCAGGCGTTATACAATGATGCTCCGGTCTCGTTTTTAATTTATTTTTCATTGTATGATTTTATTAGAAATTGTTCCAGTTTACCCTGGGCCCCTGGGCACTTTATTCGCCTTGCACGATTTTTATAAAATTTGGTGAGGAAAGAACGCCAGTAATAGATTGCGATGGAAGCTATTTTGTAGAAATCCGTTCAGGAGGTCGTCTGTTGGGTTCCGATTCCCTTTCTATAATTTTGTTGGCTCGCACGATTTATAAAAATTGATGACGAAGGATTCACGAAGTCCACCTCAATCGGTACGAGTTTCGGGAAAATCGATTCAGAAAGTCACCCGATAGGGCTCTGGTACCTTTCTTTAATTTATTTCGGCTCGCACGATTTTTATAAAAATTGGCGAAGGAGCGTTTTCGAGTAATAAAAACTGATTTTGATAAATTCTTATATAACACAAAAACTCATTTAGAAGGTCAACTGCCACCTCCCCCGGGGAGGAAACAAGGGGGAACAGACGTAAAGTTGCATACAAAACTTTTATGCCCATTTTCATAGTAAAATATGGGGTTACGATTCGGTTTTTTGTTCACCAAATTTAAAATTGCCGTTATAATCTGAACGAAAAACATTGAAACAAAAACAATATGAAAAGTCAAAGAAACACTAAATGTATATTCGAAGAGTTGAACATTAGTTTATTAATTAGGTTGTAAAGCGAGTTTATATTTTTGGGAAAGTGGTTTCAAAATTTTGTATGCAGCTTTACGTTTATATTACTTACTTTTTTACCTCTGTTTATATCACTTTTCTATATGTTAGAGTCTTTTTTTAACATTTTAGTTTGCTTCGACGATTTTGATAAAATTTAGTGGGACTGAGTTTTCGAATGAAAGTAAATGATTACAAGTTCTGATTTCTGGATAATTTGTTTAACGTAATGTTGCGTTAAGTTGCATCTAGTTCTAAGATGTTGTACTACATTTTAAGATAATGCATTATGTTTTATCATATTGCACCATGTTGCTTGATGTTGCATCTTGTTAAAGGATGTTGTGTGATGTTCCAATATGTTGAATCATGTTGGCTTGGAGCCTACTTTTAATTAACTTGAACAGTTTTGAGAAAATTTGGCTAGACCTGTTTCTCAGATTCAAGAAAATTATAATCATTTGCTTCAAAGAAGTTATTATTTCTAGATAATTCATTTAAGAGTCCTTCGGATGGGCCATCATGTTGCACTGGGTTGGGTAATGTTTCACCATATTGCCTGATGTTCCACTATGTTGTAGTTGCATCTTGTTGTGGGATGTTGATAGATATTGCAGCAAGTTGTACTATGTTGCGCGATTTTATACTATATTGTGTCTCGTTGCTTCGTATTGTGTCTTATGTTTTTCGTTAATTAGATATCTTATGAGTGACAATATTGAGTATTCGCCTTGGTCTCTTTTTGATATTTTGTTTTGTTCCGCCTAAAACGATTTCGATGTCGTCTGGTGCGGTTCGGGCCTTTTTATTTAATATTTTTTCGGCTGGCACGATTTTGATAAAAATTGGTGAAGGAAATACCAAGGAATCAAATGCCTCAACATTTTTTTATTTTTTTTTTCTGCTCGAACGGTTTAGACAAAAAAATGCGGTTATAAAGATTTTCTAATGTCAGGAATGGATCGTGATAAATCCCAATATTGATTTTTAATAAAAATGAGAGAGATGGGGTTTTGAGTGCTAAGAATTGATAGTAATGAGTTCTTAAATTGGAAAAATTTGTTTACAGGGTTCCTAAATGGGATCTGGGTCCCTCCTTAATAGGGTTATTCCAGTTTAGCTGCTATGTTTCGTTCCACAATATGTCCACTATATGCCAACTCAATCAAAGCGGATTAAACTCAGATTGATGATGAAACCAGAATCTAATATAAATTCTGGACAATCCTCTGGAAATTTTTTAATTTAAATTAACCAAAGCCATTTCTAAACCGATTCTCTATAACTCTCTTTGAATGTTAAACATAGGGTAGGATTCCGGATTCCAAAATGAGTTCCGCATGTGATTTTCAAAAGTTATTTAATTGGATGGAACGAAGACCTTTCTCAAACGAATAGTATGCAACACGGTTGGTACTATGAAAATACCCAGTTTGATTGAAACAAAACCGCTGGTTCTTTAAATTCGACAGAGCTAAGCCGTGTTGATTAAACAATTGTGCCGTAATTATTATTTTCTTTTCTTTTAGTAAATAGAGTAATCATAGACATTTTTGATATCGAGATTTTTGCAGATTTACTATTCACTATACTGCTCAATTTCGAAAAGGTTTTCAAGGTAGCGTCTGTCTAACTGTGTTCTTTCTACAGCCCTGACGAATTTAATAATTTGGATGAAACTTCATAAGTAATTTTTTTTCCATAAATTGGGGGGTTCCAATGAAATCTGCGATAAAAACGATTAAGAACAAACGGGTTCTAAAAATTTGTAACACAACTGGTTTAAATCATTTCTCCAAAATTTAAACTGTTTAAATTTTATCATAATTCGACCACTCTAGAGCCCAAACAGATTGAGTGATAGACATAAAACATCATTCTTAAGATTTACTTTTTTTTATAAGAATTCTTTTTATAAGAACTTTTCGTTTCTTGCGAATATTTTGTACAATGTAGGGTTAACGAAAAAACAATTAAAGCCAAAAAGATTTTAAATCTACAACAAAATTGGAGCAAATCATTCCACTAATTTTTTTTTATTGATGACTAAGCGGTCTGTTTTGGGGCTCAAAGCCCCTGCTCTTCCGCGGTTATGCCTTTTACGTCCTTACTTTATGCCTCCCGGCCAACTCGAGAATGTACGGCTATAGGGCCGATTTAAGACTATCTGCACATTGCAAGCTCGATGCTAGCCTATATTGGCATGGAAGATGGGTCGGCCCATTTGTTTTGCACACCGACAGGGGGTCATAGAATGAAACTTCATAACTAAGCTTTCTCATTATTCGTGTTATCCCAGTGCCATTTTTATAAACATAGTTAAAAACAAAAAGATAGTAAATTAATTTTCAAGCAAAATTAGTTCCGATCATTTTTTTAATTGTACCGGAAAAATGATACTTAAACTTTTCTATTGTGATCCTTGCAAAATTTAGTATAGAAATCCATATTCTTAACTTGACGGCTTTCATGAAAGGGTTTTCATTTTTGCAAAGATATTGAAAAATTTAGCATCTACAAATAACGAGAAATAATTAAAAGATGGTTTGGTTTTCTGAAATTTTAGCGCATGAATAACGGTTTTTGATTATGTAAGTCAGTTTTAATTCTGGGATGTTTAATTTTTCACTTTATAAATCAAGGATGGTGTATTCGAGTTCTTGGCCACAATATATTCGTCCCTCTATTTTTTTACGTCCCTCTATTTCGTCCCTCTATTTCATAATTACAGCAAAAGCAAGTGTTATTTCTATGGAAATACGGATTTAGCACTAATTTTTTCTTCTGCAGCTAATTGAATTAATTCAAAAAGAGTTGTATATAGTAGCGATGCACTTTGTGTAGTTTTGTAGTTGTAACTTTTGTTTAACGTTAAGTTTTAATTGGGTTCAGTCCAAACTTTTAGACTATGCTAGGACTACCTCCTATAGTTACTGTAGGAGCTCCTGCACCCAACGCGCGATATTTCAAGTAAAGGTTGAATACTGCCTTTAATTTTTGGTGTGTGTTTTGTTGTTTAGAAACCTCAGTTTGAGGTTTCGGCAGCTTCACCGTAAGTATATGCGCATTGAACGATCATCTTGTTCCTGGCGTATAACGAATGGTGGTCTGTTCTCCTTTAATTTTGCAGAACATTCACCATTTACCACTGGTGTGCTATAGATTGTGTAAATCTTTTGCAGATCTGTTCTCTAAAGTACCTTTTATTGTACTACACTTGTAACTATGGCAAAATGTTATCGAAATTTTTTGTCAGAAGGACCAACGAGTGCCATATGTAAACTTTTTATTACACTAACAGTGCATTGTTTTCTAAGTTCAAAATAGACGAGTGTTAAAGGCATACCCTATAGTGGGCTTTATCAGACCTATTTGTTGTTCAATGAATAGATGAAGCAATAAACAATAATTAGTTTATTTCTGAAAAATCTCACTGAATCACTGTACAGAGCCAATTTAAGGCTACTTGGGGTACTCAACAGGCCAAACACGATGTGTACTAGAAAATAGGTTTTTGTCCTAGATTACCAATTGACTTAAGCCTTTCTAATCGATTTTCGGCAACGTAAAAATCTGTTATCTTAAAATGATTGATTCTGACCGATAGGAAAATTACGCCAACTGATAAGTGTTTTGCTTTTACGCCGCAATGATAGTCGAATTTAAAAAAATCCCTTTATGGTATAAACTAGTAAATAATTAATGTTTCCAAGATTAGTGCTTATTAACTTATTATAATATGCTAGAAGCCAAATATAATGAACACCATGAAAATATTTTATTATTTTTAGTCCAGCGTTAGTTGGTTCGTAACAGTGTATAATTAACCTTTATAATTAATTATCTAAAGGCCTTGATATATTTGGTACAATTATACGCTTACAATGCTTTGGAAAACCATTGCTCCCCACCTTGTTCATAACCATATATCACTTTGTAAGTTTCCCACGATTATTATAAAGCAAATTTATGATTTAACATCAAGCTTCGATCAAGTAATAAAATATCGATAATTAACATGTAATAAAATATTAATTAGCAACTTTATAATAAAAAAAAAGTGCAAATTACGTAAAACACAATAAACATTTAGTATTACGATATAGCAACGACATATACATATAACGAAAATTAAGTTTTGCAAATGCCCCAAAATCCGCACGACGATTTATTTAATACTCAAACTAAATTTGCCGTCGGCGTACATTTTTACAAATCACGTGTCTTAATTAAACGCAAACTAAAGTTCTTTTTATAAATTGTATTCGTTTACATATACGATTAGCACGCTTGTACGTAATCGATTACTTGACGTTGATTACTTAATTTTACACTAAGAATGGTCAGAAATGTTTGCAATGTTAAATATATTTTACAAATATAAATTTTAACCTTCATTATTTGCGAAACGCTCGCTCATTCATATACTTTAAATTTTAGTAGCACTAAAGACATTTTGCTAGTAGTCGATCCGATATAACAAATATTTTTTATGGTAGACTATCGATATCTCCCAGGAATGTTCACCTTCCGTCGGGTACGAACATAACGCACAGCACATACAAATAAAAATTCTCCAAATCCACCAAAAAATATATAAAACATAAAGGAATTCCAAAAGACATAAAAACGAAAAAAAAATCGATAATGAAAATAAGCAAACAACTAAAAGAAAAATATAATCAATTTTCAAGTTCATTATACTGTAGCAGCTACAATACACCACACCATCATCATTTCCATCGACGGCAACCGGAGAGTAATACGTAATAACAACAACAACAAAATCTATAAATATACTTATATACATATATATATACAAGTAAGAAGTGAAAGTGTCTATCACACAATAATCATTCAAGGTTACACTTGTGTATGATATTATATTTTCTCGAAGTGTAGTACATATTTTCATCTCTTAGTGTTATGTGTTACGAAACCAAAAACAAAAAAAAAAAAGATAAAATGAAAAATAATTAAGATGATAAAATAGTTTTTCCTTATATTTTTCTTTACTCGCAGCTCGTCTTCTTCTTCGTTTTACTTCAACGTTCCTCTTTGCCATGCAATAATAATAATAAGAACAACATTGAAAAGTATGTACATCTACATACTTGTACATACAATTATTTTATAAATGTGTACGGTAATTTTAACAGGAACACCCACCCCAAAATCAATTCTGGTGTATAAATTATATTATTACTTTAAGAAAGTGTGTGTGTGTGTATGTATGTGTGTGTGTATATTGAAAAACTACACGTGTAATTTGAAAATGTTTTTCTTATTGATCTGCCTGCGTTCGGGTTGGCGCTAAAAATGCAAATTAAATTTATGCAAACTAAATGTCTTAAAGAATATGTTTGTCTTGGATTATGGTAAATATATTGATTTCACAGCAAAATTAATTTATTCAGAATAAATATTGTTTGTTTTATACTTTTCGCCACAACAGTAAAATATTATTAAAAGGCTAAGTTTTATATTTAGTCTGTAGAGCAACACTACCAAAATAATACCAAAAACTCGCACCGTTAAATTAAAAAAAAATCTAATTGGATTTGTCTTGTAGCGAAATAACATTTCTGGATTATTTTAAACTCTTACCTTAGCGATGCCCCCGACTTCGAGTTGGTTCCATTGAAAAAATCAAACAAATTCCTAACGAATTGAGATGATTGCGAAAAAATTTCCAGCCGAAAAATTTTGGTAAAGCTGATTCAAACTTATCAACAGGAAATGATAACCGATAAATTGCGGCTGAAAATTTAAACGCGCAGCCAAAAACTGTCGATAAAACAGATATAAATTTATATCTTGTCATTTCTACTTCAACTAAAAATATTCAAATCAGAATTTTTCACTCGAAGCAATTAGAAATAAAATACCAAACAAATTTTTGTATGTGCTTTATTAAATGTTTTGGGGTGAAATGTACAATTCATCTATAGTGAAATTCGTGAAACTCGTTATAATATACATATCGCACACACTAAATTTTAAAATTTCTAGAAATTGACAATGTGAAGTGTCAGCGCTTGAAACGGATTAAAATAAAAGGCACTATAGGTGCTTTGAATGGCCGTTTAAAGTGTCATGGCTGAAATCAAATCATATGCCTTAGTGATGGTTACCGTTGGCAAAATGGGGGGATGAATATGTTGTGGCCAACACCTGATTTTATTTTACCACAAATGTATACATAGATTTGAATACTCCACACTTGATTTCTGGAGAGAAAAATTAAACTTACTGGACTTTTGGTAAATCTGTCCTATAATCAAAAAACATTTTCACTGGCTATAAATTTCATAAAACCCTCGTCGGTTGAAAATTTAATCTTTATATTTCTGTGGTGAAGATATAAAAGGTAATAAGTCATTTTGTTACTTTTTAGATCTCTCAATTAATTCGAAATGTCCATAAAAAACTGTAACGGTAATTTTTTTTGTTTTAAATTTGGATAAGTATATAGCCAAAACCATGCAAAAATGAAGTTTCCTACGATTGATAATTTTTTTCAGAAACACAAGAAAATTTTAAATATGCTCTATTGAAAACCTAAAGAAATGAGTTATTACCTTTTATATCTTCCTTCACCACAGAAAATTTTTGAGTTCATTGTAAATGCGACACTTTTCAACATCATTGTAAAATTGGGAAAGATCCCTCTTCGGTAAAATTTAACACATGATCGGAACTTAATTTGTTTGAAATTTAATTTACGATCTTTTTGTTTTTGTAAATGTTTTTGTAACCTTTCAAAATATTCAAAAAAAGCGGAAAAGCATCTAAAAAGCTATGACTTTCGATGGCCCAATCTCGGCCAAACATCAGTAAGTCCTCCCGATTTATGTAAAAAGCTTATTATTTTGAGCTTAATGTTTCATCCCGGTCAATCAATCCGTCTGGGATGGATAGATGTCGAATTTTTATAAAAAAAAACTGCTTTTTTGTTAAAAATCGTTATTTTCCCTTAAATTTTGGAAAACTGATCTGGAACCGGCATTGCAAATTTCATTTTAATTTTTTTTTCGTTTATTGTCTTTTTTCGTAATTCTTTTTAAAAAGAATTATTTATTCTTTTTTCGGAAAGTTATTTCATACTAAAATCATTTATATCTCCCAATTTATGAAAAAACTTTATTTTGAAATTTCATCATGATTAGTCAATCCTCCTGAGGTAGAGAACCTGCACGTGTTAACTCGGCACGGTACCCTATCCAACACATATACCAACGCTATACTTGTTTGATTTCAGCGATATAAGCGAATGGTAAATCTGCAAAAATCTCGAGGTAAAATTTGTTCATGATTATTATGTGAAAAATGGTAATTTCCGGTGAAATTTTTTAAAACTAATTTGGGCGGGTATTATTGCAAAATTTGTTGAATTGTCTGGTTTATAATTGTTTTCACGTAAATGGTATACTTTTCAAAATAAAAAATGAAAATATTTCTATGGAACGTGCCACTTCTGGTGGACTAATTTCGGTCAAATACCACGCTTTCGGCTTCGATATAGCTAATAATAAATCACCAAAATCTCGAAGCCAAATTTTTCATGAATATTCAAGTTTATTTTACAACAAATGAACATAGATCTCGGATACACCACACTTAATTTCTAAATCGAAAATTTGAACCAAATGGATTTTTGATGATAAAACTGTTTTGTATAATAAAAAAAAAAATTATTCCAGATTATATTTCAGAAAACCGAGGAAGGTTAACGAAAATTTGATATTCACTGCAAAAATTAAAAAAACCCCCTAGAAGCTGTCTTTTCCGGTACACAGATTTTGCATAGATTTCCCAATTTATGAAAAAAGCTTCAATATAAAGTAACATCCCAACTAATTAATTTGTCTAGGCAGTAGGGACGCCCAATTTTTGAAAACGGTTTATGTCAAAAATCTGCAATTTCTCCTTAATTTGGCAATAGTATTCGGTCAAAATTCAGTGAGGTCTCCCAATTTTTTTCAACCCAATCACTAAATTCGTCTGAGCTGTACAAGGCAGTTAAAAAAAGCCTTTTTGTAAAAAAAAACGTCTTTTTCGCTTAAATTTAAGAAAAATGATATGTATACGGATTTTGTCTCAAATGTGTGAAACGAAATTAGTGTAACCGGAAAGATATGCAGTAGCATTTGTGTTTGTGTTAGTTTCATGCGTATGATTGTTTTACTGCATATGCAAACCACGTGTCATTCTTTTTTTGTTTATTCATATTAACCCTTTGAGTGCCAACGTGATTTCGGCTAGTGTATTGAGGAGCACGATCGCGCCTTTTGCCACTCAAAGAGTTAACCATTGTAAACGCCATATTTTTGTGTTGTTTACGTATTTTCGATTTTTTTTTACATTTAACATTTTATTTTTAAAATTTATGAAATTTAAAATAGATTTATTTATAAAATTTTATTAAAACATATAAAATTAATTTATGAAAAAACAAAATTAAATATAAAATATATTAGCATGTTAAATAATCACACTCCACAGCTCGAGAGCAGACGTAATGTGCTGAGAGAAGGAAATAAGCACCATAAAAATTAAACCGATTCGCCCGGATCGCGTTATTTTGATACTGTTCATCACACAAATGACACAAATACGAACAAAAGAAAAATACAAATACGAAGACATAATTGTGTATTATACACTGTGTACGTATTTGATTTTTTTTTGCTTCACTCATTTTAAATGAGTAACTCACGAGACAAAATCGATCAGCTGCTGGTATTTTTCCAAATAATTTAAAAACTTTAGTTCATATAGGATAGCTGCTATATGATGTGGGTGCTACTTCCGGTGGACCGATTTTATCCCAAAATCATTAAGATCTCCCAATTTATGAGAAAAGCGATATAGCGAAAGGTAAAACTGCACAAACCACTAGGTCAAAATTATTCATGATTACCATACTTTACCAATTTTCTTGTGGGGAATCTGAGAAAACTAGTTTGAATATATCACAAACACACACAATTTGAGAATTTGTAACCATAGATCATTTATAGGGTCATGGTTACCTCTGATAAAAGTTTAAGGTCAATTTTCATGTGGAGAGTTCAGGAATATATCGCACAAAAAATTTTGAAAGCGTCTTGTTCATTCAAATTGTCATGGCTGGAAAAAAATCAAAACAGAGTTATTAGTAATGGTAAACTTTAGAAAAAGCTTCAGGTCAATTTTCATATGGAGAATCTGTTTTAAGTTTCATGAAGCTTGCACTTTCTAAAGCCCTGGCCCTAATGACTGTAGAATGTTATATACTTTTGAAAAGAGGGTCATTCATTCCATCTTTGGAATAAAGCACGAGATAAAATAATCTTCCGTGTATAGGCTGTGGTATCATCGGATTCACCAAACCCAATCGAGTAAGATAGCTATAGGTGACGTAACAAGGTCCTCACAATAACGAAACATAAATAAAGTGTTCCAACCAGCCATTGTACGCCGTAGTGAAATAAGGCCTCGACTGCACTTGCGTGACGATGTCATATAAGAACTATATACTTATAAGAGGATGTCTATGACGGATGATTTTCTTTAGATGAAGAATATTAAAACGCAATTTTGTGATGTTAATCAACGCAAAATATTTACGCCCTCTGCTAAAATCTGCCAATGTTAGGATAGGAGAAAAGCATTCATTTCATGACTACTATATATGTGGGGTTGCCATACATGTGTAATTAATACATATAGTATACATATTTTTTGTAAAATTGTCTGTTTTCCAGGTAATCTTTGCAGTGATTTAGTCCAGAATCTCTACCAACTGGTCCTGGTTAATGCAGAGTAGTAGTTAAACGATCTATCAACTACTGATCTCAAGTTGATTTTAATTCAAAAATGGAAGTAGTTACATTAATCGTAAAATGCATTTAACGGCGTGCAGAATTCTATAATCGTTGATTGCCAATATATATACATCAACGTAGGCTTCTCGTCAAAACTAAACAACTGACCTCTAAAAGTTTGACACCAAAAAATAGTTCAAACAGGGTGCAACCTAAGTCATACGTATTCGCTGGTTGAGCGCTATTTTTTTATTTGTTTTGCTGGCGCTACGTCCCATTGAGATTCGTGGGCACCTTATTTCTAAGGTTCAATAATCAATTTAGTTTGAGGCGTAGCATGCCGGGGAGAGCGTGAGGGCGGTTTTACTATAATCGGGTAAATTGTTTAGTACAGTAAAAATTGGTTTTAGAACAGATGTTTCAATCAGCTTTTGATTAAATGAATTTATCGAAAAATTTTACCCGAAGATTGTTTTTACATTTAAAACATCTTCTTTTGGACATTGTTTCAACGCGAAGTTATAAAGATTGTTAGCGAACGAATATAAATAGTAATTGACTCGAGCCAAGTTAATATGGAGGATCGAGACTTTTATTAATTTTTTTGATTCCATTCGTCATCACTAATCTGTTTTTTCCTATGTTCCCCGATTACTTTACTTATTGTAGCCACTTTGTGCGGGTTTCTAGAATTAAGGTGCCAGTAAAATCATATCGACCATCAGTTTGAACATCTCTAATTTCTCGTACACAATGAAAACACATAAATGTACCGTAAAAAAGTTTTGGATGTACAGGATGAGAGTAAAACACTTACCCCAAAATACGAATGAAGGTAGCAATTTTCGAAGTTATTAATTTAAGCACTCAAAACTTCAATACAAAATTGGTTTCGTTTAAAATGCGTGATAATTATTATAATGAAAAAATACGAATATAGATTTTTGTATCGTTTTATTATGTCCGTACCACCGTAGGTGCGCCACCGTACGTAACACAAAGCTTTTTACAAATATCCATTACAGAATGGTGTAGAGATTGCACCTTCAATATTCGTTGTGTAACTGACCATACATAAAGTAGAGAAAAATTTAAACTTGGATATAAGAAAATTTACTGGTATTTTTCTGTAAATTATAGCTACCACAACGAGAATAACTGTAAGGACACCTTGTGCTGCATAAGAAAGAATGAATTGTATACCAACGACTCCTATGAAACTTGATTAAATTTTTTTCCAAGCAGCAAAATTTTATTAGTCTCATATTTTTTAGCTGTAACAGTTTTTTTCCTTTTGATGAAAAAGTCAATTTTTAATTTTTTTACTTTACATAATAAGCGTGAACAAGTAAACATTAAAACTATTTCGTGTTCCGGCCACGTTGAATAAAGTTTTAACTGCTATTTCTCAGAAATCCGTTCAAACAAGCATAGTAAGCGATTAAAAATTATAATAATGAATAGATAATGGCTTAGATTTACATTTTTCGTGAAAAATATTTATTGCGATCGGTGTATGATGAATGCTAGAATATCCGATGAAATCAACACATAAAGAAACCTTGGAAAATAAAGCACCAGGTTTGAGTGAGGTAGATTATCCAAATAATCTAGACGATTGTCGACAACTAATCTATTACATAAATTACATACCGATTTTTGCATCCTAACGTCGACAATGTAGACAACGTCAACCTAAGAAATAATGTTAAAAACCAAATTTTATAATTATTTTATCTTTATTTCAACTTTAGCCGGACCGATAAAGTGTGTGATGAGTTGCAATCTAGCTTCTTGGTTAATCTAAATTTCATCTGATTAACCGGGATTTTTTTTAGTTCTAATAAAAATAGTTCGATTAACCGGGATTTTTGATTTTTTTTAAGTACCACTCATCCCGGATAATCGAGTTTCATATGTATTTATTTCCCTAAAATGTGTTGTTTGCTATGCCATTTACTGTCCGAAGCAAATAAAAATCCAGTTAATCGAAAGGGAATATTTCGTTGAGTTAATCGAAAAGGAATATTCCAAGCTGTGCAGCAGCTTGGAATTACATTTTCTGTGTTAACGAAATCCCTTTCGATTAACTGGATTTTTAAATGCTTCGGACAGTAAATGGCATTGCAAACAACACATTTTAGGGAAATAAATACATATGAAACTCGATTATCCGGGATGAGTGGTACTTAAAAAAAATCAAAAATCCCGGTTAATCGAACTATTTTTATTAGAACTAAAAAAAATCCCGGTTAATCAGATGAAATTTAGATTAACCAAGAAACTAAAAAATCCCGGATAATTTGATCCAGGATAATCGAGATTCAAGTGTAAATTACTTTACACTTGAATTTTATATGGCTTGCCAGTTTGGCAAAAATGACTTTCAGATGTGTTGCATATTTTGATGAAATATTGTTTACAACATTACAGTTAATTTTTGTAATCTTTTGTGACTCATTTAATTCATTGAGGTCGCCGGTGACGTCCATGGCGTTACGAACAAACTCAGTGCCGGTCACCGGTGATCCCCATGACATTCAACGTGTTAACATAAATTCTTTCTACTGGGTTGACAATAATAATTATACTACCAACGGTTATACGAGTATATGAGTTGAATAAAAAATTGTAAATAAAATTACTTAGTTAATGTTATATAACCCATCAGATGACTTTACTTTAAACAAAGATTATTTGTATAAATAAATAATGCAACAAATCGGTTAATTTTAAGCAAGGAAATCAACCATTGTCGGTTAAATAAATTTATAAAATTCAACAAATTAAGTTGCGAGTATCGAGTTGCGTCTGAACATACCACCGGCACTGAATCGATCCAATTTTCACTCTCAATTAACTTCAAATTTTATGTACCGCTTTTGGAATGATGTTTTCGGTACGTCCCACGTTTATGGTTGCTACTCGTACCAAAGCATCTTTACCAGTGTATATTTCTAAAATTCGGCCGATCTGCCGAACAGATGATGGTGATTTTTTATCGGGTTTCAACACGATATCGTATATTTGTTTTATTGTTCGTTATTTAATGCATTATACTCTTCTACATCTAGAATATCACTAAATGCTCTCAATGAAATAAAATGGATTCATCGACATAAAGTGGTCTCGAGTTTATTGACGCTTTTATTTTAACTATTAATCCTTCGAGTTTTTGTAATGTTAAAATGCTGTTACCGATAACCCGCTTCAACTTGGCCTTCAAGAGCGTTACCTATAAATACGAATACCCACAGGTGGTATGAAATGTCACTTATTTTATGCCTTAATAGGAACTTGTTTATTCCTTTCGAATTTGTTACAAGAAACATAACCCAAACGTAATTTGTGCCGTTGTCACTATAAATTGGATCACATAGACCACGTCGTGAAATGAATCGTTAAAAAACGGCAATAAAGAGCTCTAATAAATATTATTAAATGAATGTTTTGGATGCTTAAAACCCTGTTCTGCGTGCAACATGTACGCTAAAGAATCCACAATAGCGTGTCTCAACATTTGCAAATGCGTGTATGTAATTGAGTCGAATACTTGGTAAATTACCCATAATTTGTAGTTCTAGTTTGGGATTGGCACGTATTGCCATTTTCTAATATTGACACAGACTAAACCAAGAAATATCCAAAATTTGCTTCTCGATATCGATGTGCATTTATTTACCATATATATATTGGCAAGACTATTTCGTGCGTGTCGCCAATAACCACAATTGTAGTTTTCAAGGATCAATAACATTTGATTAGCAATGTAATTTTTCCACCGTTTTGGATGAGATGGCCGCCAATCCAGTACCAATTTCGAATCTTGTCCACAAAACTATTTGCTCAATGGGCCTATCAATTGTCGATTCCACAAATTTTATAATTTCTTTTATTTGCTTAATTGGAGCAACTCTTGTTTTTGCCATAATTATTCGTGATGAACTATGAACACAACATAAAGTACCACCAAGCCACCTTTGAATTATGAGATCACTTATATTTCATTAAGATTATTTAACCCGAATGTTTTTAGCCAGCCAAAAATTTTGCTTGACTCAACTCTTTATTGACCACTGTAGCCGTGTTATTTGATCGTAATTTCCCTAGGACAATCCCATTTTGTTTTAATTGTTCTACCATAACAATTTTGGTATTGACCAGCTCATCAATTGTTCGGCCCGGTGTCATTAAATCATCAACATACGTCTTCATGAGTAACATTCTCGAAACAACAGCATTGTCATCTCTGATTCTTCTGCAATCATTATCATAAGTTACTCTTTTAAGCTCATAAACACTTAGTGGATCCGACGGATTTGAGCGCCTTAAATTTGTTTGGTACTTTGCATCATGTTCACACCCATGCACCATCTCGTGCATTTTTTTCAATATCGAAAATCGTAGCAATAGGGCGATTAAATATAACTGGGCCCACTTTGTCAATACGAAATGCTCGAAATTGCGGACGCGTCAACGACTATACTCAGAATTTTTTGGTAATGCTTTTCTTTAACACCCTATGGTAAATAATATTCTTTATGAACAGCCTGCCCAATTGAGATCCTTTTAGAATTGGCGTTCCAACGGTTTGAGCCGATTTAAAGTCAAAAAGAATGATGAGCCAAGTTGATGCAGTAATATTTCAAATAGTAACTGAAGTATAAATTTGTTTTCTGTGCCGATTGATTGATTCGAATATTTCGATTGATTTGGGATTCCTTCTGATTTTTTTGTTCATCCTCCCCAGTCTGTTGCGCTATACCCTGGTAGATAATACATGAGGTACATATGCCCCCACTACTAAAAGATATATAGTTTCAGTATTTTTATTACTTGTAAATTAACACAGCTATAGTTTTTGTAAAAACATCTTTAATAATATATAGAACGATGAAGCGCAGACGTATAGTTTGTGGCGTGAAGGTAAAATATGTATACGATACCATATACTAACATATCCTCAAGGCAAAATTTTTTTAAACAAAGGTCAATGAAGTTCGACGATACATCAAATAGTTTAAAACTCCTTTCAATCAAAACAAATTCCCGGAATTCCTTTTATAAATATCTGTTGCATATAATGAAAGAACACCCAACCATAAAACAATACAAAAAAATAATTTTATTACATAAAAATAATAATTTTATTACATTAATTATAATTAAAAACCAAAAAATATAGGTACGTACGTTCATTTTTATTAATTTTATGATTTTTTTTATTTATGTATCATTTCATTATTTCGTTTTTATCAAAATAAAATCAAAAAGCTATAAAATTAAAAACAAGAAAAATAATTTTTTTTTCATTTTCAAATCAACCAAGCTGAATAAAATAAACCCTTCAATTATCTCAAATAAAATAATAATAATCGTGAAACCATTTAAGAAATTCTGCTTTTTTATATCCTTTTATATAAAATTGTGTTGTTGTAATTATTAAATACTAAAATTATATGAATGCATCGAAAGTAAGTTGTTGGTCACGCACAGCGAAATATTTTTGTTTAAAAAGTTCAAAAAGATTTAATTATCAGTTTCTAACGTACATAATTCCTTTGATGACTAATGTCAGCACCAAGGCTACAACAAACTAAAAATAATTTTAGTTTTATCTATAATAGGTCAGTTAATTTATATATTATTCCATTTCCATATATAATTTGTCATTAATTTATTAAATTTTTTCCAAGCTCTGATAACAAAATTAATATTTTAAATAATTTTATTGTATTCTTTTCAGTCAGTCGGACTATTTTTTTTAGTAGTTTTAGTTTTGATAAATAAAAAAAAACACAGCTATAAATAATAACGTACAAAACAACAATCTACGTTGACAAAAAAATATGAACAAAAACCTGTCTGTCTCTAGTTTTCTTATCAAAAACTATAAATAAATTAAGAATAACAACTAACAAAGAAATTAAAAATAGCATTCATAATTTTTTATAGTTTTGATAAAAAAATTTATAATTGGTAATGTATAATAGTGTCAGTAGTATTAGAACTCAGGTCTGAGGTGAATCACTGTTTAATAGAGTTTTGGCAACTTCGTAATTAATCCGATAGTGTTGACCTTGGATTTTCTTACAAAAAAAGTAAATAACCAATATGTTATTAAAGCAGATTAGAATATTTCCCTCATTCTTCATTAAGAAAGGTTTGCTAAAAACGACAAATTTTTATCACCAACAAGTAGGTCGATACACAGAAATAACACAGAAATTAAACTGGTGGAAAACAAGTTACCCGAACAAGTGCTCATAAATATGCGAACTGTTCAAAATTAAAAACGAAACTATTTTCCCGCCACTGGAATAGAGCCAACGTTTTTCGTTTATTTAAATTGTTTGTTAACCAAACATTTATTCAACCAGTTTATACAAAATTATTTTTAATTAACTTTTGATAACTAAGCTATATTATTAAGAAATTAAGATTAAGGTGCAAACTAAAATGATTGCCAGCAGTTTAACGATATGACGTATGTTGCAGAATATATACCCGTATCAGATTTGAATTATACAAAAATACATGGAGTATAAGTAGGGTATGTTTTTTCGGCAAATAAAAATACTTGCATTTAGGAGGTAATTATCGGGTTATACACATATTTTACTCCAATTCGGGAGGAAGTCGGGCCAAAAATATAAAATATACAGAAAATTTAAAAAATTAACGAATTTAAGGTAGAAATGAATTAAAATACAAAATCAAATTTAGTTCGATACTTTATTATTAAAATATAACATCATTTGCATTGTCAATCAGATGTTCTAGCTTTTCACGTGATTGAAAATGTCGCAAATGACTAAAACCCCTCTCAACGTCACAGCTCTCTGTTTGCATACATACATATCATTAATATATGTTTACTTAATTCTGGACATATCTAAATTTAAATTTTCAGGAGATAACTCGATACAATACCGACCAAATAGCACAGTGGTTAAAGCTCTCATATTTAGATCGGGAGGTACCGGCTTCGAACCCCGAAAGGGGTAGGATGCAAAGAGAATTTTCGTCAACAGATTACGATCTGTGATGAAATGGAACACATTTATGATACCATGTTGGACTTATGGGTCGGAACTATAAACGTACGTCCGCAAATTAGCTGGCACTGGCGTAAAAGTAAGAACGGAAAGAGCAAAACGCGAGAGAGTTGGGAGAGCCGTGGCCCTAAACAGATGGCAGGGATAGTAAAATAAAAAAACCGAAATGAAAATATTCTAAAAATTCTGTGTTTGTTTTATTGGTAATGTTTGAACATTTTAAAATTTGTAAATTTTCCTTAATTAGCGGCCTTTTAAAAGGGTCAATAATCGAAGCTGACTTTCAAAATTCCATAGTAGCAGTATCAATATTTTGCGGTATGGTAGCATTCCATTTTTCACTTAGCACTTCTGAAAACTTTTCCATGCAGTTTGAACCAACGCACGAGAGATATCTGATAATGTTGCTATTATGGTGCTAGATGAGGACATCTGTGATGCGTAATGAATTTTTGATAAAACCTTTCATAAGACTCCTGCAATAGTTTCGCTGATTGTCTTAGTAACAATAGTAATGTCTTCCAAAAATAAGGACTTTTTTTGTTGAATTTGATTATAAAATGTAATTAAAGTGTTTTCTGTAGGTCCGACCGGCAACATCACTAGTTTCATCAAAAATGAAGTTAATTTTTTCATTTCTATTAAAATTTTTAATTTCATCCAACTCGGTATAGTATACACTTTAGGTAAATAATTTTTAAGTAGGGTTTCGTAGTGTGTCAAACCGTTTAACAAAATCAAATAAAGCACCATCAAATCTCTTAGGACTTAATCCAGAATGACTCGTCTATATTTTTTAGACGTACTAAAATATCGTTTATAGCGGTGGTTCCTGCGAAAGGTATGTAGATCAAACTGGATTTAACGATGTTCATGTGAATTTTTTTGTCTTGTTTTTAATACAAGTTCACGTAATGTATAGTACGTTTTTTTTGCTGGATCCACAGTTATGTGCTGGAACATCAGTATTTGCATACAACTGCCTGCTCATTGCCATTACCGTCAGGTTTAACAATTTTAAGAGTAGAAGGTAGTAGATTAGGGAAACAGCAGCAAAACTCGCAACACCCAAGCCTCACTTTTCGAACAAAATCTGTAGTCTGATGGGATTTTCCATTTTCTCTCCATTTTTTTAAATAACGATGAAGGAATAAATTTTTTTTAATAACTTTTTTATTTAATTTTTAAAAAAATGAGCAAAAGGTATAAACTTTTTTATTACACATGCTGCACTTGGATTCAGAAAATTAACTAAAAATGCTTCATCATTCTTATTACAGCGAAATAAACATATAGAAAGATGGGGGTCATGAAACTTTTTCGAACAGCGCTTAATATTCTAAAATTAAAATTTGCCTTTTTGATCAAACGAACATATTTCCTTCTAATTCCCTGACACTTGGCTGCATTCAGCTCGAGGCCATGTTGATGCACCACAAAGTAAATCTATTTAGGTCTTCTTTGTGTAATGTGCAGTCTATAATGTGGAAGAAATGGCCTTCTATATTTTGCAGATATTTGATCTTGATATACTTGGTTACTCAAATAAGAGTCACGCCATTTCACTGTGAGCTGAAAACCAATAGCTTTACGCTAATGACCCTATGAGAAATTTGGCCAAATACCTGGCCTTAAAAATAGCATCAACCTAAAAACTATTCTCCTGGAAGCCCTGCCGGGTATTACATATCACTGGCCTGCAGAATTCATAAAGCCGATTGTAAATGACACGTTCGAAGAGCTTTGGTAGAAGAAACATTTTTACGGTGTTTCAAATTCGTGATATCAGAACGTGGACCATTTTTATGTATCGGAATTATGAAAAATTTCCTCTAGAGCTAACACAGCATCGCAAAGATAAATTAAAAACCTCATACAGAATTGAAAGGCACGATGAATTACTTCTGTTTTATTGCATTTTAATGCAACCTCTGGGATATTTTGTTATTGCCGTTAAGTGTTATGTTCCTAAAAATCGTAATGAGTAAGTCTGTAATAAAACGCTTCAACAACTGCTTGATAGATCAAACCCGTAGGAGTTATTTCTGCCTGCTGGCATTTTGGTGAAACCTCCGTAATATCTTGTTATTGGCCATAATGAGATTCACTCAAAAATAAAAATGTATGATTTGTTTAGTCAAAAAATCGATACTGAACAAGTATAAATGTCAGAGAAACATTTTATTTAACTGAAACAATACAAAAAATTTTTTTTCAGATTTGTTTTAGCCCACTGTCCTACAAGGGTTTTCCAAAAACACTGAAAATTCTTCAGTGCCAATTTTTCGAAAATGCAGCTTTTTGTCTCCCCAATTAGTTGTAACTCAAAAAATTGAAAGCCGATTAATCCTTCCGTAGTTCATTCTGAGCAAAAATATATGTAGATCAACGTGTTAATATTTTAGAACGATTGGATAAGTAGTTTTTTCTCAATCTTGCACGCCAACTTGAAAAACGTCATTTTGAGATAATCGCGTTTAAAGTTAATTTTTTTTTTTTTGTAATAAACCTTACCAAAATTTAATCTGCGATGCCTGCGCCTTACTATATACCTTCCTCTCGCTCAAATTGCTCCTCGTCCGACGATTTTTGGTCTCTACGAGCAGTTCTGGCCTCTTTAGATGCGTCAGTGGATTGTCTTTTCGCCTGCTGAATTCTCGTAGCATCACTTGTTATTGCATGTTGCAAAGCAATGTGGCCAATTGTAATACCCAAGACCTGCATTATTTTCAAAATAGCGATGAATCCTTTATTAAATGTACATGCAGAAATATTTGCAGCCATATCTATGATTTTTTTCCCACAAAAAGAATGCTTGGGAGCCATGTTCCAAACGCAAGAATTATAGTTTTCTTAAGTCTTCATAAATAGGCTTTAAAATTTTTTGCACCTCATCGTCTAACGGTGGAGGATGCTTGACATTTTTTAAAGCATTGCCACCAGCTGACTCTGCATAGCGCCAGTTACACCAACTCTTTTCTCCTACAGGACAATAAGAGTGTTGAGGATTTGCGTCAGTTGAAATTTTGTGGTAATACGCTGCCCAAATTTCTTCGTATAGCCAGATATGTTGACAGATTTTTCATTACTTTTAGTGTAAGTTGAACTTTTTTCGAACCTTTTGTGGAGTTTGTTTCGAATGTTTAGAAGCATCTTTTTCAGCTAATTTTTTTTGTTTTTTTTTTCAAAGTTAATTTTTTTTTGGCTTCTTTTGCTCGGCTAAACATTCTTTTTTTAACGTGCAAAACGCACTCTTAATTTTCAATTAAAAAGTCACTACCATAAGGCTGCACGTCTAACAGATTTTTGAACGTTTTTGTGTCACCTTCGCCGATGTAATATTTATACCGCGCATCATGCAGGTCTTCAGACCTTTCAAACATCTCGATAACACCATCGACTTCCATTTTTCCGGCTGAACCTTCGTGATTGGCTGTGCAGTTTTCCCTGTGCTCTTCGTAAAATTCTTCAGACTCTACAGTGTCTCGTTTTGATTTCCACGCAGAGCAAAGTTTACAATAACTGGATTTTACGATGACATCGAGTGCTTTACCAGTTCGCTTTCCGATCAAAGAAATGATTCCCAAAAGAGGTGTATATCAACGTTTTGCCCACGATCCATCACATGGTACTGCAAAATTATTTTCAATTTCACCAGCAGCTTTATTCAAAGCTTTCTCTTCGTTAGAAGCCTTGTTTAGCACAAGCCGGAGAACTCGTAAATGCGGTTAATTTTATTTTATTTGACCAAATTAGTTAACTTTCTTAGTTTAGGTATATCACAAAAAAAGTACATAAATAATCTTTATGGCTTTTATCGCAAGTTCAAATTGATATGTTTTCCACCCATCGTAGAAGTTCGGTTTTGAATTGAATTCAGCGCCACCGACAGTCCTTTTTTGCTTAATTTAGCCATATTTATTTAGAAGTTTCTCTGGACTTATATTTACTATTCCAGTGGCCCTATTCTGGTAATTCCTCGCGAATAGTTAATTGGGGATAGAATTTACATATGATTTCTATTTAAATTATTTTATGATCACAAAATAAAATTAGGAATAATTTTTTCTGCTAATTTCGCTGTGGAAAAATTATTCACATTTTACAAATATTTGCAACAAAAATTTTCCCTCAGTAGGTCAGAAAAAGCTGATATATTAATAAAAACTATGTAAACTCCCCATTTCCCTACTCCCAGGGAATTATCAGAATAGGGATATAGAAGAATTCCATGTTCTGGTTCTTTGGTTTGGAAGCTCCGTATTAATGAAGATTGTAATGGAACAAGTTTTTCAGGGGTTAGTCAAATATTTTTAGCCGGTAAACTGATTTGTGCAAAAATTTTGTATTTGCTTTGATTATCCTATCAACGGTATCCATTAGGTAAACTAGCCGTTACTCTGATGCGTCTAAAAACGCTTTTTTGTCTAAAGATTATAACTTCCGTGTCAGCAATGCAATTCAGTCCGTTACTGTACCAAAACTTCGTCCTTTATTGGTGGCCTTGTCGCGTTAAGCCTATTGCGTTGCTTAAACTTCAAATCCATTTCGGGCAAATGTAAAAATAAAAAGAAAATGTCACGTAGAAATTTGTACAAATTTATACACAATAACATATTTGCATTAAATACCAAATAATGACATTTGACAACTAAATTGAAAAGTTACGTCGCGAGGAAACTTTTCAGTTGTAAGCTGGCGGCGATTTGCGTCAGGTCACATCAAAAAGTTTAGTCCACAATCTAGCCGAAAAAATCGACCTGAGCCACACAGCAGTAGTAAATGAAATCAATAATTTCTTGTAATAAATGAATAAATCAAATACAATAAAGCAAGCTTATTGAAATTATTGACTAAATTTTTTCATTATGACGTCAGTGCTGGGCCTAAACGAGCTCAAAAATACGCTAATAAAAATATATAGTTTCTAAATATATTTTTGAGATTATAATTAATATTGAATAATTAATTAGTGCTCTACAACAACATTCGACTGTTTACTAAAAAACTGTCGCATTATTTGTGCGCTCGTGTGGCCGCAGCGTAAGTTTGATATTCAAACTACATTACAAAATATTTCTTTCATATTCTCAGATTGAGTTCTAAGAAAATTTTAAAAATGTAAATTCCGGTGTTGCCAGAATTTCATATAAAAAAAGCCTTGATTAGTATTACTGGTACAATTCTGCTGCTGTGGAAATGTTTATTTTGGGTTTCCTATTTTGTAACGAAAATTATACCATTTTTCCTAAATTATGTTTAATTGGTCGTTTTGCCTTAATTGTTAGCAATTGTCCAATAATCCAAACAAAGTTATTCTAGAATTGTGGATACACAAACAATAACCACAAAAAAATTCACATATTTTAATTACCACCCAAAAAATTAAATGGATGGCATTGATCATTAAACAAAAGCAACAGGGTCGCTATTCTCGAAATCGGTTGAAATTTCCGCATTCGGAATATAATTTGCTTTAAAATTCTTTACATAATTCAAATTTTTCGCCGGCTACTTTAATCATTTCTTCAAATTTGTTTGCAAGTTTTCTAATATTTATTTACCTACTAAGGAAAAAATTTCGACTGACAAATTTGGAAAAATTATAAAGTAGGCGGTGAAAAATTCGAATAATATTAAAAATTTAATTTCCACCGATTTCGAGAACAGGGCTCATTAACTAATAAGAAATTAAATATAATTTTTCGAAATAAAACACACAAAATTATTATTAATAATTGCAGACACGCATCTTTGATATATTTTAGCTTTAAATTATTTAAATTAATAATACATATTTAAATAAGTAAATAAAACATAAAAGTTTCCAAACTCTCTATCAAAAGCACAACACAAAAATTGAATCAAAATATACAAATATTTTGACATATAGGAATAAATTTTTTTTATGATAAATGAGTCCGTCCGTCTTATGGAAAAACGTGATAAAAAATATCAAGATGTTTTTAATCATTTGTGCCCGACTGAACACTAGGAATGTCAATTATTACGTTTTTAGAAAGCAAATATATGAGATTAGTATATGTATGTGTTAGTAATAATTTTGAAAAAATTCTTAAACTAAACTAAACTGTTAAAAAGTTTATTGGCATTGTCACCTGCAAAAATCGGGAATACTGACTGATTAAAAACATTGTTTTAAAATTTTTGCGATAAAATTTATTTAATAGACGGTTCGGCTGAGAGTTGCATAGAATTTTAAGCTTTTTCTTATAAACTTAATCTTTCCATTGATTTGGTATGTAACTAGAATTTATTAATGCCTATTAAAAACGTACCTGCAACAAGCTCAAATGATCTCCGTTGATGTGATTAAAATTGTCTCTAGTTATATTCGTATACAAACTACCTTATTTCGGAGGTCATGTCTAATATGACCGGTATTTTGATTAACGGATGCTGTTTTTTCGTATCATTCAGTTTTCCAGGCATAGCAATACATATTATATACATAGAAGTAAGTTATTGATGATAGTGAAGTTTGTGCTAAAAAAATTATTAAAAAATTACACTGTTAAATTTATTATTTTTCCTATTGGAATTTATTTTCAAAAGAAAATTTTTAAATTAAATTCATTCTAAATGTTGTGTCATCGAATCTAGAAATATCTAAAGATTCTGGCTGACATTTTTGAGAAGGTAAAGCACACACCTCTTCCTAAGATTTAAATAAACTATATTTTTGAGTTTCATTCTATTAAAAATTATACTTATAAATTGCGCATTTTTGAACGATTTCAAATTATATTCCAGACAATTCTAGAAATGTCCACGGGGTTTCACTTACATTTTAGACTAGATTACGAATAGATTCGAATATATTCGAATATATATCTAATAGAATAACAAGTAATAACTGCAACAGTTGTTGCGCGAAACTTTAATGAAAAATTTTGTTCTACAGAAGTCAAAAGTCCCATATATAGACATGGTTTTTTATGATGGCCTTGGTATGTACTTTAATACAAAAATACCAAATGGTCGGTCCCTGGGGTCGGCCATATGAATAACAAGCAATAACTGCAACAGTTGTTGCACGAAACTTCAATGAAAAATTTTGTTCTACAGAAGTCAAAAGTCTCATACATAGACATGGTTTTTTATGATGGCCCTGGTATGTACTTTAATACAAAAATACCAAATGGTCGGTCCCTGGGGTTGGCCATATGAATAACAAGCAATAACTGCAACAGTTGTTGCACGAAGCTTCAATGAAAAATTTTGTTCTACAGAAGTCAAAAGTCCCATATATAGACATGGTTTTTTATGATGGCCTTGGTATGTACTTTAATACAAAAATACCAAATGGTCGGTCCCTGGGGTCGGCCATATGAATAACAAGCAATAACTGCAACAGTTGTTGCACGAAACTTCAATGAAAAATTTTGTTCTACAGAAGTCAAAAGTCTCATATATAGACATGGTTTTTTATGATGGCCTTGGTATGTAGTTTAATACAAAAATACCAAATGGTCGGTCCCTGGGGTCGGTCATATGAATAACAAGCAATAACTGCAACAGTTGTTGTACGAAACTTCAATGAAAAATTTTGTTCTACAGAAGTCAAAAGTCCCATATATAGACATGGTTTTTTATGATGGCCTTGGCATGTACTTTAATACAAAAATACCAAATGGTCGGTCCCTGGGGTCGGCCATATGAATAACAAGTAATAACTGCAACAGTTGTTGCGCGAAATTTCAATGAAAAATTTTGTTTTACAGACATCAAAAGTCCCATATATAGACATGGTTTTTTATGATGGCCTTGATATATTCTTTAATACAAAAATAACAAATGGTCGGTCCCTGGGGTCGGCCATATGAATAACAAGCAATAACTGCAACAGTTGTTGTACGAAACTTCAATGAAAAATTTTGTTCTACAGAAGTCAAAAGTCCCATATATATACATGGTTTTTTATGATGGCCTTGGTATGTTCTTTAATACAAAAATACCAAATGGTCGGTCCCTGGGGTCGGCCATATGAATAACAAGCAATAACTGCAACAGTTGTTGTACGAAATTTCAATGAAAAATTTTGTTCTACAGAAGTCAAAAGTCCCATATATAGACATGGTTTTTTATGATGGCCTTGGTATGTACTTTAATATAAAAATACCAAATGGTCGGTCCCTGGGGTTGGCCATATGAATAACAAGCAATAACTGCAACAGTTGTTGCACGAAACTTCAATGAAAAATTTTGTTCTACAAAAGTCAAAAGCCCCATATATAGACATGGCTTTTTATGATGGCCTTGGTATGTACTTTAATACAAAAATACCAAATTGTCGGTCTCTGGGGTCGGCCATATGAATAACAAGCAATAACTGCAACAGTTGTTGCACGAAACTTCAATGAAAAATTTTGTTCTACAGAAGTCAAAAGTCCCATATATAGACATGGTTTTTTATAATGGCCTTGGTATGTAGTTTAATACAAAAATACCAAATGGTCGGTCCCTGGGGTCGGCCATATGAATAACAAGCAATAACTGCAACAGTTGTTGCACGAAACTTCAATGAAAAATTTTGTTCTACAGAAGTCAAAAGTCCCATATATAGACATGGTTTTTTATGATGGCCTTGGTATGTACTTTAATACAAAAATACCAAATGGTTGGTCCCTGGGGTTGGCCATATGAATAACAAGCAATAACTGCAACAGTTGTTGCACGAAGCTTCAATGAAAAATTTTGTTCTACAAAAGTCAAAAGCCCCATATATAGACATGGCTTTTTATGATGACCTTGGTATGTACTTTAATACAAAAATACCAAATTGTCGGTCTCTGGGGTCGGCCATATGAATAACAAGCAAAAACTGCAACAGTTGTTGCACGAAGCTTCAATGAAAAATTTTGTCCTACAAAAGTCAAAAGTCCCATATATAGACATGGTTTGGTATTGGTTCTATTTTTTAAATATGTGTTCATAATTATGATAAATATTTCAAGTTTAATAAAGATCGAGTTAAATATATTTAGAGGTCCAGGACAAAAAATTTCCGTTTTTATACCGCCGATCGTAGAGATGTCCACAGGTTCTCACACACATGTTCGAATAGATTACACAATATTCTGTCGTTATAGTGATTGGCGTCCAATTCTAACGGGTTTCACTATGCCTATAATATAATTCATGTTTTCATTTGTACTTTCAGTACCAGAGATGTCCACGGCATCTCGTCTACATTTTTTGACAGCTTATAATATTTTCTGTCTATGGAGCGAAAATGGGTCAATTGTAATGAGTCCAACAACGATTTTTGGAATTTTGGAATTTTGAAATTACGTAATTTTCACAAAAATATTATTATTTGCTTATACAAGATTTTAGCAATATTTCCAATTGGATTTTAAATTGACATTCCCAAACAAGCGACGAACCCGTTTTCTTACTTAGTATACTTTCATCATCGTTTTTCATTTTTAAGCTATTTTTCATTAAATATTTTGGGTTTTCCATTGCCCCATATTTTCTTGTTGATCGTAATCGTCCAAAAAGTTAAGTTTGTATGTGAGTGTGTGTGTGTGTGTGTTTGTTTTATTTCAATTAATTCTGTGGGTAAAAAACGTTTTGCACACGTGCAATGCACAAAATTTAACATGTAACATTTATGAACAACTTAGAACAAAATTTTTCATCGAAGTTTCGTGCAACAACTGTTGCAGTTATTGCTTGTTATTCATATGGCCAACCCCAGGGACCGACCATTTGGTATTTTTGTACTAAAGTACATACCAAGGCCATCATAAAAAACCATGTCTATATATGGGACTTTTGACTTCTGTAGAACAAAATTTTTCATTGAATTTTCGTGCAACAACTGTTGCAGTTATTGCTTGTTATTCATATGGCCGACCCCAGGGACCGACCATTTGGTATTTTTGTATTAAAGTACATACCAAGGCCATCATAAAAAACCATGTCTATATATGGGACTTTTGACTTCTGTAGAACAAAATTTTTCATTGAAGTTTCGTGCAACAACTGCTGCAGTTATTGCTTGTTATTCATATGGCCGACCCCAGGGACCGACCATTTGGTATTTTTGTATTAAAGTACATACCAAGGCCATCATAAAAAACCATGTCTATATATGGGACTTTTGACGTCTGTAGAACAAAATTTTTCATTGAAGTTTCGTGCAACAACTGTTGCAGTTATTGCTTGTTATTCATATGGCCGACCAAAGGGACCGACCATTTGGTATTTTTGTATTAAAGTACATACCAAGGCCATCATAAAAAACCATGTCTATATATGGGACTTTTGACTTCTGTAGAACAAAATTTTTCATTGAAGTTTCGTGCAACAACTGTTGTAGTTATTGCTTGTTATTCATATGGCCGACCCCAGGGACCGACCATTTGGTATTTTTGTATTAAAGTACATACCAAGGCCATCATAAAAAACCATATCTATATATGGGAATTTTGACTTCTGTAGAACAAAATTTTTCATTGAAGTTTCGCGCAACAACTGTTGCAGTTATTACTTGTTATTCTATTAGATATATATTCGAATATATTCGAATCTATTCGTAATCTAGTCTAAAATGTAAGTGAAACCCCGTGGACATTTCTAGAATTGTCTGGAATATAATTTGAAATCGTTCAAAAATGCGCAATTTCTAAGTATAATTTTTAATAGAATGAAACTCAAAAATATAGTTTATTTAAATCTTAGGAAGAGGTGTGTGCTTTACTTTCTCAAAAATGTCAGCCAGAATCTTTAGATGTTTCTAGATTCGATGACACAACATTTAGAATGAGTTTAATTTAAAAATTTTCTTTTGAAAATAAATTCCAATAGGAAAAATAATAAATTTAACAGTGTAATTTTTTGATAATTTTTTTAGCACAAACTTCACTATCATAGTTATTGCCATATAAAAACTTGGCTGAATATTTTTAAATATGAGGTAGAAATAAAAATCATAGAATTTTTGGCATTATATATGTCTACATTCTCTCCATTGTCGATGCCATTTTTTAATTGTATACATACATTCTCTACGCATGTAGAATATTAATTATCTACGCGGTGTAGGAATATGGGGCAACCCGAGCCATATTTCTAATATGTTTCTAATATGTCTAATCGACCATGATTCGCGTATTCCTATAAATATTCATTTCAGTTTCATTACTGTATAATTTCTAAACATTTTTGAAGACAATAAATTAAATCTAGCATAATTTGAAATTGTGACTAAAACTTTTAGTTTTATTCATCCAATGAGTAAAATTGAAAACAACATTAAATTATAAGTTTCCGACGGCGATTTCACAAAATCATATTTTATTTGTATTTAACACCACAATCAAACTAATTTTATTTTCAATATTCTTAAAAACCACGAACAAGCAATCGATTTAATTCGACCATCATTTTCCATGTAAAAATACACCTTACAAAATTCCACTCAAATCATAAATAAAACATTATGCATAAACCATAAAAATAATAAAAAAATTCATAAGAAAAATGTACCAGTAGTACCAACTCTCACCACCTTATAACATTCTGTCGCCAGAGTCACAAAAAATGGTTTGTATATTAGATAAAAAAAATATGTAAACAACAAAATAAATAAAAAATATTTTTGTTATGCATTTCATTTTTCTGTATATTTTAATGGAAAACTCGGAAAAATCACTAACATTTATTATTATTATTTTTTAATACAGCACACATGCATTTTTACATTTATATTAAAAATAATAAAAATAAATTTAATTTTTTATAGCAACAACAATATTACATAGAACAATAAATTATGATAAATAATAATTTTCACTCCGCCTTTTTCCATGCTATATATAAAATATGTGCGATTTATATAAAAAAAACGTAAAGTAGATTTTCCACTTATTCAGTACAAAAAAAAATTGGTTTGGTGCACAGAATATACCAAATAAAAAAAATTTGAAAAAAGAAAATTCTATATAGATTTATGTTTTCTTTTTTAAGTTATAAAATAGAAAAAAACTAAACAAAAAGGAAAACAATATATTGGAAAAATGAAAACTACATTTTAAAAATATACAGGCACACGGTAAAACAATGACGGATTTTAAATTAAACTGCAAAAACATTTTTTTCTCGTCTTTACTTCGGTTCTTTGGATCACATATACAAAAAATATTACCTACACTCCCCACTTTTGGAGCAGACTTAAAGATAAAATAATTTTTTTTGTAGTTTTTATTCAAAATAAAAAATTTGTGTTCTTCTTTTACTTACCAAAATATAATTTTTTTATATAGATGTTTACTTACATACTCGCGCGCAGAAGGTGTGGTCAAGTAAATACTTCTCGCGACTTTTCCCCATCGACGAGTGTACAACAAAAAAAAAAAACTTCTCCAAATTGAGGGGAATCTCTATATACTTTTTGTAACACTACATACGATAAACTTAATATGTATAAAGTTAAAGTTGAAAACAGAATTGAAGAAAACGCAAAGTAGTTTTTTTTGTGTTCGGAATACACTATCACGAAAAAACTACTTTGCATTTGTATTGTTTATTTATTTATAAATAAATAAAAGAGGTTGTCTCATAATAACAATAATTTGTTTCTTATTAATATTTTTTATTTTTTATAAGCGCGATTCGTTTTTACATTTTTTACGTTTATGTATCTGTATATCCATAATCAGTCAGACAAAGCTCCCAAAAAAAAGCTTAATGTATTCCTGGTTACTGGAAAATAGTATTACGAGTACAATTTTTTTCCTAATGTCAGACGAAAAATATATTATTTTTTTATGGGTTTTCATTTCTCGTTTTATTACTCGATACACAAAAAGACATAAAATTGGAAAAACAAAAAAAAATATTTTGGAAATTTTGTTTTTAATGTTTTTTTATGTAAATTATTGATTTTCCGAATTTATTTTGTTTTTTGCATTTTGTTATATTGTGAATGATTGATGGTGGGTTACAACTGAACATATAAAATTCTATTTGGGTGAAACGGGATTATCTGATGTCTGTAATCTTTGGTTCTGATGCAATTTTTTTTATTGCAAGGTGCAATAAATCTAAGGTTTTTGAATTTTCTTAATTCTGTTAAGACGGATGTTAATAAATTCCTTAAACTATCTGAAAATCTCGTGCATTAATTTTATCATATCGAAACTGGATATTACTTCTGTTACAAAACTTCATCGAAAATGCAACTTCCAAATATAACTTGATCAAAAAATCAAAATGCTTGCTTTGAATTAATTAATGAATTCAGTAGTAAATTTGGGGGAAAATATTAAAATAGAAAATTATTTATGGTTACAGATTAACCTTTTTCGAAGATGGCCCAATTTTTATCTCCAAAAAAGTTCTAAAAACTCAGCAACTATTCGCGTTGGTCGGACTATATCCTTTTTGAGTTCAACAAAAAAGGAATTAAGACTCACAGACTATCGGCTTATGTCTAGTAATGAAGAAAAATTTTAACTAATTTCTGTGATATTTTCTATGGGGTGGAGTTGAGGTAGTGTTCTTCAAACTCAGCAACAACAATTTGATGGTCGGGTCGGACTATTGGCTTATGTAATGTGTCGGAACACAATTTAAAGTAGTTTCTGTAATTTTATCAGAATATTTCAGAGAGATGAAGTTCGTTGGCCGGACTATCGGCTTTTGCCTATAGTGATAAACGAAGATTTAAAGCACTTTTCTCAAATCTACCCCACAGTAAAATTCTGAAAAAATCACAGAAATTACGTTTATTCTTCCTCTACCACCAGACATACAGTCCGGTCAACAATAAGTTGCCGCGAGTTTGCGGAATTATATCTCATCCCCATCCCACCGAAAAATTCTGAAAACCTCAGAAATTACTTTTAATCTCCGTCAACCACCATGCATATGAGACGATAGTCTGGCCAACGAATAGTTGCTGAGTTTAAGGAACTATATCTCAACTACATGTCACAAAAAAGGAATCACTAAAATTACTTTAAATCTTGCTCTACCACCAGACATAGGCCGACCATCGTATAGTTGCCGCATTTGAGGAACTACACTATACTTAGGCGAAATAGCTATATGGGACAAAGTAATTTGTATTTTTTTCTTCAAAGCCATTTCGCTGATTTTATTTTACATTGTATGGAAAAATTTGTCAATACATACTGAACAACTTGAAATTAAAATTTATTTTCGTCCATTTTTCATATTACCGTTATGTTGATTTATTATTCCTTAATAAAAAATAAAAGAAGGTAATTATTGTTTATATTAAAAGTAAAATTTTTGTCACTCACGCAATTATCGGCCGATGAACGAGCAAGGATCGAATGCTTTAGCGAGTCTGGTAGCGTCATTCTATGGCATAATAAAAAGGCAAGGACCAAAGCCTAAAGTTGACGCAAATAATAAAAGGGAAATGAGGCGTCGTGCAGTTAGGGAAAATATGAGTCCATCCCAAATGAAGCGCAAATGAAAAAATCTAATTTTATCGGACCAGATGGATGCCAGAATTATTGGATATATCTTCGTGAGACACCTCACATCATTCGCGTAACGTTCAAGGAGGGTCACCTATGACATGGGATGGGGCATGATCCCAATTGGTTTTGTTTCCCATAAAATGAACGCGAATGTTCAGTAATTAGACAACGTTTTAGTACATTGTCGGGAGGAAATGTACGGTGAAAGTTCGACATTTCAGCAGGATACTTTTGTTATTTGTGAATAAAATAAATGAGTTCTAAATTTTGTCCCATATAGCAATTTTCTTCGACCAATCAGAACAAATTGCTACATATGCGATATAGGTATAATGAAAACTAACCGAATTGAAATCTATATGCAATCTGCATTGGCAAATGTTCTGACCCAAATGAAAATAAAATAAGAGTTAAATAATTGACTCAAATAACTATCTCGCGATGTGTATAATCTCAACTCCTCCCCACAGAAAAATTCTGAAAAAAATTTCAAAACTTATTTTTAATCTTCCTCTACCACCAAACATAAACCGATAGTCTGACCAACGAATTGATGCTGAGTTTGAGAAACTAGATCTCAGCTCCGTCCCGCAGAAAAATTCAGAAAATATCTATGAAATTACGTTTAATCTTACTCTATCACCAGAAATAAGCCGATCTTTCGGCTATAAAATATATCCCCTAAAAATTACAAAAAATATTTTCCGTCGTCATGCTTTTCATGTATGATCGAATGCCATATTGTTACTGTCAGCCAGCCACAAAAAATAATTGTGTCACGATAGTTTTAGGTGTCATGACAGTAAATATTTTCGGGGGTGGGAGCAAAAATGTGTCATTTTTCGGGGCTGATAGTTTAAAATGACATTATATTAATGAATAGTGTCGCCATCTCACTTTTCGGGGATTAAAATTGGGCTATATTTACATACATTAAAGTTGTGGAAAATTGTTCATACAAAAATGTGTACGTATTTCACACAAAACCTAGTATCTTTCAAGTTATACCTAGTTCTGTTTAAAATAAGAAAAAAAAATTTCTCAGGAACAAAAAATTTGGTATCAAATTACAGTAACTCAGGCCTACTACGTTCTGTAAAGTATTGAAGTATTTTTCCATGTAAAGTATACTCGGTGAGCAAAAATTTTTAAAATAAAAAAAAATATTTTGAACGAAACTTACAGTCTATTTTATTAAATTCAAAGTAGCCACTTATTTTATCATTTTAAAATAAGAACACATTTTTTCTTAACTTAAGAAATAAATAAAAAATTCATCTCATTTTAGGTACATATAATAGTATTTTAAAATATTAAACTAAAGGAATAAAAACAATTACTCGTAAAAATAGCATAAATCACGTGCATTTTCATTTGAGTTGAATCCTACCGAAAAAACCCGGGATTTCAGATAGTAGTTGATCGCCAATTTTTTTTTTCATATTTGCTGTATCCAAACCTGTTGGTTCCGTTCTTTTTTCAGGAAGCTTAATTTTGTAATATGATCAAACACGTGAAAAGTTTCACTTTCGTGAAATCGGTTTTCCAATCAGCTTTTTATTAAATCCACCAAGTCGTCTATATCACTGCTTGTGTGTTTTTCCACTTTTTGCCAATATTGCCATGCATCCGAATCCGATCGCATGTAGGAACGCCCTAGCTAGATCAAAATATTTTATTGTGTTATTTTCTGGACTCCAGTTTTGATTTACTACCATCAGCTATTTAAGAAGAAAGATTAAACAGTTGAGGTCAAAGGATACACAAATTAGTTAGATCCTGTTAATAAAGTGGCGCTAACGAAACTAAACACCACTAATCGACAAATAAAATAGGAGTTCTTTGATTCCATTTCCGGAATTATGATTACCTTTTTCCATGTTCACTGTAAAAATATTGACGCTTTGCGGTCACACATATATCATATCGATTTTGTAATATTTTCCCGCTTGCATATAATGCACTTTATGACTAATAAATCGTTGGCAATACTCAAAAATGATTAAAAATGATTAGCTGATGCAGAAGCCGTCATCAGGTAAATGGTACGTCACTTGTAAATAGTTCTAGCTACGCTTCCATATCTTTCTGGTGTTGTTTATGTTCAGCACACACACGAATATGATACAGAAGAAGCAGTATTTCAAAATTTTGTACTAAAATCATTCCACATAAATTTTATTGTTTTTCCCGATGGCAGATACTTACGATTCGGTGCTGATCTAACTTATAAGGTGAGACTTGTGGATGTGGTTTCGACTATAATTGTGAATTAAAGTAGATTTTCTACTTTTGTGCATCAATTCTGTATTTTTTACCTCAGCTTAAAAATCTCTGATCCTGCTTCAAGAAATTCTTCAAGAACCAACTGACTCTGTTGGACTCTGAGTTGGTCGAAAATGACTTGCTGCATCTAAAATTATTTTGAAATTTCAGCCCGCATTTTTTCCAACTGCATTGATTTAATAGTTTAATTGCAGCAGCTGATTTTTTTTTACCTCTGTGGATCGGAAGTGATTATTGCTTTATAATAACGCCGGCGGTGGTAGTTCGTTATGATTTAGCAATGGCGATCGTATCTTTTTTTTGTATTCGACAGACGGTGATTTATGATGGCCAGGATTACAATATGTCGGTTCTGTAGTAATTGTGGAGTCATTAATGGAATCTTCGTTGGGATAATATGTGCTACCCACTAATAGAGTAAAAAAGAATTAAATTCCGTACCTCAAATAGGCACATACATTTAAATGTCAATGCTGAGAGAAATAGGCAAAATATATTTCCTACTCCGTTTTGCCAGAATAAACATTTAGGGAAAAACTCAAAACTGCTAGGAAAATGTCAAAAAATCATTTTCCTATTCCTAAGGAAAGTCAGAATCAACCTGCAGATATTTGTAAAATAAATGTCGGTTTTACTAAATTTAATACTTTTTTACACCAGACCGCCACATAATATTAGGTAAAATGTTACACCGCATGAACTTTGATAAGAGCAGGCCAACGGAATTTAGATGTGTATAAATTATTTTTCAGCCAGTGCCCTCTAAAACATTTAATTAAATTCCTGGTGTCAGTTTGCTGTGGCCAAAAAATTTTTAATTTACCTGTATGGGACTGATTTTACTACGAGCATTTGACTGAGTGTTTAACGATGTGTTTATATAATAAAACTCGTTTTGTGGTGAAATTTACACTTAGACAAATCATATAGGTGATCTTGAACTAACCAATGAAATGTTATTAGTTTGTTATAAATTCTGGACCAAGAAACATCATGATGTCGCATAGCTACTTCAAAAGTTACAATTTTGGCGATGCATGTTTAATTATAAAATGCAACCACTCGATTAATTTTAATAAATTGTAATAAAAGTATGACAAGGTATAGGTTTCTTTTTGAGGTGGGCTTATTTGGTCGTTGCAGGTTTAATTTGGTTTTTATAATATTTTCTGAAACATTTGTACTTTCGGTCGAAATATTGGTTTAAAAAAATTCATGATACCGATAAATATAGTTGAAAATCCATTTCTACTCTCTACAGCATCATTTTTGCGCACTACCTTAAGTAAGGCGATAACTTAACTTAGTAACTGTTTTAAGCATAATATTTCAAACGAAGACACAGTCGATTTTAGCTGTATTTAAAAAAATGGAGGAATGTATTTGTTGTGGCCTATTTCTGCTTAAATTTCATAAAACCAACAAGGTAAACCAATAACTCTTGTTGGTGGAAAATTAAATTTTTAAACTTATTTAAATATTTACATTTTTTTTGTAAATGCTTAACATCTCAATATCTTTGCAAAAATTTGAAAAGCTGCCGTTGACGCTGGCTCTTCCGGTACACAGATTTCCATCAAATTGCGCAGAGGGAATTAATGGGAAAAGGTTTAGTATGAAGTTTTATTCCGAATATTCAATCCGCCTAGACTGTAGGAAATTTCGTGCTACGTACAGGGCCGAGATTTTCACTTAAATTTTGTATTTAGAATCTTTTAGTTCTTATGCGCTTCTCACTAATGATATACTTTTTAAAATATTTGCAAAAAATGTAAAAACTCCTGTGGAAGCTGTGATTGCCGGTGAACCGATTTCAGACAAAATTTACGGGGATTATCAATCGTGAAAAAGCTTAAAACCAGGTTTCATCCTAATCAATCAATCCGTCTATACTGTATATGAGCGAATTATTATTAAAAAAACAGTTGTTTATCGTCAAAAATCGCCATTTCCTCTTAAATTTTGTTAAAATGTTTTGTTAAAAAAAATGTAAAATGTTTAACTTTAGGCGCAAGTACAGGTAACACTCCAAAAACACGGCATTCGAAGAACACGGTCTCGAAGAACACGGATACCCATTTTCTCAAATTACGCGGTTTCAAACAACACGATTTTCGTTATTCTCTTTTATTTTGTTTTTTGTATATCATTACAAAACATAAAAAATATATTTAAAATTTTTTTTTTTAAAAACGACGCTTATATTTAAAGGCTCTAAAAAGTAGATAATATACTAAAAGGCTTTGAAAAGTAGAAAATAAAATTTTTCTTCCTTACTCCTATCAAGGTATATTTATAACAAGTAGAAATTTAAAATTAATATGACTAAAAATATAAGCGTGAGGCGCTCCTTTACGGCATTAGTAATTTAAGACTACTAGACACATGAAGTAAAGACACTAATGGAACAGTCTATTCTGATGTCTCCTAAGAATAGATTTTTTGCTGGAGCATTTCAGTATTAACGTAAAAATGATATATTGAGAGATAGTATATACCTTCAGAAGGAGCGCACCACGCTTATATTTTTAGTCATATTAATTTTAAATTTCTACTTGTTATAAATATACCTTGATAGGAGTAAGGAAGAAAAATTTTATTTTTTACTTTTCAAAGCCTTTTATTATATTAGCTACTTTTTAGAGCCTTTAGATATAAGCGTCGTTTTTTAAAAAGTTTTTTTTTAAATATATTTTATTTTCTAGTTTTTAGTCATCGAAATTTTTTAATGTCCAAAAATGTTGATTACAAAATTTGACGATACAAACAGACATACAGAGTGAGCTAATATAAGCGTGGTAAAAAAAATAAAACGTTTCGGCTTTTTTATTTTCGTTTTAGTAGTCTCGAACAACTCGGTTTTAAAGAACACGGCACGATTTAATCGGGTTCTTGAAGGGTTTAAAAGATTATATAAAAGACTTTTTGGAATAGCAGTTCGTAAACATAATATTTTTTTGTTTATCAATTCAATTATCGACGTTTTTCTCACAATCGAATTTCTTTAACATTCAATTTATGTATTTTTAAATTAATAAAAAACACAACAATTGCCGAAAGCTCGCAAAATTTGGTTTTTTGATTAGTAAACGTTCATTTGTCTGTCTTTTTAATGCTTTTAATTTTTCTGCTTCTCTCATTTTTTAGGATTTTAACTTTTGATATAAATTTAAAAACACGTCTTGTCAAATTCAGATATTGAAAGAATTGTCTACTTCGAAAATAACACATACTCTTTCAATTTTACGATTGTATTGTCGTTCTTTTTTGCGTATTTCGTTGACCCTGTGCGCTCTCGAGGGAGTGAGTGACATAGACGTTATAATATAGAACCAAAAATTTGTTTTGGTCACCCTGTGCGTTCTCGAAGTGACATAGACGCTTATAATGAGGTAGATACTTGATCGGCTAGCAAGCAAGCAATTTGCTAAAGCCAAAATCCTGGCTACTCAATCAACTTTACCAAGGAAATTTGAATTTCAAATTATATTTTTCAAAAAAATTTTGTTTTTTTTTGCGATTGCACAGTAAATTTTGCGGCTTCTACAAATGAACAGCAAATTTTTCTGTTGTTTTACAGTATAGTAGCCAGGATTTTGGCTAGCAAATTGCTTGCTTGCTAGCCGATCGAGTATCTACCCCAATATTTCCATTTTACTTCAGTTTAAGTAGTTCTCTAGGCCACGCTTTTTAAACTCCTAATTCTGCACATTCAGTACGTCCATTCCCATACCAGCGATATTTTCAATAATTTTGTTTGTAGTATTGTCCAAAGACATAGTTGAGCTGAAGCCTCAGTATCGCCAGTGATCCTCGCCTATTCGGTATCAATTGTACCGGGTTAATGCAAATAAGATCGGCTATTTCAATTAATTTTTCAATTTATCGATAGGTCAGCGTTGGAGCATTCAATTTACAGCTGCGTGATTAACCAAAGCTAATGAAACAGGTTTAAAAACGAACGATAATGTTTAGTATTTGGACGTGTTTCTGAATTTGATGTTTGTCTCGTTATTACTTTAGAGACTTTTGAAATTTATGGTGTGTTTCAGATTGTGGTAGTCTTTCGACAATTCATTTTTGGAATTATGATACAGAAAAAACAAATTTTTTTTTTTTGGTCACCCTGTGCGTTCTTGAGTGAGTGAGTGACATATAGACGTTTATAATATAACAAAAATTTAATGAAATAAAAAAATTTAAAAATTTGACGTTTGACCAAAAATAAGTTGAATAATGTTTATATCATAAAAGGCGTGCTGGATTTTACTGAATTTACGAAATGCGTTTGAGGTAACATAAATTGAGTACTTTAACTATTTAAATAATTGACCAACTGAAATGATTCGAGGTAATTTTTCGACAGTTTTGAATATTTCATAAATTCAATAAATATAAATTTCTAAAAATTTGTTCGTACCGGCACTCCTTTCTACACAAAACCTAAAATAATTGTAAAAACCGTTATTTAAAAGCTAAGAAATAAATTAATTCAGTTGCTCAATATTTTAAGAGAGATGAACTATTCAATTTATTTGATTCCGATTATTCAGATAATTCAGTACGAGGTTGCGAATTCTAACTATTGGCATCAGGCTTCATTTCTTAGCGAATGGGAGATTTTAGACCACTGGAAATAACTGTAAGAAACTTGACATTTTTTTGTATGTTTCTTCTTTTATCGATTAATATTAAACCACCCCTAAATTATTACTAATTACATATTAGGAGTATTTTACCACTCAAATGAATAATAAATTCATATTCCTTAGATTCTAAAATTCCCATAGAATTTATAACTCCAATTTCAATGTTCCTATATAAATGGATATATTAATTTATCTACTGGTATCGATACATGTTGTACGGCAACAAAAAGAACCTATCGTCTGATTTAGGAAAATATGCATTAAAATTATCACACTAAATCGTTGGTTTTGATTTTTTTTTTCGTATTAAAAAATAAAGATTTTCAATTCTCCTACAAACTATTTAATTTTTTTTTTTTTGCTTCTTCTGCGTTAAAAAAATTCCCAAATGAATCATTGGAATCGCGTCTCCCACAAACAAACAAAAAAATTTATAATTTTAATTTTGCCGTCTATTATTGAACCACAACAATATGCAGCAACAAATAAACGAAATAAACACACAAAAACATTTACGACATTACGACAAAAAAAAATGTCCAACCTTTTAACTGAACTCGATTAAAAATATAAAAAAGATTCTTTTTAAGAAAATTAAAATTAAACATAAATTCATGGAATTAATTAATGTTTGGTGTATATAATTAAAAACAAATGAATTCTCGCCGTGCAATTTTTATTCTATTGAACAGATTTTTGTTCTTTTTTTTCTGTTATGAACAAAGTACATTTCTATACAGAAGCAGATCGATTGTAAGAGAAAATGTTCTGCATCTTTTATTCCGAATATATGTAATATGCACACACAGCATATAAACAACAGCAACACATATTCAAATTGTCGTGAAGTTAAGAATTGATGTTTGTAAATTTTTGTTGTTTGTTTGCTTCTTTTTCCACAAAGTGTATTTTCTCGCCGTACTATACGATGGAAGCGTAACAAAAGGTTTTCTGGTTCAGGAGCAGGTGCCGAGTTCTGCATTTATATATCGATAAAATTGAAATTCGTGCGAAATTTCGTCAGCTATATTGCTTCTAGAAATGTTATTTAAACCTAAGGTAAAATTAGGTGCCTGCAACAGCTATGACCGCCTTTGCTGACATCAACGGGAGTTGTTTAACTATGCAAGCGACAACAAAATTAAACAAAATACAACTTATTTGTTTAGTCGTTTATTAAGTTTTAAATCTCTACAGTAACGAAATGTGCGAGTATGCAGTACTATGATGCTGAACAAAATTTTACTGTACAGTGTCCATTTTTAACAAAAATGTTAAAACAACTAAACAGCAGTTGAATGAAATCCAATGTGAAAATTTTTCATATAATTTATAAAAGATTCTCGCGTGTTCATACAACACAGAATATTATTTGTTGTAATATTCAGTCGACATGACCCGACCAGTTTGAAACTAGATATTAATTCTGTCACGAAATCTTATCGAAAATTTAGGTTCAATAAATTGATTAAAAATTATTTACTTCAACACAAATACGCCAAATAGCAGAAGTCCCACAGAGGCTAACATACAACAACCATATTTCGTTGTGATACATAGGTTCTAGTGCCAATTTTTTGAAGTTTAACTATTTTAGAGTGTACTGCAATATAATATACTAGATAGCGACCCGTGCGACCCATGCAAGCATGGGTCGGAATTTATGATTTGATTAGAAATAAAAGATGAATTAAAATAAAAATAAAAAAAATAAAATTATGCGAAACAAAGGAATTAATAAACCTCTAAACATTGTAAGAAGTAGTATTTTCATATTGCAAAATTTAAAAATATCAATTTTTGAATTCCATATATTATCAATGGTGCGCAAGTTTCTGAAACCTATCGGTGTAATTCCAACGGTTATGAACTTTTCTCACCGAACCCTAAAAGCATGCCAAATATCAACTTTCTACCTATTACCCTTCTCGAGTTGAAAAAAACTTCGGACGTTTGTGCATTATTAATAAGATGTTTGGACACAACACGAAACCAAATAATAACGTGTTTCAATGTGGAAATCAACGACAACACGAAAATAAAAATCGAGTTGTGGTTGGTCAAAAAATTCAATTTGTGGTTGCATCACACCTGTGGTAAATCCAATTTTTAATCCACAGTCGATGAATCAAAAAATATGTCGTTCATAATGAAGTGTTGGGACACTTAATACTCAAGTGCTGCTAAAAAACTTACAATGTCCAGATGTCGTTTAAATGAAATCGGTATACTTCTACACTGTTCTGTGGTGTATCTCTAGCTAAAAATTTGGTATTTAAACGAAATGTAGGAAAATAATTTTATGATTACAAATGAGTAACCATCAAGTCAATAATATGTAACGAATATCTACTCGTCACCTAGTTGAGTTTTCGGTAGTTCAAACAGATTGTGTAGCTCTCACCAATTGCATTCACTAAGTGGCATGGTTGTGCTTCTATATGCGAATTTCGGAATTGTTCGCATGTTGGTGTTGATATCAAATTGATTTTTGACGTAGAAAATGTCGACTATTGATCGAATTTGTAAACCAGTCCTAGACAATGTTGAATAAATATTTTAGAAGAAGAAAACTAAATTTTGACGAAACAAAAGATAGGAGTGGAAGTAGCACATTTTAAATAATTAAAGATATTACAAATATATCCAAATATACCATCTGTTTTAGTCATTAAGAACCATTAACATAAATAGTACCTAGTACTCGTATACGGGACAAATAGGTAAAATTTTTTCTTTTACCTACATTTTTTGTCATAGATTTAAATATTTGGTAATTTCTTTTCGGAAATATAATAATCTCGAAAAAATATTCAACTATTCGAACTGCTAAAATGATTTTCTTAAAAGTCAAAGTACGAAAAGTGTTATCTGCAGAATTTAAGAAAAGGTACAGTCTACCGACCCTACCAGCCTCTGGTTAACTAATGCTTTCGATATTGGAACAACCATAAGTGATCATACTTCAGTTCGTCAAATTAAATTATTTATTTTACAAAGCCATCAATAACCTAAATCATATTAGCTATAGTTAGTAATGCTTCGGTAATATTTGGGTTAGAGTGAGTTAAAAATTGTTTTTCTCTTCTTGCAAAGCTCTCACTAAATTAGCGTATACCGGTAGAATCGGCATCTGGTGCGTTTTGCAACTTACTCGGTAATTTTTGTATTGTAAGTTTGATTCCAGGGGTTAAACAAGATCCTGTAAATTTTTCACAAGAGTCGGTGTAATTAACTTAGCGCAATCTTTCGTTGCTACTACAGAAAGTAATAATTTTAATACTGGTTACAATCAACATCTAAACAAGACAGAATAAAATGTTGGTATGGAATGTCCGTTCATGAGTTTCATCGATAATCGTAACGCTAACGATTGGTTCACAAAACTTAAAACAAGAAACGATTTTAAATTGTTTTTTTTTTTTTTTCCTGTATCTCCACTTTAGGAGCATAGGGCGTCTACTAGACTTTTCCATCTGACTCTATTTGGGGCTACTGATTTTATTTCAGCCCATGATTTTCCAATGTTTTTGGCTTCCGCAATTACCGTTCGCTTCCACGTTACAGGTGGTCTTCCTACTTTCCTCTTTCCTTGTGGGTTCCACTCTAGTGCCGTTCGAGTTATATCGTCTTGTGATTTCCTTAATGTGTGTCCGATCCATCTCCATTTACGCCTTCGTATATCAGTCTCAATGCTCTCTTGATATATTTGCCTATGCAGCTCGGTATTGGATATTTTGTTAGGCCAGAAGCACCTTAGTATTCGTCTGAGGCACTTGTTGACGAATACTTGTATCTTTTTTGTGATCTGCCGAGTTTGTCTCCACGTTTCGCAGCCGTATAGAAGCACTGATTTCACGCACGAGTTGAACATCCGTATTTTGGTGTTTCGAGAGAATACAGAAGTGTTCCAGACTTTGTGTAGCATGATGAAGGTTGTCCTGGCTTTATTTATTCGCTTGGTGATATCTTCTTCTGTCCCACCGGTTATTGATAGAGTACAACCGAGGTATACGAATTCTTTTACATCTTCGATTTGTAGTTGGTTGATGCTTATCGGTGTGGTTATTGCACTGTTGAGCCTCATTGTCTTGGTCTTATTGATGTTGATTTTTAGACCAACTTCGTTCGCTAAGTCCGATAGTTTCCGTATTTTCTGCTGCATATCGGAATATTTGTGAGTTAACAGGCATATATCGTCCGCGTAATCCAGGTCGTTGAGTTTGTTCGTTAGCCCCCATTGAATGCCATTGGGTGATTCCCCGTTCATTTTTTTCATGACACTATCTAATACTACTAGGAACAGTAGTGGTGAGAGTACACATCCTTGCCGTACTCCATGATTGTTGTAGTACGTTTCACTTTGCTTGCCTTTGTGTTGTACTCGGTTGCCTGCATCCCGATACATTTCTTGTATGAGTTGGATTATTTTGATCGGGATGCCCATTTCGCAAAGTGTCTTCCATATTGCATTCCTGTGTATAGTGTCGAAGGCGCGTTCGAAATCCACGAAGAGCAGGTATAGTGATGAGTTCCATTCATTTGATTGCTCTATGATGATGCGAACTGTATTTATATGGTCAGTGCAACTTCTCCCTGGTCTGAATCCAGCTTGTTCTTTTCTAAGTTTCATGTTTATTGTAGGCGATATTCTATCGAGGATGATCATTGATAACACCTTAATTATTGTGTTAAGCAGCGATATACCTCGCCAATTTTTGCATTCCCTTAGGTCACCTTTCTTAGGAATCATTATGGTCAGGCCTTCTTTCCATTTCCGCGGTATTTTACCCGTGTTCCATATTTCGGTTAGGAGAGGCGTTATGGTTTTCACCGTTGTGGATGTAGCGTGTCTGAATATTTCGGCTGGTATGTTATCCGTTCCGGGTGCCTTGTTGTTCTTCAATTTCCCAATTACACTACCAACTTCCCGCTCCGTTGGTGGATGGGTGTTAATGGTTTCGTTGTCAGCGTTATTGAGCAATGTGAAGTTTTCCGAGCTAGTTGATGTTCCATCGCCGAAGTATTCTGCCCATCTCTTTAACTGTGCTTCGTCTGTTGTTAGTATTTGACCATTTTGATCCCTTATGGGTGGTATGTTGGTATATTTTCCTGTGACCTTCCGTACGCATTGATGTAGTCCGCGCATGTTTCTGATTGCTGCTGCTTCTTCTGCATCCTTGAGAATATTTTCCGTAAATCTTCTACGATCCGCCCTTGCCAATTTCTTAACTTCTTTTGCCATGCTTTCGTATTTGCTTCTTATTTCTGGCGTGTTCTGCTGGTTCAATTGCAATTTGAGATTTCGCCGTTCGTCAATTTTCAGCCATGTGGTGTCTGTTATCCATGGTTTGCGATGGCGATCCTGGTATCCGAGCGAGTTGGCAGCTGTTTCGGCATATGTTTCCTCGATTCGTTCCCATTTTTCTTCCATGTTGGTGGCATCATCAATGGTTGACAATTTGCCTTCGAGCATGTCATTGAAGGTCTGCTTTGTTTCGCTATCTTTTAATCTTTCGATGTTGAATTTCCTTCTGTTTGACTTGTTGTTGTGTTTTAAATTGTACCGTCTACTTATTTGTTTATATACGATACAATTTTTTGTCTATTTTTTTAATTTTGTTGTTATCGATTCTTCACTCGAGATTATAAGGAATAGAAAATCAAACCAAATCCGAAATTAGAAAGTAAGTCCAAATCTTATGTCATATAAATAATTTAAAGCTTATGATCCATTATAAAATTTTGGACTCCACTCGTTCTTGACAAAGCATGGGGTTTTTCCGATTTACACTTGTTCATGGGAAAGGTACCGGTTTTTAATAAGTCATTTGATTAGGCCATGTTGAGGCTTCAATTATTTGTTTAATTGTTGAATTAGCTAATCGTACAATTAAGCCGATGGATCAAACTTTTCAAAAAATTTCAAAATTGTCATTATCAATTTAAACAAAGTAATCTTATTTTATAAATAAGAATGAGACCAGGGTAGTTCCGCAGTAGATTCATGCTTCCGTTTTCAAATTGGAAATGAGCATGTACTAAACCACGATCCAATTAAAGAATGAGATGAACCATGTCAAACTAAATGTTTTAACAATACATCATACGATATTATCGCTATCATACGAAGAATTAAATCAGAAATCCAGTGAGTTAGCGCCACTGTAACATGTACAGTACTGAGTCAGAAATTTTGCTGAGACCGCTGGGGCATGGCAAATAAACAGTTTATTGCTTAGTAGATAGAAGAATCCGTGTGACCCTCATGTTATTAGTTGAAACAAATTTACTCAAACAGGTGAACTTGGCACGCTACACTAATTAAATTAGAAATTGAGAATTCGGGAGACCGCTGGGTCATGGAATATAGAGGTTTAGTACTCAGTAGTACGTGATACTGTAACCAATTGATGATCATCCCCTGTGACCGTCATGATATTATTCAAAATATAAATTACTCAAACAGGTGAAAACTGCATTCCATGCAAGTTTAATTAAAGATTGTTATTTGTGGAGAAGGCTGTAACATGGCATGTAGAACATTTAATACTCAGTATTACGAGGTAATCTTAAAAGAATTCCCGTGACCCTCATTATTTTAATCGAATTTTAAATTACTCAAACAAGTGAAATTGGCATGCCAAACTAATTAAATAGAAAGCTGGGGAGGCCGCTGGGACATAGTTAAATGGAAAGATTAAAACTTAGTACAACATACTGTTTTGTCCTCCTGGTGACACCTTTGAAGAATTTTTGTGACCGTCATGATATTAGCAAAATAGAAAGTACTAAAATAGGTGAAATCGGTGAAATGGCATACAAATTAAATAAAAAAAAACTTAATTTTAAAGACCACGGGGGCATAACATCTACACAGGCTAAACTAAATATAATACTCTACACAGGCTAAATACTTTATAATACTCAAATTTTAAAAAGGGGTTAAAAATGGGGGGGGGGAGTGCATTTTCCTCCTTTTTGTGGTAGATATATTGTGAGTAAACCTCTTTGTTTTCTGTGACTAAAATTGTCATAAACATTGTAAGATGCCATTAAAAATAAAATTTTGTCCGAAAAGCCGAAAACATCTAATAAAAATTATAATTAATATCACAGACGATTTTTAAAACTTCTTAGTAATACTCAGCTAATTTAATTTTTAATTAAATTAAACATGGAGAATTCAGGAGACCGCTGGGGCTTGGCATATAGATATAGTTTAATACTCTCGTGATATTAATCGAAATAAATTATTGAATCAGTAGAAATTCGCATGTCATACATACGAAATTAAAAATTGGGAATTCTAGAGTAAAACAGCGCTTATTAAAATAATATTACGTTTCAAAACACATTTTATTTTCAAAATATTTCACTCACAATTCTAATAAGATGTTGATATAGGCATAACATAAGATTGTTTCATGATTACTCAAGTTTTTCACTTTTGTGTACATTTATCACTTAAATTAACTATAAATAAATGCTAGTTTTACAATATTTATTAAGAAATTCTTATAGTGATAATAATTTTTAAAATATTTAATTCGATCTTTAACGATTTTGAAAATTTTCGTTTTATTTTAAAACGTTACAGAAAAATCCAACAGTGTCCAAAGTCATTATTTTTTCACTATCATCACAAATATTCAGTAAATCTGTCGTAGTACCGTGAAACTTTCTTTAACCGCAGATTGAAAAAACTAAACAAATTAAAGCTTTCGATATAAGATTGAATTTAATTTTTTATTACCAATTCAAACTCCTTAGAGGGAACTTAAAATACTGATAGGGCGGAAAGCTCAAAAAGATTGCTTGTTTTTGGCATATGAATAATTTTACTCAGCTTCCACTGAGCGGGATATGAAGAGGTCGTTAAAGTAAATTTGAACTATGTAAAAAGTACCTTGATACAATAGGGAAGATTCGCTTACCAAATTTTAAACTAACCATATCTACTAGACCAGTGGATTACGCTTTAGCTTCCCAAATTGCAAAATGCAAATGTACAATAGATATACCGTTTAATATTTGTAAACAAAAAAAATTTAGGGAAAATACGGACATTAGCTTTGAAATCTATAGAAACAGCCCCTTTACAACTATCAAGGCCAAAGTTGCGTACATACATTGCAAAAAAATATCTAAGAGGGAAATGAGGGATCCAAATTATCATTGAAAAAATTTTGTTTAATGATATGAATTGAAAAGATAGGAAAGCCAAGAAAAATCTCTAAAAGTAAAACTTTAGGTTTAGTTCGAGAGTAACAATTGACAGGAGAAAGAAGGAGATCATGATGTGTGCCAATACCAAGAGATTGAATTGATTGAAAAAATAAATGGAATTATCAGCAGAAGCAATAAGCGGGCGTAGTATTATAGGCCGAAATGTTAATGATATTTAAGATATTTAAATAACTACGGAAAATACGGTCCTTGACGAATTACAAAATGGAAATCACCCGACATAAACAACTCAATGAGATTGGATGTTTAAAAGAGATTTTTTACGACCTCTTATTCGTTATAATAGGTAATCCCACCTAAAGGAAATTTCCACTTATTGACGAAGACATTTATAAAACGAAACTCAAAGTCGGAAACGAGCTTTGAAAAATTGACGGGGTACCAAAACAACATTGCATTTAATATGTAGTTAACACACTGAGAACTTGTACAAAAAACTCTTGTACAAATGAAAAAATATAAAATATAAAATCAAAAAAATATACATATATTTGTTAGGCAAACAGTGTCGTTTTTAAAATTAAAAAGAAAATCTTTTTAACATTGAAATAAATTATTTAGTCAAGTTTGCTTATAAAATTAAAAAAAGTTTTTAATTTTCTAAAATGTATTTTTCAGATATATAAAATAATTATTTATCATTTTAAAACATGTTTTTTTGTTAATAATAAAAAGAAAATTTTTAAGTTTTAAAAGATTTATTTCAATTTGACAATAGTTATTTTTTTAGTAAATGCCACAATCAAATTTTTGATAAATAAAATAATGCAAAAATTCATGTTAGTGCTCGAGAGGATGATTCATAAAAACTCCTACGATGTTAACGATACACGGCTTATGTCATGATATTAACTACGCACATTGCAAGCTTTATGCCAGCCTATACTGGGGATGGAAGATGGGCCGGCCCATGGGTTTTGCACACCGACAGGGGGTCATAGATGTATTACATTTCAACACAGATCGTAATCTGTTGATGAAATTTCACTTTGCTTATGTCATGCGATCTACCATAATTGGCTCCTGTTGCTCTTCAATCGTTATTAAACGTCCTATAAAAAAAAAACTTTATTATTCTATGAATTAAATACACTTGTATTTATTATTTTTAACTTACCGTATCACGTGTATTACGCAATTTTTTTTAAATTGAAATACTACACTATCCAAGTAATTAAATTTACTTTCAAATTTGATATTGCACAAAAATTAAATTTAATAAAATCTAACATATCACGCACACGAGAGCGATTAACTTTGCGCCACGAACTTGCTTGTAATACTATAAAAAAATGACCAACCAGACTTAATAATTCTTTTTGCTGAATATGGAGGTAGATAACATGTGTTTTGTATAGCAGGACTGGACAACGTGACACACAGCAGACGCAACGACCCCATCGACCCACCCAAATTGATAATCCCTTTATTAGTTGAAATATAAATTACGGAAACAGGTGAAATCCGAAAACCATCCAATTTAATTTAAAAATTGTGAGTTCGGGAGACCGCTGTGGCTTGGTATATAGATAGTTTAATACTCAGTATACATACAAATATATTTCTAATATCAACATCGTGATTTTGAAAATTTGGATTCTGAAAAGTGAGGTTTTGAAATTCGAGTTTTTGAAAAGTGGGATTTTCTGTTTCGGAATTTTGAATAACAGGCAAACGAAACGACCCAGTACAAATATTTTGGAGAAATTGTCACGATTGTCGCAGAGGGTTGTCGCTTGATAGTTTTAATCACGTCAACGGTTACCATTTTAGCTTGTTTAAGATGAAGAATCAATGGATGTAAAACAATTTTAGAACGCAGTGGTATACTATGAAAAGTGCTTACAAGATAGCGTACAGGTCTTCGATATCGAAAGCAAATTACTGCTGGAAGTAGCGCGGTTTTATTATAACCAATACATTTGGAGGATTGAACAAATAAAAAAATGTTCAAATTTTAAACAGATATCTGAATATGTTTTTTGAGATTATTAAGATTTCGAAAATAAATTACCAAATAGTGGCATCTGTCAACTCATTTGTCCTTTGTGTTTATTACTAATTAAAACAGATGGCGTTGAGAATAATTTTTTTTAAATAATATATTTTTAATATCTTGAAATCAGTTTCACGAACTAATCCGGCATTTCAGAAAGATTGAGATAAATGTCACTTCTGTGCTTTCGGCCATAGAAAGATTATTTTAAATTAAAATTTTTTACGAAACATCGTAAAAATTGTCACTTAGCGAAATTTTGCGTCCACACTAAGGAAAATTAAAAGATCATGATTTCTAAAAATAAACAATAAGACGGTGCCATAGAATAACGAAATCTATTTGATTTGATTCTGATAATCAAGACAAGTTTTACGATGGTATAGCTGAAATGCCAAAGTAAATTAGTTTTGTAAACAATTTTAATTTTTGTTATTTTTATAATTTGGTTGCCCTAAGGGCTTTTTCCATTACAATATCACTTCCTCAATTATCTTCATATTTTACCAACTATATAGGCATTGTTTACACCAAAATCAATTGTCTACACGACATCAACATATAGACGACTCAGCGTAGACGCACAACACTGAACTAACACTAAACTAAGTAAGAAAGAATTTTTGGGCGAAATGATGTCTCTTCGACCTTAACCCAATGACAATAAGCGCAAATGAATCAAAAAAAAATTGTTTACCCCTAAACTGAAATGTAAAATGAAAAACGTCTTAAATTCTGTGTAAGATAATATAGATAATAGAGTAGTATACCAAAATCGATAATTTAAACAATTTAAGTCGACAGAAATCGATTCCCTCTTAAATGTTTATATTTACAAAGAAATAAACGACAAAAAACTTTAACAACCATCAATTAAACTGACAGACAGACAGACAGACATACACTTCTCCTTTTTCTTCCTGTTTGTAGTGTCTTATATACGTATTTAAAAATAATACTCGTACTTTTATGTATCGAATAGAAAGTTTTCTAAGCTTTTATGTGCTTACGTATTTTAATTTCTCCCTATATACTATTTTCTTAATGTTTGTATGTAGTATTTTTAATAGTAAATTTTAGTTATTGATTATTTTCTGTCTAATTCCTAACTATAGGAAATGTAAAATTTGTGTGGAAAATCAATTTGTGTGCAAAATAGGGGTTGCTTCAGTAAAATTGTTCTAATTGTTGTTTTTGTGTCTGGTGCGTCTGAATTATATATATATACCCGATGGCTTATATACATTTTAAATTAACAATTTACAAGTTTTCATTGGCATATACATAAATTCCGCTAATTACAGGTACACGACGTCTTAACTTAACGATACACAACAGTACATACAACAATAATTATTTCTAAATTAAACATAAAAAAACACCCTTTTAGTAACAAACAAAAACTTTAATCATTTTACGGTGTGGTCGCGAAATATTTGCGAAGAACAACGATAAAATAAAATATTGTATAAAGGCAAATTAAAAATAAATAAATATACATTACAACAAAAAACTTGATTAAAAATTAAAATTACAAATAAATTAAAAATTAAGATACAAAGTTTTTTAAAATTTTTAGAACATGAATGTTATACAAGTGGTTTGTTTTCAATATCAATGTCATTTTGTAATGTCTTGTTTATATTATTTATATACCTACGATGTGTGTTGATAGTTGTTGAAATTTGTTTTTAATTGATTTGGCATTTTTATACACATGATTGTTTATATATAAATTTTTGACATTCCAACTGGTTTTCGTAATTAGAACGCATTCGATATTGTGGCGCCTTAATTTTCTTAATACTTTATTATGCGATCACCCACCTCTTCCAAGTGCTTTAATTACATAACCTCGTATATATTATAATATTCTCAATTTATCTTAATCTACCGTTTTCATTTATATGCAATAAGGAAAAGTAATAATTTCATGGAGAAACTTTTTATTAAATAAAATGTCTAATTTTATAATTAATTTCTAACAATTTTTCGAAATAAATGTTATTTATTTAATTATATAAATATGTAGATATATTTATTTTTTAATATAAGGCCAACTGTATAATGTTGTGTTTATGACGTGCTGGATAAATAATTGTTTTGCATGTGTATACAAAACTTTTCATTCATCCCAAACACTAAACTTTATAAGTTTTGTTAACAAATCATGTTTTACATTATGTTTAGTAACCCATCTCTATATATATATATATGCACGACTATGTACACATATGTATGTAGATAACCTTATATAACAATATTATTTATATATAAACTTTAGAAATTATTTATTGTATTTTGATTTTAGGTACGAAGTAAAATTATAATTTGGTCACGCAATGTACAGTCTGTTGGCGCAAGCAAACCGTGATGGAATTACGTAAAAATTTTGATTTGGTTTTTCACAGTGAATTTTTCTTGTAATTGTAAAATGAAAATTAGCGTAATTCGTTTTGTAGTTTTTGTGTCGCACGCAAATCTAAAAATATACACAACCCTTATTTTTATCTGTTTTTGGAAAATAAAAATAATAAAAACTTGAGAAAATTTTACAGATTAAATTTCATTTTATCTGTTTGTATTTTTTTACGTTCATTCATCCAATTTTGTGTTTATTTTATTTTACATTCATTCATTGAGTCTGTAATATAAGTTGGTGGTGTTTTGTGTCTTTAAGAATTTTGTTTTTTTTTTTAAATTTTGTCTACTTTAAATAAAAATCGATTTTAGGAAGAAAGTGGTGATTATATTTTAGAAATCCATTAAATATTGTCTTTTTACTTGGTTTTATTTGGTAAGAAGGATGTAATAAAATTTGTGGAGTGGTATACTGCTTTTTTGTTATAATGCTTGACGTAATTCAATTCTTATTTCACACATGTTTGCGAATATATTGACCAGATTACAGAAATTGGCATATCAATTTTTTATGTTTATTAAAGATTCATCATTCTAATCAAGCCACCAAATCAATGTTGACAAATTGGTGGCTATTAACACTTATTGGATTTAGAGAAACAACATAATCGATCACATGAAGTAAGCATCTAATTAATTTCGGGCTATTTTTAAATATTTTAGTAATATGATGACTATATTGATTCAATTCTAGCAATGCCGCCAAACTCTGAATTATGTGTGACATTATAATAAAATATTAGTTCCTGCAGAATTATATATTATTTTGGATTAATTTCTTGTGTTGGGGATTTCACTCTAATCTGCTCATAATTGATTTAGTCTTGCTAAACCACTTACAATTTCCATCTACTTTTATTTTTTTTTTTTTTGGATGCGGAGGTTAATTTCTCAATTTATGCTTATTTATTATAAAACCATGGATTTCAAGATAAATTACCAAATTCTATAATTTAACTGCATTTTTGACAAATCTAAAATGTAAAAACTTCAAAATGTTTAGAATGTCTTAGGAAAGTAAATAGGTCAATTAACCTTTAAACTTAATGCTGAACAAGAAGGTGCAATAATAAAAAGAAAAGCAACATCCGAAGCTTCTAGAATTATTGATCCGTTGGGTTTTTATCCATCTTATATTTTTTTGAAAATGTTGTGCCCAAAAATGTGGTTTCTCAAAAAGGTTTTGAGCGATAAGCTTCCAGACGTTTATGAGAAAGCTAAACTAAGAAAAGATTTTAAATACTTCGAGCAGATTAAAAATCGACGTTATATAAATCACTATGCAAATGTTCAAATTCATGGTTTCGCAGGCGCCAGTGAAGTTGCCTATTTTGGAGTCATTTTTAGTAGGGCTAGGAATGAAACCGGATAAATAGATATACAGCCAAAACTAAAGTTACACATATTAAAACACGTTTCTCTTCCAAGGTTAGAACTACTTAAGAATTTTGGCAAATTTTAATTTGGCTCTACGTAACCAATAACCTTATTTGACAGAAATATAAAGTGGCATACAATACCTACCTCCTCTCCTTATTTTGCCTTATTTTGGCGGAATTTAGGAATCTTCAGTCAAGTCATTTACTGAAATTGGTCCACAATACTAATCTGTCGTTCGAAGAGATGGCAACTCTTTTATGTCAGATAGTATCCTAAATTGACGGCCACTATGCATAACAACAGAGGGTGATGATTACGAAGTACTGACTCCAGCTCAATTTTTACTCTAGTAGTAGTGGCTGGAGCGCAGACTTATCAAGATCAAGCTGTTCAGAAAACTAAAGAAGGTATCAAAATCAATGATATCATTCTCATTAAATATGACAACAAACCAGCATGCATATGGCCCCTTGGTAGAATTATAAAGATATTTCTTGGAGCATACAACCTGATCATAATTGTACCTACTCTGAATCTGAAAACCAAGAATATTACTTTAGTTTGGGATTGAAAATTCATTTTTTTATGTTCTTTAGTTTTTATCCTTTGTAATCTGCTCTAGTGCCGAGGCACGCCCAACTCTTTCGCGGTTTTCTTTTCACGCCCTACCTTGCATAGCCCCATGCTAGCCTATGTTACTCTCATAAAAGATGGGTCGGCCAATAAATGCTGCACTCCGGCAGGGGTTCATAGTTGTGTTCAGTTTTCTCATCAAGCGTAATCAGGTGATAAAAAATCCCTTTTGCATCCTGGCTCTATCGATATTCGAATCTGATACCTTTCGTTAAAAATGGCAAAGCTTTAACCACTGTGCCGCGTTTGGTCGGTGATTGAACATTTTGATGGACTACCATTTCTAAATTTTTTATCATTTTAAAAATAATTCTTGTTAAATATGAAGAAAAACTAAATAGTTAGATCCTTCAAACTAGTATTGTATCGTTATACATTTTATATATTTTAAGATTTTCAAGTTACAATTTCATTTTATTAATACAATTAAAATGATTATATCTTTGTGTCGCCACTCAATAGAGAAAGCTAAAATTATAATGTATTGGTAAAATTATTGACGCCTGATATTTCATAAATAAACAAATTTGAATAATATAAAATCAATATTGATCAATTTTATATTTTACTTCCAGTTGAATCTGTGGTAGGATCGGGTAGACTTGAATAGAATATTAACCATGATTGACCAACCAATCTAGGTATAACTACTACAAGTCGCAGAGTCCCCCGGATCTTTCTTCGACATCCTGTGAGTCATATTATGTTCTCAAATATATTGGTAAGTGAGTATCCAAGATTTGACACGTTCTATGAAACCGATATATCATGATTTCGAATCCGTTCATAACATTACTTGGTTGGCTTAAAAACTGCAATCGGGAAGGGTGTGAAATAACGAGCCACTTTTACTTTCTTTTACGTGGTGAAAAGAAAAATTTTAATCATAGTAAATTTTGGCCTCAAGATGTTTGCCGTCAGTATTTACGGAAGTTAACAAAAATAGTTTTTAAAAAATCACTGTGTGAGTCTCTGTATTTGGTGGCGTATTATGATATTATGATTATTCTCTATAGCTTAATTTACGGAAACTTCATTTAGGTTTTTCCATAAATTGGAATTAGAGCTTTTTCGCATTTTGCAAATATGTTGAAAAGTTTATTATTTTCGAGAAAACGACTCAGAAATTAAAGATTGTAAATTAAATTTGCAACCATACCGGTCCAGACCGGTTCTCCAAAATTTAAGTGGGAAATTACGTTTTAAAAAAAACAAACTTTTTTTCAACAATAATTCGCTCTCTGGACAGCTCAGATAGATTGATTGATCGTTATGAAACTTCATACTTAAGCTTTTCCCACAAATTGAGAGATCTCAGTGAATTTTGGCCGAAACCGCCATGTAACCGCTAACCTATCCATGTATAGTAAAATAAATTATTGAATCATGAAAAACGTTTATCTAAAGATTTTTGCAGATTTGCCTTTCGCTATATCGTCAAAGTAAAACAAAAAGGAAGTTTTAAAAAAATCTGTTTGTGTGTGTGGTGCTTTGCATACTTAAAGTTTGTATCCTCCCAAAATCCCTAACAGATTGATTGATCGGGATGAAAATTCATACTCAATTTTTTACTATAAAATGGGGGCTGAAATAGGTAAAAAATGAAGCGACAGCTTCGATGTAGCTTTTTCGTTTTTTGCTAATATTTTGAAAATTTTAAAGCATTTACGAAAAAAACGATTAATACAACAATATTATAAATTAATTTTTAAACAAAACTTGATCATTTATTTTAATATTATCGGAAATGACAAGCTTTGATAAAAAAACAATTCATTTTATGCAAAATTCAGCATCTCTACAGTCCCGACAGATTGCCTATTTGGAATTAAACTTCATACTCAACCTTTTTCCATTTTTTGAAAAACTATAAAGAATTATAAGATTCAAATAAATTTAAAGATTAAATTTTCAACAAGCGTTGACCTTGTTGGTTTTAACATAATCACCCTCTATTTTTTTATTTTGTCCACTAATCTCGATGTTATCGCCATCTCCAAATTACTGTAAAATAATGATACTATTTACACTTATTCTCTGGAGCTCTTGGCGAGAAATACAGAAAAATATTTTAAAACAAAACACGTCGTTGTAACAATTACCTGTCACATAAATACGAGGTCTAGAAAACGATGCGTTTGAGAATATCACCATAGCTTATCAAGTTTACTTATACCTCGTACCTCTAACCATACCAAATGCATCGAAAATGAAACTATTTTAGTGACAAACATGGCGACTCTCAAATTTATGAGAAAACATTTTGTTGGATGTTAAAATATGTTAAATATTATTTGGAGTAAATTCAAAAAATACAATTATCATAAGCTTTTGCAGCATGAGGAAAATTTGGTTTAGAAACCAGTAGTTAATAATGCGTCCCATACTCATAAAAAGGACAGTTCAGTGTAAGGACTACCTATTTTCAAGACCTCGAACTCCTATTCCGATTCCTTTTCCTATTCCTATTCCTATTCCTATTCCTATTCCTATTCCAATTCCTATTCCTATTCCTATTCCTATTCCTATTCCTGTTTCTATTTCTATTTCTATTCCTATTCCTATTCCTATTCCTATTCCTATTCCTATTCCTATTCCTATTCCTATTCCTATTCCTATTCCTATTCCTATTCCTATTCCTATTCCTATTCCTATTCCTATTCCTATTCCTATTCCTATTCCTATTCCTATTCCTATTCCTATTCCTATTCCTATTCCTATTCCTATTCCTATTCCTATTCCTATTCCTATTCCTATTCCTATTCCTATTCCTATTCCTATTCCTATTCCTATTCCTATTCCTATTCCTATTCCTATTCCTATTCCTATTCCTATTCCTATTCCTATTCCTATTCCTATTCCTATTCCTATTCCTATTCCTATTCCTATTCCTATTCCTATTCCTATTCCTATTCCTATTCCTATTCCTATTCCTATTCCTATTCCTATTCCTATTCCTATTCCTATTCCTATTCCTATTCCTATTCCTATTCCTATTCCTATTCCTATTCCTATTCCTATTCCTATTCCTATTCCTATTCCTATTCCTATTCCTATTCCTATTCCTATTCCTATTCCTATTCCTATTCCTATTCCTATTCCTATTCCTATTCCTATTCCTATTCCTATTCCTATTCCTATTCCTATTCCTATTCCTATTCCTATTCCTATTCCTATTCCTATTCCTATTCCTATTCCTATTCCTATTCCTATTCCTATTCCTATTCCTATTCCTATTCCTATTCCTATTCCTATTCCTATTCCTATTCCTATTCCTATTCCTATTCCTATTCCTATTCCTATTCCTATTCCTATTCCTATTCCTATTCCTATTCCTATTCCTATTCCTATTCCTATTCCTATTCCTATTCCTATTCCTATTCCTATTCCTATTCCTATTCCTATTCCTATTCCTATTCCTATTCCTTTTCCTATTCCTATTCCTATTCCTATTCCTATTCCTATTCCTATTCCTATTCCTATTCCTATTCCTATTCCTATTCCTATTCCTATTCCTATTCCTATTCCTATTCCTATTCCTATTCCTATTCCTATTCCTATTCCTATTCCTATTCCTATTCCTATTCCTATTCCTATTCCTATTCCTATTCCTATTCCTATTCCTATTCCTATTCCTATTCCTATTCCTATTCCTATTCCTATTCCTATTCCTATTCCTATTCCTATTCCTATTCCTATTCCTATTCCTATTCCTATTCCTATTCCTATTCCTATTCCTGGTGGAAATGTTTGCGATAATTTTGATGTAGGAATTGTTTATGTAACGGAGAATGGCAGTAGCCTAGGGTTGTGCAGCAAACTTGATGAAAGTGATAATGCTGATGTTGGAGGTGTTGAAAAGGCGAAGAAAATCAAACACGGACTGCAACGCATGGAAAATATAGTTAAGTATGACTCACAGAAAAATGAAAAATTCGTTGCAGGTCCATATCGGATGAAACCGAAGAGCAAACGTGGCATCTACGTTTGAACTTTGAAAGATATATAGAAACATAACTTGAACGATAGCGGATCGATAAAATTTTGAAATGTGTCTGGTGGATGCAGCAATATATATACATATATATTGCAGATGGACACCAGTTTGCAAACATCTGAATGAGAGTCTGCACATGATTCAGGAAGGATAAGCTTGCGGAGAACAGCGAATAGCAAAAGCTGTAGAGAACGTTGAGAACGGTCGTCATGAAATACGATACTTAATTGAACGGGGTGGAACCTTTGTCTCTAAAATTCGAGAGGGGCAAAGGAAAGCAGAAATGTGATTTTATTAAATGCTGGTCAAAGAAAGCGTCTGCAATGGAGGCGTTGGCTGAATAGGTTTACGTTACACGATCTAACCTGCAGTGGCAGTGGTTTAGATCCTGTTCGGAACCAGCAATCATGAGTGGAGGATGGTGTTGCGATCTCGTCTATTAATTTGATGGACCATTAATTCATCGTCATCGAGACATTTATTATACGAGGGTTGCTTATTTGAAGTTTGGAGAATTAATGACATTTTTAGTGAGATTGGTGACATCTGGGTTTAGATGGTAACATAAATAATACTGTTTTCCAATAGCGTGGTATTGCAGATTATAGCAGAGTTGGTTTGAAGCAGGCTAAAGCCCGCGAGGGATCTAGAGTACTCAGCACGGTGTATGCGTGCGGATGTAATGAAAACAAGAGACAGTGATTTGAAAGATTCGGTACGGGATTGAATAAAAGCGAAAGTGAGTACTGGAAAAATACAATCATAATCAGTGTTAAGCGGAAATAGTGGTATAATTTAAAAATATTGGTGAAAATTTTTTTTTGTTATGTTTTAGTGCTGGTCAAATAAGTGTGGGAATATTATTGTCGGAATATTTCGGGAATATTCGATGGGAAGATCCAAAGATTATATCAGGCATTTTCTTTAATATTCCGGAAGTGGTGTAAATTAGGAGAATTGGTGTGAGACAAAAACGATATGACAGTGCAAATTTGCAACAATACTTGGACAGTGCAAATTCGCAACATTATGTAATTATTACAACTGTCTTAATTGAACATTTTTTTTATAATTTCGAGACGAAAAAAAATTAGTTTGAGTTGTTAGTCGTCCCCTTATAAAAAATTCAAACCAATCTTTCATGTTATTTTTTATCTGATTTTAAAAATATTTTGGAAGAAATTGATTTTCCGTTCGGATTTCAAACATAAATAATCGTTTCTGATAATTAATACTGTTAAAAGACAGAATTCTGTGCTACTTTAGTAGAAAGATTTCTGCTAAAATAAAAAGTGGGCTATTTAAAACCCTCTGCTCGACAGTGGAATAATATAATTTGAGCAATCACAATATTATTTTAAATTGTTCAGTAGACAACTGGAATTGAATACATTTTGTTGTTATGCAATTAATTAAATTTTTGCTCATCTTTTAAGAGAATACTAGGTTGGATTCAAAAATAGTATATTGTTCCCTAGTGTAAGGCACAACAAAATAATTATAATGTTGCAAGAAACGTGTCATATGTAGGTATTAACAATTAAATATTTCTTAACGAGGAATGGCCAACAAAAATGATTTATAAATTCTATTCTCGATATGTTTATAAAATATTTATATACTCGTATGTACGTCTGCAGACATTATACTTGCACATATATCCGTTTGTACCTATATACAATTTTAATTTTAATTATTTTATTTATTTTAACTTATTTATTATTATTATTGCATGTCATGAACAAGAGTTTTAAATTTATCTAGCTTCTGTGTGTTGTTCTTTGCTGAGATGCTGCTGTTTGTTTTCTCGTGTTTAATGTGTACAAATTTTTATTAAATTGCAACAATTTTTTGTTGTCGTTTGGTTGTTAAGTATATTTGATGGAATATTGGCGATAATGAATTTATATAAAATGCAACAGACTGCGGAATAGCTAATTTGTTATATTTTATTAAGCTCTTAATTTACTGTATATGTTTATGGAAATTTAATGGCGATTAGAAATAATAAAATGAGTGGCGCCTATTTTCATCCTTACACCATCCCACGCATTTTGTTGTACATATATATGATCAAAAGAACCTCATAAATACTATAAATATGTACTTTGTATAACATAAAATGAATATAAATTCCGAATTTTCCACGAATTATAATCCTTAAAATATTTGCAGTAGTATGGTATATTGTAAAAATAATAATGATGGTAAAAACTATTCAATTTAATATTTATAATTAAAAAGGAAAATAATGATGTAAATTGAAAATATGTATAGTCATTGAGTTCTGATGGGGTTACATGGGTGAACATCAAAATAAATTATTTTTACTTGTTGTAATTATTTAACCCTATGCGAAATGGATTTCATACATGAAATAATCTCATTCGTAATTTTATTTTAGTATTTTTCAATTTTCCTGTTGTTGGCTTGCGCTTATTTCAAATAACTTATTTTATATTTTTATATTGAATTAAAAATAAAAAAATAAATTAAATAACATTAAATTGAACTCTGCTACTGACATACGCTAAAAGTTTTCCTATTTTAAAAAATAAAACAAAAAAATTAAGAGTTGTACAATTTATAAGTTTTCTTTATATATTTCTCTCCATTTGTATAATACATTTTACCTTTGTTCTTCTTAAGGTGCTTTTTACTACTTTGAGTCTAGAAATTACGACAATTTTTTATTTTCTTACCGACAAACAATATATCACAATAAATAAATAAACAAACAAACAAAATATTTCAAACAAATATAAAATACGGGAGAACAAGTCATACACATTCACAAGATGCAACACTGGTAAAATACACCAATACATATCTTACATAAATCGACTTTACACTATACATGTAGAGAAGTAAATTGATTCAAATTAAATTGATTTTTAAGTGTGATTGTAATAAATAAATAATTTAAATATTATAAATTAAAATTAATAATAAATAAAAAAATATATTAAGACCACCCACACCGTATGAGTATGTTTGTATAAAATGTAAATCGTACGAAGAAGACGTGGATTAAACAAAAACGAGATATTAAAAAAGCTTTTAATACTAAATGGATATAAAATTTATTGGTGCGCTGTTCTTGGTGATAAAAATATCAAGGCAGCCAAAAAGGGTTGATTTCATGTTTAGAACTTTTCCGGAAAAATATCTCCATATACAAAAATCTTTTCGGCAATGAGTAATGATTATTATTATTTTCGAATAATAATAATAATAACATAATAATCCCACCTCCCATCTATAAATAAAGCAATATCATCCCATTGCTTATTATCAAAAATAACTATCTATACATGGTATTATGTATATCTGTACCATATATTCCAACTAAAATTTTATTTGAGAAAACTTTTTATTTCCATAATTTTCCCTCTTGTGTGGCAAAAAAGCAACATAAAAATATTTTTCCAGCTTTTCACAAATGAAAAACAAGAATTTTTCTATATTTTATTCTATTTAGTTTTTAATGTTTGAATAGATTTATATTCTCGTTCCTATATAGTTCATAAAGAGTATGTACATAGCTCTATACATATTTTGGTAAAAAATTGGAAAAACCAATAAAAATGAAAAATAAAATAGATTGAATAGAAAATGTATCTAAAACTATTCGTACATCTATAGCTACTACTCTCGTTCGTATATATGTGTATAATGTTCATTAGAATTTTGTGGTAATAACTTTTCGTTTTATCTTTTTTGATATATGAAATTTATTTTATATGTTTTATCTACATAAATAAAATCCATTTTTGTTACCTTTTATAAAAACATAAATTCATGTTTTACAATTTGAGATGGAAAAATTAAAATACATATTTATGCAGGGTGGGACAAAAAAGATGGCTTAGTTTTGTAAGCATTTTTCTTAAAAAAAGAAGCTAATACGGTTGGGCCGTGGTCTCATGGGAATCTAATTTACCAGGGTTTGAGCCATATTAGATTTATTTTTTACAAAAGCATTCCTATCGAAAATAGGCGATTGAGAAGTTTATTCAGTTAATTGCAACATTAGGTTTTTATTGCGTTTCGTTTTTCAACCAAACCATACAATTCTTTTTGGAATAGCATTTACATTTAGTTTAAAATTTAATAATTTTAAATTCAAGATCGATTTTATTATGGTATGGCTCTATCGTTAAATCATCAAAGCATTACCCCTGCTTAGAATGGGGCGTGGAACCTGAATCCGGAATCATAAAATGGATTAAAATGGGCGAATAATTAAACCTACTATAGGTAAAAATGCCTAGCGGAATTTGATGGATCGAGAGATGAGAAAACCCGGAAAGAAAATTCTCCATTCAATCTAGCGGGCGGTTATCTAGCGCCTTCGTATTTCAAATAGCTCTCCCGCAGACTTTGTTTCGGTACTGATGGCCGTTAACTATATTTTACAGAAATATATGGAAAACCAACAATTGTCGGTTTCTTAGGTTACAATACGTATACTATAATTTTAACAAATTGATATTTTGGTGGTTCCTATTTTTTTAGTTTAGTTCCAGCACCGGAGAAATTTATTTATTAAATTGTTGCTTTATGCTCAGTCTTCACTCGTCTTATTTTGTCGTGACTCTAGAATGTCATTACATGTGGCATATGACAATATTCCCAGTTGGAAATTTGTCAACATGCATGTGAACAATTTTTTACGAACGACATGCCATGCTCTTTCTTATATTTTTTTCTAAGTGCGTATAAGAAAATGATAAAAAAATTATTTTTGATCGATTTTTGATGGTGATTTGTCCAATTACAGTCCACGTTCGACGACGGTTGTGAGACATGTCATATACATGTCTTCTTACATTAAAAAAATTTCTACTTTCTTACGCGAAACATATATGACAAGTCTTCGGTCTTTCTTATTCTATCAAGTACTTTTAATATCGAAAGAATTTGAATGTCATTTCATGTTCTTTCTTTGTGACAACGCTGTTATAATATTTTCTGAATAAGGTGTTAACAGTTTATTTATGGAATTGGTAGGTTAATATTTTGTAATTGATTTATTTGAAAATTTTTGAAATTATAGTCAAAAATTGTTCATTTATAATGCAAAGCTCTCCCATTTGGATTACCATCACGTATACGGAAAGATGACCACTATTTTTTAAATAAGTTAATTTGTAATTATAGTTTATGTATTTAAATAAAATTAGAAATATTAGTCTTCATTTAAATAAAATGTTTCATTATATATACACATATTATGTACATACATTAAATTACTTCAGACATATCATATATTACGATTCATTTGAGATATGTCTGAAACATGTCATATTCGGTTCGTCTATGACTTCTCACATGCTGATGCGACTCATTTCAGACATGTCGTAAACGATTCATTTCAGAAAAGTCACAGACGAAAATTTGTCTCATTTGTTGATAAATATATATATACGTGTCATGCTTGACTGTCGCTGATATGTCATTAGTGTGTCGTCAATGAATTTTCTGCTGGGTTTGTATCAGTGTTGCCAAATAATATTTTCGATGGGTACCAGATTTCAGTCAAAATAGTGTTAGATTACAGTAAATAGGGCTGAAAATTGTGCTAAAAATTTGTTTGGACCAGTCTGAATTAATAAGAAGTAGCTAAACACCAATATTGAATCATGATCCAAATTTTTACTCGTACTAAGAAAAATTAAACTTGAAATGTCGGTTAGTATTTTCGGCATAAAAATGCAAATTCTAAAAAAGAAATACTTTTGAACCTTAATATGTTTTTCATCAAAAAGTGGCTAATAATAAAAACCTATTTAAGGCAGTTATTTTTGTCATGACACTGTGACAAAATGAGTAGAAAATTTGTGTTTTATTCTCAATTATACAAATTAAAGAACATAAAATGATTTTATATGCATTTTGGTGTTAATTGTTGAGAGTGTAAAGCTCCGTCTTCACTCGAAAATTTGTCTTGCCCAAATTGAATTTTTACACTCACAACTAATAACACCAAAATGTATGTATAACCTATAATGTATGTATTTTATGTTCTCTGTTTTGTTTAATAGAGAGTCAAATTTTCTTTTGTCGCAGTCTCATGACAAAAACATCAGCAGTTTTAATAAACTTTCTCATTGTCACGGTGTAATACGCCTGCTCACATTCAATACAAATATAATTTGTCATGGCATTCTTGCATCATGACAAAATTTTGCAACTGAAAACCGAGCTAAAAAATATAATTGTCATGACATGCCATCGCCATGCCAAAATTTTGCGAATGAAGGCCAAGCTGTAGAACACTGTATAATCAGTGAGGGATACAAGAATATTTTTTTAAAAGGTATATTTTAAAATTTTCTATACTATCTATGGTCTTTTTAATTAAAGTCATAATTTTTATTCTTTTGGTGATTCGAGTTGGTTATAAATAAGTAAGTTAACATTATTACTTGTTAACACTGTTAATCATTAATTTATCAAAAAAATATTTCCTCTTTGTTTTAAGTAAAATAAGTTTTTTGTATGTAAGTAAAGTTTCAGGTTCCATTTCCAATTATATTTTTCATTTGAATTTTTGACTTATAAAGGAAAGAAAGTATGGGGTGGTTGGGAAGTTGATTGTGTATAAGTAAGTGTCGATTATCATATTCGTTTGTCACACAGATAGTGACGCTAAATGGAAGAATTTCCTACGATTCGTGAATTAAATTCGAGAGTGCTGAAATATACCAATATACAGAACAATCACAATAACACCATTACAATTGCTAAAACCAAAGTAAAATATATTTTTCAGGTTAGATTAAGGTCTCGGTTGGATTCATTTTAGTTTACTAAATGTAGGTTCGTGTAAGTTTGAAATTCGAACATATACGTTTTTTTCAAGGGACACTTATTTTATATGCATTTAACAATTTTAGTTTAATCAGTCATATTTATAGTGACGGAAATTTATTGGTAACATCTACTACTAAATTATTAAATTAATTCGGTAGTTTGTCAAGAACTCAGAAACTGTCGGTGCATCGATTCAATAATATCATTGTACAAAATAATAATATAAATTTTATTCTAGCAAACTATTCGATTTCATTGTTTTATAGATCTGATCTTACTGAGTTCATGTTTGACTGCCGATAAGAACAGTCGATGACAAAGCAGAATGAAAGTATATATAAAAATTAGCCGATAGTTAGCCGAAAGTCAAAAATCGATAATTTAGATAGTGTTTTTGCTATCTCAGCCGAAAATATAATATATTGGGGTAGATACTCGATCGACTAGTAGCAAGCAATTTGCTAGCCGAAATCCTACTCATTGAATTTTACCAAGGAAATTTGAATTTCAAATTATATTTTTCATAAAATTAGTCAATTAGCCAATTTGACTGGCTATTTTCTATAAATATAGATTGTTTTGAAATTGTTACAGCCACCAGGAGATGAGCTAAGAATTTAGTTAAGAAATACATTTGGTGAAAGATTCGTGAAATCAACAATTTTTGGAAGTCGTGTTTTAATTTTGTAATTTTTATGTTTTGAATGTGTAGTACTGGGTAAAAAAATATTGCAGAACTCGAATTTTTGTTGTTGCATAAGATACAGTCGGTCAAAAATTTAAGAATTTGTTGAAAATGGTGGTGCATTTATACAAATATAAAAAAATGTATTTATATCCGAAAAATATAAAATAGGGCTCATTTTAAAGGTAAAACAATATGGATATAACCATTAATGCACCATAGATACCTGCAGATTCGATTGCGGCAAAATTCTGCAGTTTTGAGTTGAAGTTAGTAATTTCATTTGTGCGATAAACACGCCATATTAATATTTCTCACTAGGTGGTGACATTATTTACGTGCACAGCTAAATAAATAAAATTCATAAAATAGAATTCCTCTAAAGTAACACCATAAACATTCAAAAGGAGAACTATGCGGTTTTTTTTAAATGAATTAAATAATTTCCTTGTTACAGGTAAATCAAAAACAAAATTTTAATTGGTGACATTAATATTGATTTGTTACAGGATTCATCTTTGAAGGATAAATTTTTGTTGTTTTGTGCTTCTTTTGGGCTGGATACTTTACTGAATAGTGTTACTATGGCAAGTTTATACGTGTATTGATCACGTCTTTTCTGAAACATTTCATTTCAGGCTCACTCTTGAGGTTAAAAGTTTAGATCTACATGTGACTGACCATAACACTATTATGCTAGCATTCAAATCACACAGTTCGATTAAGAATATCCCGCGATATGAAACTCGATGGCAAACAAGAATTGATTATGGAAATTTATCAGAAACTTTGACGTTTTATTACTGGACTTCGGTATTCTCTACTGATGATCCAAATTTGGCCTATTCGATTTTTATTAATAAACTTACCGTTGAATTGAATAATAATTAATTGGTCACAAAACTCCCAAGGTGCGATTTTAAAATAAACCATGGATGACAAATTCATTACTGAATTTGATTAACTATAAAAGTAGTTTAGCCAAAAAATTGAGAAAGAATCAAAATAATGCGGCGCTAAACAAAAACTTTTCGAGCGTAAATGCCAAACTAAAATATTTAATTTCACAAACCAAAGAACGGTTTTTAAAACTAAGTTTTGTTCCCCTGTAGACTTAAAATGGAAGGTTGCTAATGACATTTTGAACATTATACCGCAGGCAATACCGCAATTCCATCAATTGATGTCGGTGATAACAGAATTGAAACTGGTCCGTTTAAAATTGTTAAAATTTTTAATGAATATTTTATCAACGCACAGTATGACATTTTTTTTACATTGATGATACTGTTAGAAATGCCTTAATTCACTCAAATTTTAACAGCATTAGTTTTTTCTTTTTCCCTGTTTGTGAAAATGAAATATTCACGATCGTGAGTGCTCTAAAAAATAGTACATCTTACGGTATTGACGAAGTGTCCCATATAATAATTAAAAAAATAATTGAGAGCATATAAATTTTGACTTTTATTTTTAATAATTGTTTGGCAAAAAGGATTTTTTCAGAAAAACTTAAAATTTGTGTCGTAAAACCACTGTTTAAAAAAGGTTCACACTTAGATACAAATAATTATCGCCCAAATACTCTTTTAAGTACGTTTCGATACTGTTAATCACAAAATAATATTCACAAAATTATATAATATCGGTGTGAGAGGTGTTGCACTAAATTTTTTTAAATCATACCTTCATAATCGTAAACAAAGTGTATGTATTGATAATATCTTTAGCGATGAGAAAACTGTTAATATCGGGGTCCCACAAGAATCAGTTTTGGGGCATTGTTATTTTTAATATATTCTAATTCAATTTTTAGCATTGATTTGCGAGGTTCTATTGTCGCGTTTGCAGATGACATGGCGTTATTGTACTCTGACCCTTATATGGAATTTGTTATTCATGATATTAATCAAGACATTGTTTTGCTAAAAAAATGGTTTACGTGTATAATATGATACTGAGCTGCAATATAAAAATAATGAACTTTTACATAGGTGGTACAATTCATGACCCCCCTTCAAATCTCCTTTATCATTCATTTTCTTGTACACAGAATATTTGTGATTCCCACTGCGTTACAATCGAAACCGTCAAATCTTTTAAATATCTGGGGTTACACTTAGACTCGCAACTATATTTCAAAGAGCATGTAAATAATTTAAAGAGAAAGTAAAGAGAAAGTTGAGGATGACATTACGGTCGTTTGAGAAATATTTGTAGTCCTGAATTTATGAAGTGCCTATACTACGCTCTAGTTGATTCTCGCCTTCAATATGGAATTGCATGTTGGTACTACTGAATGTTGGTACTTATCAAATATTAAACCTTTGATCTCAGTTCCTGCCAAAAACTGCGCCATCATTTCAATTATTTGTTAAATTAAAAATTTTGCCCCTTCGGTACCTGTATGTTTTTAAAGTGTTAAAAGCTTTCTATATAACTAGCGGCAATCGTATGGTTAATTATTTCAGTAGCGTAACATACAATCTACGCAACACAAATAGGTTAAGAACTCCCTTTCCTAATAAGGAACATTATAAAAGATTCTACACACATAATAGTCAATTACCGAACACAACTTTTGCAACAAATAATCTTCATGAATTTTGCAGATTATTAAAAGATTGGTTACTTACAATTAGAAACATTGAAACTTTTTTTTTAACGTTTTGATTTCTTTTTTATTTTTTAACCACAAATATTATTTTTTTCCATAAATCCGAATTAATGATAGTCTGAATATTGCGAGTTTTTTATGATTTATTGATAACTACTTTCTTGTTAATTACAAAATCAGTCAAATTATAAAATTGTTTGTCGTTATTATACAGCTAAGTAAATGATTTAAATTTATTATAAGTTGTTAATTTTATTTTATGTTTAATAAATTTAGAATCGTAGCTCCGATACATTTTTATAAATTAGGGGTTTACTATAATAAAGAAAACAATGTTATTGGAACTGGGACTAGTTCAATTTCGTCGGGTTTTTATTTTCTAAGATCTAAGTACTTATTCCGCATGACGAGGAATAAATAAAGCCACAGCAGTACAGCAGCAATATGAAAAATTGGTGAAACGAACAGTTAGTGAACTACACACAATTAGAGTTAAAAAAGCATCAAGCGACTGGCTCATAATCATGTCGGATTGGAGAGAGAAAGTTAAAAGTGATTATTGTGAATATTGTTACAAATAATTTTACTATAAAATACCTTGATTTCTTTATTTAACTAACTATATATAAATATTTAATCTTAGACCGAAGCCAATCAAAGTTACAGCAGAATAATTGGAACTGCCTAATTTCCTAATTAAAGACGATAAAACTACTCCAACCCAATCACAATGATCCTGCATGTTGGATCATTTGGAAATCGCTACTGAGTCTCCAAAACTGTATGCCACAATTAATTTGAAAATGAAATATCTTGGTATTTTGAATCTTGATGAATATTGCTGACGTAAAATGTATGAGATATGGTGTTCTCGAATTAAATTAAAAAAAACAAGTAGATGATGATTGGGATGCTTAAAACTCATTTAGTGATCAAACACCAAACGTATTCACTAGTTTAGAATTAAGGCGTGATTACGTATGGACTTTCTAGCAACTCAACATGAAATGAGCTCGCCAATTAATGGCGTACTGAGATACAACGAAGACAAATTGAAATACATTGAATGATTGTTGCATGTACACATTAACAATTACACCGGAAATGGTTTATATATTTAGTGATATTCCAGAATACGGAAATATTATGGAAAAAATTAACCATTGTTCTACCATATCACCAGTAAGTAATTAAAAAAATGTTATTCAGAAGAGACATTTACAATTGCTGTTTTTTTTTACATAATATTTGCCAAAATGGAATGGTAATGGTCGAAAATTTATTCGAGTATTCAGTATTTGAGCCTGAACGAAATTTGCTTGGCCCATTTTATACCAGTCCGTACACTTTCCGGTACCATATCGATAGCTGGTTTCATATCTTCGAGCAATGATGATTTCAATCGTTTTCCAGTTCCAGCGATTTTTATTTTTTCCAAAGTGTGGAATTGTTCATTGTTATAAGTTAGTGGACGAGTAGCCCGATTGCTAAGCAATTTGCATTGCATTGCGTTGCATTTTGCCATTCTCACGTTAGCATCTCATCAGTTACTGACTTTTCGAAAAGTTGTCGCGCAGGATTCGCAGCCTTATCAAAATCCACTTTTAATTTTATCACCTCTTTTAAAGGTATGCAATTTAAATTTATTGTAATATTCATCCTGTTTTACAGACAAATATATCACACTGTTTTACACATAGACATAATACTAATAATATCAATAAATAATAATAATATTATTAGTATGTATAATTATTATATAATAGTATTATATAATATTAATAATATTATTAAAGACTTTGGTTTTACATCACAAATATTTAATTGTCAAATACATATGTCTATATTTTCTGTCAAATATAAAGCAAAAATAAAAATGGCCGCTTACAATGGGCACAAAATTTAGTATTATTTGTAGTTTTTGGTTGGCAAGCTTGAGCAAATCATAGCTCAAAATAAAAAATATTTCAATTCGATTGCGACCAGAGTATGCGGGGAATAAAGCATTTCACGCAATTTGATTGGTATAAACAGTGGGAACGCTTGCGACATTTCTTGCATCAGCAAGTATGTATGAAACAATTTTTGCTTTTTAAATTTTTTTTATTTTATTGTTCAATGTAGTACATTACTAGAGCTGTCAATCGGCGTTTAAAACAGCTAATACCCGTGTTTTATTATTCGAGCACTATCCGGAGCCGAATGGCAAATTTCTACTGAAACTGCGGCTATTGTTCACTGGGACCGCTATACCATAAAAATGAAAAATAAATGCATCCATGAAACAAACAATTATCACCTGAAATATACTAAGCCACATTTATTTTAACATGACGTTTTAAACAAGAATTCATTTTGTTGCGTTTTAAATTTTTATTGTAAGATTAAGTTTCTAATGGATTTAGGGGTTTACAAAATAAAGGCCTTTTCAAATTTTTCATTGAAAAGAATAGCGCTCCCGATAGCGGCTCTGGATAAATAGGTAGGGCAGAATATGTGTGTCGATTGTTAACTAAAAAGTTGAATGAAAAATCTTAGATTAGTAAATTAATTCTTAGTAAATTAATTACATGGAAAAATAGCGCACTAAATAACGGGTGATTTTTTAAGAGCTTGAGAACTTTTTTTAAAAAAAAAACGCATAAAATTTGCAAAATCTCATCGGTTCTTTATTTGAAACGTTAGATTGGTCCATGACATTTACTTTTTGAAGATAATTTCATTTAAATGTTGACCGCGGCTGCGTCTTAGGTGGTCCATTCGGAAAGTCCAATTTTGGGCAACTTTTTCGAGCATTTCGGCCGGAATAGCCCGAATTTCTTCGGAAATGTTGTCTTCCAAAACTGGAATAGTTGCTGGCTTATTTCTGTAGACTTTAGACTTGACGTAGCCCCACAAAAAATAGTCTAAAGGCGTCAAATCGCATGATCTTGGTGGCCAACTTACCGGGCCATTTCTTGAGATGAATTGTTCTCCGAAGTTTTCCCTCAAAATGGCCATAGAATCGCGAGCTGTGTGGCATGTAGCGCCATCTTGTTGAAACCACATGTCAACTAAGTTCAGTTCTTCCATTTTTGGCAACAAAAAGTTTGTTAGCATCGAACGATAGCGATCGCCATTCACCGTAACGTTGCGTCCAACAGCATCTTTGAAAAAATACGGTCCAATGATTCCACCAGCGTACAAACCACACCAAACAGTGCATTTTTCGGGATGCATGGGCAGTTCTTGAACGGCTTCTGGTTGCTCTTCACTCCAAATGCGGCAATTTTGCTTATTTACGTAGCCATTCAACCAGAAATGAGCCTCATCGCTGAACAAAATTTGTCGATAAAAAAGCGGATATTCTGCCAACTTTTCTAGGGCCCATTCACTGAAAATTCGACGTTGTGGCAGATCGTTCGGCTTCAGTTCTTGCAGGAGCTGTATTTTATACGGTTTTACACCAAGATATTTGCGTAAAATCTTCCATGTCGTCGAATAACACAAACCCAATTGCTGCGAACGGCGACGAATCGACATTTCACGGTCTTCAGCAACACTCTCAGAAACAGACGCAATATTCTCTTCTGTACGCACTGTACGCATTCGTGTGGTTGGTTTAATGTCCAATAAAGTAAACTGAGTGCGAAACTTGGTCACAATCGCATTAATTGTTTGCTCACTTGGTCGATTATGTAGACCATAAATCGGACGTAAATCGCGAAACACTTTTCGAACCGAACACTGATTTTTGTAATATAATTCAATTATTTGCAAGCGTTGCTCGTTAGTAAGTCTATTCATTATGAAATGTCAAAGCATACTGAGCATCTTTCTCTTTGACACCTTGTCTGAAATCCCGCGTGATCTGTCAAATACTAATGCATGAAAATCCTAACCACAAAAAAATCACCCGTTATAAGTTTTGACATAGAAAATTAGGTGCTCCAGATAAATCTATTGGGCGCTAATATAAAAACACGGCTAATAACAGCTAACTTTGAAATGGTTGAATTGACAAAGAAATCATAGAATTTTGCTGATTGATAACAGGATCAGTTATTTTCGACATATTGTCTACATTCTCTCCGTAGTCGAATCTATTTGTTTAATTGTCTACATATAATGTAGAGTATTAATTAATTACGCAGCGTAGATAATACGTCACACCACTGAATTTAGTGCTTCGTAAACTAAAAATTCTGGGAGCTTCCCTTCTAAATGACTTGAGTAATATGGACATCAAGAATATCTCACGCTGCGTTGAGAGCTCAATATGGCTCGATGAGTATGTGAGGAGAGTCCACCTGATTAAGTCTATGCCAGTATGTTAACCACGCTAACCTAACCTAACCTATACACTAGTTACATTGTTTGCAAGACGCAGACTTATTATATCGAAAATGTAAGAAGTTTTACCTAAAATATGTGATCCGAACTTCGTTTCCAAAATAATTTGCTTAAAAGTAACAGTAAGCTCTATAATGCATACACTTCAAAATTTACGTCCGTTACAGATCAATATACCAGCTCAGGCAATATACCTCCAAAATGATGTGTGCGGAATACAAAGAAAATGTTTAACTGGATAATACTGTTTAAGAGTCAGTATGTCGTATGCAGTCGCACGCAGTTGAAATAACACAACAGCAAAACATAACATTCAATTGAAATTGATATCGATATCTTAAAAACGGATCTATTTCTTTATTATTAATATTATTATTATTTTATTTATTTATTTATTATTTTTTCATGAAAAATTTTCATGAATTTTATTTTATTTTTTCCTCGATGTACAACGTACACAGTAGTTCTCCGTTTTTTTTTTATTATTTTATATTTTCAAAGTTATAAGTAAAACAATATAAGAAAACATGTGTATACACATTGGAAAGACAAATATAAATGGTCTGAAGAAAAATCTATATGTAGAGCTGTACCTAATATTTTTGTTGTAAAAAATATATTTCTTATATTGCAATTGAATTGCGATTCAACTGAAAGCGATCATTTTTATGCAGCGCGCTCAGAAAGTGTTAAAATTTGTTATACATATATAATACTATATGATATACACGGATATATATTGACAATCACAAAAATTTTATTTTGCAGCATCACAACAAAACAAAATACAAGAATCTCAAACAATTTTGACAGTATCAATGATTTAAGATATATTCATCTGCTGAATTCGAACTTTTCATTTTATTTTGATGATTTATATTCAATAAATCTAAGAAATAAAAATTGAATATATATTTTTATGAATTGTCATCCAATTTCAGAATATAACAGAATTTTTTAATGCTTTCGATTTAATTTTTTTTTTTTTTGTTTGTTTTTATAAAATTTTAAATGATCGTGATTCATTGACAACATGTCAAAATATGTTTGAATTACTGCCTCCGCATTTGCAAATTTAATAATAATAATAAGAAAGCATAAAAAAAACAAAAAAAAAATATAAAAATGTGCGTCCCAAGTCCAAAACGAAGAGACAGTGGAATAAGAAAATCAATCGATTTTCAAGGTGTGGATTCATTTTGTACACGAGCTTTAATTCATAGTTTGTTGGGTTGTTTGAATCCCATTCTGTTTGAATATTTTATGTGTGTGTGTGTGTGTGTGCACAGATTTTTCCATAAAAATTGATTGAATATTGTTTATGGTGGAGACAATCATATTTTATTTTCACCGAATTTTTTATTTATTTTTTTGTTGGTTTGATTTCTTTCAAGTTAACGTTCTTGTTTTGTTTCAACTTTGGGTTATTATAAGGAGGAATGTTTATATATTTGTTTGTCTTACTGGTTATGGAATAATAAGAATTTATGACTCTTTATGATGATTTTTGTATTTTGTTCGTATTTCCATTGTATGATTTTTGCGTATTCAAATTAGGGATATATTTGCGAAATATGTATAAATTTTGGAAGTTGTTATTTATAATGAGAGCACGCTTTATTAGTTTGTGTGTTGCGCTCGTTAAGAATTTACATTATGTGATCCCTGCCTGTGATGCACAAAATCAGTTTTATATTTTCCAAACAAAGGCGAATAGCTATTATTTATTATTTTCATTTCCCCGCGTGCTCGAGCACAGCAAACAATTTTAGATCTATAATTTTTATTACCATTAATAAGCAATCTTCAACCATTGCCAATCAATAATTTTATTTTATATAAAAATAATAATAAAAATAAAATTTTATTTTCATCTTAAATTATGGTGTCGATCAAATATAAAAACTAATTTTTATTTATCTTTCGGCATTTTCAGCATCTTTTTCCTTTTTAGTTGTTTTTTTTTTGTTTTGTTTGGTTGTTGTTTCGGTTTCATTTCAACAAAATGGAACGAAATACAAATAATTTATTTATATTATGTATACATGTATATAAATATATTAAATAAAGATAATAATATGATTCTGTATATATATATTTTAATCGATCTTTTAATTAAGACAATCATTAAACGTTAATAATTTTTGTATATAAAATTCGATTTGTATAAATGTTGTTGTTGTTGTTGTATTTTTTTGTACGTACAAATCTTAATACAATGCGCTCAAATCGATATAGCCGAAAGGCAAAATGATGAAGATCGTGTATTTAAAGACAAGAGCACGTTCAATTTAATATCAAGATAACAATAATAAGATAAAAAACCAAATTTTCTTGATTTTTTTACAAATATAATAATGATGAGCTTTTATACTATAAAGTTTTTAAAGTCGAGTAACTTTGGGACACTTTTTGTAATGTAACTTTTCCCATGGAAATATTTGTACATAATGGATACACAACTTTTGGTGACAGAAAAACTGACCAAAAAGTAAGATATACATATTTTGCTGTATATACGAAATAAACACATTTACCAGTTTCAAAGTTTTTAAAAAGCACAATAAAAACTAAAAGAAATATTGCTGATCGTGGGAGTCAAAAGATTTGCGCGATATTTTTCTTTGGTTGTTGTTAGTTTCTTTATTTCTACTTAGTTTTTTTATTTGTGTTTTGTTTCGATTTGATCTTTTAATCCTTTCGATAATTTTTGTTTTCTGTTTATGTTTTTAATTGTTTTTGTTTTATTTAGTTTTAGTTTAATTTTAAATTTTGTTAATGCGTGCTCTTTGATTTTAATTGGATGATATTTTTTCAATATATAAATGTTTGTTAAAGTTGTTCTTTTGAAATTTAAAAATTAAAATTAGTTAAAAATTCATGATTTATGTGTATTTTGCATATAACAATTAAATTTCGGAACATTAAATAGGAAGTTACAATTGTATTTACTGAAAAGAATTGTTTGACTTCGTATAAGATTCACTATTTAGCCAAAATTGAAAATAACTACACCAGCCGCAACAGCAAAGCAACACCAGTGACTACTCGTAGACAACGTCAACAACGATGACTAAAAAATGACCATTCACTTGAAAACCATAGTGAAGAATTCATAAATGTTAATTTATGAATTATAGTTTGTACCTGACACCAAATTTGTTAAATTTCCGACTAACTAAATTGATGATTAGTTCATGCCAGTTATTGAGAGATGTCGTTTATGTCCATATTCCAAATGTGCATGACATTTAGTTCTAAACTGAAAATTTAGTTCAAATTTATCAATCTCTGATTAGAAATATTGTGAAGATTGAAACATTTTAATTTATTTAAAAAATGTGATCGGTGAACGACTGGAGAAAACTGTACATCAAAATTCGAAAATTTTGACAAGCAAATCTGCCTCAGGCTACTAAAAAATAATACTAAAAAAAATGTCTATACAAATCGTATAACACAAAAGGTTTGTTTGAAAACCACAATTAGCGAACCATATATATTTTGCTGATTTCTTCTAAAGTTTGGACAAACTATACAACAAAAGTTGAATTGGGCTATAAATATTTTGTCCACTGAACTGACAGCTGAAAAGTATACATGAATTCATCTTCATCGCTTAAAACTGTGATTGGTTTCTAATTGTGATGAAATTTTAAGTATCTTCATTTACTAACCGTGCACGATGAGAACATTGTCATTAGTGAGGAAATGCTCTAGCTCATTTTCTCTGTATAATGGTACGATCAAAATGTCAATGGTTTGTGGTCGGAGAATAAATTTTCGACTCTTGAACAATTTTTTAAAGTGCTTGCACGTGTGCCACGTTGGGTAGAACCATTCGATAATAATTTATCATGTCGAAAAATCGACGAAGTCTGCCGATGGCTGAAGTTTAATGCCTTTATCGCAATAGGAAGAGGAGAGCCCTGTTCACTTTCTGGTGAACAAATACAAAATAATTTAAGTCGTATATGTCAAAATTAAATTTTTTAAAATTTTTTTAACTGGTTCCGACGAGTAGACACACCAAGGGCCGACGAGTGACTTGTTCTGGCTTTCCCAAGAAATAATACGAAATAATGATTTAAAAATTTATAAGATTTTCTAGCATATTTGAAATTTTTATTTACCAAATGTATTTCGACGTTTGAGAATATTTTTATTGGGAAAAAATAATTGAATTTTTTGTTCCACAGTTTCCATCGGAGGGTTTCGGAATTTTTCAAATATTTTAAAAAGCAAACTCGAAATTTTGGGCAGCTGAATTTAAACGTGGCCGTACCAGCTGATGATGAATTAATGATAGAAAGATAGAATAGACTGTTCCAAAAACGTGTTCATCACATAGTGTATTTTTCTACGTTCTGTGGTAGAGATATTGTGAGTAAATAGCCTCTTCGTTTTCTACGAAAAATAATATTTTGTCCGAAAAGCCAAAATATCTTAAATAAATATGTCGATTATCTTCAAAAGGAGAAACCATTACATTCTATGCATCACCATAAGCTGAAGACACAAATTGCGGCTAAACGGCCCCACAATTGCAGGCAAAAAAAATCTTCATCCACCAAGATGATGAATGAGTAACGTTTCACACCTTAGCAGTTGTCATGGAGAAACTCAACGACTTACGGTTTTAATTGCTGTCCACCGTGAGTAAGGACACCAGAGTGTCGATTTTGTACCGAAAATTAGAGCGCAAGCTGGCGAGGTGAACAATTATTTTGTGTACATATACACTGTACAATATACAACTTTATATTTGTATTGTATTTTTTCTTTCATCTGTCGGTGCATTTTGTTCGTCAATTTTGCAAATGCAAGTAGCAAAATAAAAAGTTCCGGTTGAACCGGTTGAATATTTATGATGATGACGTATACCTCACCTCTTCTATTCGCTTGCTTTTGAGCAGTGGAACCGATTGCTTGCAATGTGATTTGATTTTTCATTTTCAGTTATTTGAACAACATGGTTTCTTATGTATGCATTTGACACATCAATTAAAAAAAATATTCTATGTTTTTCCGGTTTGCTCACCTCGCTCTGTCATTTTGGTACAAAATCGACACTCAGATTGTCGATTTTGAACCAAGTTCATTTTTTCTCTCATGTGTCAGTGCATTCTGTTCGTCAATTTTACAATGGCAATTAGACCAAAATAAAAAGTTCCGGTTGAACCGGTTGAATACTTATAATAGTTGTGTTTCAATGGGACAAATTTGCTACTCACAAGTACTTGCAAGTAGATATAAATATGGCAGAAGTAAAACATGACCTTTTTAGTGTACAAAGTTAGCTGTGTATAATTTTGCTGTGACGACCTATTTTGGCAAATTAATATTTTTTAACTAAAATCCACAATAAAATCTCAAAAATCAGTAAGAACTGGGGCCCTATTCCTGAATACGATACGAAAATGTATTCGATACGAAAATGATATCCGTTACGAAAATACTTTGGTATTCCTGAATACGAACATACGTAATTGTTTGGTGTGTGTCCTAGCTAGAAGGGAAATTTATTTTAAATGATTTTACCTACAATAAAATTGTACAACTTGGACAGTTTTTTGAGTTTTGACGTTTTGGTTTGTAATTGAAATGGGTGCAATAATAGCTTGTTGAAGTGCCAGCCCTTGCCATACCTTGTGCCAGCCGAAAATAAAAAATAATAATAATGCAGATTGTGTCTTTGGTTTGAGAGCCGAAAATACAAAATTCAACAATGTTGATCAATATGTTTCAACCGAAAGTTACTAGCGGATATTAAAGAACAAATATTTTTTCCTTCATTTTATTTACTTCTTTAGGAATTAAAATAAATTAAATATTCTATTCTATATAAATATTCTTTTTTAAATATTCTATTATTTTGGAACTAAATCTCCGTTATCTTTAATTTCTATAATATTTTTATATTTGTAAAGTTCGTAACTTTTGCATATTTATGTATAACTACTTGGATTATCGTTAAAGGAACATTTAATTCACTAATCCGCCGTTGTTATTGTATGAGAAAGAATAATAAAAAATAAAAAAATTAAATAAAATAAATAAATAAATATTAAAATAAAAGTATTTTATAATATGCAATGCCTACAGGCCAATTGTGAAGAAATTTTAATGGGGTACAGGAGTGCAATTTGACAAGATTTTCATAGTTCAATTTCTGAAAATTTCATTGAATGGCCCGGCGCTCTTATTTAACCTAAATTCGCATTGATTCCACTATGGCCATTTTATAGGCCTTTATGCCTGTTTTGAAGATTTTTTTTATTTATTTATGTTTAATTTATTTATTGTATCGAAAAAGTGATCTGATATCTTTCGGCTGAAAGTAATCAATCAACATTGTCCATGTTGTTTAATTTCGGCTGGGATAGCGAAGACACTATCTGCATTCTCGATTCTTTTTATCTTTCGGCTAACTTTAATAGTATTTATTTATTTTATTTATTTATTTATTAATTTATTTAAAGAAATCTATTTTGTAATTAACATGTATGATTTCAGATTTTTTACAATAGTTAAAACAGTAATTTCAAACAAAATACTTAAAAAGAAAATAGAGAATAGTATTGCAATAATACGAGTATTATTTTTCTCCTAAGTTTTCTAAATTATAAGTGTTAATATAAATAATAAATAGTGAAAAAATTAGAGTTTTGTGTAAATAAAATATTGTACTTTTATGTGACCGACAAAATTGTTAGGACCGAAAGTATAATTCAACCATCGAGTGATTTCTTGTGGTGTGATAGTGACCCAGGGCGTTTTGCAACTCCAACCTCTTAAGTTTAAATTTATTGATTTTATAGTTAAATATAAATTAATCGTGATTTGTAAATATTTCAATATATTTTTTTAATTATGGTTCCCGGTGTTTTTAACAGTGCTCTTGACCCCGTTATACATTCAGTTATTTACTGTAGTTCGTATATATTATTGACTACGAGTAATTCATATTTGTATATATTTATGCTCATATAAATTGACGTAAACAAATTATACGGCTATATTTAAGTTTTAAAATAAAATATTTTCTTTAAAATTATTATAAAATAATGTCTTTTATTAAGAACTCAAATATATTTTTGGTTTTTCTATGGAGTCCTTAACTAAATATTCATCGTACAAAAATTCGTTCATGATCGTACAAAAACTGCTCGAATTCGAATTGCGGAATAAGGAAAATTTTTGATCGTATCGTGCATTTTCGTATTCGTATTAGAGTTCTACGTATTCTTATTCAGGACTATCAATTATACGAATTCGTACATTTTCGATTCGTATTCATATTCAGGAATAGGGGGGCTGGTCTTCTAAAAAAGGCAAAGCTTTGATTATGATATACGCCGGCCGAAAAGAAGAATAATTCAAAACTCGCTTGGTATTTCACAGAAGTAAACAGGAAAAATGGTTTTTCTTACATTTCAACATAACCTAACTCTCACAAAGCGATCTATTAGGATTTTTTGAACCAAAATACCTATCATCAATTTTATACGTAACTAGCTAGATACTAGTAGATACAAGTACTTGTGAGTAGTTTACTCATGCCAATGGAACATGGTTAATGCTGCAGTCTACCTCACCTCTTCTATTCGCTTACTTTTGAACAGTGGGGCCGATTGTTTTCTATAAGATATTGATTATTCATATTCAAATATTTGAACAACACGAAACCGCATTTGACGATGATTAATTTTTTGATGATTGGAAAATTTTGTAACAAACCGTTTTAAACCACAGTTTACAGTTTAAGCGAAACTTGTTGCACAGCTTCCAAAAACTAATACTACGCTCAAGCCTTATACAATTTGACTACTATTATTTATTACCTCTTTCGACTGGTAAAGGTGTTAAACTAACAGTGTTAAATAAACTTTTATTAAAAATCACTTTTCTTCGTATCTGTTCGTCCAACCATTTAATGCAAATAAATTTTATTTGTATACATTTTGTGCGTTAAATTTTATGCAAAATAGTTAAGAAATCAACATGAAAAAGGTGAAGAAAAATCACCAAACATAGAAAATTTATTTGGTCTGATACTGCCATACATGTTGCGAGAGTTTATGAATATTATTCTTCTGCATCGACAACAGCAATAAGTTTTTCGGTCGGATGAAATTGGATGGTGTTGCGATCTGCTATGTTGCGTTATTATTCTTCGTATATTATACATTTTTATATGGTGGGATATCCTTTGTTTAAATTTCATAAAAAGCTAACCAAGATACATTTATTATGAGAGATAAAATATTATTTTTCTTTGATATGTTGAAATCTGCTTGCTTTTTAAGATTCGATTTTTTTTTTTCATAAACATTTTTTTGGTGTTTATTAAAAAAAATTGGATGTTGCGGAATTTTTCAAATGGTATAAAAAAAATATTTTTATAAAAATTGTTTAACACTAAAAATTATTCTGAACACTCAAGGTTGTTGAGCGCATTAGTTTTAAAAACAAAACTCCTTGAAATTGTAACACTTTGCAGCATCCATCACTTTTTCTTTGTGATCGTGATTTGCGACAGTGGATTGATGTCCGATATTTTTTTTTTGTTTTGTTGCTCGTGCGTCGAATACAAAGTATAAAAATATATTTTGAAGATTTGATTGGAAGCACGAGGCTAATTCTTAAATTGATTCCTAGCATTGCAAGCCTTTAGCAGATTACACTTAATTAAACTTTAATGAAACTAAAGAACATGAATAATAATAATAAGTTAAGAATGGTAAAATGAAGAAGGCGATTTCTTATTTTTTTTGTAATATTATTAAAATGAAAGATATAATTTTTGTTTTTGTGGCTCGTATATATAAAAATGGAAGTGATTTATTTAGCTTTGTTTTAAAATGAAAAGAATAAAAATTATAACGCGAGAATGAGTTATTTTTTCTTTCATTTTTCTTGAAATGTGTATAAGAAAAATAACGTGGAAGAAACCAAAAAATAAAAATTGGATGATTGTATTTTAATATTTTTTTTGTTTTTGTTCAAGTGCACACACACACAAAATGGATGATGGGTGTAGGATGAATAATAATAGGGTACTGTTTTCTGAAATTTATGTGAAAGTTCATATTCATATTTGGTAAATGATTTTATTTTACGGTATACGAGTATGGTGGACAAGAAAAATGGTCGTGTACGTTAAATCGCCAATAAATTTTAAACCGTTGAAAGATTAAACGAATCTATCTTGTGACTAAATTTATTAGTTTAATTCAGTGAGTGAGGTTCGATAACTAAAATTTTAAATTTTAAGGTAGCTGCTTTCGAACTAATGATACGTTGAATTCAAATAATGAGATGATTTTTTCAGCCTGTCGAAATTTTGAATTTTATTGCTATTCACTCATTTTATAAGTATTCAATAAGTTCTTAGTTTGACATCAGCTTCAATTTTATTAATGTCAGCTCATGCAGCTTGTACAATCCAGAATAACTCATTATAAAATTTTTATTTAATATTTCCATTATATACAAATTTTAGTAATGGATCAATCAATTGATTTACTTAAAATGCTTACTTCAAATTTAATAGTTTAGTAAAAAAAATATTTTTTGATTACTTAAAAAAAAATTTCCTAAATTTTTGGTTTGGATTATATTTTCCACAGTAAATGATTGGCGTTGAAGGTTTTAAGTTATATCAAACCAAAGTAAGTGTACCTCCTAAACCCCTTCTTATCTTAGATTTACTTCCAAATTACTTTTATGTCCGTGGACTCATGAATCAGTTCTCTATTTAACAATTAACCCACTTACGTGCTACTCGGCATATGTGGGGTTTTAATCTTAAAACTTAAAATTCCGGTTAGCTGAGTTTTCCGGTTAATTGGATGTCGGATAATTGGGCTTTTACTGGAATATGAAAATTAAAGCCATTCAAAATTTTCAACTAATGCTTTGATTAACGACAATGTGCAAAAAACAATTTCAAAATGAATTAAAAAATGCATATGAAATACAAAAGAAAGAGACAAGAGCAAAATAAAATCCTAAAAATTAAATTTCCGGTTAACTGAGTGTTTCGGTTAATTCTATGTCGGATAATCGGGCTTTTAATGTAATAAGAAAATTAAAGCCATTCAAAACTTTCAACTACTGCTTTCATTAATGAAAATGTGCAAAAAACAATTGAAAATATCAAAATGAATAAAAACTGCATATGAAAGAGAAAAGAAGAAGAAAAAAGCAAAAAAAAATCCTAAAAATTAAATTTGCGGTTAACTGAGGGTTCCGGTTAATTGGATGCGGATAATCGGGCTTTTACTGGAATATGAAAATTAAAGCCATTCAAAATGTTCAACTAATGCTTTCATTAATGAAAATGTGCAAAACCAATTAATAATTTCAAAATGAATTCAAAAATGCATATGAAAGAGAAAAGAAAGAGACAAAAGCAAAATAAAATCCTAAAAATTAAAATTCCGGTTAACTGAGTGTTTCGGTTGATTCGATGCCGGATAATCGGGCTTTTACTGTAATAAAAAAACTAAAGCCATTCAATATTTTCAACTACTGCTTTCATTAATGAAAATATGCAAAAACAATTGAAATATAAAAGAGAAAAGAAAGAGAAATTTCCGGTTAACTAAGTGTTCCAGTTAATTGAATGCCGGATAATTGGGTTTTTACTGTGATATGAAAATTAAAGCCATTCCAAGTTTTCAACTAATGCTTTCATTAATGAAAATGTGCAAAAACAATTGATAATTTCAAAATTAATTAAAAAATGCAAATGGAAGAGAAAAGAAAGAGACAAAAGCAAAATAAAATCCTAAAAATTAAAATTCCGGTTAACTGAGTGTTCTGGTTAATTGGTTGCCGGATAATCGGGCTTTTACTGTATTTTTTTACGAACTGTATATTTTTACGTTTTATTTCGATCTTAAACATTTTCACATTTTATTTCATTTTCTAAATGACTTAATAATACACATTTTATGGCATTTATAAACATACTTCTTAAATCAATTTCAAAATGACTTATGATATGCATAAATAAAGTCATCTTTCTTTATTTCATTTTCATTGCAGATTTTAAATCAATTTTAAAATGAAATAAAAATGCTGGTTTTAAGTCCGAAAAAACACCATTTTTAAGTCAGCCTTTTTTAATTCAGGGAGCCAAAATTTCACTGGTAAATTTTATTTTGCGATAAGCAGTTTAGCTAGTAAAATTGGTATGGGTCATACTAAAATATATAGATGTCTCTGTTTAATTCTACGCATTTTTCACTACGTTGTTGCGCAGGCGATAAAAGTAACCTAAATTTTTGACGTTTCATAAATATTTGTATTTATTGTTGTTACACAGGTGATTTTAAATATGGCGAGTGAACATTTTGTTAATTTCGAATTTTTAGAATGTGGAATATTTATCTGGTTAATTTGGGAGACCAGCAAAAATTGCATTCCACGTCACCTGGATGGACAAAGGTATTTCTAAATACAAAGAACCCATATTTTTTCATGGTAGGAATTATAACATTATTCAAAATGAGTAAAAGTACTCGTATGAACGTCATATTTCAATTTGGGTCAACTATATATCATTGAACGATATATTATCAATGGTCAAATCAAAACATGTCGCCATTTAGAAATACTGCTAGGAAACAAAATCATTTTCTGACTGCTCTAAACCTGCACCGGCCAAATTAGCCTGCCTCAATGAAACCTATACTATAATTCGTTACATATTTTTTACAATTTATTACCGTTTTCGAGGAACGAGTGGTCGGTTTAGCTTATATTGACACCTACATCGCCAAAATTGTAACATTTGATGTAGCTGTGATACCTTCGGCACTTGGATCGGGCGGTACTGGGTTCGAATCCTATCAGGAATATTGTACCAATTGTGAAAGGTTATATAATTTTGAATAATAATCCGTTTAAAATCATCTTCTTGATCTGCCCTCCACAAGGTACATGGAGTAACAATTGACTCAATATCTTGTGGCGGTCTGGTGTAACCAATTATTAAAGGTGGTAAAATGGAACTTTAAATTAAATTAATTCAAGAGTGCTGAAAATAGACCAATCTACGGAACAATCACAAACACCAATACAATCATAAAACCAAAGTAAAAACAAAAAAAATTAAATGACACGTTTGAAGCCTTAAAAAATTAAAAGGTTGATCTGCTCTCCACAAGGTCGGTCCAAGGAGTAGGTTAGGTTAGGTTTCAGTGGTTTACACTTAGGCCTTTTTAGGCCTATTGTGATTCCACGCATTCACACCACATTATTAACCCATTCACCTATTCACCTACTCACACTACACAACTACAGTATACCACCTGCATATTGCAAGTTCCATATCAACCTGTACTTTGACATAGACGTTGGATCGGTGCTGAATTCCGCACTTCATCAGAGGGTCTTAGTGGTGCTTATTAACATGAAACACATGCCAAATTTTAAATATTCACACCGGGTTTTTTTTTATACAAAACCGGGATTTGGAAAACCGAGATTTTGAAAACCGAGATTAAGAAAAAAACCGAAATTTTGACAAACCGAGATTTCGTTACACACCCGTCTGCATAGCAAGACAAAATCATCTTATGCTGTTTGTTGGCTGGAATGGCATGGTTTTCGATCCCACCAAATGCACAATATAACCTTACTTCCATGAACGTTTCGTTTTGCTGTTGATGTGGAGGGTTCGCCTGAATGAGCTCATGGTTTTTTGCGTTTAGAGTTATTGTATAGTGAATCCATTTTGCATCGCCAGTCACAATGTGAAACAAAAAATGCCATCTTCGGTGTCTTGTAAGAAAAGAATTGCAAACCATTAAACGATTTTCAATGTTGGCCTCAGTCAGCTCATGTGGTACTCATTTTCCTTCTTTTTGAATCATTTACATATAGCGTGAATACGTTTGCTTATGGCTGCTTGAGTGACATTTAACTGTTGTGCAGGTTCTTTTTCTGTTTGAGCTGAGTTTATATAATGCTTCCAATTCCAATTATATAATGCTTCCAATTCTTCTTCTTCGAATTTTTTTTTGGTTGACCAGAACGTTCTTTCTCACTGACATCAAAATTTTAATCGTTTAAACCAGTTTTCGCAAGTCTGTTGATTTGGCGCATCATAATTTTCTTGAAGCAAACGAAAACTTTCAGCAGCTTTTTACTTTTGATGATTAAAGCAAAAAAGTAATGCTTCCTGCAAATGCTGTTTTGTTGGTACGAAATTCAACATGTTTAAACGGGATTAAAAAATATGTTATTTCCGCTTTAATGAATAATGACAAACTAAATTTTAATGTGAAATGTCAACACTTTAAAACACTGTAGGTGTCATTGGAAAAGAAGTCGCCATCTTTTAGAAAATCCAAAAAACTAAATATACACCCAAAATTGTACTTAATTACTGTGAACCTGTCAAGATCTTGTGTAAGTTCGATTATTTTTTTGAGATGCTATTTTTACAAAGTGTTTTTTATTTTGCATTCCTGTGTATTGTGTATACACGTTGCAAGTCCACGAAGTGAAGGAATAGTGGTGAGTTCCATTTGTTAAACTGCGCAATGATGATGTGTGTTGTGTTGATGATTAGTATGAAACCAGCTCCGTTGATTGTCGGGGAAATTATATCTAAGTTGATTTTTGATGATTTCTTTATGCTTGTTAAAAACGGGTTTTACCCTGATCAACCACTGATCAGTGCTTAACCATGAGAAGGATTTTGAAAAAAAAAATTGGAAGTACAATATAAACATACATCAACTATAATTTAGTCTATATCATAGACTTCTGGCAGGCATAGTATCAATCGCGAGAACATCCAGATAAACTCGCTTCGCTCTGTAAATTATAAAGTCTGGATCTGTTTATCGGAGGGAGAGTTGGACCTCTGATGACAGAAGAATGCTACTTTTGGTCTTTCGTTACATGTTTAGTTAAATTAAAATTACACACAACAAATAAGATTGGAATGAAATACGAGGTAAAACAGTTTACAGATGAGGTCTCTGAGCCCTGTTGCTAGGTACCAATCCTAACGCGTGATAAAGTGTTCCATTAAAAACTAACCGGAGGGCATCGTAAAGGAAAGCCCCGATTGCGTTGGTGTAAAGACGTTGTTTTAAACTATTATACTGCGTATAAGGATGTCGAAACTAGAAGGCGAGAAGCCCACAGTGCAGGAGGCAAAATTCATGCATGAAAGCCTGTAGCAATCATCCAATAATAGTGGCATTTTTTTACAAATTCTGCGATGACTTGTTATTGGCTATTAAAAGTAAACTATTTATAATTTGTTTTTTGATTTGCATACGTGCTATCCTTATTTTCGAAATATTTGGTTTATTTACATCAAATTACTTATTCTTACATTTTAATATTTTACTTTTGGTTTTCCTGAGTTTTCTTTTATTCCACTCAAAATTTCTTATAAGAATTATTTTAACAGTATACTTACTGTAGTATACTAATACACATTTATTTTTGTTAAATGTTAGAAACTTCACACTCATTTTTTCGCAGCATTTTACCGAAACTCCTTAATTCTGTTATTACTGGTGTTAGAGCTCTTAAAGTGGTGAGTTTGCCTCCTTTGGACATTTCATCTGGTGGTGTTCTCTATATTGCATAGAATAAACCCCTATTTTGCCGTTCAGGAGCAATAAAGAAAAACATTGAAATGTTCTAGTTGTTATTTTTTTTTACCACGGTCTATGCATAAATTTTGAATACACCATACTTGATTTCTATTTTTCTTATCGAACTTTTGTGAAAAATGTCTTGTCTTTTAATAGAAACGGTACACGGGAATTTTGTTAGGTTAGGCAGCCATGTTGTTAAAGCAACATATGTCAATTTTTTTATGAATTGTTCAGTAGTGTAATATAAATTATCAATATTTATTTTATAAAATCCTTACTCCTGATTTTTATCCTCGCTACAACGGTCCTGCCAAGTCGACTCTTCGACGGGTCTTGGCCTTTCTGCAATTTTCATTTTCATATTTTTCTTATTACTTTCTTTTATGTAGTATAGCAAAAAATATTTTCGTTTCTTCTTCGTTCGCTTCTTTCGTTTTCTGCAAATATTTAGAAAAGTGCTTAGCAAGTACATTAAACTTCAAACAAAATAGTTCAGAATTTTTTTTTAAATTTACCGGACGAATTTTTAAAATAAAAAATCTTTATTTCACCAAATTTCGACATCTCGGTCCAGGTGAGTTGACAAACCTATTTAACTCAGAGTAAAAGCTCTTTAATTTAAAAAATAAAAATCTCGTTAAATTAAAATATTTTAATAAATTGGGGCTGAGTCAATATTGAGTTAATCCTAAACATTCTTTATTTCACTTTCATGCCTAACTGAATATTTTTAAGAGGGTAAGGAGACTCGTAGCAAGAGTATTGTATTTAAATTGCTATCGTTTGATTGGTCTCTTCCTGAAACCTAAGTAATCTGTCAACGTCAAAAATAGGATAATTTTTACATAATCTGCCGTATTCACTTGGCGAAACACACTTACACTTAATAAACACATTTTATTAAAAAACACTTGTTTTTCTATTTGTTAAGCAATTTTTTTTTGCGAAATAAAAATAACAAGTATTTAATAAAATGTGTTTATAAAAATAGGACATTATTATAATAAAAATAAACAATGCTTTTATTCTGCAGCTAAATTAATTATTGAAGTTTAAGTAAACGTTTTTTTAAAAGAAAAACCCATTAGAAGTTCGATTTTTTAGTGCACGATTTAGTAATAAATAATTTTTACATATACAGCCTCGATGTACCGCCAAGTATAGATTATAATATTCATTTGATTGAAATACAGGATTTTACCATTTAAAAAACGCTGAACCCATCAGAGTTAGCTTCCCATCAAAATTCAATGATCTTTGTAAAAACTTGGTTATTAAATATTTAATTAAATTTCGATTAACTCGAAAAATTCGCGCAATAATCCCAACACATTTTAATTTTTATATTCGATCATAAATTATTTTTAATTAATTATAAATTTATAATTTTTTTTTTATTTTCTGAATTTTAACTTCTGTTCTTTTGGTATGTTTCGTTTAATTTGATGGCACAAGTTGTTATCAATAATTATGATCGTTCATCAGTATGGAATACAACGATCAGTGTGTGTTAACCATTACCATTAAATTCAGAAGCTATTTTTTTTTACTTTAAATGTGATGATTTGTAAGCAGAAAATTTTGGTTGGTATACCATCATAATCATAATATTAATTTACCATTTTAATCATGTCAATCTTGCAGACACTAAACCTGAAGGTGTTTTGCGTTTTTAATAAAAAAAAAATTCAGCGCGGATAACTTTTAAAACCTATCATCGGCATCATAAAAAATCGGTATATGTAATGTCCCGCAACAATATGGAAATCATCACGAGTCCGCTCACGTTACAAATAGTTAAACACCAATTTAAATTAGATTTTAATATAATCTCACGACCAAAACTAACAAACTATTATTTTATTATGTACATACGGATAAATATGTGTATTTTTATTTTATCCAACACGTAAACTATTAAGTTAACATTATTTTTTCGTTACCTTCAAGAAGTGTTAATCGACAAATGTAATTTTATATTATTTCGTGATAATGTTAAAACTACAAAAAAAAATTATAAAAAATACTATCAGAAGAGATTACTATCGATTACAATTTCCGATTTAATTTGTTTTTTTTTATAGTTCGATTTTAGTTTAGTATAGGTTAGTAGGAGCAAACTACATTATATATACACAAGAACATAAGTGACGTGATGAATTGAACGTACCGATATGGTAACTTAAGACAGTTTAAGATTTCATAAACAATCGGTAACCGATAGGAAATATTACTTTGAATCACCAAAATTGATAAAGGCTTTTTGTTTTTTTATTTTTTTATTTCGTATTTGTTCTGTCCGTCGTTGCATTCGGTATGGTTTTATAATTTTTCATCTTTATCACAAAATACTTGTTTCCAATATTTATTTATATTTTTTTTTTGTGTTCAATATAAAATACAAAAAACTAACAAATTCGCCGACAAACGAGACAATTCGCCTCTGTTGGCGATATATTTGTCATCTCATCGCGCTTTGCCAATTTTCTCTGATTTTTTCTTTTAATTCACAAAGTGTTCGCTTATTATTTTTCATCTTGTAAAAATATTATTTTTTATAATATTTTTGTTAAATTTAATAGATTTTTGATCGATCAACAAAAATATTTTGGAATAAGCGCAAAAAAATTTGCTCAAACAATAAAAATAAAAAATAAAAGTCGCGAAGTGATATTTTTCGCGCTTTGAAATTCTTTTTTTGCACAACGCACATAAAGAAAATAAAAAATTCAAGATTTTTTAAATTTGATCGAACATTTAATATTTTTATAAATTTTGCGGACATACCTCAAATAAATATTTTTATATAAATTTTCGGCAGATGATGATCTTTTAGTAAGATAATGATTGAAGGTATAAACAACATAGTGTGATGTCGAAGAATAAATTTTATTAAAACAAAATTTGTTAACGATCCACAAATTGGCAATTGCAATGGGAATGTTAGCGTACGACATCTATATCCGTTGGAAAGAAGTACCTTCAAAACGGACAGGCGAAATCTCGCCTAGGAAAATTTTATTTATTTATTTGTTCTTTATTCTAACAAAGTGCAAGCACTTGTATTGGAAAAAAATTCACAGCCAGATAATAGTTTTATCTGAGGTTACGTTTGGCTGATTTCGAATTAATAAAATATTAAATTTTGTAAATTAAAAATAATCGGCTTCCCACCAATTCTACTCTAGGTTGGTATCATTATCGATATTGCCGCATCAAGTATTCATTTGTCCAACATGTATTGGGAATTGGATTTAATATTGACATCAATTGTAAATGGTGGATTCAGAGTACAGGAGAATAGATGAAGCCCGAAACAACCGAATTAGTTTCCCGCGGAGATTTAAAAATTCCTCTTCAGCTTCCCTCAAGAGCAATTTTTAAGTTTCCAACATTTGTTGGCGAGATCCAATTTGATAATTTTAAATTGCAGTTGGCAATGTATTTACATATTTTTGGAACGGACTAACAGTACTGTCAAGTAGAGCAAGTTTAGCAACTGTTTCAGTAAAATTGCGCAAGCTGGATTTCGAGAATATTGCGGAAATAATTTAATAAGTAGAGAGTAGTAGAGGCAACTAACACAAAGCTATTCAAATCATAGAAAATTACCACAGCCAAGTGTAAAGCCAGGTGACATCAAAAGTAAACGGAGATGTTTCAGATCCGGCAACTTCACCACATCCGAGATTGTACGCAACGATTTCCTAGAAACGCAACAAGAAAACTGGCGAGAGGAGCAGAGCGTATGGGACAGAAAACCAGAGAATGTCCCATATTCTTCCCAGTTTAGCAGGAATCAAATTAACGAAGTCTAGTTCCGCTTGGCACCTCCTTCCATCACTTCAGTCTTCGCTGGCGACAAGCCTAGTATAAGTCTACGGAGCCATGTGCTGATGATTTCCGCCACTGCACATCCTACATGAATTGCGAACTCGGAAAGGTTCAGCCAAAGCACTCCATCACATAGCACGTTCCGTAACACTGGGCCCAGTACTGAGCCCTGTGGCGCCGCTAATAACTGGTCTTAAAGCAACAGAGTCACTTGATTCTGATCTGATCTGCTAGGCAACCTTGGGTCGTTGGTCGATAATTGTCGTGGGTCGAACCGCCCAAAATCCAAACTGACCAACAGACCACAAACCCTCCTGCTATGTTACTTACCGGGCTTTTTTTCCATGGAGGAAAAATCTACTGTTCTTAAAGTACTGTTAAGTACTTCCAGAATCCTTCCAGGACGTGCTTCTGTTGCAATCCTAAAGGCCTCCTCCGAGAATACCATCGATCCTAATTTTTTTCAATTAATCATTTTTCCACACCATTAAGCGTTCCTTCTGCGAAAAACTTCTTCACATGTGTTCTAATTCCTCACCCATTCTTTAAATTCCGCCATAGTGTTGTAGCGTTAGTTGCTAATAAACGCCCAGAAATCGCAGAGCTTATGTTGTCCTGAACTAATTTCGCCCACTTATATCAACAGTATCTACTTCGAACGTGATGCAAAAATGATCACAGAAAGTTTCAGTACGGTAACTTACCATTTTCTTAGTTTACTTAATATTCGTTTAGAGGCAAAAATTACGTCCAACACGGATCTATAATTACCTCTTTCGAAAATGGAAACGTCTGCCCTAGTTAAGGCAAAAAATATTACATGAAGCGGCAAATTCAGTAACACCCTACCCCCAGTAGCATATTTCCCATCCCATATTGGTGCTTTGGAGTTAAAATCACTGACGACAATCAGTCCAGAATTGAAGCCAAGTCATCGAGGCTTAGAGTGTAAAACCTTTTGTGCGGGAATTAACAGGTAAAAATGGCAGATTCTTCCAGCACTATCCATACTACCGCTTTTCCTGAACAAGATTTTCTTATTGGAGTAATTGGAGAACAATGTGCGCTGCGTAATAGAGTTCGGCTCACTTAATATTGCCAAAATAAATTTGATGGACCACTCCTGTAGGTGTTTAACTCCAGATTTTAGAATTCTAATGTAGGTTCAATTCGTTGATTGTTTACATAAACTTCATCATATAAACATCGCCCATTTGAGCCTCCGGCTGCCGATTGAATGGAATATGAATTGAATATGAATTGAATGTGAATTGAATATGAATTGAATGTGAATTGAATATGAATTGAATATGAATTGAATATGAATTGAATATGAGTTGAATATGAATTGAATATGAATTGAATATGAATTGAATATGAATTTAATATGAATTGAATATGAATTGAATATGAATTGAATATGAATTGAATATGAATTGAATATGAATTGAATATGAATTGAATATGAATTGAATATGAATTGAATATGAATTGAATATGAATTGAATATGAATTGAATATGAATTGAATATGAATTGAATATGAATTGAATATGAATTGAATATGAATTGCATATGAATTGAATATGAATTGAATATGAATTGAATATGAATTGAATATGAATTGAATATGAATTGAATATGAATTGAATATGAATTGAATATGAATTGAATATGAATTGAATATGAATTGAATATGAATTGAATATGAATTGAATATGAATTGAATATGAATTGAATATAAATTGAATATGGATTGAATATGAATTGAATATGAATTGAATATGAATTGAATATGAATTGAATATGAATTGAATATGAATTGAATATGAATTGAATATGAATTGAATATGAATTGAATATGAATTGAATATGAATTGAATATGAATTGAATATGAATTGAATATGAATTGAATATGAATTGAATATGAATTGAATATGAATTGAATATGAATTGAATATGAATTGAATATGAATTGAATATGAATTGAATATGAATTGAATATGAATTGAATATGAATTGAATATGAATTGAATATGAATTGAATATGAATTGAATATGAATTGAATATGAATTGAATATGAATTGAATATGAATTGAATATGAATTGAATATGAATTGAATATGAATTGAATATGAATTGAATATGAATTGAATATGAATTGAATATAAATTGAATATGGATTGAATATGAATTGAATATGAATTGAATATGAATTGAATATGAATTGAATATGAATTGAATATGAATTGAATATGAATTGAATATGAATTGAATATGAATTGAATATGAATTGAATATGAATTGAATATGAATTGAATATGAATTGAATATGAATTGAATATGAATTGAATATGAATTGAATATGAATTGAATATGAATTGAATATGAATTGAATATGAATTGAATATGAATTGAATATGAATTGAATATGAATTGAATGTGAATTGAATATGAATTGAATATGAATTGAATATGAATTGTATACGAATTTAATATGAATGAATGGAATATGAATTGAATTCAAATTGAACATGGATTGAATATGAATTTAATATGAATTAATTATGAATATGAATTGAATTCGCCAGCCTTCTTGCTGCTCCATCCTTGCTTCAGTAGTTTTACCCTCATGGTCACATACATGTTGAATGGCCATCCCTTTTCGATGAACCGTCACAAATTCGGTAACCTTGATCTGGATCATTATTTTCAGTAGTCGCTTCTGGCCCGGTTAAATTTTCACATGAATTTACATGGATAACCTGTCCGTGTTAGCTTTTTCCGTCCGCATCGTTTGTGTATTTCTCAGTCTGCGAAGTGATATCTTTTTTGGCCATATGGGTCACACTATCTGGCTTTACCTTCTGTTTTTTTGCTTTACTATCGGGCTGTTCTGACATGTTTTCAAATACATGGTTTCTGTTGAATAGCCTGCACATAGCCATTCACATTATTGCCACAGCATCCTTAATCAGATTTTAAGTCGCAAGATTTTCCATCACAAGTGTGTTAATTACAGCAATCTCCTTTTCTGCTTGCTAAAGTGCATTCACGATTCACACAGGAAATGGTGTTGAGACTTCTTTAGAACTGTCAGTATTCGGCTTCTATTATATATATTGGGAAGCAAGGTATTGTGCGGTGAAGGTCAAGGCATCTTGAAAGCCTTACTAAAGATACTGAACTTTACGTGAGATGATACGCTGCGCATATATGAACGTCGACTTGTCATTGAGGTAGGTGAAACTTCACGACTATAGAGAGCCAACTGCATGTACTTCGGAGCCTTCGTTAGTAAACATCCGACTCTCTGCAACTGAAATTTCCTTCATAGTTTACTTTTCCCTAACTGGTTTATTTTCAGATAATTGTGGGAAGTTGACGTTCGAATGATTTTCGGTAATAAAGTGGAACTGGATAATGAAGATTATGTATAGTGGGTACCATTTGCCGGGTAGAACCATTGAGCTCTGCGCAATCGAGTGATGGCGAGTTGTTAGCAGATAAGGAAAATCAGTCGGGCCAACTTGACGATAATGAACAACGCAACCGGGATATTGCCACAGTGTAAGAAGAACGAAACGAGCAACTAGAGATTTCGGATGCTCATTCGTACGAATCAACGCTACATACAGAGTTTCAAACTTCAGAAAGGGATCTAGAAGATTTTTTACAGAAGTTCAACATCGTTTTTGAATAAAGGAAGATACGATCAGTGGAAAAATATGTGAAACATATCCGTCGCGATTGTTGGAGAAACTGGTGGAGAATAGTGCAGGTGAGTAAGAGTCGTATGGAGGGAGATAACGAATAACATAAAGGGTACACAAACGTCCTGGGTTAAGGGTGAGTAACAGCGATATTCAATAAAGTGAGCTAGACTATATATCGATAGAATTCGAGAGAGCTGACGGCGGAAAAGATCACGACAAGGAAAGCGTTTTCAATAAGGGCATTGATCGTTTTTGAGGATGGCGCAGCACGGATGAGAAGATGTGCGAACGGGTGGTGCCGAGTATACTGGAGACAGTTTGCGTGGTTTATTTTCCTGCAGTGGCTGAGCGGAATTTTGTCGAGGACATGGCTGAGGTGGAATGGATGATAAAGTGTGACTGGAATGTTGTTGGTGTCAAAAGGTGATGGCAAAAGAGATGGTGAATTTGTGGGCACTGTATACGGACTGAATTGCAGAGCCCTTTGTTTGAGTCATGTTCGAGACGAACAAGCTTAGGTGAACGGTAATCTTACGATCTCCCATATTTCTTTAGGTAGCATAAATTCCGTGAGGACTCGTTACATGATTTTAGCGTAATTTGGCCAATAATGGGTTAAAAATTTAGTAACAATATATGTAAAATTTCGTGACATCTAGGTTTAAGTAGTATAGCATTAGAAATGAAGACGGTGAATTACGAGAAAATTATTGTGGCATGTTAAAGTGAAATTAGAGTATGATTAAAAATAATTTTAAAACGTGTTAAGAGTGACTTAATAAATAATTGTGAAAATTATTTGTTGTTATGTTTTAGTGATTAGTGGATTTTAAGAGTCATGTGGGAATATTTCTGGTATATTTAGCAATATATTAGCGGTAAATGATAAGCAAATATTAGGAAACCGTTCTGAGGTTATTTCCAATTGTGTCTAATATTAATTACACTATTCACCAAAAATATTGAAACTCGCAAGAGTTTTCAATTTATTTTTTGATTATAGATCTCACATTTGGTTTAAAGGATGGCTGTTGGTACCAACCTAAAATGGTGTACCTTATCGTGGTGGAAAAACTTCAAAGATGAAAGTAGATATATACTGAAATATAGTTAAAGCTATATGTAATTATTTTTTGCCTGACCCAAATGAATTATCGATTCCAATTTAAATTAACTTGCATGTGCATCGAGAAGCCAATGAACAATTAGCATTTTTGAAACCATTTGAAACTGCTTCTTGAAAGTGGTCGATTTAGTAAATATTTGAAATGTTGGCGAAACACTAATGGTCGCTGTGTAAGCAAGTCAGATATTTACCAATTATTTTCTCACGCAAAAAAAGTTCCTATCAGGTATCGATCAATATTTATATGAATTTATGATTTGTTAATTTTCTGCTGAAGTTTTATGTTTCAAGATGAGAATCTCAAATTTATGAATATCTAAATAGATAAATTTCTAATTTAAAATAATATTTATATTTGTATAAATATTTTAACGAAAAACCAGTATTGGAAACGAACAGCATCAGTAGCTGTTAGATTTTGATGAAGGAATCGAAACTAAAATAAAAATAAAATACCGTGAGAGATTATTCGACACTGATATCATTTTTATATCTATTATAATAAAATATATATCTACCAAAAATATAAAACAACATTAAAAACAAATTCCAAACAAACCTTTTGTGTTGTCACATGCTCAATGGTCAAAACTTTGTGTTAAAGAAGTACAGCAAAATAAAAGAAACAAAAATTAAAAAATCGACGGCTAAATGTCTGGGAAGCTTTAAAAACTTATTTGTTTCAATTTCTTGTTGTTGTTCATTTCTCTGAATCACATTTTCATCTTTTTACATATTTCCTTCGCCTTTATTTTAACATTTCGGTATTATGTGTTATATCCTCTTCAAGAATATATATATTGCATATAATAACCGACTAAAAACACACTAAAATAACAAAATAAAAAAAAATCTTGTATATTTCTCTGAACAACATCAACAGGTGTCATTATTAGCTTTATTGATTTCTTACTGATCCAGTGACAAAAAAATACCACAAAAATTGTGCAAATATTGCAGAATACATAAATCCATGTTCCAAAGCAATTTTCGTGTGCAATAGGGATTGCATTCCAATTAAAAATACATATGGAGAGAGGGACGTTGACAACATATACGCATAAAACGACCGGCATCATATCGTCGCGATGAGTTATCATAAATTAAAATTTAATTTTTTTATGTTTTGTGGTCGAAATGCATTCTTAGAGAAGTGCGGATTGAGATTTCCGATGCATCTTGAACACAATTATTTTATATAAAACTGAAAGGAAATTCAAATAAATGCAATTTATGATATAAGAAGTGGAATCTAGCAAAATATCTCGTTTATAGTGGTGGTTAATCTATATAGGTCATATAAAACATTCCGTATAGGCGTGCGTGCGCAGAGGGTAAATATCCATTCATCTTAATCAATATCAAATATCAATTTTCATCTTGATATTATTTTATATGGCTCACATTAACTTTCACTTTCAATTTTTTATGATATAATTTTTCTTCCTCTGATGATCCCTTAAATTATCATCATAAAACAAAAAATATATACTTCCTGTATGCCCGGGATAAAAAATCGCCCTCGATAAAAATCTATTACTTCAATTTTCCATTATAAACAATATTTTGCTTTTCTAAATATTTTTATTAGTTTTGTGTGTTTAGATCCTCTTCTCTATATACATTAGATGTGTATTTATATATCCGTATGTGTTGTACACAGCGGAGATAAACTTTATATGATGTTTTCATATAAACCAGCATGTGCTTTACAACCAACGAAGGTTAAAATCATCTGGTAAAAAATATAGATATAAAAAATAATATCTACGAGTATGTACCTTCACCATGATGACCACTCAGTGAACCATAAAAAAATTTAATAAAAATATACAACCATTATATGAACTTAAGTTAGCTTTCGTTTCTATAAAGTTTTGGCATCTTTCATATTATATATATATAAGAAATAATGTTGATTGTATAATGATAGCTCTATTTGGGGATCATAAATGATAATAAAATATAAATTTGTGTTAAATGACAAATTATTGTTGTGATTTGAGCGAGTTTTATCCACATTGGTAATGAAAGTTCATCTCATTTACTCTCATTAACCTAATTAAAAAGAACCTTTTGGAAATGGGTAATGAACGGTTAGTTTATCAAATATTTTCCCATAAGACCGCACGAACAAGTTTTATTTAAAAACATTTCTTACAAGATTGTCTGCGTTTGACCATATTACGCTGCTCGTGGTAACACAGCAAAGAATGTACCAGAAAATTGTTGATCCTTCTTTTTGTTACGTACACGTATTTTAAAGACGTTGTATCCGATATTAAATTATTATAAAATCAAAAGAATTTTTAGTGGTTATGTTAAATTAAATGGAAATTTAATAAAAGGAATCGATATTTTCTTGTAATTTAAATTGGATGTGTTTTTAATCCGGATTTTAAACCAATGAATCAAATACCTTACGTATAGGTAACAAAAGTGGAAGGAACCATTTGTACATAAATTAGTCAGCATTCTCATTCTAAGTACAGCTAGAAAAAATGTGAACTACAATAAGGAGAATAAGGCGAATAACGTCACTCGAACGCTGAGAGGACGGAAAAGTAAGCCCTAAATTTTCATTATGAAAATACTTTCAACCTGTTAGATGCGGTCCATCTATTTTATATCAGCTACTACACATATTTCTCTCTAGAGGTGGCTGGAGCCCCAGACACTACGAATATCTATAATAGGTCGATTACCTTTAAAACCACACAAACTGCAGAATCAATGCACGGACTAAATTAACATTACACCCATTAAATAATAATTCTAAATAGCAAGGTTGACTACCATATTAATTTTGATATAGAATCAAATAGCTTCCCGCTAGGTGTTTGTTTGAGTTATTCTAGTTAACAGCTACTTAAGAATATGGAGTGAAAATTCGTATCCACAACATTTACGTAGTTCTCGTAGCCGACTACTACAATGTTTTTCTTTTAGTTTCCGCAGTTTGTTTAGTTATCTGGTAATTGCTCCTCTATTGTGACTTTTGCATATTATGGAATTTTGTGGATTTTCATAAATTTTGTTTTTGTTTTCACGTTTAAACAAAGTTCGTTAGTAGATCCAACTGAGTCTCAGTGCTGAAACATTTCTCACAGTTTAATTTGATCTTATCTGTTAACTTGATTAGATCACGGGGTCAAGAGTCCTTCTATTCATTATGACGAATCTTCTACAAGTAAGAAATGCGGATTTTTTTTTATTAAAAAAACATGTTAAATTCGGAAAAATGATAAAAACTGCTTTATTTATAGTATACTCCATAGCTTGTTAAGCATATTTCCCATGATTTGGGGCAATTTGTGAATACCACACCAGAAAAAATATTCCTTTTTTGCTGCAACCCATTCATCAAGCCATTTTTCACATCTTTGAACGAACCAAAGCGCTGCCCAGCAAATCCGTGACCCATCGAAGCAACTTACCTCACATGGGATAGAATTTCGGGTGAATGATTCGAACGTGCCCTGAACCGGTTTTGCCGTATTTAATGGAACATTGACATGAAGAAAAATAACTTAGTATTCTGGCCTATAAACCATTTCTACAGGTTTTAACAGCTCATAATAGATCACACCCCTCTGGTCCCAAAAAACATAGAGCATCGTATTCTCCCAAAGTGATTCGGTGTTGCGAACGATGTTCATGAGAATCATGAGATTCTCAAAATAAATTCACTTTTCATCCCTGCAAAAACGACTTCTTTTTGAAGTGAGCGAGCAAAATGTCACGATTTTTAGCGTTTTTGCATTTGCCTGTCGTTCAAATCATGTAGTACCCACTTACCGGTCTTCTGAATCTTTGCCATCTCTCGTAGCCGATTGTAAACAGCTTCTTGGACTAACGTCCAATTGCTCGGTGTATTGTTTTTGTGTTTGCAAATTATATTCGTTCAATATGGCTTGCAATGTGGAATTTTATCGTATTTTTTTGGAGGTTTTTACGTTCTTCGTCTGCAACATCGCAGTCACCACTTTTAAAACGCTGAAACATTCGCTCACACGTATCTTGCGACGGAGCATGTTCACCATAATATTCTCAAAGTAATCGGTATGATTCAGCAGCAGTTTTCTTCAAATGAAAACTAAAAATTAATGCTGTCCGCGAATGCTCTTTCTTCGGTATAATTTTCGACATATTGAACACAACAATACAACACTATACACACACTTCTCCAATTTAACACGCGTATCACTTTATCACTATTAGATGGTACACCAAAATATCACAATGTCAAATTTTTATAGCGCAAACTGTATTTAATGCACCATCTGTTATCTGAAATCTGCATTTCATACTTGTACACTTGGGATGCGTGCATGACCAGTTACGACTTCGGAAAATCTTAATAATAATGCACAAATGTTGGTAGCTTTTTTTGTCTGTAGCTTTTTCCAACTCGAGAAGAGATATAGGTAGAAAATTGATATTTAGCGTTTTAGGGTTCGGTGAGAAAAGTTCATAGGCGGGATGTATACAAAGGGCCGAATGTCAAAGGGCCGAATGTCGAAGGGCCGAATAACGAAGGGCGGAATGTCGAAGGGCGGAATGTATCAAATGTATCAAAATAATTTTTGTTTATTAAACATAAATGTATTTCTTATGAATTTATGTATTTTACTATTTTTCATCTTTAGATATTCATGAAATTTCACGTACATATCCAGTCAGCGATACATTTTGGTAAAGGAAAATTTTGTCATATGCCAAATGAGACATTCGGCCTTCTGATAATAGGTATATGTACAAAAATAAAAGAAAAATTATTAAATTAAATAAAAAAATAAAAAAAATATATTTCTAAAAACAAAAAAAAAAATAAAAAAAAATTCGGGCCTTCAACCCATTCGACCCCTCGACACTTTTGGCCCCTCGACATGCGTGTCGACAGTCGGCCCTTCGACGCATTCGGCCCTTCGACGCATTCGGCCCTTCGACGCATTTGGCCCTTCGACACATTCGACTCTTCGACATTCGGCCCTTCGACACATTTGGCCCTTTGAAATTCGGTCCTTCGACATTCGGCCCTTCGGCTTTCAGCCCTTTGATATCATACTCGGCTAAGTAGTCTATTTTATGTTTGGCCTGCAATATGAGTAAGTGAGAGATGCAACGATTTCTCAACAAATCACTATAAAACTCGAAAAATATGTTCCATATCGGATTCTAAGATGATGTTGTGAAGTAGTTTTGAAATATGGCAAAGAAAAAAGGAACGAAGCCAATTCTTATCCGATTAGATGATATTGGGGATAACGGTCGGTATGGGATTCTACGAACTATAGGGTGGAATTATTAGTAAAAATTTTGAAGAGTATATTATTTACAAGACAAACGATTATGAACTAAAAGATTCTAAATTAATTTTGTTACAATATCGGCCCAAACCGCTTTTTAAATTTTTTTAAAAAATGACGATTTTTGGCAAAAAAAATTGTTTTTTGTACCAAAAATTTGACCTTTAGTACAGCCTAGACGAACTGATGGGTGGGAATGAAACTGCATACATAAACTTTTACCATAAATTGGGAGATCCCAGTGATGTTGGGCCTAGATCAGTTCACCGGAAGTGACAACTTCCAAAGGAGCTTTTCTGTTTTTTTGAAAATATTTTTAACGCATATCATTTTCCGAAAAATCGATATCAAGCACAAAATTGTAAATTAATTTTGCAATAACGCCTTCCAGATCAGTTTTCCAAAATTTAAGCGTAAATGACGATTTTTAAATTTTTTCAGCAAAACTTCGGTTCCTGTACGGATTGATTAATGGGAACTTCATTCTTAAGTTTTTTTCTATAAATTGAGAGTTCCCAGTGATTTATGATTGACAAGGGGCTTCTGAAAGTAGCAGCTTAGAATGTTGCATTATCATTTCTTGCAAACATTTTGAAAAGTATATAGCATTTTTGAAAAAAACAATAAAACGAAAAGATTGTAAATTAAATTTCAAGCAAAATAAAATCAGATTAATTTATAAATTTTACAGGAAATGGCGGGTTTCGATAAAAAAAACTCCAAAAATCAGTATCTCTACAGTCTAAGCGGATGGACTATTCGGAATACAACTTATAACACAAAATCTTTGGACCGGATGTAGCAGCTTCCATGGGAGTTTTTTAAAATAATTAAATAAATTTAAAAAATTAAACTCTCTCTCTCTCTCTCTCTGGCAATATATCCCATTAAGGGTTCACATCAAGTTTCATAATCATATTTTTCATTTCGGATAATGAGTGATTAATTCATTGATCCTAAACCAGACGTGAAATTTTTTCCTTGTCACCACCGGGAATCGAGCCCGGGCCCCCCGGGTGCTGGAGCAAACATGCTGATCACTTTTCCACCTTGCGGCATTGTTGGTCTTCTCAAATAAAGGGTGACACAATAACCGGCTCAGATTTGACATATCTGTTTTTTTGGCTCTGGCAACACTAATGTTATTCTTTCTTTGACAAAAACTCAGTATATTATTTCTAGTTGATGAAATGGATCGCTTAGCGCTTCAATAAAAGTGGGAAATGTTGGAAATTTATTTCCACAACAAAGACAATTGGTTCGAAATCGCAAGAAAATGTTTTACAAAATTTGGTCAAAACACGGGACTCACGCCCAACGGTATCAAGAAGTTCGTACACAAAGTGCGTGGTACGGGCTCCCAAGTGATAATCCAACGCTTACCCGTACTCGTTGTGTTAGTTCAGCCGAAAATATCGCCGCGGTGGTCGAAAATGTGAGCCAACGGCCGAGAACCTCAAATCGTCATCGTGCATCGGAAATGAACATCATGCGGTCTTCCATGCAACGTATTCTGCGTAAAGATCTTGCTTTGTAGCCCTATAAAGTTCAATTGGCCCAGCAAAATCATCTTTTCGGACGAGACGTATTTCCATCTCGGTGGCTTCGTAAACAAACCAAATTGTCATATTTGGGGATCAGAATATCTACAAGGATATGTGGGGAAGCCAATGCGTCCATTGAGTGTTACTGTTTGGTGCAGCTTGTGGCGTTTCGGCATCATTGGGCCATATTTCTTCCAAGACGAGGCCGGCGCGACCGCTACGCTCACTGCAATAAACTACCGCCACATGTTAACATCTTTTTTGTTGCCATATCTTAAATATATTAGTTTGGGCGACCTTTGGTTCCAGCAAGATGATGCGCCATGCCACACCCGGGCATTACAATACCGAAACTGATGTAAACGAACAATCGAAATATTGATGTGAATTGGGCGGCAACGAGCTGTGATTTGACGCCTTTGGATTTGTATTTGTTAAGTGCTGTGAAAGACAAGTGTTATACAGACAATTGAGAAACAATTGAGCAATTTAAAGTCAATAATGAATCAACCAAAAAAATAAATTTGGAAATTAATTAAGCCGTTTTTGTTATATTAAATTTTTAAATCAGAAGATTACGAAAAATTGTCTTAGAGAAAATTGTCAGTTTCTGAAATTGTGTTCGCGTTTGTATGCTTGTTGTTACATAAAGTTGAAGCTCATTGTCAGTTGAAGAAAATCGTGGCCATAATAGCAAACAAATAAAACATTTGTAATGTCCTGTCTACCAGCTTAAAGCCGCTCCACCGGAGGAAAGTCGGTTCAAAAATTATTTGTCGCATATCAATCAGTACATGAGCGTACGTCGGTAAAGCTCACGTTACATTGATCGCAGTTTATCACGCACCTCCAAGTGTCGATGTAATCAGAATTGACTAGACATACAAACCCGTAATGAACAATGTTAGGTTTATTAATTTAACAAAATGGCGAAAAAATCATACAAGTCATTAAGATAACCTCGATATTTTCAGAAAAACGGCTAGGTGCACATGTGAGGTTAGTGATATCGGCTCTCGTGATCAAATGTTCGTATCATTGATCCTTGTAAAGAACTACGTTATGAGCGGGATATAGCGGGTTTTCAAATAGGGACATAGCAATTTTGTATTTTAGTACTAACGAACCCTTGGACGTTTTTCATAATCTGTCAACGTCAAAACGTCAGTCAAGCTCAACATTTTTGCATTTTTTTCATGGTGATTCACGAACGAGCAACGCTTGGAAATTGTTAGAAATTACTACCGCAATTTTGAGTCGGTGGTCTCAACTATATGAGCGCTTACTTCAATTTTTTGGTTGTAATAATCGTCCCTCCAGATAGGCTGTGCGTGCTGTAGTGGATAAATTCGAGACAAAATATTCACTATTTGATGTTCCTGTGCCGAAAATAGAATCGAAGATATCGCAGCCTTTAAGTGCTTCACTTCAAAAGGAGCGACCAAATCAGTCGAATATGCGTACAGATTTTGATCGTTAGGGCCGAAACTCCTCCGATTACGCTTTTCTAAAGTTTGAAGAAAATCCCGAATTATTATTATTTTCTTTTTTTCTATTTACTTTTTTTCTTTTAAGTTTAGGTATAGTACAACCTCACACCACTATGCAAATAATTTAATCAATGAACGCTAGTGCGTTGCAAATACGCGGGTTTTTTATTTCGTATAGTCATTGAACAGCGGACTATAGTTTTAAGTTTTAAATAGATAATTTTTTCGTTCATCTATTGATCACTATAGGATTTATCACTAACTTATTTTGATTGATTTTTATATTAACTTATGAACTGTTTTGTAATTGTCCATGCACTTTCGTCCATACCTTTTCTTTATTACACTATATTTAGATGAAGCCCATCTTGTTATTACTCTACCTTTAGATTTAAGTAAAGTTAACACTAAGTTTAATTTTTAAATATTCTTTAACTCGATTCCTCTCATGATGTTTTCATCAAAATCCAAGGAACCACCTCGTGTTTTGCCAAATTTTGTTTTTTTTCGGCGAAATCAAAAAACCGTAACCGCAATGATAATGCGATTTGGTTTGTTTGTTTTTTTAAGCATGGAATAAAAACTCCGTTTCAAAATATTTACAAAATACTTTAATGACGGTAGTTGCAATTTCCAATCGTAAGGTGGTATGTTTCAATCGTGAACATATAAATTAATGAATTAAGGGGTGAAAACCTGAACGCCACTTGGGACGAAAAAAAAATCGTTGCAATCTCCCAAATTATAAAACTTAAGTATACAGTTTTTCCGAATAGTTAATCCACCTAGTCTGTATAAATGTCGAATTTTGTTGAAACACAGTTTTTTTATCAAAACTCGTCATATTCGGTAAAATTTAAAATATGATCTGAACTAATTTTGTTTGAAAATTAATTCACAATCTTTTTATTTTAATCGTTTTTTCGTTAATGCTTCGTTAAAAAAGCTTAAGTATTAAGTTTCACCCCGATCAGTTACTTTGTCTGATTTTCCTGATTACTACAAAAAATCAGGTTTTTTGTTCAAAAATCAAAGCTCCTGTTTAAATTTTGAAAAATTAACCTGAACCGATATTGTTGCAAATTTAATTTAGAATAGTTTAGTTCATACTCGATTCTCTCATAGTTGAGATACTTTTCAAAATACAAAGCTCCTAATAAAAATGTTGGCTTAATATCTTCAAATTTATGAAAAAACCTAAGTATGAAGTATCATTCCGATCATTCAATGTGTCTGGAATCTATAATCACCGAATCTTTGTACGTAGCTTTCAAAATATTTTGACGAAAACCGAGAAAGAGCCTATGTAGACCGTCACTTTTGGTCGACCATTTTCGGCCAAAACTCACTGAGATTCTCCAATTTTAGGAAGAAACTTAAGTATGAAGTTTAACCCTAGTCACTGTAAACGGCCGCATTTTTGCGGAAAAACATATTTAAAAAGCTGTCACTTCCTCTGAATTAATTAAAAAAGCTTAAGTATGAAGTTTTATCCAGATCGGACAAGACGTCTGGGTTTTAAAGAGAATACAGTTTGCACGCATCACAAACATACAGAGATATTTTCAATAGCCACTCTTTTGAATTGGGTGGTACAGCACAAGGTAAATCAAATATTCATGAATACAATAATTTGGTACTCCCCATTGACTCCACGTGTAAAATATTAATTATCTACGCGCTATAGACAATACGGCACAACACTAATGCTTACCCGAATATTCTCTAGCCGCCTTTCCAGTTAATGTCTGATGTTAAGCAAATATGTCAAAAGTTCATCGATAGAAAGCATACCAACCAAGAACATTAATAAATCAGAATTAAAAAATCCATCAATAAATTATATGACAAACATATACTGTCAAAATTATAATGACAGTCATATACGTGACCCTTTCATATTATAAGTCACAAACCGATATCATTTCTCCTGACGGTTATATTCTTATACATATGAGAATACTATATAATATTGAACAGCAGTTTTCTTCTTTTTATTATTAGGTTCTGTAATCATCAATCTCAATGAAGGTACCTATGTACGAGTATGTTGATATATAAAAAAAAAAAAATTTTTTATTATTTTACTGGTCATATGGACAGACGTATTGTGCGTGCAATATTAATATTCTGCACATTAAATTCCATTTGGTATGCGTTCTTATGGTTTTTATGACTTTTAAAGTTCTCATATAACCATGTACGATCCCCGATATGCATTCGTATTTCGCGTGCTTAAATTGTGGTATTGCCTTTAAGGGTTAATATAATTTTAGTTGTATTTGGTTTCTTATCATATCAATATATTATTATTTTATGAAGACTTTGTCTTATTATTTCATTTGCGGCAAACTTCTTCAATTCATATTAATATTTTACTTTATTTATTTTTTAATGTTTTTTGTACACATTAACCGTTTAACCATAATAAAAATATAAAGTACATGTGATACATTTGAAAGATATGAACGTTACGTTTGCTTTTTGTGTAATTTTGTTACTTGTGCGCGCTGTTGCTGCATTAATTTGGTAAAAAAAAAATGTAAAATTATTTACGGAATAATCATGCGGTGGTGAACATGATACTTTTGATGCTTTCACAGTGACATCGTAAAATATGATGGCTGGTCGACAACCAACTGCGCGAGTGTATAAATGCACTAGCAAAAACTACTTACTGTAAACAATTTTAAATAACGAAAATAACCATAAAAATAATTCTTTTACATTTTTTTTTTTATTCTTAATAATTTCTTACGATTTATATGGCATTTTAATAATAACAAAATAAAATATTATACATATATATTTTATATCAAAATAATAATCGTAATAATAACGCGATCAGATTTTTAAAATTGAATTAAAATTGTTTTATATTTAAAAAGACAAATACTTTGGTGTTGAAAATTAAAATCAAGAATAACTCTAAATAAATATTAACTTAAATGCAATGTAGAAGCTACGTATTTGGATTTTTTAATTACCGATTTTTTTTTTGGGCATTAAAATTTTTCAATAATTAATTACTATGGGTGCTCGCTCCTTTGTTGTGATTTTAACATCTGATATGTCGCTTATTTGTATCCTGTGAATTTTATATTTTTTCCAAATTCTGCAAGTTGGTTGTTTATTTTTGGTGGGAATAATATCAGGTATCTAAAGTAACATAATGTTTGCAAAATCAATAAAAATTCAATCTGCCACCTCAAATTTACATATTTTTATTTTTCTATTTATAGAAAAGTTTTATCACCTCAAAGATTGGTTTTATGGAATTTTTTTTTTTGTTAAAGTTAAATTAATTTAAAATGCAAAGTTTGAAAATATTATTTAATTAAAAGATTTGAAAAAGTTTTATAAAAATATTTAAGTTATTTTTGTATATTTTTTCCGCAGGTTAAATTTCCGGAAGTTAAAGGTATGAGTTTTGACATATTATATATAACAGGGTGGATCTATAGGTACGTGGTAAATATTAAGATTTGTGTAAGTAGCTAACTTATCTGATGAATCATTAAGTTGGATAAATAGAACGTTGTTTTAATATTCGATCACCGGTAATGTGTTTTACATAAAAGAGGAGTTCAATGTCTCGGGCATTACTTCACATTTGAAAATTTTTATTTTTTGTAACATTGTGAAAAGGAAATAATCAATTGAAGTCATATTTGAACTATATATATATGGTGGATTTGGTATTTCATGGAACCTACAATTTCATGCTGCTTATTGCACAACATTTTATTCTTGCTTTAACCTAGTTTCCTGATCATATTTTAATTTATGTAAAAGCTCAACATAAAAAAACCCTGTTATTGTGGTTTTATGATGAAAGTAGCTCAACAATCATTTTGCTAAATTCTGACCGCAAACTTACAGAGGACATATTGATGTTTCGATTGTGGTGCTGTATTAAAATTCCAATACTTGTAGAATTTTAACTGTAGTATAAACGTGATACTGTGATACTCGTATAGTTTATTTGGGAATATCAATTGGGTACAAAATACATGGACATAAAGATGGGCGTAATAACCGAAAGGTACAAATTTCTCTAAACAAGCCAAAAATTATCATAATGAGATCCCGTACGATGAAATAAAATTTAAAATTTATATCCATGGAACATCTACGTAGCATAAGGCACAGTAAATGTAATCGTAACTAAACCATGTTCATTTGAATGTTAGAATCTCGTTTACGTTATCTTAAACAAATTTAAATCTACGAACTTATCTTAAAAAAATTTAAATCTATATAGCAGCGGTAATAGAAAAATTGGGAAACGGTTGTGAATCAAAAACCATAATTGTTTAAAATACGCTGGATAAATAAAAAAACATCAAAATTATATCACGTTCGCCTCAGACACATAGGGTTTTGATTTATCTATTCGGTCATACAGTGAGAAACCGAGAACACCTCTTGAATCAAAGATATAAGAGTAGAAATTTGGTCTAAAATAACCTTCTTTAGAATAAAAAAAACTTCAGAAAATTTTACCACAATTTTCTCGTATGATAATCTCAAATCGTTAAAAAATTGTTTGATCTTTACAACGACACTATTGGAGAGTAAGGGGCTTTTCTAATATAAGAGTTCAAGATAATCTAAAAATGTTGCAATTTCTCTTCTAGACAAATCCAATTGATTTTTTTTTTAAATTTAACAGTGTACATTTTTGGTATTATTTTTCCTTCACTATCATGAGATTAGTAGCATCTTAGAATAAATACATGACACGTAGCATGTTGATTTATAAAACCTTCTCGAAAAAATTTAATAGTTGTACGTTAGAATTATAGTACTCATATACATATTTTTCTATTAGATAGGATCTCAAATCAATCTCAGTATATGCGTATAATCCAGCTAAATTAAAGGAGTCTCTCGGAAAAACAGAAAATTTAGCAGTGTTCAGTCCTGTGTTTCAACGTGTCATCCAGTAATAATTTTAACGCAAATGACAAACATTTACATAATCCAAGCTAGCATAAATGATCCAACTAATAATAAGACAAAATAAAATTTAATGTTAAACCGATTAATTTGTTCTCCAATTAATAGATCCTAACCCCAGATTATCAATTAATTATTATAATAATTCTGTATTAAAATTACGACTTAAGTCACTGTGTAGATTTATTCATTGGTCCTTCGAGCCGGATGTAGGATTAGTGAACGACCGCATTGAGTGCAATCGGCCTATGGCGATATGTGTAATTAGATAAACTTTTATCCAACTAAACCAAGCGAGAATAATTTAAACATTTCTCGAACCCCGTTTTCACGACTAACAGTCGTGAGATAAATCGAATCAACACAAACAAGGATGGAAAACAAGGGACTATCTGCAAAAAGACTGGTATGCATATATCCAAACCGTCTGGGACGAATTCATCGCCACTATAGTATTGTGGAATTGTATTTAGGATACAACGGTGCTGTATTTTGTCAGGGATGATCTCAGAGATGATAAAAAGTAGCGAAAACCTCATGGTCAAAAAGCCAACATATTAAAAGAGCCGGATACCAAGGGAAGAGACTTCAACAAATTGAAATCCCACAATTTTATGGGGAACTCTCAAATGGACAACCTTCTACGATTTATTTAGAAGCATGGTACATGATAATAAGGAGATCAATAAAATCATTAAGATTAAAAAATACGGTGCTCGGTAGTCCAGGAAAACTTATAAATCATCTTGAGGCAACGGGAGAAAATCATCAAGATGCCTAGAAGTTGTTGGTGAATAGGTGCCAGAATAAGAAACAACTGGTGACCACTCCCTATACGTTGCAATCGGAATCAGTAGCTATGTACAATTAAATTGCTGCATGATGCTTTAACAGAAAGTGTGCATGTAATTAAAAACTTGATGATACAGTGGTATTACGCATGATTATTCCAATTATCGTGAAAAAACTTGATAAAGAGGGCATCAAGAGGCTATATGAAATAGCCGTGTGTGTAACGAAATCCAGGTTTTCAAAATTTCAGTTTGACAAAATCCAGGTTTTTTTTATAAATTACGGTTTCCAAAATCCCGGTTTCAATTTTTAAAATTTAACATTCTTACATGTGGACTTGAAAATGAACTTGCGTTAAAGTTCTAGAAAATGACTAATAGGGATTGTATTTGGCCATTCTTTAACCGATTTTGTTGAAATTCTATACGTACGATGGAAATGGATTTTTAAAATGAACTGGGCCATTTCTTAATCGATTATGTAGAAATTCACCACGTGCGATGGAAATGAGGTTCTTAAATGAATTTTTGATATAGCTTTGCGTATCTGGACAAAAAGGCGATATATTTCAAAACTTAGTCAATAAATCTTATAATTTCCATCACACAGAGAAATAGCCAAGGTCTGTTGCTTATGGCCATATTCTAGAGCTTTACCAAAAATTCATTTTAGAATTCCATTTAGATCTTACATGTAGAGTTTTAACATAATCAGTAAAGAAATAAGAAAATGGTCAAGTTCCATCAATATCGACCGTATTGTAGAACTGTATCAAAAAATCAGTTTTGAATTCGAATCATTCACTTAGAAGAAACTAATAGAACACTTTATTCCCGACACGTTTTTGAATCCCGCACTCCAGGAATTTTTTTCAAAAGGCCCTTGGAGGGCTAAATGGAGGGAGTGGAGCGATGCAACTTTTCACGTGCTCGCGAGAGTTATTGAAGCCTCTACAATTCGTTATGATATCAAAGGGCTGAATCTCGAAGGACCGAATGTCGATGGGCAAAATTACGAAAAGCCGAATGTGTTAGAGAGCCAGATGTATCGAAATATTAATGAATTTGCTTGATAAAATTTTCCTTCACCAAAATGTATCACTGACGGGATACGTGGAATTATGACAATCGGCTTCCGCTAATTACGGAAAGAATCTATGGAAGCGCAGCGACCCGACTTATATATCCCGACCCTTTACGTTTTTACTGTGTACGAGTTTTACTGTTTCAGTTTTGTTATAGTCGTTTTTTATTTTTCATGAAATTGGAATTGCAATTTCTATTTTTCGAAAACCATCAAAAATAGGAAGTCGACTAATTCTAGAGCGGGTGTCAATATATTTTACTACTGTTGTTGTAATTTGACAAAAAAAAATGGGAGTTCTGTTTCTTCGACTTCGTTAAAATAGCACCGACTCCACGAAACCGACTTCCGCCTCTGACTTCGCAGCCTTGGGTTTTTCTGTAGTAGATTTGTGTACAAGATAACTTATTTTTATGTTAAAACATTATTAGTCCGGCCGGCCCGAATTAATAAAAAATATTTTTTCAAAATCAAGACTTGAGAACTAGAAGAAAAGAGAACCGGGATTTTAAAAACCTGGATTTAGAAAACCGAGATTTTGAAAACTGGGATATATAAAGCCAGGATTTTAAAATAGGGATTTCGAAAACCGGGATTTTGAAACCAGCATAGATTTGGGAAGATTTGATAGGCACGCCCTCCGCAAGCAACCGTGTAAACGAGCACACGATTTAAAGGACTGCTCAAGATCAGCTCTGCAATACTTGTTTCAAGGAGAAATACTTTCCCTACCCCCATTCTATACGAAGTTTATAGTATTGGGAATCGCAACACATCATTACACTCCAATAATCAACCAAAACACCAACCAACAAACAAAACTGCTACGAATGTCTATAAATCTTGGGTCACAAATTTAATTTATCACCGATGAGGCGTCCAAGCAGAAGACGATGTTCGCCAAAATTCTCCATGGAAGTGGAAGCCTTCATGAACAAAATTTAGACGGTACACAATGGAATCATCTAAACAACCTAATGTGGACCGATCCGAATTATAAGCAGCCAAACAAAATTTACATCTTATTGGGTGCCGATTACTATCCAAATATTTTGATGAACCAGGTTGTAAAAAGAAACTAGGTGGAACGAATCGCACAACAGACCGAGCTAGGGTGAAATTACATTTGGAAATACTGCAGTCAACCAATCATCTGATTAAGTCATTGGTTACCTATATAGGCAGACATCGAAAATCTATTAAAGAAATTTTGGAAAAAATGAAATACAACCCAAAAAGCCGTTATACTGTACGAATTCCTTTTAAATAAAATATAACATCACTCTAAGTACGATCACGCTAGGTTCATTTAACTAGAACGACGTTTTTCAATGGTCAGAGAATTTTTGGACGAATATCAGGAGTATATAAATAGCTGGGTACTGCAATCAGGGATATTTGAGAGTAAGGAACAGAATAAACACGAATATTATATTCCTCATCACGTAGTGTTAAAGACAACTAGTACATACTACAACAAAACTAAGAATAGTTTTTGACGTATCCGCAAAGCCGAATAATGATATCAGAATAGAGAAAATACAAGGTAACATATACAGCGAAGACAGAAAACATGTACCCACAAATAAAAGTACATCCGGATGATCAACAATACCAAAAACACTTTTGAGACCATCCCTCGACAAGATGATATAATCAAATAAGTTGAAAATCGTAACGTTTGTGGGATGGCATCTGGGAAATAACAATCCAGATGAAGCGCAAATTCAACTGATCAGCTTACTATATATGAACCGGAGGTTTCAACTTAAGAAAATGGGCATCTAATTCAATCATATTTAGTGATGGAGCAGTAAAAACCAACAACAAAGATGAAAGAATGATCAAACGACAAATGTTGTCTGAGTCATCTAAACTATTTGATCCATTTCGTTGGATATTTCCAACTTTGACACAAGCCAAAATCTTAATGCAAACGGTATGCACATCGAAAGAAAATGTCAGCAATATTATGTGCTCCCTCCCCCTACCCCCCCCCCCCCCCCCCCCCGTACAAGGTACTGGATTGCTGGATTGGATTATACATGGTCAATAATACGAATTTTCATATCAAAATGAAAAACGTGCCAACGGTTTAACTCCAAGTGTAGAACACAGCGTATGGGAAATTAACCAGCAGTACGTATCACGCCGAAGACCCGTCACAGAGCACAAATAGGTTATTTAGAAATTTTTGTTCTCAACTAAATTCCATACATTTCGAGCCAGCCATAGTGATCTGAACACTGTAACGTATTTAGATACGTCTGCGTTGGATGTGTTGCAAATTCCGGTTCTATATGTTTACCCTGTGTCAGGTAACCTGGTCAAAATAATTTTATTTCGTTGTTTTTTTATCATAAAATTATATGATACCTACACAGTTTTCCGTTTTTTTGGAGGAGTCGCGGTGGTTGCGATCGATAAACAATGGGCGCTTTCAGATCTCCTAGTAAAATCATCGCCAATTTGATTTAAAAATTTCATAATGCTAAACATTTTCATAGCGTTGGCCGTGATTTTACTTAACATGTTCCCAAATGTTGGGTACCCTGAAAGCGCCCAATAAGTCATTTGTGATCTGATGTTGATAATCGTCATCATCAAGAAAACTATAAATTAATGTTCGTATATTTTGTTTGGATAGTTCTAATATTTCGGGTATTGGGTAAAAAAGAATTTAAATAAAAAAAAAAACAATGTAACCGTGATCTTTCCGTTATTTGGCTATTCCGTCGATATATATCAAACCAAGTGATTAGTAACATTTTTACTTATTCATTTTAATAATATAATAGTATCGAATCCGCGCCGTTATGGGCCTTCATTGGCCCTATTCGGGCTTTCCCTGGGAATAGGGAATTGGGAAATTTTAAATAGCATTTTGGTCTAAATTGTATTTTTCTGGCTTACTGAGGGAATAAGTTTGATGTAAATATTTTGGAAAAAAGTTAAATGGGAAAATATTTTTCCCTACAAAAATTTTGTGGAACAAAAGTTTCCCAGTTAACTTTGTTTTAAAAATTTTTACACTAAACTTTTTTCTTCAGTAGACAAAAATGCTATATGAAAATATTTTTCCCAATTCCCTATTCCCAGGGTAAGCCAGAATAGGGCCACATATCGGTGAAAAATTCCACATGCGGATTATAATTTAAAGCAAATTCCTTATATTATTCGAATTTTTTGCCTTCTACTTTAATTGTTTTTTTTTCAAATTTGTACGCAATTTTTCTATTATATATTTCCTATACTAAGCAAAAAGTTCTGACTAAATAAATCGATGCGGAATTATTCTCTTAGGCTGTTTCCCCAAACAACGACTTATATGTGAATACTGACTTATTCAAAAAGTCACCTCGCGAGGAGACTTATTTGAATAAATACGCCTACACAGAAATGTCTCCAAAAATGTGTCTTGATAAAATGTAATACATGCAGTTTTTATTTCCAAATCTAGTGGCGACGACTAACATGTCAAGATTTTTTTTCTTCCATATAACAGAAATTGTGTTTTGTTTTTTTATTATGTCACATATAGGTCGGTACAATGAATTGGAATGATTTGGTCGACTTATTCTAGATGGCGTCAAATAAGTCAATAAGTCTGTAATAAGTCGGTGTTTGGAAAACACCCTTAGTAGGGAAATAAACAATAGAAAACTTGCATATAAATTTGAAAAAACGATTAAAGTAGCAGGCGTAAAATTCGGATATAAAGAATTTTAAAGCGAATTATATTTCACATGTGGAAATTTCCACCGATTTCAAGAATACGCGCCCTGTACTCAGTGCAGAAGGGGCGGTTGGTGTGGTGTCATAATAGTGTAGTATATAAAAAAATTATACGGAAAACCGGTGTTACCACGAAGGGCGATCAACACGTGTGGGGGATAAGCTGCACAACTCGAGTGTTCTGTTTTGCTTTTTTATGTATCATAGTTTTATAATTTTTTCTCCCTTATTTTCGTTATTATTCGCTTCCTGTTATAATTCTTATAATGTACCAGTAAACTGGGCGTTGGCGGGAATTGGGCCATGTAGTCGCGACAAATGGCCCCGCTGGAATACCCCGTCCCCCCCCCCCCCTTTCCCCAATCGCTCCTGAGACCTTAGCTGGAAAAATGCGACCGCACCAGGTCCAGAACAGTGATAATCTGTTAGTCCGCTTAAGGCAACCGCTAGCGGTTACATCACCAAAGCATTCATAGCAGTCTATAACAGGTTCACTGCACGGAGAGGACTGTGCGGTGATATATATAGCGGCAATGGCTCTAGTTTTGTAGGCACCAAAAACAAACTTAATCATTATATATACCAGCTACACGAACAAAATAGGAAATCACATCACAAAATGCATTTCTCAAGAAATGGAGGCATCGGGGATACATTTTTGGTGACGCTTTTAGCATATCATGTCATGACTCAAAAGAATGCCTCTCATATAGAAAACCAAGTCGAAAAAGCAGTACTAAACGAAAAATATCTATTGGCACCAGTACGAAACCAGTGATTGATCTTATAGACACCACAACAAACGTATTTAAACAAGACAGAAAGGTAAATAAGGAACAGTTTAGAACTACCGCACAACAATTCCTTTATCTCGATGGAATGATATTAATGTTATACCAACTCAAATAGTGATGGATATTTGTGAATCATCGTACTAATTTATAACACACAATTTAGACAATCAGAGTGCGAGGCGTACCAGCTGAGAGACATAAACCAGAGCAATGATAGCTGTACAGCAGCCATACATTAAACCAGTCTGGGCTCAGTTGTTCCCAAACCAACAATGCTGGCATCCTTACTCTAGATCAGAAATGCATCTTAAAAAATTGAGTATTTCTATCCAGCATATTCTCATCAGCCATACTAACAAGCATCGAAACCAACATTACAGCTGACATCAGTCTATCCAAAGACATCGCATTAACCTTGAATGATGGCCAGTTTCTCAGCAAAAAAACTCAATGAAGTAGCCTTGCCAAAATCAATGGACTCGCTCGCAGTTTCGGGCATCATATTCATCATTCCATTCATCAATTAAAGCTGTAGTATATCTCTATCAATGCAGGGTCCCTAAATGTTTTGGCCCCTAAATTTGTTGCTCCCAAAGCCATTGCGTAAAATTATTCAAACTCGATTTATACTAAAATTCGTTCTATCGAGACATTCTACAAACACATGTTGTGTTATTGTTGTTGTTTTTTAGGACAAACTTCATCAACTTATTTAAATTTCTGATTCACAACAAATGTAGGTGCATATTACTACTTTTTAGTGCATCAAAATTTTGACCGATAATTTCTTTCCTTTCACCATAAATTTATGTATAAGACAAGTAAAACACTTAACAAATTACGTGCGCAAAAAGAATTAACGACAAAATCACTGACCCATTCAACATTTTATTATAAGTCGTACCATATACACACACCAGCCGCGTTAAAAAGCATAATTTTCCCATCCATCTCGTAAGTGGTTACGACAACAACAACAACAACAACAAAAACAAGTAAGACAATTCATAATAATAATATGTATTCGCGGTCGGTCTATCCAGCGAACCATCTCTAAAATGTTAATTTTATTCTACTAAAACATGATTATTAAATTAAAATTCAAAATTGATATTTTATGTTTTAGTTTTAGTTTTTATTTATTTAATTTATGATTGCAACAATAAAAAATTATAAATGTAAAAATAAAAATATTGTCCGGTGAAAATTTGACGTGACATGACGCGAATTTGATTTTTTATTTTATGTTTTTTTGAATTTTTATTTGTGCCGCGACATTTATGAAGCATGACTATAATTTTATGTATTGTGTTCGAAAGTAACATAATATTTTGCATAATTTTCTAATGTTGATACCTGTATAGTTGAAAGGTATGAACTTGCACGGTACAACTGTCCAACGATTAATCATGGACTATCAAACCTTCATGTACACGAAAATAAATTGTTCCGGTGAATCTAATTAAAATCAAATTATGTATAGTCCGAATGTGTGTACATATATACATATATCTCTAGCTAGAACATTAGCACAGATATATGTTAGAGGAATAATTACCTTTTTATATATTATGTGCGTATTTATATGCCTTTGTTTTGTATAAATTGTATGAGGTAATTAACCGAATTCTGTCTACTTAATTTTCTATTAAATTTATTTTATTATACTCGCAATAAGTACTTCAATGCCACGAGTATATGTAATCGTGCCGTCTTTTATACGAATTGATCCATAAATATTTGTTATTATGATTCCATAACTATATTTCGGTAGATAAATATTGATGATACGAATAAAATGAAAATCTTTTCAATTTTCCTTTTTTTTTGGAAATTATTTTCCGATTTTGTTTCATTTTCAATAAAAGTTGTTGATCCTTTGCCAGAGAAACGGGGGAAAATTTAGAAGTTAGAATTAAAAATTATCGAAATTTAAAAGGATGCAAGTTAGAGATTTTAGGTGATATAGGAAGGCACAGTTTTGAAGGGATGTACTCGTTCGTAGTTACAGTTTCATTTCGTTAGCAAACAATTTATGAAAAAAACAACAAAATCGAGAAAATTTATCGGAAAATCATTTATCTATAAATTTTATTTTTATCATCCTTTAAGTCCAGTATGTTAGTAAAAAAAAAAATAATTTTCTCTCTCGTTCCTTGCAACCATTTCAAATCGTACCGATGAAGACGTATACCAAAAGAAAAATGTTTTGTGTATATAGGAAAAACTCAGGATACTTATTACCCATCATGTATTTTCAATTTATGTTTTATGTGAAAAATATTGACATTAAAAAATATATATTTTTATTTATGTTACATAAAAATGATTATAGAATTTTGATAAAAATTTACGGCAGGACTATGTAAGGATGTATACTTAGCAGAGAGAAAGGGAATATTAAAATTTATTGTTCGATCTAAAATCTAAATGGACTTATATTGTATGGTAAGGTGATTCATCCCTTAATTTATATTTACCTATAATCAATCATCAATTTTTTTTTTATATTCGATTTCTATAAATATCCTTAATATGCTTTCATATAAATATATAATTTTTATCAATAAAAATAAAATTAAATTGAGCAATCAGGAATTGATCGCTTCGCTTGTATGTATGTGGTGAATGCCGCACTATAAAACGATGAAAAGGAATCGCTTAATGGTTTCGGTTGAACGATTTAAAAAAAAAATGTTTTATTTTTCATATGTATGGAGAGCACCAGAATATATAGATAAAAGGATATTTTATTAAAAGGAGCACAGAACTCATATATGGATGGATAAAAAAAATATCAAAAGATTTTTTTTCTGCAGTGTAGCGGTTATATATTTACAATTTAGTTCCTAACCGCAAAGTACCGCGTGTATATTCAACTAAATAAATAAAACATCAGTATGTACAGAGTGCGCGAATTAAAAAGTTCAGGGCATTTTTCCCGATGGTTGCGAATTTGAGATATTATGTGAAAATGGGCTCCCTACCATAAACCTGATGATCTGGAATATATGTCCAAAACAAGATTTTTATTCTGAGTTCATCCCCAAGCTTAGCATAGAAGTTTTTACAAAAATATCAGATCACTGATTTTGTGGCATCTTCCGTTGAAGTTTTTTCGTTCTTAGCAAATATTTTAAAAAGTAAACATTTATATGAAAAATCGGTTAACAACAAAAATATTGTAAATTAATTTACAAGCAAAATTAGTTTAAATCGTGTTTTTAATTGTTCCGGAAATGAAGAGTTGCCATCAATTGAACTTCATACTTAAACGTTTTCTATTAGTTGGAAGATGCTTCCACAATTTAGTGAAAATCTGTGTACTGGCGTAGCAGGTTCAGTGAAAAATTTTAAATTGTTGCAAAGATAAACGAGGAAAGAATTAAAAAATTTAAATAAAGTTAAAATCTTAATTTTCAACCAATAAGGGTTGTTGGCCGTGTTGGTATTCTGAGATTCAAGTCAATTCAATCTAGTCTAGATCTATGTTTATACATTCTTGGTAAAAGAAAGTCGGGTGTTCGCCACAATATATTCTTCTCTCCATTTTTAGTTAGACGTATATCATTAACATTTTCTAAGTCCATTTCTCCCCGCTTTTTGAGTATATTTGGCATTGAAATATTAGAAAATTTTGCACGTAATATGCGGGAAGCTCAGAAGTTGTGGTAAATACTAACTGTTCATCATAACCATTATTCGTTCATTATTGTCTCTGATTAGTTTTCTTCATGTTTTCAGACTACAGCTTCTCGAAATACGAGAAAATGTTATGCTGACACTTTGTTTGGCAAATTCGGAAATTCTGGTTATTATTAAAGCACTCTAGACTAACGATTTAGCATAACCACAATATTTTTCAGTCCGGCCTAACTCATTTATATTTTCTAAGGTTCCGCTACTTAGGCAGATTATTAGAAACGTAGAATTGCTTAGTATTTTCTAAATTTATTTATTTTTTCATATAATCTTAAATCACTTCTCAAGCAAAACACCTTAGAATACCTTAGAAATGCACTTTTATTTTTTTATTTTTTACAACTTCTTTTTCAGTAAGTTGAATCGGTTCGTATAGCGGAATCTGATATTGAGTTTATGAAACTCGAAATCTCAAGTGTCAGAGGTTTCAACACAAAAATCGTATCTGGTTCTGAAAATACTCTCCTTAAATCGCAAAACGTATGAAACGGCGCTATTGTGGAAAAGGCAGGCAACTCCTCTTCTGTGGTCACGCTTAAGGACACGAGTTCTATCTGGTACCACATCATAAATGGCAGTTAAAAAATCGCTCTCTTATATACGGAAAAATTATCTGGATATTTTGCTGGTTGAAGCCAAGCTTGACACTTTGCGTACGGACCGGCACCGTAGGGTGTTGGCCTCTTTGATAATGCCGAACTTTATTCCGCTTTTGCTAGAATGTTATCAAACAAATAATTTCTTTAACGTATAAGTGGTTCTGTGATGAAGTATCCAAAAGTGGTAATCATCTGTCTGAAGGTGATCCCCAAAAACTTTTGCTAACTTTAGAGATCAGGCTTCCAAACGACAAGCAATTGTCTTCCGGTGGACCTAAAATATTAATAAGCTCTTACTACAATACGTCTTGGACCCGACCTTCTTTAAAATCGTACCTAGCCCATACATCGTGTCTGTGTATAGCTCTTTTGTCGTTTGCTGGTATCTTGTGATGATGTTAATGCTGAATATAAAACTGATCAATCTGCATCATAGCAAGTAAGTTTCTGTTAAGATTAAGCTGCTGCTTGCCCTCGCGCATACACTTCTATGTCTAATTCAACGACTTTATCGTCTTGATTTTTTTCTGGATTTGATCTCCTTGTTAGCAGAATTATTTGTAAGGGTTTTTCCATCAACGCTTATTCATTACATTCCAACAGTTACCATATCGAAATTCCGAATTCGTGTAAAACGCTTGTGATGGCATCTGTCTTTTCTCTTTTGTGAGTGTGACTCTATTTCATCTCCGCCTTCGGAAGGATTACAAATGTTGTCTTGTGGAGTAAGAACAGGTACCTACCTCTAGTGTTAGGCTAATGCAGCTAGGGCTGCTAATGGGGCTCGAACATTTATGATAGAGGCTTGTCCTCATTAACCATCTTAGTACTTCTGAGCTTGAAATCCTCAATGTATCGATTGAGAGCCGACTTTTATCAATTCTGCTAGGATAGAAGTAATTGATTTTAACTGCTGCTTTATTATCGCAGAAAAAGTCTGTGACTGAAAAGTGACGTATGACATTCTTACTTTGGACAACAGATGTATCTCTTTTAACTTAAATCTTAAAAGGCCAACTCTTAAAACTTGCCAACAATAAAAAGTTAACCGTCTGGGATTTCTTCCCTCTCGAGCTGGAACCAACCAAGACAATGAACTACTAACATACTCATTGACGAAGAAAACAAAAACTAGCATTTAAGAATGTTAGCCCTTTTATTACCAAACAAAAAACTACAGACTTATGGCTGTTTGGTGTTTTGATCTTAAAAACTAAGGAAAATTACAAGGAGACTCAAGAATAAAGCCAAAAGGTCTACTCTTCAAATCGATTGGGATAATTTTTTAGTAGCACGTTTAAGATCTGCCTGCAGTTCTTCTTGGAATACATAAACAGTATTTTTAGTATCGGCAGAAAAGGACTCTAGTGAACAGTGATTCCTGCAGGCCTGATGTTCTGCGACTACATGAAATAAACTGCAGTTCATATTCTTGGATGCAACATTACCGGCTCTGATTCTGTTGCGTCCGAGAATCTGTACGGTACCTTACACCCTCTCGGTTGGTACTTAGCCCGCAGAGTGGTCATTCTCGATACTCTGTGTTGAAGTATCCTCCTTGCGGAGTATATTCTGATGGGATCTTTGATACTAAATTATAGCATGAATTTCCTCTCATTTTGGGTTACTTGTTTCAACTCTTTCAAGCATGCATTGATGTTGGGACTGTTTCATAATTGCGGAACAGAATTAAAATTATTTTCATTCCTAATCATGTGAAACTGTTCTACATGAACTTGTAACTGCGGTATTGAAATATCGCTTGACAATAAACGATTTTTCGAATGCACTTTCCTGGATATTGCGGGTGCTTTAGACAGTACGTCGTTTTCTGCCCATTATTGACACTTTTTTAAGATTTCAGACATTCATAACCTAGAGTTTCAAAAGGTTGCTCCCAGGGTAGTGTTTGACCACCGCGCTTTGTGCCCCTATCTTATGGTTCTGTTGTGTGGTGGTCTGTGGTCAACTTAAATTCGGTTATAGCGAAACTTAACAAGGCAGTCTTTCATTCTAGGAACAGCCACTTCCAATGCTTTTTGACTGAGGTGCCTTGAAGCCTGTAACACTCGCTGCTTGATTGTACCTACCTCATCTAATCATCTTTGTACTACCTCATCTAATCCAGAAATCGACATGGTAAATGACAAATTGTTGCCTGAATTTTGTTTCGACAGGTCCTTCTCGGTAGTTTACCCATCGAGAGATTTATTATTATTCCAGAGTTTCAACAACAGTGTCTAAGTCGCTAATGTTTTCCGCTAATAGCTCTCACTCCGAATTTGGAGCGGATTTTGGAACCCACTACCCTTCACTTGATCTAAGATCATCTGGTAGTTATAGGTAGGCACTTCACTAATGGTAAAAAATTGATCATGAAATTCATCATCAGCTAGCAAAGCTCACTAGTCCTACCTGCCGGATTGCTAAGCACTTTATCAGTGAACCTAATCTGAGGTTAAATACGCCCTATCTCTTTCAGCTAAATTCAGCTGAGTATGCAAAGCTTCAATCGTCATTTACAATGAATATGATTTATTTCCGACTGCCTCAGACGCGTCAGTCCAAGATTTTAACTGTAGATCACTCAGTGTAGGTCAACTATTTTCCAAGTCTTGGTTCAAGCTCTGATAGTTTGCCGGGGCAGCAGGGCGCTTTTGCGAGTTGGGTTAGAGCCCTCAGTTTGCATCACGGGCCCATTGTCACCTTTCCTGCAATAATTTTGCACTCATCGTACCGATTCATAATCACAGGTATATATTTCACCATTGAGCACTCGTGTTTGCATTTCGCAATCGCGATCCGCAATTCAAGCAAACACCATGTAATCTGAAAAATCAGAGAGAAACGGCCTAAGAAATGGCATAGGCCTAACTGATAAATATATGATGGCAATGAGGAACAAGTTACTCCAGAGTGGGTTAGTATTAACCAGAAATCATAAATTTATTTGCGATTGAAATTTTTCAATAATCCACCGTTTTGAATATTTTAATTTTAGCGCAATTTTAAAAAAATAAATTATTTTCTGGGATTAAATGAGTTGAATTTGGTTTGAAGAAAAATCGTGTTTCGCCTAAATTTTTACTTCACAAATGATTAAACAATTTTTTTTTACCGAGTAACACCAAAAATGCTATGAAACGAAAAAAGTTGTGACACCATTGACAATCTCAAAATAAATAATTCTGTCATAACTGATTATGTAGAGGATTTTTGCTTTTTATGAAGTTTCCATAAACTTGGAGATACCAATGATTTTTGGCTAGAATCAAATCACCGGAAGTGGCAGCTTTTATCGAAGTTTTCCAAAGTTTAAGCGGATATGATTATTTTTGTTAAAAAAGTTCAGCAAAAAATCGGTCCTTGTACAGGCTATGCGGATTGGTTGTTTAGGATAAAGCTGCACATATTGTTTCTATAAATTTGGAGGTACCAATTTTTTTTGCCAAAATTGGTCCACTGGAAGTGGCATCTTTTTAAAATGTTTTTCCGTGTTTTGCAAATATTTTAAACCAAAAGATTAATTGTAAGAAATATTTAAAATAAAATTGGTTCAGCTCCAAAAAAAATCTTTATTTCACCAAAAATCGGTATCTCTATCCTCCACCAAAATTCTTTAGTTTATATTCAGTTTTTGCAATGATGACGAAAACTTTAGTCGCGAATGCAGAAACGACAAAGGATTAAAAGATTTAAAAAATAAAATTGGAGGAAGGGTGTTACCTGACGATGGTTGACCTTATTGGTTTTATGAAATTTCAACGGCGATTTTTTTTTTGAGTATGCAAGGCAGTTTTATGCGGCACATTGAGATCATATTTACAAAGGATAATTCACACGTCTGCTGCATACAAAATTTTTTACTAACTTGTAATTAGATCTTAATGCATTTGTTCGGTATTTTTTTATCAGCATTTTTGTAAAATGTTTTTGCGTGTGGCAGAGACAGAACACATTAGGATGTAAATTAATGGTTCCGGAAAACCTAAAATATCCTCATTAACTTCTCTTGATTTGGATGCAACATCACGTTGAGATTGATACTATGCATCCTGAGATGTCCTACTATATTTAAAGAATACGTTTAAAATTTAAACGAAAGGTTCTCTGGTACCTAAAGTGCCGTATAGACTAATAGCAATGATAAGTGGTCGTCTAAATATGACGCAAAAATGTAAACTAGATTTGCGTAGAACGATTTTCATACCACCAGAAAAACTGTCAACTATCGCTAAACCCAAATTGAAACGGTCACCCGGTATAGACGAATATAGTTTTGCTTTTACATCTAAAAATACATAATCTTGAAAATCCCTTCTGAAATCTTAAAATATTTATGAAATAAGAAATCTGTTGTGAGGGTTGATTTCTTTCATATTTTTAGTCAATAAAATATAGAATTATTACCAATTGAGTTATTATGAAATTTATTTCAATATAATATTCAATATCCATAATGGTATAAAGATAAAATTTATGTTCATCTCAGGTATTATGATATTTATGTTGTACATATAAATATTATGTTTAGTTGGAATGGGTGAATTTTTATACGTTAATACAGTGCATTGTATAGTGCGCACTCGTCAAATATCGCGTTTCTAATTATTCACTTATTTATGAGAATGTTTAAAATGTGATATTTTTTAAATTCTTGATATAAAAAAAAAATTATCCTTTATAAAACTACGAACAAACGTAATACACCAAATACATTTATTTATATAAAAATTGAATTCATCTCACGTAACATTTAGTTGTAATACAACCAAGTTATATTTAATTTTTTTTGCACATCAAAAATTGACTTTAAGAAGTATAAATGCTTAAAACCATGTAATAAAAGTGTTTAAGTAATAATAATAATTCCTTTCGTATACATTTTGAAAGGGATACACGCACTCATTAACATTAATATTGTGTGACGCAAAAACAAAATTTTTTTCGAGAATTTGGAATTTTAAAAATTATGCTGCTTAAAATTCGGGTTCGAGAGACATCGTTAATGCGTTGTTGTCGTCATCATTAGCAGCGTCATCATCATCGCTAGGTAGTAATCCGCACATCTCCAAAATCTCTGGTGCATTATCTATTAAATATATAAACAAACAATCTGTGCACTTAAGTAATCTACTTTCTATGTATCAGAAATACTCGAAGTGTATTTAACCCACATAATACACGAATTGAATAAAAATCAATCAAAAACTCGGAAAATATTACGTGAGTGTTGTCAATTTTATAAGATTTATCAATATTTCATGTATCATACGACTGTTCATATGTATATATACTTGATATGATATATGATATCATACGAAAGATAAATATTGAAAGATTTAAGAAATAGGTGTTTGTGTTACTTTTATAAAAGGAAAAACATACGCGCGTACACACATCCATGTATATATGTAAATCCCTTCATCTATATCTTCGTACCTAGATACTTATATGAGTTTATGTTTGTCATAACATTTTCTGACTGAAAACTTTATGCGGTTTAGGGAATTATGATGTTCATTTAAATAATTCCATTTCATGCTAGTTTCTAATAAATGGGTATCAAATGGGAAATTTAATTTTAAGCAATAATTGTTTTTATAAAATATGATCTGTGGCCCTATTCTGTCTTTCCCTGGGAATAGGGAATTGGGAAAAATATTTTCATAGTATTTTTGTCCAAATTATATTTTTGTAGCCTACTGAAGTAATAAGTTTAGTGCAAAAATTTTTGAAACAAAGTTAATTGGGAAACTTTTGTTCCACAAAATTTTTCTAGGGAAAAATATTTTTCCATTTAACTTTGTTTCGAAAATATTAACACCAAACTTGTTCCCTCAGTAGGCCAGAAAAATATAATTTTGACAAAAATGCTATGAAAATATTTTTCCCAATTCCCAATTCCCAGGGAAAGACAGAATAGGGCCACTGGTGGCCCTATTCGGTCTTTCCCTGGGAACAGGGGATTGGGAAAAATATTTTCATAGCATTTTTGTCAAAATTATATTTTTCTGGCCTACTGAAGGAACAAGTTTAGTGCAAAAATTTTTAAAACAAAGTTAATTGGAAAACTTTTGTTCCACAAAAATTTTATAGGGGAAAATATTTTCCCATTTAACTTTGTTTCGAAAATATTAACACCATTAACACCACTTGTTCCCGCAGTAGGCGAGAAAAATAAAATTTTGAAAAAAATGCTATGAAAATATTTTTCCAAATTCCCTATTCCCAAGGAAAGACCGAATAGGGCCACTGGTATGGGATCATGAAATTATTGGATTGTAGAAGTTAGTGACATTTTATATTGAAAAGTAGCAACCGTTTCTCATATAAAAATTTACTGCTTTCTTTAATTTTTGTCCGGCGTTCATGGTGAGCACTAAGATAAGAAACTCTCAATTTTTTTTTAAATGCATATATGAAATCATAATTATGCGGCAAGGAAACCCATTTTAGCCAAATTCGTTGTGCTTCCTTTCCGATGGGTGGACGACATTGAGCAGGACCGTCACATTATGGTATCTTGTAATTGAGATTAGTTATTGATTACATTTGATATTGCTAATTATAATCACTTCTCACCTGTTCGACTAAATTTTTAAAATAACACTTGAAATTAAACAAAACACCACCGTTTTTTAAAACAAGTTTATTTTTAAACACTCGAATAAAAAGATCCAATATCATGCAAATGAATAATCATGTGATCACTAATGACCAACAAGAACGATCTTGTCTTATCGGAATAAAAGCAAAATAGTAATGCATTCTAGCGAAATGTTTAAATTAATGTTTAGTATACTATGCGAAAACACACCCCAGTTGAAGGGCACTTGCAGTTTTATTTGATTATTTCGAGACAGTCTCGCGAAAAACTCGATAAAAAATTGTTTGTGCTACTGATTTAATTTTCATCTAATTTTTTATCTTTCAAAATTTATGTTTTCGTTCAAAGGTTTGAAACATTTTGGTTACTCATCTTTGGTTCTCTTTTGGTTTTGGAAGTGGAGTCAGCTGTTTTGTCATTTAATGCAACATGGCTCGGTGGTGTTTTATGTTTCGTGGTTATTATTTTTATCTTATAACCAGAAAACCCGTGCAATTCAATTTCTCTATCTACGAGTAAATACAATCACACACAATTTCTTCAACAACGGATCCTCACTTTCGAAAATTGAAACCTTCTCTATACTGAGCATGGTAATTTGGTCTAGGACAATAATTTTAGCATCTTTCAGATTATTAGTTTCAGCTAGAAAATGGTCAATATTTGTGTTGCTAAAAATGACGCAGACAACGTACTTTATGTTACTATAAGTAGCTTGCAGATTTTTTTCGCTGGCTGTTTTGTTGACTCAGATTTGTCAAAACATTTTGCACAGCACCGTTGGTTTTGCTGTCAATTCATCAGTGAATGACGTTCCTTAAAATGATTTGAATATGCAATCCAACACAACACGCAGGTTCGTGGTTGTACCTTGTACTCCACTCCTTGATCACTCCATGATGTGGAGAAACTACTATGCAATATTAACATAATTTATGCAATATTAACATAATTTAAATGCTGCGAATTTTATTTTCGATTTTTCACTATCGTAATGGGTGTTTATTTTATACCTCGTGTGTCCATCTTTAAATTGTGAGTGAATTTTTATAGTACTATTGAGTTGAAGTCCGGTGATATCATTGAACATATAGTTAAAAAGTGTAAAACATAAATATTTGGATTCGTGTTGTGGATACAACATTTTATGAAGAGTGAAAAGAATTCATACGTCGCAATTTAATTTAAAAACGAAAGAGTATACGAAATACTCAACGGGTGTAGCCACATTTTACCGGCACCGTATATCCATCGTTACCGCACATTTACGGTTACAAACCACACTTACGGGTGTCCAACAACTACATATACGGGTACTACATTTTCCATGGTACGCCGATTAGTATCTACGGGTGCTTTGGTTAATCACAGCACATTTTATCCGGTACGTCAAAATTTGACGGGTGCTGAAATATCAAGGTGTACCGAACATAATTAACGGACATCGGAATTGTTTTTATTTCAACGGGTGGCCAACTGGTCATTCGTATTTTATACTTATAAATAAAAAAAAAATATGAATTGCTAATTTTTTTAGGGTTTTGGTGTGATGAGGGGGGGGGGGGACTTCTCATTCTGTGTCGGCGTGTGGTTTGCAGTCCCTTGGTGCCCGCATCCGAGTTCTGAACCGGCGCTTGCGCCGTTTGAATTCGAATGGTTGCGCGCACTAAGGCACCTCACTCAGTTATAATTATGGTGTTGTTCCTCAAGCTCCGTGTTTGTAAAATATCATACGGAATTTCAAGGAAATACTTAAATCTTTGTCTATTGGCACTTTTTGCTTGCGGGTTTCAAAGAAAAATTTCAACCAATAATTATGGCCATTGAAAGCTCTGAAACGAAGGTTACGGGGGAGTACATAAATTCAAAATTACTCATTATTGAGTACTGTGATACCAAAAGTTCTGTAAATACAGTGTTTATTTCAAAAGAAAATAGGAAGCGGTTTAAACCAAGATGCTACAACTGTAATCAGATCAGTCATTTCGCAAACAAATGCAAGTTTCCGCCCCAAAATAAGGAGACGGAGGATAAACAGGCTTTGCTATCAATTTTTGCGGTAACTGAAACAAAAATTCATGATAAATGGGATATCGAATCCGGCGCATCATCGCATATGACAAATAATTTGCATAATTTGCACATTACAAATTATTCCCGATTGTCAACACCTAAAAAGAAGTTATCATGGCTAACAAAGAAAATGTGTCAGTCAACTGCAAGGGAACGTGTAATATGGACATTATCGTTGTAAAGTAAAAACGCAACTTTCGTAGCAGACGCTATGTATGTGCCTGAATTATCAACGAACTTACTTTCTGTGGTTCAGATGGCTAAGAATAGTAAAGTGATAGTTTTCGATGATCGCCAGTGTAGAATTTTTGGCAAGCCTAATTGCAGCTAATTGCGACAGCAACTCTAGAAAAGGATATTTACAAACTCGATTTGGATAAAAGTGCGTGTTGTTCATTCGGTCAATTGTCAAGGACCATTTTAAATTGTGGCATCGCTGGCTTGGACATATGAGTGTCCAATATATGAAAGAGTTGCAAAAATCGTCGGGAATGGACATTGTTGAACCTAGTGACAAAAATGACATTTGTGTCATTTGTTGTAAAAGAAAGCAGCTAAAATCACAGTACGGAAAATCGACCTCATCAACGAATCGTAAATTAGAATTGGTTCATGCAGATTTGTGCGGACCCATGGAAAAGAAATCGATTAATGGATCGCGTTATTCTTTCTCCTTGGTTATGACGATTATTCGCACAAGACGTTCGTTTACTTCTTAAAATCCAAAGATGGAGTAGTGTCGGTTTTCAAAAAATTTAAAGCATTTGTCCAAAATCAGAAAAACGAAAAGTGTTGCGGACCACGGTGGAGAGTTTTGTAACAAAGAACTTCTGATTTTTCTTCAGAGTTCGGGGATTCAGCATCAGATCACAATTCCATATAACCCACAGCAGAACGGATTGTGTGAACGCATGAATCGAACAATGGTCGAAAAAACGAGGTGTCTTCTGATTGGGTTATCGAAATGTTTTTGGGCCGAAGTGGTGAATACGGCTGTATATTTAATCAACCGATCACGGACAAAGGTGCTATCAGGACGGATACCAGAGACGATTTGGACTGAAAGACAGCCGGATTTGTTAACTTTGAGGATTTTGGATCAAAGGCTATGGTACATGTGACAAAACAAAATGGAAAAAAGATCGATCCAACAGCGCAACAATGCAGAATGCATTGGCTATTGTGAAAATCAAAAAAGGTATCGTATGTACATTCTAACAAATGACGAAGTTTTCTCAGCCCGTGATTGCATTTTTGATGAGTCCTGCGAATATTTAAACAACGACAGTGATGTCCAATTCTTCCAAATGTCAAATAACGAAAAATCAATGGTTAAGGACGTCACTCCGGTTGCGTCTGATTCATCGGAGATTCTTTTGAAACGTATTTTTTACCGTCGTCTCCCAAAAGTGGGAGATAATGACAGCCCCGGCGATGAAGATGAATGTTTCAGTGACGAAACGATTGTTGACGCACAAGACAATGGTTCTGATAGCGATTATTGTCCAGATATTGCAGAAATTAATGATAGTGGAAATCGGCGTTCAAAAAGGACACCCAAATTAAACAGAAAAAATGATTTCGTTTATTTGTCAGTTGAGTTATCGACGTATGATCTGTTTAGTGTTGAAGAAGCATTGAGCTGCAGTGACATTAATTTGTGGCGACAAGCTATGGAAAATGAGACTCTGTGTAATCTACCGAGTAACAGCAAATCGATCGTCATGGGTGTTTAAAACCAAATTAAAATTAGACGGTGCAGTTCAATACAAAACACGGCTCATTGTAAAGGGTTATTCCCAGCATGAAGGTCTGGATTATGAGAAAACTTATGCACCGGTAGTGATGGTTGAATTCGCTATCTGTCGATACTAGCTGTTCAGTACAATATGAGTGTTGAGCAGACGGATGCAGTGTCTGCGTTCCTTCAAGGTGAATTAAGGGAAACTGTGTATATGTTGCAGCCAGAAAGACTCGCGAATGGAACAGGAAAAGTTTGTAAATTAATCAAGACACTTTATGGATTAAAACAAGCCGGCCGTGCCTGGAACCAAAAGTTGGACAAGGCGTTGGTAGAGATCGGCATGACACCATTTAAAGCTGATAGGTGCATCTATTATAAAATCGGCAGAAATTCCAAGTTGTTTGTTGCAGTATACGTCGATGATTTTTTGATTTTAAGTTCCAACAAAGCACAGAGCACGGGGTTGAAAGACGAACTGTCTAAACGTTTTCAAATGAAAAATACATAGGTGAAAGTCAAAACATTTTGGGATTCCGAATTACAAGGGATCGAGAAAAGGGGTATTCATTGCTGGATCAACAGGACTATACTACCAAAATTTTGGGAAAAGATTCAACATGTCTCAATCTAACCCTGTTGCGACACCAATTGACAGAAACGTTAAGCTAGACAAAAGTATGTCACCAACCAGCAAATCCAAATTTATGGACATGCAGAAAATTCCATTTCAAGAAGCGGTAGGCAGCCTTCTGTATTTGTAGCACAGGGTACGCAACCTGATATTGCCTACGCAGTAAATTTGGTGAGTGGTTTTTTAAATAACCCCGGAAAGCAGCACTGGGTTGCAGTGAAATGGATCGTCCGTTACTTCTAAGGCACAGTAGGTGCGAAGCTGGAATATCGGAGATCGGAATTAGGAAACATTACTGGTCTTAGTGATGCAGACTGGGCGAGTGATCTTGATGAAAGAAAATCCACCACTGGTTATGTTTTTCTCAAAGGCGGTGGAGCAATAACATGGTAATCACTTTCTTTGCATTTGAGTTTTTTGCAAAGATTATTCCTCAAATTAATACGATTTAATAAATGATCAGGGCTTTAATTTGATATGGGCTCTTTTGTTTCACACCTTAATTTAAAATTGTTTATAATATTGGGAACCAACGAACCAGCTAATGCTGATGCTTCACAAAGGCAAAAGTAATCTATTATCGTTTGACACACACGTTCAAGCCTTCGCCCGTATTTCAACCGCCCAGAAATAATTTTTTTATATATATTGTGTTAAGGTCCGTTACAAATACGTGTACATTCGTTATACGCGTAGATCATAAATAGGGTTACGATTATGACCATTAAAGCGTAATATATTCGTATAACCTAGTGATGGTCGTCATTAGTGTTGCTGTGTTCCAAAATTGGCGATCATCTTTGTGGTTGCGATTATAGACAGTCATGATTATGTCTTATGATGTTAAGTTATGATTATGGCTTGGGGAATGCTCGTCTTGAAATTCTTCTATCCAATTTTACAATAACAAAATAGTCCAACTACTTTTATTGATACATGTATACAATTTTCAACAGTTTAAGTTACTTTTTCAGTACGATGACATCCCTATCATTACCATCAAAAACACTGAAGGTCATTTACAGATTACACATTTTAATAAAATCAATATTATTTAAGAAAAATCAGGTGGCGTCTATGAAGGATCAATAAAATAATATATACACAACTTCTATGTGCATCCCATAATCACTATACAAGAAATTGAGATTTCTATAGCTTTTCCTTCAGTCATACCAACCGGAAAAAAAAAAAATAATAACAAAATCATTATTTTATATTTTTATCTAAAACTAACAGACGTGGATTATTGGGGAATTTATAATATAATCCTCTTCAATATTTTCGATTTTGTTCTGTTAATTTGATTTTCGGTTCGAGCTGCTTCAATCTCTTATAATACGAGTATCTCGAAACTTTTTCCTTCCTCGTCTATATAGTCTCGACTCGATATTGTTGTGTTTGGTTTATTAAAGATATTAAAACATTTTTTTTTATTTAGTTTTATTATATTTCTATTGCAATTATTTTTGTTCGTATTATACATTACAAGAACAACATAAGATAGGTAACAATGAAAAAATAAATTAAAACTTAAGTGATTTTGGTGTTCGAGGTTTTTGTGTTGTTTTTAAGTAATAAATCTAATAAAAACTTTAAAATGTAACAACTAATTTAACATGAAAAATGTTGTGTGATGTGTGTATAATGCAAAGATAAATTTTCACCTAAAGTAATAATAATTTTTCATCATTCTACCGTTATACTATATAAATATATTATGTACTGTGTATACATATAGAGGTGTATAGTGTGACTGATGATTATTGGGCAATTATAATGTATGAACTAGATACTCGTAATTATATTCTTAGACGTGTAAACAAGACAAGTAAAATATGTGTAGAATAAATTTTTAGTGAGGGAACGACAAAATCACTGACCCGTTCAACATTTTATTATATTTTATCGTTTCTCAAGTCCCACTACTTCTTTCATAATAGACAACGAAGCCCATTATTAAATTACTAACGATAAAGTGCATTATTCATCAGTTTAAAATGTGTTTGTTTGTTGGGCCAATAACGTCACATCAATACATTTGGTTTCTAATGCTATCCTCCCAGATTTTAGTGACGACGGGTACCATACGTATTGAAAAACTTTTCGAGATTTAAATCTTGAATTTTTATTGAATTCCCGGGAGTCATTTGCAGTTGACAAATAGCAAGATTTTAAAAACCCATAAAGCCACAAACGCCAAATATTTTTAGATAATTCTAGTCGGTCCACGGTTTTAGCCAAAGTTCAATTCCTTTAAAATTTTGAAAGTTCGTAACTCACTTCTTGCACATTTCTTGTAAGTTTATAGAAATAAGGTTTTAACACAAATAAAGTAACAATCGATGCTAGCCGACATATTTTGGGTCTTTTGGTAGTACAAAATTTTAAAGATGATAGCCAAAAATTTTTACAGAAAAAATTGGATTATCAATAAAAATTGATATCTCATAACTCTCATGTGAGGTGAGTGTTGTTGAGGGGCAATGACTTTGAATTTTGAACATCTGTGCCGGGCAATCAGGGCATATTTTTTGAAGCATATTATTCAAATAAATTAAAAGCTGGACACATGTGTAAAGGAAATATGGACTTGGTAAAAATATACCAATTCGTAAATGGCTCTATCCCTAGGAGGCAATGAAATTGAAAAGTGACACTTGTTTGATTCAGAATTTTTTTTAAATTCAACTGGTCCATATAATGTTTATAGACTCGCGAAGCATTAACTTCTTTGACTATATGCTCCATAAAATACGGCCTGATTTTTGGAACAGGTGGTCGCTATTAGTGACACAACCCAAACAATTTATTTCCCTCTAACATGACAAATTATAAACATGGGGTCCAGCAATTAACGAATTGGCCTAGCTTTACCCAATCCATCCCACCTTTAAGCATGTGTTCAGCTTTTAATATATTTGGCTAACACACTACATAAAATATGTCAATATTTTTGACACCGATCTTCATTGTTAGTGGCACAACTCAATTTTATTGTCAAATTATAAACATGAGATCAAGCATTTTATGAATTATATGAAATTATTTGGGCTAAAATGTTCGGCTTACTACAGTAGCATAACAATCGCGGAAGTATATTAACTTAAATGGTTTTGTCTTCTCTTTAGTAGAATAGTATTGATGCTTAAATTCAGATCACCATCGTTGACCCCTAAACTTAACGTTTTGTGTTCAAGGAAAAATTCATAACAGGAAGCCGGAATGTTCTAAATAGCAAAAACTCATCTCATCACCCATCTCAACGACAACAAACACGTAAACTTAAGACCAGGAAAAAATTTACAATATAATTCACATCACCATCGAATAATGAAATGAAGAAAATTCGCCAATAGAGAATATTTACTAATCATCGGTGCTCACCATGATTTCGATGCATTTTGTCGTAAATTTGCGTTTCTTTTGTCTGAGAAATCTGGTGTGGCTTCTTTGCAAGCTCCTATGACGAGTTTACGGCACTGATCTTCTAACCAACCATTCCGTATTATTGTAGTGGTCTTCTTCCAAATGTATTTTCCGCTACTGCAGTTATAACTGACTGGATATCTTATCACTGCTCCTTGATGTTTGATTGGGGTTCGTGGTTTTCAGACCTCATTTTACATCGATATTTCAGCGCACGGTCTTTTTTATTTGTTTATTATTGGATGTTAATTTTCAGTTGTATTTGAACAGAGATCAGACATATATGATCACTCTTCATGTCGGTGCGTCTATATGATTCAACTATATTGGTGAAATGTCTCTTCGAGCTCATGACGTGATCAATTCTATTTTCCGTTCTTCTATCATTCGGTCGTCAACTGACCTTGTGAATTTTCTAATGTTGAATGAACGTACTCGATACGACTAGGTTATACATTACAGCAAATTGGGCATCGCATTGGCCTCTATGTTGTTGCTAAGCTGATACAAGCTATGCAGGCCAATATATTATGTGATTTCGATTCTACGACCGATTTTGGCATTAAAGCCCACGAAGATTTTGTTGTCATGGTGTGGAATGTTATACTGATGATATCTTCCAACTCAACATAAGACAAATCTTTCGTATCATCTGGTTTGTCTTCATTAGCGCATGTGCATTGGCAATTGTGATATTAAATATTACATTTTGCAATTTTATGATTCGCTATATCGCCGAACCTAAAAAAGTAGTTTTTCAAAAATCCATATGTGTGCGTGCGTATGCGGTTCCCAGCGAAAATGTTTGTTTGTTCTCTATAGCCAAGACGGGTTGACTGATCAGGACAATACTTCTAACTTAACCTTTTCTCATTAATCGGGATATCCCAATTGATTGTTACCTGAAATAGGTTCACCGATAATGGCAGCCCACATAGAAGCTATCTGGTTTTTCTGGAAATATTTTTAAAATTATATCATTTATACGATAAAACCGATTGTAAACGACTGTATTGTAACTAAAAGATTCTAAATTAAATTGGCAGCAATACCGACCGAGATCGTTGTTCAAAATTTAATGCTTAAATGACATTTTTTTTAAAACTTTTGTTTTTGTATATAGTAATCCTGAACAATTTTGTATGTGCCTGTGTGCGTGTGCTGTTGTGCAGACTAAATATTTTGCTTCCCTACCCAGACGGATTCACGGATCGGAGTGAAACTTCATACTCAAGTATTTTCTAATAAGGCAACTGCTATAGAGGAGCTTCTTTGTTTTTTGCAAATACTTTGAAAAGTATATCAATTATGAAAAAAACGATTATGAACTAAAATATATCAAACTAAATCTGCAACATTATCGGTCCAGATAAGGATTCCAAATCTTAAGCGGAAATGACGTTTTTGGACAAAACACGCTTTTTCAAACCATGTGGTTACTGTACAGCCTAAACGGAGTGATTAATCAGAATAAATCTTCGTATTGAAGCTTTTCGATAGTTTGGGAACCCCAATGATTTTTAGCCCAAATTGGTCAACCAATGACCTTATTCTTTAAATCTCCTATTAATAGGGAATTGTGGAAAGAATTTACAGAGCTTTTATCTTTAAATTTGTTTTTTCTGACCTGAAAAATTTCTTGTAAACTTTTATAAATTGGGCTTAAATTTTCATACCGGAACTGGCAGGCAATATTATTTAATTTGGTTTTAAAAAATTCCTTAAACATTTTACATGCTATGGAATGTCAGAATTTTTTTTTAACGGAAATTGAAAGTAAATTCCTTCCCCAGTGTCGTATTACCGGGGAAATTACTAGAATAGGGCCATAGAAGTGACAGCTACCACAGGAGCTTTCTTGGTTTATGCAAATACATAGTTTGATTGAAAAAAGTATGGCATTTCCAAAAAAAAGGGTTGAAACATAAAAATATTAGATTAAGCTTCAAACAATATTTTTTCAGATAAATTTTTTTTTAATTTTCCGGAAATGACGAGTTTTGATCAAAAAAATTTGATTTCATCAAAATTCGGCATCTCTACAGTCCAACCCTATATTAGAGAATTATAAATTAAATGAATTGTTTGATTAATTATGATTAGTTGTGATAGTATAAGCTGAGGTATTAAAGAACGGAACCCGTTGGTGCTGGCATGCCGATGGTTCGTAATGGGCCCAATTTAGTATTTGAGTTGCGTTTTAACGGTCTCAAATTTTAAATGAAGACGTTTTGAAACTATTTTGTCACTAATAGAGTGATTTGATTACAATTTGAGACGGTTGATTTGTAACCATTTGATTTGAGACGATTTTAGATGATTTTATTACTGTTGAACTGAGACGTTTTGAGATGTTTTGGAACGCTGTTTTTGAAATTAAGACGGTTTAGAACTGTTTTACTACGAACTGAGATGCTTTGGAACCATTTGATTACGAATTGAATTTATTTCATTTAGAGATAACTTAGAACAGAGCTTAAAGCTTTTCAGGGAATTGCTATGAACACATTTTTAAAAATTAGTAATTTAACAAATATTAAGTTGTTGGCTTGAAACGATTTGGAATGGTTTATTATTATTTGGAACGATTTTAACTATCTTTTAGGAACGATTATGAATTTTTTTTTAAAGATTTGAGACGATCTGGATCAATTTTATTGCAATTTGCAATAATTTGGAACGATTTGAGATGCTTTGGAATTACTATTTTGTAGATGGTTATGTATAGCTATTGTCTTTATTTTATTAACTAACTGAATTATCTCGGCGTTTCCCACGAGAACTAAGAAATTGGAAACTGCTACCTTTAAAAGGAGCTTTTTCAGTTTTTGCAATGCAGATAAATTTTGCAGCCCTCCAGAACAAAAAATAATACTTGAAAATAGTATATTTTAGTCGTAAAATTATTGTTTTACGAATAAATTTACAAAAACTCAAAAACGCTGATTGGCAAACCGATGGTTAAGTTTTTTTTAACCCATGATTTTTCGTTTCGGTATATACAAACCCTAGAATAGTGCACTTGCACAATGAATGTTGGTCTAAATACAATCCGCATTAAGGCAACCATAGACTTTGTTCCCCAAATGCAATATTAATATTAGACGACAATCTAGCTAACGGTAAGTGACAAATGGTATTTTAATCTTTGAAAGCTACACTAATTGATTCAGTATTTTCTCACTAATCTAAAGGCTAGACTTCTTTAATTACGGATGATACCATTTTCAAACATGATTACTGGGTTTATAGTAGACATTGTATTGGCATTTTCTCAAATTGTGCTGGGAATTTGATAATATCCAAAGACTCTACACTTGTTATAAGGCAATCGTTCTTGGTTAGAGCGCCACACTTAAGGAAGCTTTTACTTGTTAAATCAATTAAATGTGGTATTTTTAACGGTAGTAGGATGTAATAAACGTTACCCATCATTACCTGCATTACCTGCATGTTTTGACTTAAAATTAAAAAATTATTACATTAATTTATTTCTTATTGCCATATTATATACCATAAACAACAAACACACGATTCATCTATCGATCAAAATCTAATTCATGTTTAACCAATTTTTTTACGTTTTCAGTAGTCCAGAACGAATTATCAAATTTCAATCAACGCACCGACATGATATGTACCTCTAACACCTCTGCAATAAATTTTATTCATCATTATACCTGCGCGTATATACAAATCGGCAAACATTAAAGTCGCTTCGATCAAAATATTTAATATTACAAAAATATAATAAAAATTAATAATTAAATATTCACACCTTACATGGTACACGAGAAGAATCCTTAAACGTAAAAAAGACCCGACTTTAAAAAATTGAAATTGCAAGTCATCGTACGTTTTAGACATAACATCCTTGAGTCTTGGTTTGAATTCAAATTTTTAAATTAAAAAATAAAACATTTTTTTAGAATTTCCGAATTCCGATGCGTGGAGAAATTTAATTTTTTTTTTGTATATCTGGTGTATATAAATATTTTGAGATGATTAATTTATATTTCTTCATAAAAATTTTATTCGTTCGGTTAATTAATTTTATTGACGTAAATCACCGGTGCCAATATATCGGTTGTAAAATTAATTTTTAAGAAATTTATGTAAATATACTAAATAATCGTAGGTGAAATTTTAAATGCTGTTTTTGGTGCCGCGCGATTAATTTTTTCACTGACTTTATAATGGTTTTGGCCTTGTCGTAATGTTATTGATTTACAGTCGTTTATTGCGGGACATTACCCTGTACAAACATTTCCTTATTATGTAGAATTTTATGTGCGTGAATAAAATTTCATTACATTTTGGACCGTAGGAATGTTGTCTTTATCATCATAAATATTTTACATTGATTTGTTTGGGATTAAAGGTCACCTTCCCGAAACGCCCAGCTAACCAATATTATAATGAAAAGTTTGCATTTTGAGATTTAAATTTGAGTAAACTTCTTACTATTTGTGTTTTGTGCTTCTTTGAATATTTTTTTGTGTTTAAAATAAAAGAAAGACGAAAAATCTTAATTACATTTCCCAAGAAGCATGAAATTAAATGCATCCGCTTAAATAAAAGTTTTGGAAATAAATTTATTTAACTAAATTTTTATTTTTATTTATTTATTATATTACAGCTTATTTTCAGTATACTTTCGGTAATTTGGTTTCAAACCAAACAAGATAAATTTATCAAAATTACGAATTTAATTGGGATTATTTAAAATTATTGTGTTGGGCCTATTCCGATTTCCGTTAGCTACTTTAATTTGTAAAGTGATTGAACAGCATTCCTCAATAGCTACCTTTTTGAATTCCTATATACATATCACTGTCTTAAGCTTATATATGTTGACATGGCTAGCTCATTGGTTTAGATGGCTCCTCCATAAAATACGTTGATAATTATGGTTTTGTTCGATGAATCAGATTTGGCGATATGTATATGTTTTTAATGTCCGCTGCCATTATGATTTTATGTTTTCGCCATCGCTGTAGTGTATTCGCTAGGTCATTTTCTAATTTTGGACCATTCATCATGTAACCATTTAAGGATAGTTTCGGAGGAATCATCAAACATTACTTAAGTTTTGTGGTGGTACTCTCGACCTGTTTAATTACACCATGATACAGGCGTATGTAATAGGGGTGGCTTGGTGTACGATCGTCACCCTCTTCCTGCACAAGTTCCACATGATTTAGTTGTAGGTACTCCTGCATAAATTAATGATATAATTATTTGAATGTTCGATCTTTCTTAAAATGATTTTCAATTTGGATTAATCTGGGGCTTTTTTCCCCAGTAGAAAATTTCAGGGCCAGTATTAATTGTGTCGTCCGAAAAAATCGGCTTATTGTCCATCCAGGGTATAGTGCCATTTATTCCAATTAACCTACTTTTGTGTTGTTGTTGTTTATGATTGGTGGAAAATAGTCTGTACCAAATACGAGATTAATTGATTGTAACTTATATGGATCGGCAAGTTGTATTTGCTTCAGATGGGTCCGGCAACTTGTGTTAAAGTCTGCGAATGCCAATGGCTTCCATTCATTGTTTTTTCCAGGAATTTGAAAACATCTTCTAGTTATATATTTCATCTGGATTTTTCTATGGATGATTTATAGAGTCTGGTAGATTCTAGGTCCAATTTTTAGATTAATATAGAGCTTATACGAACGCTTCAAAAGAAGAACTTATGTTGAGCTGGTGTATGTTATGTAAAATAAACGAGCAACCCGTTGAGTTGAGCTGTTCCTTTCGGTAAATGCGACTTTAAATATGTCGACTTCAATGTGTCAGATATTTTGTTGGTTTGACGAAACATCTCAGTGAATATATCGTTGAATGTTCATTGTTCATATTTATCGTAAAAGACTAGTAGTTCTACTTTTGGGAGTTTCAATTGTACTGTGTTTGGTGTAGTTAATATTTCACCTTTAATTTGTTGCAATTTGATCGTTGTAGTTTGCATTTTTTCTTGTAGCTGGCCCAATAATCTTTTTTGGAATAGTCAGACGTGTGCTCGTTTTTTTCTACTTTTACTCAGATCACGGTGCATTGGTTCATTATTTTCCGCATACCTCTATATGTTTTTATTTTAGATTGACATACGTTTTTGTCGCCAGTTTGAATAGCCTTTTCTTGTTTTCTTCTGTTGTTGTTGATGCGCATCAAATATTTTCTTGTAAACCGTTTTCTGATCCTCAGCTAAGTTAAAATGAAGCGGATTTATACGCTCAGGCTGCGTTGTTGAATTCGTAATCCTGGCATTTAGTCGTTGACGCATCTCCATTATTTCTTTTTTATATGAAGAAAATCCTTTTTTCATGATTTCGTCATCATCGTTGTCCGCCGTTTGTAATAAAACCGCCGTGTACCGCCGTTTGTAATAAAAACGGCTGGACAGTTTCAGAATTTGGCAAAAGTTACGCTTTATTGTGGTTGCACTAACTTCTATCGAGATTAATTCGGCAAATGTTTACAGGTTTTACTTTTAATAAACTAGTAGATTACTAGTGGTAATCATATTCTAGTAGGCCTCACCAGTCGTAATCTACTGCATTAATAAAAGTATAAACTATAAACAGTTGCCGAATTAATCTTCATAGAAATTAACTTACCACAATAAAACGGAACTTCAGCAAACTTCTTGAATTTTACGTCGAGAATTTGCACTGCAACTATTAGCCCTTAATAGAGTATCGGTTCTATACTGGCGACGAATGACGTTGTAATCCTTCGAAATGGGATCCGGAAGATGGGAGATTTATTCTAAGATTTTTTTCTGTATGTAGTGTAGCGGGATTTATAGAAACTAATAATCTGCATTATTGTTGAAATCGAGTAAATTGTGTAATGAGATCAAATAAAATGTTGGTTTTTAATGTAATTTCCAGAGCTTAGTCGATTATCATAACGCTATATGGGGCTTAATGCGACTATGGTTGAAACGAAATTCACAGTACCATAGTTGCCGTCTGTCTGAATTGTTCATTTCCATTGGATCAAAAAACATGTGCTTTACAGATAATGTGGATTTTTGCAGTATAATTTTTTCTGATAACTGTGATTAAAGAAGAATACAGGTGAGGATTTTTTGGTGTAAGCGATATCCATTTTGTTAAGGTTAGATCAGGATTGCATTTGTCCAAGACATTCACCAATTGATTATCAGTCGACGTTTGTTTTTCTGAACCTCTGTCACAAAAGTCTTTTGCTTTAAATGGGGGGGAGGGGTGGGGAAGGAGCCATTGCTTGGATTAGTACAAACTTGGGTCACCGCTTGGAGCAATCATAGAAGAAAGTCAATAATGGAATGAAACGAAACCTCCCTCGGAATGCCAGTATACCTTGCTCGGAAGCCCTGGGAGCAGGTTAGGATTGGCACTGTCATTCATTAATCCGAATTGAAAATGATGACAGAAACGAATACTAGAACAAATAATGCCAACTCGCAAATATCAACCATCGGCTTTCTGTACACGAAAAAGAATCGGAAATTGGAACATCAAAACTCTACCAGAAGCAGCAAGACTAGCACAATTACAGAAAAAATTAAACGTTACAAAATCCAAATTCGCGGCCTCAGTGAATTAAGATGGAAAAACAGTTGAGAAATAAACACAAGTAGAGTAAATTCCCCTGATTATTGTACTATGAACCAGATGAATGCCCAATCCTTTACAACAGCTAAAGCAAAGAAGGCACAAGTGGAATAGAAACCCGTTAATAACCGAATATTCGAAAATGTAACAAAATTCCATTCAAAATTACGAAACAGAACTAAGATATTCAGTGATATGCCCCAACAACAAATGCAGATGAAACAACTTAGGATGGGTTCTATGAACAACTTAAGCCACAATAAGAATGATACACAGTAAATTAACATTCTAATACCGACCTGTCAACCAAAATGGGCAATCAAGCATTAGACTCTGTGCGTAATAGTCACTAAATTTCGACCCAAAACAAATGCAAATACACATGGACATCACCTGATGGCAGAACAATGAACCAAATAGATCACGTAATGATTAACTAGAAATTTCTTACATCTTTGCCATATGTCGGGGCATTGAGTGGTGCAAATAGTCAAAGTGACCACCAACTGGTAATATTACAATCCAAAATTAAGCATGTCGCTGTAAAACAAATCAAGAAATCTTCCAATCTCCAAAATATTGAAGAAGAAGCCATCAGTGTAGAGCAACGGTGGAAACTAATTGAAGAAACCTACATCGAAACAGCTACGAAAACCAGTACCAAAAACATCATTTTAAAGGGACTTTAAATTTTAAAATCACGATAAAAATATATAAATCATCTAAAGGTATTTAAACATGTTTTAATAAAAAATGTAAAGTTAAATTATATGCCTATGCGTTTAAACGTTTTTATATTCAGAATAGTTTTCAACATTTGCCCAACTTGGACGTGTTTTTTTTGCTTCTCGTGTTTTTTTTTTGTTTTTTGTATTTTTTCAATTTTATTTTTGTAGTTGTTGTAACAATTACCAAATAATTAATAATACACATTCAGAATCACTGAAAGTTCTAAGTGAAAAATTTTTAAAAGTATAGTGCAGTAGTGTTGTAGTAAAAATATTGCTGATTGTTAAATTTTAAACTCAAAACAAACTGTGTACATATTGATAATGTCGTTCCAAAATAAGTGCATTGACTGTGAAATTATCATGGTTGATGAATGATTTTTTTCATGCAGCGGGTACTTATGTAACAACGTTATAGACTACAGATGTGCGGCTAGTAACGCAACAAAAAATGCTGAAAAAAGTTCCAAATGATTTACGGAAAGGTGTGAGATTATTGATGGACGATGTGCCTGGTTTGCGGTGGTTATGTAGTAAATGTGAAAACGGATTGAATAACATCCTATCCAAAATCGGCAAATCACTCAAAAAATAGAAAAATCAGAGAACGTAATCGATAAGTTTCTCAAAAGAATGAATCAATTAGAAGTGTCATTAACAACAGTGGTTCGTCCGAAGAAATTATCGTCCGAAGAAATTATACATCACTTAAAGTCAACACGAAATAATCATCTACTGGGAGCATCACAATCAACCATACCTGTCCCTAATATCCATTTTGAAATGGTTCCATTAACAAAGAAATCATAGAATGTTCTGTAGAGAAAGTGCTACATGTTCTGTACATTCTCTACATTGTCGACGCCATTTTTGTAATTTTCTACATACATTATCTACACGTGTAGAATATTAATTATCTATGAGGTGTAGACAATACGGCATAATACAGGTTAAAATTATTAAAACAACTTATTTTTGGTAAAAAATCATTATGAGCGTCGAAACACATTGTTCCATATTTCTCTGAAGACCGCTATCGGGACATGTAAGAAAACTTTTTTGTGCAGAATTGGATCAATTAGGCCACCGTTTTAGGCCTGTGGTTTTAACAAGACAGTTCACTATCATACACAGCTCATCCTACGATGCAAATTTTGCGAGAAATTTTTCCCAGTTTAATAATGTCAAAAAATGGCGATATCGACTGGCCTCACAACCCCCTGATTTACCCCCTGATCTCTTCCTATGTGAGTACTTGAAGGGATAGGTCTACACCGATAAACCAACCACAACCTCGATATATCGCCACAATAAATTTAAATTATATGCTGCGTGGGTGTAATTTTTTCTATATAGTGGTGTAATCCACTGCACAACTCCAATGTGCAATGACTATACGAACACAATATTTTATATTTAAGATAAATTAAAGGTAAAAATTTGAATATTAATGACTGACCAATTCAAGTATAATTAAACCAAATTTAAAATATTTTTAATTTACATAAATTAATTTGTTTATTGATGGTATGAATATGAAAAAGCGTATATAAGGTTTCCATTGGTTGAAATTTGTATTGTTTATTTATTGGTGGTTAAGTGAAAGATCATTAATTTTATTTATTGAATACATTTTTGTTGGTTCGTTTTATTTTTAAATATTTTTTTTTTTTTTTTTTGTTGTTGAAATGATTTAAATTTTGATTTTTAATTTTGTGTGAACAATTGAAGTAGTTTTTACTATAAATTTTTTATTTTAATTAAATGGTTTTTGTGACTATTATATATAACGTCTGAATTGCAAAATAGCGTAGACCTACCAAACATATTGATAGACGTTTAAAATTATTTTCTTTGTGTGTCAATCTCGCTCGCTTTTAATACACAAGTGAGACATTCTGTATAGCCAACCATGACATTTATTAGGTTCCTGTTATTATATATAAAAAAATATCGTGTTATTTTAAAATTATGCTTAAATTCCTCAAGACAAAAATTATATATATATAACCGATATCGCATGCAACAATAATTGTAAAAAAAATTTTTGCGCAAGTTTCATAATCCATCGGCATGCAACATACAATTTTTTAAAAACATCGACAGTAGTTTATAGATGACATATGCCCAAATGTATTTTCTATAATTGATCATCAATATATACGGCACATGGCTACTTGAATGTTTTTAACATTATTCAAAATATTATTTATTCATGAATTGTTTATAATAAAAATAAATGAATTAATTTATTGTGATCGATTGTAATCTAGAATATCGTATTGTGTGTCGTTCTACATATAGGAAGATTTTCAAAAGTTGAATTACGTAACCGATTATACTTTAAAATATATAGTAAAAAAAGTTTTTTTTGTTCAGAGAGACGATTAGAAATTCTTATTTATTGTTTACCTGCCTTAATAAAATAATTGTATACTGTACATCATTTTGATTTACAAATGAGAGCTCTTTTAAAAAATTCATAAATTTAAACCGTGATGTTACATTTAACCTAGAAATCAATTTATTTTTGTACCTACATTTATATGTGTAGATATATATATGTATATATAATGTAACAAACCCCTTTTGGTGACTGAATAGTCATTCGAGCACGCATTAATATATAATTTCAATTTCCATATTATGCGTATCCAGTCTAAAAATCAATTTTTTATAATCAATCTTTATTATTCGACGTTATTCTTGGTCCATTCCTCTATATTTTAGTTCTCTCCTCAAAATGATTTATTTTTAGGATATTTGACAAAAGTTGTCGCACAAAAAGTAGAAAAATTTACTTATTTTGATGTGAAATATAAATGACACGCGCGACCTTAACCACAGTGTATATATAGAGTGTTTTTCCTGCTTCTATAAATTTTTTTTGTCAAGATTTCCATTTAACTTGTGCAAAAATAAAAAATAATAATGTATATTAGATGGTAAAAAGAAAGTATTCTCGTGAGACATATGCATCACTTTTTTTGAATTCGAAATGAATTTGATGAAGTAGTTGCGAAATCAGGCCAATAAAGCAAAAAAATAAAAAATATTATTCATGAATGATTTCATATACATGCCACTAACTTTACATTCAGTGATTTATTTACTGTTCGGACAAATCGTTTGTAGCTTTAAATATATTTAATTTCCTGTTTGGCTAGACCGTCTATTAAATTAAAGCGACTACTGATATAGATTAAGGTCAATACGTCATTTCGGTCTACCTTATCAAGTCCAAAACCATGGCGAAGTTTCGCAAAATTTTTAAAAATGGTTTACACCTAAAATAATGTGTGAATGTAAATGTTTGTGAAATAAGTTGGTGAAATAATATAAAAAATTATTTAAAATTGTAATGAAATTTGAATAATTTAACCTATGTGCACTCTTGGGCTTATAGAAATTAGCTTAGGCGTATCTATAGACATAAAATAAAATTGATGTGTCTGTCTGTAATCTGTCATTAGGTAGTTAATCATATACATAAAGTTTGTCTATCATTTGGGTGAAGTTTGTCCTAAATTGTCCTAAAGCACCAACAAATTCTAGGACAAATTTAGGACAAACTGAATATGACTATATAATCAGGTGAAGTTGGTCCTAAATAGTCTTAACCACAAAATTTCTTTTTAAACGTAATTTAACGTTCAATTCAAAACAAGAAGATCAACAACATAACGTTTTTTTGTCTAGAAAACCCAGCACATTTCGAACATTGTCGACAACTGGCGGTGCGTTACCGAAGCAAGTACATCACGCAGCTCCTTTTAATGTAAATGGTATATTTTACAATAGGTTTGTCTCAATAGATTGCCTCTTCATCTCATTCATTTCATCTTTCTCTCTCATTTACAGAAAGCGCGGTTGCGCGTTTTTTCCATACCTCTGGGACTCAAACGATTGCATTAAATGGGCCTGTTTAGACGAAGAGTAATTCAACAATCATAATTCAACATTTGCGTTCACACGGTAAAACGTAGTTTATGTTATTTACTTATGTATGTGTAAAATTATTTTCATTTCATATTGAATTTCTTCGGAGAAGCATCGTAAAAGCGGTTGTCAATTTATTCGTATATTTTTTTGGTTGTGTTATACAAAAATTTTTTTTTTGTGTAATTTACATTAACGATAATTTTGAAAACAAACTGTTGTTAAAAAAATAAATAATAATAAAAATTATTTTAATTTCTAAAACAAATTGACAGCTACTTATTAGCTATTTTGATTAATATTTTTTATGCAATGCACAGCAATGCTTTACAATAATTTATAATTATAGTTTATAAAATTTTGTATTTGCTATTTGAAAAAATTGTATTTACTGTATAGGCTTTTTATATTTGTTTTTAAGAAATTTATATAAAAAAATTTTCATTAGCTTTGAAAATGATGTCGATGAGACATCGAAAGCTCAGTCTTTAAATTTGTTTTACTTTATTTAAAATAAAAACGAGCCCTAAACAATTACCAACTTTATTATAGTTATTATTGGCTCAATAAATAATTTTTACTTTATAAAATTTGTTATTATATTTTTTATAAAAAATAAATTAATATTTAGGAATTAATTATGTTATACAAAAAAAAATAAAAATAATTTTTGTTGAAAACCCAACGCAACTACATAAATATTTATTTTTTATGTTCGGTAGATGTTTTTATGTTTTGCGAACGAAAGACAAATTGAAAATGAAACCTGTTTTCAGAAAAAAAAAAATTGGACCCAAATTTTTTTTTATAGCTTTTCTGTTTGTGTTAGTAAATTACAATTCGTTCAACACCTAAAATTCGTGTTGAAAAAGTACGCAAAAAAAAATTTTAGATTATGGGCAAGGGGGAAAGGAACGAAGAAATTTGTGTTGAATTCAACTCTCGTGTAAACAGGAGGAATAATATACAAATTTTAAAAGTTTATTTTCTTTACATAAATTTTTCATTGGATCCTGTCCAATTAAAAAACATGAATTTTTCTGAAAATCTAGGTGAACACTGGGGGTAATATGCAAAACTTTATGCCACAATATAGCATAAACCCTCAGCCGAAAAAAATTTTCTTTTTTTCAACGGAATCAATACTTTTCCCGTGTCACGTATTTTCGAATAGCAGGAATTCTCACAATCAGCGGGTCGCCATACCCCCACGGCAGACAGACATAGGAGTCCAAACTTATATAAATCAACAAATTTGTGGATCTTTTAAACCTTAAAGCTGAAGAATTTTTCCTCTGGAGAGATTAGGTCTAGTACAAAATGGAAACACATTTTCCAGCCGTAGTAATAACCTCTTAAAAATATCTTAGGAGAAATCACTTTTAATGCGATTTTGACCTTTTCAAAATACACTGTACAAATTTGATTAGAAACGTTGTTGTTGCTTTTAGGATAAGCTAGGACAAACTTCACATCCGTTGTCTATCTGATTGTCTGTCCGTCTGCGTTTCACGCCAAAACTGCTGCACCAATTTCATTGTTGCTAATCTGCTTTAAAGTTGTAAGATAAAACATAAATAGGCCTGTAATCGTCAAAAAAACATTTTCTCGTTTCATTTTTACGTTCCTAATTTTTGTTCATGGGAAAACAAAGTAACAAATTCAAGCAAAGTTTACCAAGAGCTGTGTAGAATGCTACATCATTTAAATGACGTTTCGTCGCCTTCTTAGATTAAATTTATTTATTAATCAAATTACTAATGAGAGAAATATAATTTTGAAGTTTTCTACATTGCAGTAATTTTTCGTGACGTTTGTGATATTTGTATGTGGATGAATGGATTAATCGATTTGACAACGAAGTTTTCCACGTTGATTACAGGTTACACTGGGGGTACTAAGGGAATACTGTTGACTCTGAAATATTGTACGAAATAAATTTCTTTATCTATTAATTGAATTGGTCAGTCCAAAAGATCGTCTGCTTCCGAGAGCTGCGGAAACAAAATAATAGCGTACATTTCTTTGCATTGTCATGCATCGATTGATTATTCGTGAAAACGACGAAAATCATATTTGTAAAAATCGATCGATCAATACACTGACAAACTACTCCTCTACGATGAGTACGTACCGGCCGCATTTACAGGGAGTATTTTGTAGTTCAACTTTGATCCAAACGGGGAGAAAGTTCGATGAACGTGCGAGGTAGTATTTTTGTAATATCTCGCTTTTTTAAAATATTGAAAATTCGTTGAATAGTCTGGCGCTCCAGATAGACGACCTACCGCAATAATGCCACTATGGCTATTTGTAGGTCATATTTTTATTCAAAATCATATAAGCAAAACTGAGAGAAAATTTTATCGTTATGAGAGTTCGTGTTCAATTCGCAAAGTTCATATGTTTGTTGTTTACGTTCAGGTCTTCGGGATCGGTTTGAACGGTTTCCATGAACATTACTACAACGAGGTTGAATCAGCAGTATAGATTGTGATGGGTGTTCTATAAAATTTGTCTAGACGACTTTCATTGAAATTCGTATGTTAGTCCTTTATTTGGAGCGCATAACTATTTATTGAATTTTCAACATATTGAAAAAGCCAAACAGCAAATTATTGATAAAAACAACCCAATTCAATGAATTTATTTTTTCAATATATTGAAAAGGCAAAACACTGCCAAACAACACCCCGCATATTCACCGGACTTTTTCCATATTTCGACCAAAGTTAAACAACAATATGACCTATTAAATGGCCATAATAGGATAATTAGGGTAGGTCGATTTTCTGAGGCGACTCGCCATTCAATGAATATATATTGAAAAATTTCCAAACACAGCTCTATACTTGATCATTTAACTTTATCCACATTTGAGTCAAAGGACGATATTAATGGGGTAGGTCGTCTATCTGGAGCGCCAAACAATCCAATGAATTTAGTATAATGTTGCATGATGAACATGCACATCAGGCTTTTTTCACATTTGGACGTGAGCATGTTCGTCGGATTTTCTCCATATTTGGACCGAAGCTGCACTACAGAAATGGCCTATAAAATAGCCATAGTAGCATTAATAAGGAAAGTTTTCTATCGCAAGCGTTTTCAATATATTGAAACAGCAAAAGATTGCCAGAAAAATTCTGAAAGTATAGTTAATGCAAGCCGAAAAGTAGAAGTCGAAAAATGTCGGTAATTTAAATCCGGCCGTAATAAGTACCACAACATGTCGATAATGCAGGTCCAAATGAATGAAAAATTCCAGTAAAACAGTTTTAAATGTAACAAATGAAAAAATTAATTTGAAGCCGCAAAATGCCGTGGGAAAAATGAAAACTTCACAACTATAACCTCATCAGATCCATCCCAAAGCAATAATCAAAATCTAGCTATGATTATGAGTCATCGAATTGGCATAGTCAGATTGGTGACTATCTGGCAAAATCTCGAGTGACGAAAGATTTTATCAACACAACATAAACAATATCAAAATATCACCCATCTAACTTCATCGCAGACTTCAAAAATCTACCAATGGTCATGGGCCATCGAATTGATATAGTCAGATTAGTGTCTGTCTGGCAACAAGGAGAAAATAAAAATTTCACCCCATGATGCTCATCAGACCCACTCAAACCTAATTAAAATTTACCTATGGGCCTTGAACTGGCCTAGTTAGATTAGTGTTTGTCTGTTATAATTTTGAATTGTAAACCAACGGCAATTACAAATCATTGAATGCTTGATAATTATTAAACTTGTAGTATTGTAAAAATATGTATCTAATAAAATTTTTGAAATGGTCATTTCCGAAAATTTTTTAAATTTTAAGTTTTTAAGTTTTTAGTCAAAACCATCGACAAACCGCTAAAAATATTACCTTTTCCAGACAAAACACTTTTAACGTTTAGTTTCCACAAATGTTTTAATTTAGCCGTATGCTAACATATACACTATTCCCTCGATTTACACTGTAGATACGTTCCACGGATAATCGTGTAAAATGCTAAGTGTAAATACTTAGAATCATGTAAATTGAGTTACAGGATCTAAGAAAATGCATCATGGGTTAAAAGCAAGCTTATTTGATCATTAAGAAAGCCAAAAATACAATAGAAAAGTCTAAATTTGATTTTATTCAAAAATATTCTAAGTTTTATTGATTAAATTTATAAATTTATTGCATTTAAACTGTTAAATTCATTGTGCTTAATATTAAAATAAAAAAAAATACGTAACATAAATTAAAATAATTAAAATTAATTTAAATTCAATTCAGAACTCGAGTTTTTCTTGGTGATTTGTGTTCCGCATTACTTTATTGGATGTAGTGGAATTATTAGTTTCAAAATTGAGCTTTATTTTCGTTTTATTAAAAGTCGGTAAAAATCCGTAATCCCAGATGATCTTCCAGCATGCATTAAGGTGTTGTATTTTTGATTTCCAAAAGTAGTAAAATTTTTTCTCACCTCAAGCACAGCAAGGAGCGCATTACCATCTAATTTTCCTAAAATATCGGCAAAATTACTTCTAATATAATATGCCTTAAAAGTAGAGATTATGCTCTGGCCTTGAGGTTGAATCATTGATGTTGTGTTGGGCGGTAAAAACTATATTTTAACATTTGGATGATGTAAATTTATTGAATTACTTGGTGGATTATCTAATAGTAAAATCACTTTAAACACAAATATGACCTCCTGTCGGAGTTGCCCACTATTTCTGATAGGCCGACCTATTTGCAATGCCAGACTATAGACTGGTATGGTTCTTCGGCTCTAGAACAGATTGCAATGATTGTAGGGAAGAACTAACTTTAGGATTAGTTTAACACAAATTTCACGCCCTTGTATACGCGTTTGAAGTTAAAACTAAATTAATCCAAAATCAAGCAAAATTATGAATTGGTAAATAAAGCAAACAATGACATTTAGGCGAATTGATGTTCACGTAATATTTGAAAAATTTGAACAATTAATTTGGCGTTCAAATTGTCTATGAAGAAAATCACATAAAGTCACATAAATTTAACTAACCTAAAAAATTAAGATTTGAATGCCTTAAAATTTATGAATTTCCTAAAGAAAATGAATTTCTCGAACAAAAACAGCACAATTTTCTAAAAGGTCTAGAGTAGGACTATCTATATTCTAGATCATTTGCAAACCTATTAATTTTTCTGTGGTCAAATTAGTTTTTTGCTTAGTTTATTTATTAACCTAAACATTTAGGATTTCCTTAAGAAATTGAGAATCTCGAAACCAAATATATTTATGCAGAATGTTGCTATGATTTTGTGAAATATTTTTAATACTGTTTGCCAGGGGCACTTGGTGAAACTCACACTTAATAAACACATTTTTAATTGGACTTGTTTTTTGTTTCGCAAAAATTAAAATTTTGAAAATTTTGATTAAAGTTTTTTTTTCATAAAGTTTAAAAATATACTCAATCGATTTCGGTTAGTTGCACCATCGTCTGACAAAATCTGTCGAGTGATTTTTAAACTTTATGAAAAAAAAAATTTAATCAAAATATTCAAAATTTTAATTTTAGCGGAACAAAAAACAAGTGCAATTAAAAATTTGTTTAGTAAGTACACGTATGTTCCAAATCGTTTGTAAACTTAATTATATTCGTGTGGTCAAATTAATTTTTTCCTTAGCTTCACTAACCTAAGAACTTCGGATTTTTTTTCTAAAATCTAACAGTTAGACTGCGTACAAGACATCGGAAGTATGGAACTAGTAGTCGCAGCATAAGCGCGCCTATTTAGTCCGCAATAAAAATCCCAAAAAAAAACAAATTCTGATACGAGAATTTTCACTAAAATTTTAAAAAAATGTGAATTTTTCTAGTCACACATTGATCGTAGGCTAATCATTTCAACAATTTTAGCAATTACCTCAATTAGCAACGCGCGTTCACTCGAATCTTCTTTTATATAGCGCGAGCTAAAAAGTAATTTTATTATAAATCGAAAACATAAAATCGTTTCAAGATGATTTTTCTTAATTTCTACGTTACGACGAGTAAAGTGATTACGTTAAATCATTCACCTATAACAAACTATTTAATTATAAAAGTATTTTATTTTGTGTTTTTTTTTGTGAATGAAATCTGATTGTAATCGAATTTGATTGAATTGGAGTATGGGTAATAGGTAGGTATGTACGATACAATAATATATCATCAATAGAGGAGATACAGATCATCTTTTTCTTGAAATGAAATTTGATCAAACGATTAAATTTTAATCTTTGAAATTTGTGTTGTGTAATGTACGTTCATGTATCATTTACATATACATATAGTACAACAACTACAAAATAATAAAAATCCGGATATTGAAAATTTAATTCATTGATAAATAAGAAATTAATTATTTTGGATTTTAATGATTGTATATAAATTTATTTACACTTAAGATTTTGTTGTTTAATTTCATTCATGAATAATCTAATCTTATTCATTCATAAAAATACAAATTAAAATGTGTAGTGTTTTATGAATGATTTTTTTTTTTATTTTTGTTAGTTTTAATAGCATAACACTTACATATACGGTAATGATGGTGGTAATCAATGGAGAAAAGAATTTCGATTTAAAACAATTTTTTTTTTTTGCTACTGCTTTTATAGTTTCTATTTTATTTATACGGAAATGATTTTCTTTTAATTAGCGTTGGATTAATATCGATAGATTTGATGTGAAATTGCTTAAATTGTGTGTGTGCGGTAGGTGGAGGCTGCAACATGTGAATTATATGCATGTTATGTTATAATTCAGAAGCGAATCAAAATTTAATTTCGAGTACATGACGTGTCTTGTGTTTGTGCATCTTGCGCAAAATTGTTTTGTGGTGGTGCTGTCAATGAACCGCTAAACCAATTTAAAATTGTAAATGATGTTAGTTTCTTTTCGGTCGTTGTTATAAGACGATTTTTTTCTAATTTCTATGTACACATAAAAAAAAATTACTTATTCTGTCGCATTTAAATAATTTTTAACTAACAAAAAAAAAATTGTATATACATATTTTTTTGGGTGATCCGAGACCAATTTTTAAATTTCCGATCAAAAATAAAACATTAAAAAAAAATTATAAATTAAAAATTTTTCGATCATGAATTGAATTTTAGTTTTCATTCAAATTTTTTATTATTATTATTATTATTGTAAGACTTAAACACAAAAAACGCGAAATAACAATAATAAAATTTAACAAGATAAGTTGGTTATGGTTCAATGAATTCAGATGAAAAGTAGATGGATCGAGTTATATATGAAATTACAGCGCGCAGGTTTTGATTGACATAAAAGGTACACATAGAACAGAATCCATTGAAATATTGAACCGTGACAAATTTAGCGGCTACTTTGTTACCCAAAAAATTGAAACGTCATCATTACGAGGTAATTAGGTACGAGTATATACAATATCAAATGCAGGTGCCAAATACTCTTGAAAAATATAAAGTTGAGGAGGGCGGAAATTGAATCAAATTTATCAGCGCTCTACTTCTTTGTGTGCGTCGAAATTTTCAACTTCAAATTTTATTTATATATCGCGGTAATTTGTTTTGTATAAATTACCAAAATTCGTGAAAACGTATAAAATTTATTTTATTTTATTTTTTTTTGAATTAATATATAAAATTTAAATTCAAATTTGGGCAACCAAATGTACTCGTATATTGTATATGAAGTGTGAACTCTACTTATATGCATATTATACTTATTTTTTATGGTTTTATATATTACTTCAAATAACAAAAAATTTATTGTTTAGAATTTTAAATTAATTTAATATTATTATTGTCAAAAAAAGTAAAACATAAATAAAATTATAATAAAATGAAATCATGATTGTTGATAAGTGAAGTCTTTTAAAACTGCATAGTAAAAATAAAAATTTAAATAAAAATAATAAAAATAGACAAACAATTTTATTTTATTTTAATTTATTTATTTATTGTTTTTAATGAATATAAATTTTTTGTTTGGTGTCCAACAAAATTTTTCAAATAAAATAAATAGGGATCAATTTTTGATGACTCGTAAATTTATTTATTTTTATATATATTGTTAACCCTTTCCGTATCTTGATTTATTTATAAAAAAAATAGTTAGGTTTAATGGAATATTATGTCACTAGGGTTAAATAATTACCAATTTTAATTTTTTACGTATTAGATTTGATAAATTTTGGGCACTGGATAGATTGACATTTAAATAAACATTTTGTTTTATAAAAATAATCTATAAATTTGTTTCTTTGATTATTATTCATTACGAATATAAAATGTAAACGAAGAAAATAAAAATTTTAAAATTTTTAAAATCTCGAAAAAGTAGCTCTGCATCAGTTTGCTTATCGCGCTATTACTTGGGTCAAAAATTCAAGGTGTTTAATATAAATTAATAGATGGGTATTATCTAGTTTGTTGAAAATTTTTAAGTTACTCTTAGTTACAGTGGCATTATATTGCCACATGGGGAAATTGAGAAAATATCGGCTCCTAATTGCTTTTGATTTTTGTTGAGTAGGTCAAAGTGACCAGGCACTGGTCGGCGACTAATGTCCACAGTTCAGTAATATCTGTAAAATTCAATTAATTTATTTAAATCTTACTAAACTGTTTCCAAGTTATTGTGTTGTTTGGTTTTCATAACCACACTTTGTGCTACTTTTTCGGGAGCACAATAATTTGAACTTGTAAATGATTTGTCGGCACTGACAAGGGCCACGTTAACGACAGGCAGATTGTAAGTTGCATTAAAAAAAATACTCAAAGTCAGCATTTTTTATGATTACCATACTTTACTACTTTCTTTTACGTATTAAAATAAAGTGTGGTGACCATGAAATTTTCGGACCTTGAGATTTTTTGCGGATTCCCTCTCCCTCCTACAAGTGTTATGAGTGCTTTGTAAAGTGCGAACTTACACAACTGCGAACAACATTTTGGTCGCAACAACCTTGACTGTGCTTAGCAGACTCGATGTTCGGCTGCTATGCAGAGTTTAATATCTGCCGAGACATCATTTCTTGCTGTTTTAGCTTGATATTTGAAGTCTTCCACCTTGTCAAAGTTATAGTCGTCTGTTCTGAAATTCCCCTTATGGATGATCTAGGTGTTGAAAGAAATTTAGTTTTGTTTCTGTTCACTTTGAGAATCAGTCGTTTTTCGTCGGTCAAGTAGCTTGATATCATCTGCATATCCAAGAATATGGCCTGACTTATTGAATATGATGCTCGATAATTCAATACAGCATTTTTATTAGGATGAGTTTGAGCGCCACATTTAACTGCACTGGCGCGAGTGCATCTCCTAATGCTATCTCGACGCTATAAGGTACAGTCCCATCCATTACAACTCTCTTCTAACCAAGCTATATGTTGTTAACTTACAGAGAGAAACCAGCTCAATGGAACACCGAAACATATATGAATGCGACAAAAAGATTTGTCGCGGGTAATGCTGTTATAAACTATGCCTGTTGAAATTCTATAGGTATAGCTGGTGAATAGTTATATTGTACTCTCGATATTATTCCAACGCCATTCCTAGGTCAACCGCTGTTCAGCTACCGGATATCGATAAAGAATTAGTTATGTCTACATACAAGAAGCATGAGTTTTCTACCCAAACGTCAACCATCAGTTTCTGCTCATCGTAAATAAAATAAAAATAGTAGATAACACACCAGAATCGGGCACTGGACAAATTTATCACAGGTTTGAATGAGGACCTGTTAAAAACACTAATGATTAAAAAACCACAAACTCTTCCGGAAGCATGCATCTTGGTTAGAAATAATGAATTTAAACTTCAGTAATATACCGATCCATAAGAGATAGCTGAAACCGCCATCCCAACCAACGTCCAATTCAAAATCAGATCAACAGCAGCAGATATTGGAATTAACAAAAATTAACAAAAAATCCACTCACAGTTTCCCAAAGTACGAGTATAGTCATCGACTTGATTGATTTGTTTGCTGAGCCTAAAAAACTTCGATGGTATAATTGGTGACGACACATTAAAATAATGAGAAGCAAATATTGATCGCGGAAAAATCACTTTAACGTCAAAATTCCACTTCATGAAAAACAATGTCATCAGGTTAACAATAAGAGTGTTTTTTTTATTAGCTCTCGATAGCTGTATCCGGAGCAGCCAATTTTTTATGTCAAAACTTATATTTAGCGCGCTATTTTTGCATATATTTAATTTATTTAGCTCTAAACTAAGATTTTTCATTCAAATTTTTACTTAAAAATCGATAAACATATCTTGCTCTACAAATTTATCGGGAGCCGCTATCGGGAGCACTATCCATTTCAGGGGGAATCTTTAAATTTCCCTTGTTTTATACAACCCTTAAATCAAAGAAAATTTCAAACTTTGACGTATGTGATATGTCAATTTTTTTGTTTTGAATTGTTAAGAAAATGATTTTGTTTTAAAAAAAAAATTATAAAAAAAAAAAAAATATTAAATTTATAATATAATTTAATTTTTAATCAAGGTGAGGTCACCAAGACTTTGGGGAGGTTTGGTTTCGAACACACTATCTGGCTATTATCCAGAATAACCCAAAATTTCATATAGAAATCGCATGTATGCGTTAAATACAATTAAATTCTAGGTTACGAAGGGGTTGGGAATTGCGTAGCGAATCATTAAAATTCGCTAAGGCATTGTGATTATACTTTGATTAGTTCAAAGTATTTTCAAAATTTTTGTAGTTTGGTCACTGCAGTCTGATGAGACGACCGAATTTTTAAATACAAAAAAAAATTTCAATGTTCTATTAGTTCGAAACCAAACCTCCCCAAAGTCTTGGTAACCTCACCTTGATTAACAACACTATCACCTTGATTAAAAACACTGGCTATTATCCAGAATAACCCAAAATTTAATTTAATTTTTATTAAAATTTAAATACGCTACGTGATCAAATTATTTAGCCGCATACGTACGTGTAATGTTGCGATGGGGTCGGACCGATAACGACCGATTTTTAGAAATTGTACAAGTATCATATCTAGAAAATCGAGACGTGATCTAAACACTATTGATGTGCTATCACAATCCACAATTTTGGACGAATGTACGAGCGCCGTTTCGGTCGATATCGAGGAATGCATGTAGCAACACCGCGAAAATCAGGAATCACATTATTCACCGTATCCCATCGTAAATCACTATGGAAACACCATGATTACTTTTTACAGTTTGATGGACGTGGCGGTTATGAATTTGGGCAAATCAGTGGAACAAAATAAGAGTTTGGGTCTATGTTTTTGTAAAAACCTTCACAGAAAATTTTCCGGTGGAAGAAAAAGGATAAATAATTTTCTATAAGCAAAAACTGTAAGCCGTTTTTTCAACATTCCATGCGCCATTTTGACCTGAAGCAATATGAAATCAATCGCTCATGGAATTAACACAACGACAAACCAACCTATAATAACAAATATCTATATCTATATAAGTACAACATTCGACAAGAAGCAGAAAAACAAATTGGGGAGTTCTTATCGCCCATATAAGTAACTAATTTGGATTGTTGAAAAGAGCATGAATACAAACAAAAAAGGATAGAATGATGATAGACTTCAAGAGATTAAACGCAGTAACAACACCAGACATTTATATCCGATTCCTGGCCTAGATTTTTTAAAACCATCAAATAAAGATGAAAAAGATAATACATCAAAGACTTTGTTCTCAACAATAAACGGGAAGTACGAGTTTTTAAGCCTCACATTCGGATTAAAAAACGCTCCAGCCACCTTTCAGAGAATAATAGATAACGTATTTCTAAACTAGGAAAAGCCAACTTACTGGTAAACCTAGATAGAAAGGACGTCTTCAAAATACAAACAGAATTTCTCGAATACCTTATCACGATTAAAGGTATTAAGAAACCCTATAAGATATAAAACCGCTTCTTGGCTTAGTATCTTAATATTTTGAGATTTGTATCTTAAATTTCAATTCAATTTCAATTCAATTTCAATTCAATTTCAATTCAATTTCAATTCAATTTCAATTCAATTTCAATTTAATTTCAATTCAATTTCAATTCAATTTCAATTCAATTTCAATTCAATTTCAATTCAATTTCAATTCAATTTCAATTCAATTTCAATTCAATTTCAATTCAATTTCAATTCAATTTCAATTCAATTTCAATTCAATTTCAATTCAATTTCAATTCAATTTCAATTCAATTTCAATTCAATTTCAATTCAATTTCAATTCAATTTCAATTCAATTTCAATTCAATTTCAATTCAATTTCAATTCAATTTCAATTCAATTTCAATTCAATTTCAATTCAATTTCAATTCAATTTCAATTCAATTTCAATTCAATTTCAATTCAATTTCAATTCAATTTCAATTCAATTTCAATTCAATTTCAATTCAATTTCAATTCAATTTCAATTCAATTTCAATTCAATTTCAATTCAATTTCAATTCAATTTCAATTCAATTTCAATTCAATTTCAATTCAATTTCAATTCAATTTCAATTCAATTTCAATTCAATTTCAATTCAATTTCAATTCAATTTCAATTCAATTTCAATTCAATTTCAATTCAATTTCAATTCAATTTCAATTCAATTTCAATTCAATTTCAATTCAATTTCAATTCAATTTCAATTCAATTTCAATTCAATTTCAATTCAATTTCAATTCAATTTCAATTCAATTTCAATTCAATTTCAATTCAATTTCAATTCAATTTCAATTCAATTTCAATTCAATTTCAATTCAATTTCAATTCAATTTCAATTCAATTTCAATTCAATTTCAATTCAATTTCAATTCAATTTCAATTCAATTTCAATTCAATTTCAATTCAATTTCAATTCAATTTCAATTCAATTTCAATTCAATTTCAATTCAATTTCAATTCAATTTCAATTCAATTTCAATTCAATTTCAATTCAATTTCAATTCAATTTCAATTCAATTTCAATTCAATTTCAATTCAATTTCAATTCAATTTCAATTCAATTTCAATTCAATTTCAATTCAATTTCAATTCAATTTCAATTCAATTTCAATTCAATTTCAATTCAATTTCAATTCAATTTCAATTCAATTTCAATTCAATTTCAATTCAATTTCAATTCAATTTCAATTCAATTTCAATTCAATTTCAATTCAATTTCAATTCAATTTCAATTCAATTTCAATTCAATTTTCAATTCAATTTCAATTCAATTTCAATTCAATTTCAATTCAATTTCAATTCAATTTCAATTCAATTTCAATTCAATTTCAATTCAATTTCAATTCAATTTCAATTCAATTTCAATTCAATTTCAATTCAATTTCAATTCAATTTCAATTCAATTTCAATTCAATTTTCAATTCAATTTCAATTCAATTTCAATTCCAATTTCAATTCAATTTCAATTCAATTTCAATTCAATTTCAATTCAATTTCAATTCAATCTTCAATCTCAATTTCAATTCAATTTCAATTCAATTTCAATTCATTTCAATCCAATTTCAATTCAATTTCAATTCAATTTCAATCTCAATTTCAATTCAATTTCAATTCAATTTTCAATTCAATTTCAATTCAATTTCAATTCAATTTCAATCAATTTCAATTCAATTTTCAATTCAATGTCCAATTCAATTTCAAATTCAATTTCAATTCAATTTCAATTCAATTTCAATCAATTTCAATTCAATTTCCAATTCAATTTTCAAATTCCAATTCAATTC